>CM061067.1:78808401-79500901 GCA_030762895.1 Sophora flavescens
ATCCGAGTTGTCGCGCTAAACTACATGTTTTTCAAACCGCTTGCTTTTTGACGCGTGTGCGACAGCACGTCAGAGCTCAAGAGAGGCAAAAGCAGGTGCACTAGATCTGTTTCAAGAAAAGGCAGTGGTTCTAGAGACTTCCATGACGGTCACTTCTTGCCAAAGCCGAGGTTTTGGAACCGTGGCTCGAGCACCCGATTTGCCCTCCAGCAGTGATTCTCCGGAAGGATGATAAGGTGAGCAACTCACATTACGTGGTTTACACAAGCTTATCACCCATGTTACGTGATTTACACAACCTCGAGAGTTGTTTGACCATTAAGACAAAGATCTTTGAGTCTAGGAATAGGAAGAAAGAGTGATGAAGTTAATCTCCATGGCGAGCCATATTGTGAGTCGAAAATTAAAAGGATGGAATGAAGCTATTTATAGGAGCAGGGGATGAAGTTACTAAGCTATTCGATTTTCTTCAAAACTTATCTATAAACTTAATGCTCATTAAGAGGATTAAGTTACAAGGTGCATGGGTAAGTAGCACGATAGTCAAAGGAATGAATGTTTTTGCAGATATCTATACACTTTTAACGCCGATTGTTTAAAAAACGGCGTTAAAAGTGTTTTTAAAATAAAAAATATTTATTATTAACGTCCATTTTTTTATACAAGCGACGTTAAAGTGTGATTTTTACTTGATTAAATAAATAAGCGGCGTAAATAATCCTATATATTATAAACGTCTCGAGAATGAATATTGGAAATAATGTAATTAATATACGGGAACTTGGCAATCATAAATTAAGTTGACGTTAAAAATGAGGTGGTGGCGGTTTGTAAATATTAAATCACTATTTGCGTCGATTCTATAAATAATCGACGTAAATAATTATGAAACTCATTTCATTGGTTGTCATGTCCTGTTGTCCCTCTTAACGCAGATCACTCCATATAGTGCGGTTTATTTCTAAACCTTTTTTAAACAAGTTTATTTTTAATTTTTATTAATTAGCTTGAATTAGTAAACAAATTCTTGTGCAAATTAAAATAAATAAACACTTAACATAAAACAAGTTATATGTATAATCAAATCGTATCTCATTGAAGCGATTCATAAGTTAAAATTACATGATTAAAAGATAAAAAATTTCTGCAACATAGCCCTAAAATATAAAAAAGTTTCTCCTTCAACATCATTTTCTTCTCGATCCTGTCATCGAAACTCCAATGGATGCATCACCTCCTCACTTGAATTCCATGATGCAAAGTAAATCCTCGATCCTAGCAATGAAAGCAAAGTGAAATGGATCTTTGCATCTTTCTTCTTCACCGGAATTCCTTGATGCATCGTCTTGAATCCACGATCACTTGCTTCCAAAGCAAAGTGAAAGGGATGATGAGGATGAAATAAAGTGAGAGAATCACATTATGTGTGATTCACCCAACCTTACCATCCATGTTATGTGATTTACACAACCTCAGAAGTTGTTTGACCATTAAGACAAAGATCTTTGAGTCTAGGCATAGGAAGAAAGAGTGATGAAGTTAATTTCCATGGCGAGCCATATTGTGAAGCGAGAAAAATTAAAAGGATGGAAGGAAGCTATTTATAGGAGCAGGGGATGAAGTTATTAAGCTATTCTGATTTTCTTGAAAACTTATGTAAAAACTTAATGCTCATTAAGAGGATTAGGTTACAAGGTGAATGGGTAAGTAGCACAGTAGTAAAAGGAATGAATGTTTTTGCAGAAACTAATAAACTTTTAACGTCCGTTGTGTAATACAACTTAGAAGTGTGAGTGTTTTTAACGTCAGTTTCTTAAGACAACTGACGTTAGAAGTGTGAGTGTTTTTAACATCGGTTTCTTAAGACAACTGACGTTAAATATATGACCTTTAACGTCAGTTTTTACTAACAACTGACGTAAAATGTTGTTTTATTTTGATATTAACGTTTATACCCGCGCGCCTTTTGCAATTCTCTGTACGTCTCTTATCTCTTTTCATCACGCTCAACCTTCACTCTCAACCCTCACTCTCACTCTCACTCTGCCCTAATCGCGAGCTCATCTCCACCGCAACCACCGCGAGGGCTTCTTCGCCACCACCGTGAGGTACACTCTTAACCCCTAACTCTGTCTTTCCCGCTCATTCTTTGCATTAACTTGACATCTCTCTTTCCCCTTCCCGCTCACTAACTCTCCTTGTCCCTCTGCTCTCAGTAACCACATCGAACGTTGGCCACCACTCGAGCTTCCCACCCACCACCACGCGAGCGCCTATTTCTGGTGAGTCTTTAGGGCACATTTTTTTTTATTTTTGGTTTTGAGTGTATGTTTAAACTGTAGTCTCGATGAGTTGAAACTTGAAACTGTGAGTTTGAGTTGTTTGGAATGTCTCTATTTTTGGTTTTGAGTGTATGTTGAAACTGTAGTCTCGGTGAGTTGAAACTTGAAACCGTGAGTTTGAGTTGTTTGGAATGTCTCTATTTTTGGTTTTGAGTGCATGTTGCTCTGTTTGGTTGATCTGTCACGATCGTGATGCTCATCACGGCTAGGCCGTGATCGATTACTGCCCCTTGAGGGTCTGGTTCGATTGGCACGTTACGGCCGTGATGGACATCACGGCCAGGCCGTGACTAAGTCTTGGCAATCTTCAAAAACTATAGTTTTCAATCTCCCGTATTGTCCTTATATTGGATAGATGTTTTGTATATCTACAGGACCTATCTAGTTATTTTTATTTATACTTCTGTATTTATTTTGAGTTATAACCTATGTTAATACATATATATTGTTTCTGAACAGGCATACATATGGATCAATCGGATAGCCCGCATGCACGGGAGGACACTGTGGGGGCTTCGCAGGACCCGATCACGCCTACGCCTGATTCTAGTGTAAGTTTACATGTTATATACTATCTTTAGTCCTTCTTTTTAATGTAAGTTTATAATGTTACAACCCTCTATTTTATCATTTTTTTGTCCATACAGACATCACAAGCTCATAGGAAACGGGGTAGAGGAGCCACCTCGTTGAAGAAACTAAAGAAGGACAGGCAAACCTGGACGAGAAGCTTGAGGTGTCCTTCGATGCTAATCTAAATTCCCAGGGGACCCGTGCGTAAAAGAATTTAATAAGTGGGTGTTTCTACAAGCGAAGAAGCACGTAAGCATCAACAACAACCATCTGGAATGGCGTTCCCACGAACGTTAAGGATCGATTTGGGAGGCTATCACGGTATTTTACCTTTACATTCATTTGATTTACATTATTAGATAATTATCCGAGTTATAATCCATCCGGTTATTATGTATTTAATGTGTAGGTAGCTTGGATCGCGTGCCAAATGACGAGGATCATCGTCATAAATGTATGAAAATGGCATCAAAGCATTGGAATGGGTTCAAGCATGATCTTACCAGGTACTATGTATCCGGGTAAGAAGCGGCTTGATAAAATGTTCTCGGATTATCCCTGGATTGATCGGGATACTTGAGATATGTTTGCCAGGAGTTGACGGGGATGGAGAATTTGGGTTGGTTGATTAAGTTAATTTTGTATGCTTATTATAGATCATTTAACTGTATTTAATTATGTGTTTTTGTTTGAATAGGCTAAGGCAAATAAGGGTTCGCGGGAATCAGGCGAAGAACGTCCACCGCCACACCATGTCTCGGGGTGGGTACCGGACTTCGGATCGAGCGGATGATGGCGGATAGGCGAGAGGCGAAGCAGGAAGAGCACTCTGCTAGGATTGAAAGAGGAGAGGTGCCTGAGGGCACACCATTAAGTCCTCCGTCGGGCATCGACCGCGAGGATGTTTGGTTAGCCGGCCGCATGACAAAGACGGGATCTTTAAAGTTGATGCCACTCGCAAAGTGGCAGATAAGATTGTAAGTAAATAATTAACTTGATTTTAATTGATATTTGTATAGATATTTGCAACACTTTTCACTTGCACGTTTTTTCATTTTTTTTCATTGTAGATGGATCTTAAAGCACAATCCTCCCAGGGCTCATTCGTCCCTTCTGGACGGCGGGACGTCTTGATGACTGCTCTAGGAAAGAAAGACCATCCTGGTCGGGTTCTCGGTGTTCCTGGGAATGTGACCATCGAAGAATATTATGGCAAGTCTGCTTCACGAAAGCGGGTGGTCAATGAAGCATCAAATTTGGCTGACATTACTCAGCACCTCATGTCCAACGCAGCTATTACAACACATCTGATGTAAGGCTTAATATCCAACCCAGAATTCAAGCAGGCGCTTGCCAGAGAGCTTTCCTCCGTCGGTACATCCCAGGACACCGCGGGGCATGCCAACCCTTCACATGTGAGCACAAAAGAGAGTTTTAGTAGGGCACATGTGGAGGACGATGAGTTGGCAGCTAGGGAGCGGGAGTTCGAAGTCCAACGCCATGAGCATGAGTTGGAAATGAAAAGGCGTGAGCTTGAGTTGGACTCCAAACGACGTGAGCTCGAAATGTTAACAAAGGTATGTATTCATTATTAATGTCCAAATTAGTCAAATAGTTACTTTTGTTTTTTTTAATTATCAACAACTTATCTAATTTATTTTTCCTAAACTGAAGGCCAAGTCGACGACGGTGTCGCTGTCACCTATCACTCGTTTGTTCTCACTTGGTGAGGATTATGCGTTTGAGATTTTTGAATGTCCATTGGAGCACGATGGATGGGTGGCACGCCCAGATCAACGGATGATATTTACCTTCTGTGGTGACGATCTCGGAACGCCCGCAGGAAATAACGTCTGGATGAACAACAATGTTTTGAGTCTCTGGTGCACGTAAGTTAATTTTAATTTTATAACTTATTTATTTTTGGTATTTTTCCATTTAATAATTTATTTTAATTTCAATATATATATATTATGTAATTAACATCCACACCTTTTCATATCTTAGGCATCTCCATCGTCTTCAGCTTGATAAGGGCATTGCATCAGTTTACGGCTTCTTAGATCCGTCAGTCCTTCTGCCCCAATTCTTTGATGGCGATGGATTAAGTAAATACATAGATAACTTTTTGGGAGACAATAGGAAAGAATTATATCTGGCTCCCTACTGTATGAAAAACCATTGGCAGTTGTTCGTACTTCACCCGTCTAGGCATACTGTCATATTCTTATGCTCTCTCCACCAAGATCCGCCACCGAAGGTGGTGGAAGCTGTAAATAAGTAAGTAACTAATCATAAATTTAATTTAAGTTTTAATATCAGTTGTTTTTAGTTTATTACACACATGATATATGAATTTGTTAATTGATCGACATGATTATTTGTTTTTGATAGCGCGCTGAAGGCGAGTAGCATAAGTTGCGCCAACGGGAGAAGTAGGGCTTCTAAGGCTAAAGCAAATCCTGTATGGAACATCCTCAAGGTTTGGTAGTTTATTTATCAAATAATTAATATTATAATTACTAATTTATATGTATATTCAAATGACGTTGAAATTAATTTTGTTGGTAGTCTCGATTTCAAATTGACGGGTGGTCGTGCGGCTATTATGTGATGCTTCATATGCTGAACATAGTCTCCACATCTATTACGGATGGATGGATTAAGGTAATATTTAAACAACTTGTTAAATTATATATTATAGTTTTGAAGATGACTTGCATTGATGTTATTGTTATTATTTGAACGTGTGTAGGCATTTAACGACCAATCGCTGTTCAAGAAGATGAGTTAAGAGACTTGAGGATGCGTCTTGCTGAATTCTTCTTCAAGTATGCGGCTGAAAAAGGAATTGACAAGATACCTCCGCAATACTTAGATAAATAGTTTTTTTGTTAGACTTTAGAAACTAATTAATAACATGTATATATATATCCTTAGATTGGTAGTTTTGTTTTTTAGACATTGGAACTAAAATTTATTTATATATATACATGGGTTTTGGTTTTAAGTCCCCCCATTGTTCCATTTTTCCTTTGCAATTCTGTAATGTGTGTGATATTATGTGTTACTGGGATATTTACTTGAATGCGAGGGATAGGCGAGGAGTGATATTTTAAAACTGAATTAAAAAAAAAAACTATTAACGTCAGTTGTATCAAACAATTGACGTTAATAGTATTTTATAAAATATACAGTACACTATTAACGTCAGTTGTTTATTACAAATGACGTTAAAATTAAACCTTTAACGTCAGTTCTTTATAACAACTGACGTTAGTTTTAACAAAATTAACGTCCGTTGTCTTAAAGAACTGACGTTGATAGTTTTATGTTTAACGTCAGTTATTTTAAAGAACTGACGTTAATAGTTTTATATTTAACGTCAGTTCTCAACTGACGTTAAAATATTAACTATTAACGTCAGCTGTATTTACGTCAGTCAGTATTCTGACGTAAAAAATCAATTTTAACTAACGTAAAAAACACTTATTGCACTAGTGGAATTTGACAAGTATTAATGCATATGACATGATGTTATGTATAGAGATTATTTTAGAATGCCTATGAGTTGTTTTGACATGAGTTTATACCATTACGATTGATGCTTGAGGTCATATGTCATGTCCTGGGGTCATGTCATATGCCCAAAATATGTTTTGGATTGTTATTTGTGATTGTTAAGATACCTCATACAAGGAAGGGGATGATAGATACCTCATTGTTTGAGGGAAAGACGGATACCTCCTTTTGGGAAGGGGAAGACCGTTTATAGATACCTCCTTTTGGAAATAGGGTGGCAGATACCTCCTCGTTTGAGGGAAAGATAGATACCTCATTCTGGGAAGGGGATGACAGATACCTCATCGTTAAAGGGGAAGACAGATACCACCTTCTGGGAAGGGGAATACCCATTATAGATTCTGGAAAGGGGAAGGAAGTGGGACACCATTGCATTTGTCATGAGCTCATAGACTAAAATTGGGTAATTAAATGAAAGAGTATTGGAAGATAAATTAAGATTATTTGAACACAAAGATATGTCATTTGTATGATTTTATTTATGTTATACGTACTTTAGTGATGGATTATATCTATTGATGATGTCATGACTTGTGCATGAATTTCGTGAGATTGTACTGATTATCATTAATTTATATAAAATGTTGTGAGTTATATTGTTTTAGAAATGGCGGATTATCATGGTTGTTTATCCGGTTACCGCACCGGCTGAAAGCAACATCTTTTCGAAAACCTTTTAGAACTGTTTTTACTTATTAGGATTATAAATCTCATTAGTGGTGTTGTCTTTCAGAGTTTACAGGAGATGAGATAGATGATGCGGCGTCTTGAGAGAGTCTTGAAGATATTAGTTATGATGGGTTCCCTCTTTAGGAGGAGAGAGAAGGAAGGAGAGATAAAAGAAAAAATAGCAAATAGAAAGAAGGAAGTTATGGAGAAGTTGAAGGAAATGGATGGAAAGAGAGAAGGAGAAAAACACTCCTTAAATTATGGCCATCTATTTGTTACTTTTGTTGGCTATAAAAGTCATGCTTGTTTTCATTTCAAAAATCCGGAAGAGAAACCAAAAGTAGAAAGTTTTGAGAGAGAGAACCTCGTTGTTTGTAGGTGAGAGATAAATTCTTATGAGAGAAAAATACAAAAGAGGGTTTAGCCACCAATATTTTTTGTGAGATTATTATTACAACTTTTGTAATCCCATTAATTTATAATGGAATATATTTTTGTTGTCTCATTGTGATTATACATAGTGTGCGAAAAGTCTGATCCTGGAAATATAAATTATCCGCTGGCCTGGTATTAGGTATTCTTATTTGGTATCTTTCCCAACAAGTGGTATCAAGAGCTTCGGTTCATTACACAGTTTAGCTTGTATTATTCACAATGGACGAGTCAACCTCAACGGCATCAGTAACAATGATTAAGTTAACCCCTTCAAACTACTCCATTTGGAAGCCCAAAATAGAGGACATCCTCTGCTGCAAAGATCTGTGGCACAACTTAGCCACTGTCCTCCATATTCCCTACTCATGTTTTTGCTTTTCACATTAAGCTGTGGTTCCACTGGCCTTGGTTTTGTTCCTTTGGGCATCATATTCTCACTACTTTCTACTTGTTCTTGCTTCTCTTCTTGTTCCTTAACACTTTCTGCTTCTTGAATATCTGTTTGTTGCTGAGCTGAAATGAAAAATGCTTTTCTGTTTCTTCTTACTTCTCTTCTTCCTTTGGTCCAACATTTGTGAGATGGGAAAACAAGCTTTTCCCTTGAAGTTGAAGAGAATGGAGAAAGAGATTGGGGTCTGGCTGTGCCTACAGTGGTTAAACGTAAACAGTTCTCCATGGCCATGTTGTTTTTGTGTTTTTTCTACTACTTACAGTTTGTGGATAAGCGCTTGTGCTGCTTTCCAATTTATTTGATTTGATTCTGTGGTGTGGATATTATTACAAGTTTGTGAGGTTCTAAAAAGGCTCAAATTCATGTGGATGTTATTTATGTTCTCAGACCTCTCTTCTCTAAACTTTTATCCCACTAAAAATCAGCCAAAATTCACATAACTGGAAACTGAGGTGTAGTAATAAAATCTGAGAAGTAATTCTGTAATTAAAAAGAATTTGCATATAATTGCTGCATCTTGTGAGCCAGTGAACGAATTCCTTAGGAGATAATCTTGTATTTCTATCGGTGAAAATTCGTTTTGATTATTTATCATTAAAAAGATTCATTTTGGTCAGTTATCTTTTAAACATTATTCAAAATGGTCCTTCCGTCAGATCGGTTACCGAATTTCATTAATGATCATTCATTAATGAAATTCGGTAACAAATCTGACGGAAGGACCATTTTAAGTAACGTTTGAAAGATAAAGGATCAAAATTAATTTTTTAAAAGATAAAAAACCAAAATAAATTTTCACCAATAGATAAAGAACCAAAAAAGTATTTTAGCCATAAAAGCCAAGAAAAACATAAACGAGAATTGATTTTCCAATTGCTTTCGGTAACTTGTGTCTTTTATGTCCTATTCAATTAATTATGATTTTATGCTTTTTAAACTGATGCGAGAACCTGGGCCAAAGTAATCTCAAACCAATTATATTTTGATTGTTGTGTCATGTTTCCATTATGTTGGAGTGGTGGATTTGAACCACCTCACCTAAGTGCTTTTGCTTTCCATGCTTACACGAATGAAAGACAATTAGCAATTTAGCCATTTGCATGGTCTTGAATCTTTCCTAATCTCCTCCGGTTAGCATATTTCCAGATGAAGCACGTGGCTGCTATGGTTTTTGATGAGTGTGATTACATCTCGTATTTCTTTATCATATTGCATGCATTTTCATATAGTTTAGGTATTTTTAATTTGATTTTTGTTAGTTTTTACCTTGGAACGGGTAAGGTGGTTTTGTGGTATTTTTGTATAGGAATTGAAGAATAAAATGCTCAGGACCAGTTATGTTGGAGTTTGAGTGAAGGAGGAGCTTGAAGTACAAGAAAAATGAGCCAAACAGAGCCCATCACGGCCATGATCGAGTAGGGCCGAAAAGAAAGAAGGTTGAACTCATAACTGGTCACGGCCAGGCCGTGATAGCCATCACGGCCGTGACATGCCAACTGAACCAGACCCTCACAGGCAGAACTGATCACGGCTAGGCCGTGATGGTGGTCACGGTCGTGACAGACCAAGCAATGAAGCCATCTCCAAGTCAGAACCCATCACGGCCTGGCCGTGACAAGCATCACGACCGTGATGCGTAAAATCTGGAAATTTAATTACCGATTTAAACTGATTTTGTAACAGCTTTGATCCTAAGTTACCCTACATTATAAATAGGACTTATAGGCTCGAAAATATGGATCTCTGGGGCTGCTACCCTAGGCAAAAATTAGGATTTCTCTTCTTCTCAATTTCTTCTTCTCTCTTGGTTTTTTTTTATGCTTTTGTTAATCAAGCTTGCTATGAACCTGACAATACTTGAGTAGTCTTTTTATTTTTAGGAATTGGGGCTATGCCCAAGATTTGTTTTATGCTATGAATTGACGTTTTACTTCTTGTTAATTTCAATTCACTTTCGATTTAATTCCTATTGCATGAATTACTTGTGAATTTGGTGCGCACTTATTTGCATGTCATAGATACTCTAAGGAGGAACCTAGCGGTGAACTTAGGTATTGGATCTACAGGGATTGAACTTAGGACTTAAATCACGAGAGTTAGAAACGGTCCTTCGAAGGCTCACGAATTGTCACAAAGCTTAAAGGGTTCAATTTAAATTCAATTACCACGAGAGTATGGGTTGGTTTAATTGGGCACGGTTCTTGTATCCCGAGAGGGAACATTAACTTATTTAGGATAAATTCACCTTCAAAACAATTTTGATTATTAACAAGAGGGGTAGTCAATTTAGTAGCATGAGCAGTCTTGTTGGTAACCCAATTCCTGGAAATCTCTTTTGATATTGAAAAATCCCATATTTGATTTGATTACGATTTTGTTTGATTGATCTTTAGATATTTGATTTGTTAGTTAATATTTTAAAAACCAAATATTTTCCAAATCTTTTTTCTAATCCAGTTTAATTGATTTAATAATTGATAGTTATTTAAGATCACGGTCCCTGTGGATTCAATCTTTTTATTACTTGACGACTAAGCCGTTCGCTTGTGGATTCGCATCCACCAAGTTTTTGGCGTCGTTGCCGGGGACTGTGTTTTCTTGAATTTCAATCTTATTTTTAAATTGATTTTTATGGATATTTTTTTTCGTTTATTTCATTTTATTTTTCTAGAGTATCTATCTCTCTTTGCAGGTATTTTTCTCTTTTATGCGAAGATCCCAAAGTCTTGGAAATCTTGTTGAAGTTGACCCCGAGATCGAAATGACCTTTCATAGACGTGGGAGACTACAAAGACAAAGATCGAGAGAAAGGTTGATTCCTATTCCACTCATGACGAATCTACCGGATACCAAACCACTGAAGGACTACGCAGCCCCAAATGCTAGGGGTTTGCGAACTGGGATTGTCAGGCCAGAAATCGAGGCGGAGAACTACAATATACCGCCTCAGTTAATTGGCATGATTAGGCAACATTAATTTGGAGGATTACCCTCGGAGGACCCGACTGATCATGTGGAGACATTCTTGGAGTTCACTGATGCAGTAAGAATTCAAGGTGTCCCGATTGATGCTATTCGCTTGAGGTTATTCCCCTCCTCTCTGACTGGAAAGGCAAAAGCTTGGTTGAAGCAAGTGCCTGCTAATACTTTGTCAACTTGGGACCAACTGGGATAGGAATTCTTGAAAAAATTCTTCCCTCCATCCAAGACTGCTGATAGTATGATTTTACATGATGTTTGTTGTACACTTTTGCATGCATATTTCATATAGATTAGGCATTATTTAGTTGATTTTATTAGATTTTCCCTTGGAACGGGTGAAGGTGATTTTGTGTGTTGTTTTGCAGGAATTACTGAGAAATTTGGTTAACTTAGAGCCAAGGGAATGAAGAATCAGAAAGAATGAAATTCTGGGAATGCTAGCCTCGCGAATCATACCTCGCCCCGCGACCCTGAGAGCTGACTGTTCCAGAGAATTGCAACATCTTCTGGTTCGCGTCGCGAAGACATACTCGCCTCGCGAGTATGGAAGAGCGCCCAGCGCTCGGAGTGGGCGCCCAGCGCCAAGGAGGTAGAGCATAAGACAGAGAGCACTGTTTTGGGCGCCCAGCGCAGGAAGACCAGAAATTTAATGTTCGCCTCGCGAGATACAGCTCGCCCCGCGAGTGTGCGAAAAGCAGAATCACTGTTTTAAGCTGTTTAAGGCAGAATCCGAAAAGACAACCAGAGAGAATTGGAAGGGATACCATAGATTTGGAAAGGTTACGAGTTGGACAGTTTTGGGAGGCTTGGAGAGGCAGACTGAGAGGCTGCGGCTGGAAGAGGGTTTCAAGCCCTGAAGGGGATGTTTTCCTTGCTCTGGGACTGAAAGAAGATTGGAGGATGCTTCTATGGAGTTTGCTTAATCCCTTCTCTCTTTCTCTTTGTATTCTCTGTTTATGAGTAGTTAAATCCCTGTTGTTGGGATTAGATGTAGCCAAACTGATTGATTATGTATTTATCTTGACTGATTATTCTATGTTCATGTCTTCATATTAGTGATTAATTTTCTGTGCTTAATGCTTGTTGTGGCTAGCACCCCCATGACTCGATTAGTGTTTTGGTATGTAATGGAGACGTTCGTATCAGAACCGGAACTGAAATTAATCACCTAGTAATCCTTACATCTAGAGATGGAGTTTGGTTTACTAGTAATCGCGTAATCCTTAATCCTAATGCAATTTCATTAATCTAGGCCACCTAAGAGATTAGGGTCTATTAGTGGAATTAGGCTCTTGTCATCCGAGAGATCGGGGCTTGAGTAGTTTAGTGGATTGATTTTAATATTTGAAGCATGAATGGGAGGTATCTAGTCCTGATAGTACATGAGACAGATGTTTGGTGAAGTCTAGTCCCAACATATCTTTCTGCACTCCAAGTGTTTGTTAAAAGTCCCCAAAAAGACAAAAAGATTTTATTTCTTTTCTTTTGTTTATTTTGACTTCTCTTGATTTATAGTTTAGTCTAGATAGTTGCTGAGTTTGTGAATTGGTAGTTGACATCCAATCCTCGTGGATACGATAAACCGGTCTCACCACCGTATTACTTGCACGACTGGGTATACTTGCCCAGATTCGTCAACAACTGCTTACCGACGAACTCAGATCACCGGCTACTTCCAAAAGGACGGAGAATGCTTATCCGAAGCTTGGGATCGTTACAAAGGATTGCTAGAGTCTTGCCCACATCATGGGCTCGAGAGGTGGTTGTTAGTGCATACCTTCTACAACGGATTGGATTACTCTTCGAAGATGTCACTTGACTCCGCAACTGGTGGAGCCTTTATGAATAGACCACTGACTGAAGCGTTCAATATCATTGAAAACGTAGCCACCAACTATCACCAATGGGGTTCGAAAAGAGGTAATAACCCGAAAAAACTTTCGGGTGGTAAGTTTGAAATGAATAGCACTGATCTAATTATGTCTAAATTTGACTCATTGAATAAACGCTCTGATAAGCTTGAAAAGGCTAATGTGAGTTCAATAGGTGCTACTAATGTTGTTTGTGAGATTTGTGGAATGAAGGGACATGACATAATGGAGTGTCCACATGGTATTGCTCCTGGATCTGGTGCTTCGGGGGAACAAGTGAACTCTTGTCACAACTTCTATGACATGAATCCGAAGTTGCCAAATTATGCTCCTCCAAATCCTTACAACCAAGTGAGGAAGAATAATCCTTATCTCTCATACGGGAACTTCAAAAACACATTGACCCATGAATTCCAAGAAGGCCAAGGTAATAGGAAACTCGCATCGGGGTATCCTCAGGTACAAAAGTCTAAACTTGAGTCTCTTTTGGAAAATTTTGTTGAAACTCAAACAATGCAAATGAAGAGTTTAGGCAACAAGGTAGGGCAGTCAATGAGGCAATAAAAGAGTTAACATCTAAGGTAGATAATTTAGCCATCCATGATAAGATGTTAGAAACTCAGATTGCCCAACAAGCTAGTACATATTCTAGAACTAAGGGTACGTTTCCGAGACAACCCGAAGTTAATCCCAATAAGCATTGTAATGCTATATACTTGAGGGATGATAAGCTTGGGATAGTTGAAAAGGATGTGGAATGTGAGGAGGACATGAGTGAACAAGAAGAGATAGAGCCAAAGTATGTCCCTCCACCACCTTACCAACCCCCAATACCTTTCCCACAAAGGTTGGTAAAGAAAAAGCAAGTAGAAAATGAAACTAAGAGCTTAATTGAGGAGCATGATGCCATGATAAAAACTAATATGCCTTATAAACTAAAAGATCCAGGAAGTTTCTCTATTGCTTGCTCAATTGGAGAAGTGAAAATAGACCATGCCTTATGTGACTTAGGGGCTAGTGCGAGTTTGATGCCACATACCATCTTTGAGAGGTTAGGAACCAAGGAATTGAGTCCATCCAAGTTCTCTTTACAATTTGTGGATGGCTCAACTAAAACTCCTCTAGGCATATACTAGAGAATGTTCCTATAAAGGTAGGGAAGTTTTTCATTCCTACCGATTTAATGGTGTTGGACATGAACGGGAATTCTAAATTCCCTATCATTCTTGGAAGTCCATTCTTGGTCACAGCTGGAGCAATAATAGATGTAAAAAATGGTAAGCTCTCTTTGAATGTAGTGGAAGGTAGGATGGATTTTGATTTGACTAACTCATATAACGACCCTCCTTTTGAGAGTCATGTGTGCAGGATTGAAATAATGCCTCCAAAGGTGAGGGAAGAGCTTAGCATGGAAGCAACTCCCAAACTTTGCATGAAAAATGATGCACCAAATAATGATGAAATTGGAGTTGCTCAACATGTGGAGTTAAAACATCAGCCGGGAGGAAGTAAGGCCATGAAACTCGGAGTGAAAAGAGCAAAGTGAAAGCGCATGTGGCCATATGAAAAAAATAGGCTCTTTGAAGGACTTCCTTGGAAGAGATGTGTTCTTTCACTTCCAAGCCCAGGTGATCCCGATTAATCCAAGGGAGTATGGTCAAGTTTAAGACCGTAAATAAGCGCTTCTTGGGAGGCAACCCAAGTTTTCTTTCGCTTTTTAATTTGTATTTGAATTTTGTTTTTGAATAACTTGAGAAGATTAAGAGAAGAAAGATCACTAATGGATGATTTTTCCAAGTATTTTCAGGTTATGAAGGCAGGAAGAGCAAAAAGGCATGGAAAAATAAAGTCAGAGGAGATCACGGCCTAGCCGTGACGAGAATCACGGCCGTGATGGGACAGAAGCTGGAAACTAGAAGGCATCACACCCAGGCCGTGATAGCCATCATGGGCGTGATGTGAAAAAGCAGGAAGTCAGAATTAATCACGGCCCAGCCGTGATAGCCATCACGGGCGTGACGCGAAGGAGCCCAACAGAACAGAATTGATCACGGCCTAGCCGTGATGAACATCACGATCGTGACACGTATTCCAGCAGCTCTATGACTGGCATGTGAGCCAGCACCCTCCACCACCTCGGTGAGTTGTTCCATTTTTCTCCTCTCTCTGACTTCATTATTTACATTGGGGACAATGTAAGTTTTTAAGCTTGGGGTAGGGGTATTTTTACTTTTTTTTTTTTGCATTTTTGCATTTTGCATGTTGCATTCAAATAGACGTAGTTTTGCATAATCACATGATAAGATTGCCCCTTGCTTAGAGTATGCATCCAATTGTGAGAACTTTGTGCCAAGTGAACTGAGAACTTTGTGCCAAGTGAACTTTGTGCCAAGTGATCTTCTGATAGTTGATAATTAGCATGTGGTTCCTTAGACTTGTGTTTCTCATTGATTTTAAACTACTAAATGTGAGATTTTTTGAACCTAAAAGGGGAACTCATTAAATTTACCCCATTCTTTGTGATTGAGTGTTTTATTCCTCTTGGATTGTATTCTCTAGAACTTGACTTGAAACCTTTTGAAACTTAAAAATTTTTGAAAACATGTTTGAAAATGATTGAGGCACTAGGTTTTTTTCTGGCCTTCTAAGTTTTGACTGATTAAATGCTACCCCTTAGTTGCCCAATTTTGAGCCTAATAGAATAAAATGCTTTTCTTGGTACATTGATTTATTTTGATAAATGATGCTTGGTATGACGCCTTTTAAAGTATTGCAAAAAGGTGGTTTGAAAAATAAATTGTGGGATAAAAAAGTTAGAAAAATATTTCTCTTAAGTTGAAAATCTCCCATTCTCCAAATAAAAAAAATGGAGAAGGGGATGAGAAAAAAAAAAAGAAAGAGAGAAAGAAAGAAAGAAATGTGGAAAAGTGAATTAAAGCCCAAAAAGGTATTTTAGAAGGTTGTCATGCTTTGCATTGTTTTATATTTTGTTAGCCTTCTTGAATGTTCCTTTTCATGGTTTCCCCACCTAACGATTAATCCCATGACCCCATTACAACCAAAATAAAAGACCTCTTGACTCTTATGTGTTTTCATTAATAAAGTAGAGATTTTGGTTAATAGACAAGCTTATGGTAGGATACCTTCCTTGAGGAAATTGAGTGAATTGTCATATGTCCTTAAACACTTGAGTGAGGTGAGAAGAGTGCCCAAATTAGTGAGAGGCATGAATCTAGAGAACCTAAGCTTCTAATTGGACTTGAAATTGATTGTCTCTTGGTTACTTATTTGGATATGCCTATTACTTGGATATATTACTCGGGTTCTAGGTTCACTGTCCATGCTCTGATTGTTTATCTTTTCTGGCCTTGGTTATTACTTGAGGACAAGTAAAATCTTAAGCTTGGGGTAGTTTGATGAGTGTGATTACACCTCATATTTCTTTATCATATTGCTTGCATTTTCATGTAGTTTATGCATTTTTAATTTGATTTTTGTTAGTTTTTACCTTGGAACGGGTAAGTTGGTTTTGTGGTGTTTTTGTGCAGGAATTGAAGAATAAAATGCTCAGGACCAGTTATGTTGGAGTTTGCATGGAGGAGGAGCTTGAAGTACAAGAAAAATGAGCCAAACAGAGCCCATCACGGCCTGGCCGTGATAGACATCACGACCATGATCGAGTAGGACTGAAAAGAAAGAAGGTTGAACTCAGAACTGGTCACGGTCGTGACATACCAACTGAATCAGACCCTCACAGACAGAACTGATCACGGCTAGGCCGTGATGGTGGTCACGGCCGTGATAGACCAAGTAGTGAAGCTATCTCCAAGTCAGAACCCATCACGGCCTGGCCGTGACAAGCATCACAGTCGTGACGCGTAAAATCTGGAAATTTAATTGCTGATTTGATCTGATTTTGTAACAGCTTTGATCCCAAGTTACCCTACATTATAAATAGGACTTAGGCTCGAAAATAGGGATCTCTGGGCTGCTACCCTAGGCAAAAATTAGGATTTCTCTTCTTCTCAATTTCTTCTTCTCTCTTGTTTTTTTTTTGCTTTTGTTAATCAATCTTGATATGAACATGTCAATGCTTGAGTAGTCTTTTTATTTCTAGGAATTGGGGCTATGACCAAGATTTGTTTTATGTTATGAATTGACGTTTTACTTCTTGTTAATTTCAATTCGCTTTCGATTTAATTCATATTGCATGAATTACTTGTGAATTTGGTGTGCACTTATTTTCATGTCATAGATACTCTAAGGAGGAACCTAGCGGTGAACTTAGGTATTGGATCTATAGGGATTGAACTTAGAACTTAAATCACGAGAGTTAGAAACGGTCCTTCGAGGGCTCACAAATTGTCACAAAGCTTAAAGGGTTCAATTTAAATTCAATTACCACGAGAGTAGGGGTTGGTTTAATTCGGCACGGTTCTTGTATCCCGAGAGGGAACATTAACTTATTTAGGATAAATTCACCTTCAAAGCAATTTTGATTATTAACAAGAGGGGTAGTCAATTTAGTAGCATGAGCACTCTTGTTGGTAACCCAATTCCTGGAAATCTCTTTTGATATTGAAAAATCCCATATTTGATTTGATTGCGATTTTGTTTGATTGCGCTTTAGATAATTGATTTGTTAGTTAATCTTTTAAAAACCAAATCTTTTCCAAATCTTTTTTCTATTCCAGTTCAATTGATTTAATAATTGATAGTTATTTAAGATCACTGTCCATGTGGATTCGATCTTTTTATTACTTGACGACGAAGCCGTTCGCTTGCGGATTCACTTCCATCAAGTTTTTGAGAAGAAGAATGAGTGCCGATGGAGGTTAAGGTTTGTGAGGGGAGAAGAATGAAAAGGGGTTTCTCATGAGATGAAGGGGAATGAGTTTTGAGAAGAATGAGTGTATGTAATTTGATTTTAGAAGAAATGAGGTGAAGGTTAAGGGGTTTTGAGAAGAAATGACCAAATTTGGCGAAATGCCCAGATTCCGGTGGATCTCCGGCGGGTCATTAACGGAATCCGTAACAGATCTGACGGAAGGACCATTTTGAGTAACAGTTGAAAGATAAAGGACCAAAATGAATATTTTAAAAGATAAAGGATCAAAACGAATTTTCACCAATAGATAAAGGACCAAAAAGGTATTTTAGTCACTTTTTATCAAGCACTCATTGTTCATCAACTTATAACAGCTATGCAAGGCATGAATAATGCTTGTCCTTCTTCATTTAGAACCGTGCCACTCTACATAATTAAAAGAAGGAGCATGCAACTGGCATGGTTTTTGGAAAGAAGAATGAGTGTTTGTGGAGGCTAGTGAGACACCTTGATGTCCCATTAAAGTAAACCAAATTTTATTTAAAACCTAATCGTATTATTAGCGTTAAACGGATATATAGTACAACAAAGAAATAAGAACATTAACTAAAACAACCATCAAATATAAACAGACATCACACGTATATACAAATATATACATACAGTCATGCAGTACTGTAGAGGGAATCCCATCAGTAAGATCTCATATATATATATATATATATATATATATATATATATATATATATATATAGACACACACACACACACACACACACACACACATACATACCAGATAAGATTAGAAAAATACATCAAAAGTCTAAACCAAAGATGCCTCGCTCTCACTCAACACCCAGTCCCCTCTCAAAATACATCAAAAATCCTCACAACACACATGTGTACACCTAACTGGATAGCACTGGCTGGTACTATCACATACGACTACTACTACTACCTTCGTTGTCACCCCTGGGTCTAGATGGTCCCACAACTCCTCTGCTACTGCTGGAAGAGCTCCTCCCAGAACGTCGCTAAAACAAGCGCCGATACTCAAAACTGTGATGAGATGATAATCGGGAGGACTCAGAAACAACTGGTCAAACATCCGGCACTTGTGGAGTCTCTAGGGCAAGCATGTGCTCTGCATCAAGTAAACCTGGCCGTCATCGGGTATTGGTGCAAGAACAGGTACCGGTGTTGGTACTAGTGCAGGTACATGATCTGGCATTGGAATTGGTACAATCTCAGGCATCTGTGACATTTGTGGAATCGGTGCTGCTGGAAACCCGATAGGAAATGGGAAGATCTGGCCCACTCTAAAGGTCCCGACCATATCGAACGGTGTACCATTCGAAAATTTCAATATATTTTTTTAATAAAAGATCAAGCTATTAGGAGGTTTGGTGTAAAAAATAATTAATTTATTAGAATTGTTTTTTATAATAAATATAAATGAGCCTATTATATTTATTTGAAAGAATAAAAATATATAAAAAATAATAATAAAAATCTAGCAAGAATTGGGCCACGTATAAAAAGATTTGGCTTTAGCCAAATCTAGTGTTTTATAGCACAAAGTTTGAATTATAAATAAAAATAAAAGAAAGAAGCAAGAGATTCTCAGGTTTTAAGAAACCTAATTCACGTGGCCTTTATATATATATATATATATATATATATATATATATATATATATATATATATATATATAACATCATTCTTTTGGCTGGAGCCAAAATAGATGCGACTGCGCCGCATAGCTATAAGGCATTAGAAAGAAGAGTGGGTCACGATGGGGAAGGATTACTAATCGGAAGAGGAGAATTTTTGAGAAGTCGTTCCTTTGTAACTTTTTGGAGTTCTATGAGATATAAGTGAATATCCTTTTTTTTTTTAACTTTCATATTATAGATTTTTAAGGGTTGTAGTATGTAATTAAACGGTAATTATTTGGGACTCTTTAAAATAAAATTGATGATTTATTGTGATTAATTATTATGAGATTGAATATTTATATAATGAGTTATATGATTATTATTATTTGATATGTCTTTTGTGATATGTGATGTCTTGGTATTGTTTTGATATGAATTTGACAAGTATTAATGCATATGACATGATGTTATGTATAAAGATTATTTTAGAATGCCTATGAGTTGTTTTGACATGAGTTTATACCATTGAGATTGATGCTTGAGGTCATATGTCATGTCATGGGGTCATGTCATATGCCCAAAATATGTTTTGGATTGTTATTTGTGATTGTTAAGATACCTCATACAAGGAAGGGGATGATAGATACCTCCTTGTTAGAGGGAAAGACGAATACCTCCTTCTGAGAAGGGGAAGACCGTTTATAGATACCTCCTTCTGGAAATGGGGTGACAGATACCTCCTAGTTTGAGGGGAAGACAGATACCTCATTCTGGGAAGGAGATGACAGATACCTCCTCGTTAAAGGGGAAGGCAGATACCTCCTTCTGGGAAGGGGAAGACCCATTATAGATTCGGGAAAGGGGAAGGAAGTGTTACACAATTGCATTTATCATGAGCTCATAGACTAAAATTGGGTAATTAAATGAAAGAGTATTGGAAGATAAATTAAGATTATTTGACCACAAAGATATGTCATTTGTATGATTTTATTTATGTTATACGTACTTTAGTGATGGATTATATCTATTGATGATGCAATGACTTGTGCATGAATTTCGTGAGATTGTTCTGATTATCCTTAATTTATATAAAATATTTTGAGTTATATTGTTTTAGAAATGGCGGATTATCATGGTTGTTTATCCGGTTACCACGCTGGCTGAAAGCAACATCTTTTCAAAAACCTTTTAAAATTGTTTTTACTTATTGAGATTATAAATCTCATTAGTGGTGTTGTCTTTCAGAGTTTACAGGAGATGAGATAGATGATGCGGCGTCTTGAAAGAGTCTTGAAGATATTAGTTATAGTTTAGTTTTATTTATTTTATTTCTTCTGGGGTTTATTAGACACCCGGGTTTTGAGGGAAAAAAAACTGTAAAAGAGTTACGTGGTTTTCATTAATTAATATTTATGAGGCCTTATTTTATTTGGACATAAGGGTTTGTTTAGCACGGTTACTTTATTTAATTATTTTGAATATACGAGATACTTTCAGACTTAAATTTATTGTGAAAAATTTTATGACTTGATTATTCACTAGTGGAAAATATACATTAGACGGTAAAGGTTTACGTCAGTTAACCAAAAGCTAGACGTTAAAAAGGGGGCGGTGGCAGTTTTGTAAATATCATACTTCATTAATTCAATTTTAACGTCAGTTGTTTTAAGGACTGCCGTTAAAAGTGAAGTGACTCACTTTTAACGTCAGTTCAATAAACAACTTACGTTAACAGTGAACGTTTTAACGTCAGTTCTTTATCGAACTGACGTTAAAAGTGAGTCACTTCACTTTTAACGTCAGTCCTTACATCAACAGACGTTAAAGGTTATTTTAATAATTTTTTATCTAGTATACGTACCCTTCCGCATTGCCTTCCTCAAAGTTTCAGTTTCACAATTGCTTTGATGTTTTGTGTTTCTGTTTTGAAAACTAAAATATATGTGCGAGGTAAAAGTTGAATCAATAACCCAAACCGGATCTCATTCATGAAGTGTAATACATACTGATACAGAAAATTGAAAGGGTTTAAAATCCTATAAAAAGTTACATTGAAAGGGTTTAAAATCCTAAACATTAAAGCTACATCCCATCAGAGAGTTTTATGAAATATGCCAAAGGGAAAACTATACTCCGAAGGGTGCACTCGATCTGTTTTAGCAATGGTCTTGGAACAGTCACTTGCATCCTTTAAGACCTCAGAAAACTGGGGGGCATGAGAGAGCTCAAGAGAGGAAAAAACAGGTGCACTAGATCTGTTTCAAGCAAAGGCAGTGGTTCTAGAGACTTCCATGACGGTCACTTGCTGCCAAAGCCGAGGTTTTGGAACTGTGACGTCCGAGCACCTGATTTGCCCTCCAGCAGCTGATTCTCCGGAAGGATGATAAGGTGAGCAACTCACATTACGTGGTTTACACAAGCTTATCACCCATGTTACGTGATTTACACAACCTCAGAAGTTGTTTGACCATTAAGACAAAGATCTTTGAGTCTAGGAATAGGAAGAAAGAGTGATGAAGTTAATCTCCATGGCAGAGCCATATTGTGAAGCCGAAAATTAAAAGGATGGAAGGAAACTATTTATAGGAGCAAGGGATGAAGTTACTAAGCTATTATGATTTTCTTCAAAACTTATCTATAAACTTAATGCTCATTAAGAGGATTAAGTTACAAGGTGCATGGGTAAGTAGCATAGTAGTCAAAGGAATGAATGTTTTTGCAGATATCTATACACTTTTAACGTCAGTTGTTTAAAACAACTGACGTTACAAGTGTTTTTAAAATAAAAAATATTTATTTTTAACGTCAGTTTTTTATACAACTGACGTTAAAAGTGTGATTTTTACTTCAGTTAAATAAATAGATGACGTAAATAATCCTATATATTATAAACGTGCAAAATGAATATTGGAAATAATGTAATTAATATACGGGAACTTGACAGTCATAAATTATGTTGACGTTAAAAATGAGGTGGTGGCAGTTTGTAAATATTAAATCACTATTTGCATCAGTTCTATAAATAACTGACGTAAATAATTATGAAACTCATTTCATTGGTTGTCATGTCTCTGTTGTCCCTCTTAACGCAGATCACTCCATATAGTGCAGTTTATTTCTAAACCTTTTTTTTAAACAAGTTTATTTTTAATTTTTATTAATTAGCTTGAATTAGTAAACAAATTCTTGTGCAAATTAAAATAAATAAACACTTAACATAAAACAAGTTAGATGTATAATCAAATCGTATCTCATTGAAGTGATTCATAAGTTAAAATTACATGATTAAAAGATAAAAAATTTCTGCAGCATAGCCCTAAAATATAAAAAAGTTTCTGCTTCAACATCATTTTATTCTCAGTCCTGTCATCAGAAACTCCAATGGATGCATCACCTCCCTCACTTGAATTCCATGATGCAAAGTAAATCCTCAGTCACTAGCAAAAAAGCAAAGTGAAATGGATCTTTGCATCTTTCTTCTTCACTGGAATTCCTTGATGCATCGTCTTGAATCCACAGTCACTTGCTTCCAAAGCAAAGTGAAAGGGATGACGGGGATGAAATAAAGTGAGAGAATCACATTACGTGATTCACCCAACCTTGCCATCCATGTTATGTGATTTACACAACCTCAGAAGTTGTTTGACCATTAAGACAAAAATCTTTGAGTCTAGGCATAGGAAGAAAGAGTGATGAAGTTAATATCCATGGCAGATCCATATTGTGAAGCAGAAATAATTAAAAGGATGGAAGGAAGCTATTTATAGGAGCAGGGGATGAAGTTACTAAGATATTCTGATTTTCTTGAAAACTTATGTAAAAACTTAATGCTCATTAAGAGGATTAGGTTACAAGGTGAATGGGTAAGTAGCACAGTAGTCAAAGGAATGAATGTTTTTGCAGAAACTAATAAACTTTTAACGTCCGTTGTGTAATACAACTGACGTTAGAAGTGTGAGTGTTTTTAACGTCAGTTTCTTAAGACAACTGACGTTAAATATATGACCTTTAACGTCAGTTTTTACTAACAGCTGACATAAAATGTTGTTTTATTTTGATTATAACGTTTACACCCGCGCGCCTTCTGCACTTCTCTGTACGCACGTCTCTTTTCTCTTTTCATCACGCTCAACCCTCACTCTGCCCTAATCGCGAGCTCATCTCCACCGCAACCACCGCGAGGGCTTCTTCGCCACCACCGTGAGGTACACTCTTAACCCCTAACTCTGTCTTTCCCGCTCATTCTTTGAAATAACTTGACATCTCTCTTTCCCCTTCCCGCTCACTAACTCTCCTTGTCCCTCTGCTCTCAGTAACCACATCGAACGTTGGCCACCACTCGAGCTTCCCACCCACCACCACGCGAGCGCCTATTTCTGGTGAGTCTTTAGGGCACATTTTTTTATTTTTGGTTTTGAGTGTATGTTGAAACTGTAGTCTCAGTAGTTGAAACTTGAAACTGTGAGTTTGAGTTGTTTGGAATGTCTCTATTTTTGGTTTTGAGTGTATGTTGAAACTGTAGTCTCAGTAGTTGAAACTTGAAACCGTGAGTTTGAGTTGTTTGGAATGTCTCTATTTTTGGTTTTGAGTGCATGCATGTTGCTCTGCTGGTTGATCTGTCACGGTCGTGATGCTCATCACGGCTAGGCCGTGATCGATTACGCCCTTGAGGGTCTGGTTCGGTTGGCACGTTACGGTAGTGATGGACATCACGGCCAGGCCGTGACCATGCTTGGCAATCTTCAAAAACTATAGTTTTCAATCTCCCGTATTGTCCTTATATTGGATAGATGTTTTGTATATCTACAGGACCTATCTAGTTATTTTAATTTATACTTCTGTATTTATTTTGAGTTATAACCTATGTTAATACATATATATTGTTTCTGAACAGGCATACATATGGATCAATCGGATAGCCCGCATGCACGGGAGGACACTGTGGGGGCTTCACAGGACCCGATCACGCCTACGCCTGATTCTAGTGTAAGTTTACATGTTATATACTATCTTTAGTCCTTCTTTTTAATGTAAGTTTATAATGTTACAACCCTCTATTTTATCATTTTTTTTGTCCATACAGACATCACAGGCTCATAGGAAACGGGGTAGAGGAGCCACCTCGTTGAAGAAACTAGAGAAGGACAGGCAAACCGGACAGAAGCTTGAGGTGTCCTTCGATGCTAATCTAAATTCCCAGGGACCCCGTGCTAAAGAATTTAATAAGTGGGTGTTTCTACAAGCGAAGAAGCACGTAAGCATCAACAACAACCACTGGAATGACGTTCCACAGAACGTTAAGGATCAGATTTGGGAGGCTATCACGGTATTTTACCTTTACATTCATTTGATTTACATTATTAGATAATTATCCGAGTTATAATCCATCCAGTTATTATGTATTTAATGTGTAGGTAGCTTGGACTGTGCCAAATGACGAGGATCATCGTCATAAATGTATGAAAATGGCATCAAAGCATTGGAATGGGTTCAAGCATGATCTTACCAGGTACTATGTATCTGGTAAGAAGCGGCTTGATAAAATGTTCTCGGATTATCCCTGGATTGATCAGGATACTTGGGATATGTTTGCCAGGAGTCGACAGGATGGAGAATTTCAGGTTGGTTGATTAAGTTAATTTTGTATGCTTATTATAGATCATTTAACTGTATTTAATTATGTGTTTTTGTTTGAATAGGCTAAGGCAAATAAGGGTCGGCAGAATCAGGCGAAGAACGTCCACCGCCACACCATGTCTCAGGGTGGGTACCAGACTCGGATCGAGCAGATGATGGCGGATAGGCTGAGGGCGAAGCAAGAAGAGCACTCTGCTAG
Organism: Sophora flavescens; assembly: GCA_030762895.1. Lineage (NCBI taxonomy): Eukaryota > Viridiplantae > Streptophyta > Magnoliopsida > Fabales > Fabaceae > Sophora > Sophora flavescens. The sequence continues at coordinate 78,833,629 of CM061067.1, forward strand.
GATTGAAAGAGGAGAGGTGCCTGAGGGCACACCATTAAGTCCTCCGTCGGGCATCGACCGCGAGGATGTATGGTTAGCCGGCCGCATGACAAAGACGGGATCTTTAAAGTTGATGCCACTCGCAAAGTGGCAGATAAGATTGTAAGTAAATAATTAACTTGATTTTAATTGATATTTGTATAGATATTTGCAACACTTTTCACTTGCACGTTTTTTCATTTTTTTTCATTGTAGATGGATCTTAAAGCACAATCCTCCCGGGGCTCATTCGTCCCTTCTGGACGGCGGGACGTCTTGATGACTGCTCTAGGAAAGAAAGACCATCCTGGTCGGGTTCTCGGTGTTCCTGGGAACGTGACCATCGAAGAATATTATGGCAAGTCTGCTTCACGAAAGCGGGTGGTCAATGAAGCATCAAATTTGGCTGACATTACTCAGCACCTCATGTCCAACGCAGCTATTACAACATATCTGATGTAAGGCTTAATATCCAACCCAGAATTCAAGCAGGCGCTTGCCAGAGAGCTTTCCTCCGTCGGTACATCCCAGGACACCGCGGGGCATGCCAACCCTTCACATGTGAGCACAAAAGAGAGTTCTAGTAGGGCACATGTGGAGGACGATGAGTTGGCAGCTAGGGAGCGGGAGTTCGAAGTCCAACGCCATGAGCATGAGTTGGAAATGAAAAGGTGTGAGCTTGAGTTGGACTCCAAACGACGTGAGCTCGAAATGTTAACAAAGGTATGTATTCATTATTAATGTCCAAATTAGTCAAATAGTTACTTTTGTTTTTTTTTAATTATCAACAACTTATCTAATTTATTTTTCCTAAACTGAAGGCCAAGTCGACGACGGTGTCGCTGTCACCTATCACTCGTTTGTTCTCACTTGGTGAGGATTATGCGTTTGAGATTTTTGAATGTCCATTGGAGCACGATGGATGGGTGGCACGCCCAGATCAACGGATGATATTTACCTTCTGTGGTGACGATCTCGGGAACGCCTGCAGAAATAACGTCTGGATGAACAACAATGTTTTGAGTCTCTGGTGCACGTAAGTTAATTTTAATTTTATAACTTATTTATTTTTGGTATTTTTCCATTTAATAATTTATTTTAATTTCAATATATATATATATATTATGTAATTAACATCCACACCTTTTCATATCTTAGGCATCTCCATCGTCTTCAGCTTGATAAGGGCATTGCATCAGTTTACGGCTTCTTAGATCCGTCAGTCCTTCTGCCCCAATTCTTTGATGGCGATGGATTAAGTAAATACATAGATAACTTTTTGGGAGACAATCGGAAAGAATTATATCTGGCTCCCTACTGTATGAAAAACCATTGGCAGTTGTTCGTACTTCACCCGTCTAGGCATACTGTCATATTCTTCTGCTCTCTCCACCAAGATCCGCCACCGAAGGTGGTGGAAGCTGTAAATAAGTAAGTAACTAATCTTAAATTTAATTTAAGTTTTAATATCAGTTGTTTTTAGTTTATTACACACATGATATATGAATTTGTTAATTGATCGACATGATTATTTGTTTATGATAGCGCGCTGAATGCGAGTAGCATAAGTTGCGCCAACGGGAGAAGTAGGGCTTCTAAGGCTAAAGCAAATCCTGTATGGAACATCCTCAAGGTTTGGTAGTTTATTTATCAAATAATTAATATTATAATTACTAATTTATATGTATATTCAAATGACGTTGAAATTAATTTTGTTGGTAGTCTCGATTTCAAATTGACGGGTGGTCGTGCGGCTATTATGTGATGCTTCATATGCTGAACATAGTCTCCACATCTATTACGGATGGATGGATTAAGGTAATATTTAAACAACTTGTTAAATTATATATTATAGTTTTGAAGATGACTTGCATTGATGTTATTGTTATTATTTGAACGTGTGTAGGCATTTAACGACCAATCGCCTGTTCAAGAAGATGAGTTAAGAGACTTGAGGATGCGCTTTCATTGAATTCTTCTTCAAGTATGCGGCTGAAAAAGGAATTGACAAGATACCTCCGCAATACTTAGATAAATAGTTTTTTTTGTTAGACTTTAGAAACTAATTAATAACATGTATATATATATCCTTAGATTGGTAGTTTTGTTTTTTAGACATTGGAACTAAAATTTATTTATATATATACATGGGTTTTGGTTTTAAGTCCCCCCATTGTTCCATTTTTCCTTTGCAATTCTGTAATATGTGTGATATTACGTATTCTTGGGATATTTACTGAATGCAGGGATAGCTGAGGGGAGTGATATTTTAAAACTGATTTAAAAAAAAACCCTATTAACGTCAGTTGTATCAAACAACTGACGTTAATAGTATTTTATAAAATATACAGTACACTATTAACGTCAGTTGTTTATTACAACTGACGTTAAAATTAAACCTTTAACACCAGTTCTTTATAACCACTGACGTTAGTTTTAACAAAATTAACGTCCGTTGTCTTAAAGAACTGACGTTAATAGTTTTATGTTTAACGTCAGTTGTTGAAAAAACTGACGTTAATTTTTACAAAATTAACGTTAGTTCTCAACTGAAGTTAAAATATTAACTATTAACGTCAGCTGTATTTACGTCAGTCAGTATTCTGACGTAAAAAATCAATTTTAACTGACGTAAAAAACACTTATTGCACTAGTAATTTAATTTAAATGTTTTCAAGGATTGTATAGAAAATTAATTTGGACTACTAATGTAACGAAGAGCGTTACATTTATGGTATCAGTTTATAAAGAATGTATGCTATTCTTTTAGATGTTGGCTCTCGCTAACCCAATATTTGATTAATGGTGTATAGATTTATTTATGGTAACTAACATGCATGCAAGAATATGGGTTTTGTTAGGGAGGAAGATATATTTTTTTTTATGTGTGAGAAACTTTGAAGTTGTTTGATACTTATTGATTTTTATTATATGTGTTGTATACCTCTAATTCCTGTTTAAATTGTTCTCTCATGTATCTATGATATTGATTTTGATTATCTATCGACTGTGATTGAAGTTAACTAAAATTGTTTGTTGTGCTGAAATCTTTCACGCCTGCAAGTACTCTCGTCCAACTTGATAAAGCTTCCCACTTGACTGACCAAATCTCTAAAAACCTCCTCTTTCCAAGCATGGCAAGGGACCCTACTACCTTCAACCACACAATTCTATCCCTTGCAACTGTATCATCAGTCCATGGCCTAACTTCAATGAACAATCTTTTAAAAAGATCTTCAAATTCTGCAAAGACTTGCTCAAATTCCACTCCCTCATCTACAGTTAATAGGACCATTTTGCCTCCCATAGGGAAAGCATTACCTGAGAACAAACCCACATCATGGAGTTCTTTCTGCACATTAAATGAGTCATCAAGCTTGAAGGTCAGACCCACGTAACTGCTCTTCAACCAACTCATTTCATCTTCCGAGACATTAAAGACCATTCCTTTCCAATCATGAGCACGATGGTCCTCATTTATTTTAATTATTTCTGAATAGAGCGTGAGTTCTTTCTTTGGAGGTATAAAAACCTCTCCCACACTACCCCATTTACCGAAGATTTTCCACATATCACCACGCCCATATTGATCCGGGAAGTTTGTAAAAAAGTAGGAAACAGTGTCCCTCAGATACTCTGGCATTCCAGCAGCAAAATTTCCACTACGACCTTGCCTTCCATTTTCAAACCTCCGCCCGGAACCGCCCTCCCTACGTCACGATCGTACTTACGCTCTTTCTCTCTCGTTAAATATACATTGTGGTTAGTGTTATTACTTTGAAAATGACTGATAATTGTTGAAAAGATATTATCAACCTGCAATTCTCTTCATTTCCAAATTCTATCATTTCATCATTTTTTCCTAGTTATTTTGTAACATATATTTTATTTATATTTTTTAGTGTTTGCTTTTATATACTTTGTATTAATAGGAAATAGGAGTCTGATTTTGAAAAGTTGAAGAAAAAAGACATGAAAATATTGAGAAAAGTGTCAATAATAAATCAATTCCCTAATAGAAGTATTAAACCATTTCAAAAAAGGGAATTTCTATGATACCTTTAAAGACTCAACTGATTTGAAACTGTTGTTTTTAAACCAATAGATGAGTAGTTGTAAATTTAATGAAGTCAAGTCAATTTTTTTGTTTTTTAGTCTGAAAACTTTTACCTTTTACAGATTAGTCCCCAGTAATTAAATAAGTTTTGTACCTTTAAATTTTTATTTCGGATTATTTAAAATTTAAACAACAAGAATCTTTTTTTAAAAACGTGTTTATTGTTATTTTCCAGAAATTAGATCCCTACCATCATGAACCCGAATTCCCCATTCACCTCAAATTGGGTCATCTTTAACATCATGACAGTGAAGGGATAGTAAAAGACAGGTAACGATGAAGGAAAAGCCTCACCTACGTACAGTGCACATCATCTTTTTTTTTTTCTCCCGGTGCCTTCAAACCACCCCCCACACCAACACACACACACTTTCCTTTTAAGCCTTCCTCACTCTCCTCTTTCTCCTTTCAAAAACCCTCCTTCTCAACTCAACTCAAACCCCTCTCTCTCTCTCAGAGTCACAAGACTCTCTGTGTCTGTGTGGCTTATTTTGTTGTCACTCCTATCCTTTCAGTTAATTTCATTTTTTTTATAAGCAAAAGTTATATTCATAGGAGTACAAAGGTACTCAGAACCCATATACAAAATAATATACATACAAAAATGTATAAACAAAGCTAATTTATCAACCAAAGCAACTACTAAGACACCTAACCAACCATTTAGTATATACAATTTTTAATTTTGAACCTTACCCAACGTTAGTGATGATTCACGATAGTAGCAAAGAGAGTATGGATGATTCTGGGTTCATAGTCAAAACACACTAAACACAAACGTTTGGGTTCCATGATTCATTGACTTTTTAATTTGGGCTGATAAAATAATGTACTTTATATCCTAGATGATTCATTTTTCATTTTCAGATAATTATTATTATTAATTAAAATAATTTGAGGTAAAAAAATTAGTGAGGGACTAGATTGTAAAAGGAGAAAGTGAAAGTACTAAATAATAAATGAGATGAGATGATTTTATTAAATACAACTTGGTCATTTATTGGTCCAAATAACAACTGTTCCAAAACCTTTAACTTATTGAAGGTACCCTAGCAGCTCCCTTCAAAAAATCATATTCTTTTCCAAATACATGCATTGCTTATAAAATATTAATGATAACATCTTTAACGATTGCTACTAGTAAAAGAAGTTTTTCGAAATTAAAATTGTTTAAATCTCATTTTTGAGATCAACAATGTCACATTTTATTTTGAATGGATGGATCGTATTAGCTATGACAATGAAAAGTTAGAAGAATAATACAAGGAATGATAATTTACATTGCATTAATTCTTTCAAATAAATTTTGTCGAAGACCCAAATATTTCTAGACACACCCCTGGCCATAAATGATGACAATGAGCTTCTCGTCAATGATGGTCGGTTTCAGGCCCTATAAATCGCTTCCATTCAACATTGGCTAATGGTTTACCGCTAAACCTATCCCAATCCAGCTCCTACCTCTGTGAAGTCCTAGCCACCAACGTTCAACCTTGAAGAGCTAACCATCGCATTATCTTTATCTACTGCAACCAAGCCATTAGAAAATAGAATAGAGTCACACTACTGTCAAATTTGGAGTACTTAGATATGGGCAAATTCTAGGATTGCAAGCACGAGGGTATTAGTATACTCGAGCGATCATGAATGGTGGGTGGAATATGGTGTATTAGAGATTATGTTGGTGCAAAGGGAAGCATCAAAGCTTGGTCATTTCATGTGACTTGATATGGAGAATCATTTGACAGGAAGACAAGGTGGTGGTCTGTGAGGGTTAGGTTATTTTGGAAAGCTGGTGGTGAGCGGGTGACGTGTCGAAGAAATTTTAAAGAGAAGTTTCTAAAATATACGATAATTTTAAATATTGGGTTGGATATCCATCAATAACAAAGTATTATTGATGAGTTAGATGCTTATTTATAACATGGTTCTTGGAATGATTGATCTTTTCAATTCTTTTTTGTAACAATAAAACTATGTTTTGTACATCCATCAGTAACCAAATCAACAACTCTTCTACTAATACTATTCATAGATGATATTCAAATCACCTATCCCTTTTTTTTTTCCCTCATCTTTCTTGTACTTCTAATTGGATAGTGACAACTCATTTAAAAGTATTGATAACTAAGAGATAAGTTAATAAAGTTATTATTAATTAAAATATGACTTTTTTGTTGAATTGCAACCGTTAATTGAGAAAGGAAACGTTATCATAGATACAAGTACTTTTCATATGAAAACTATCTAAAAAGTATTATTATTATTATTATATTGTGTGTGTATTACGACAAAAATACCGACGAAAATATTAAACTATTGTTTTTTTTTACAAGAACAATATTAGTGTGTGAAAAATATATATGACGACAAGAAATATATGATCGTGAATTGAACGAACAAGTTAATTTGTCTATATATGGAGTATAAATAGTATTGGAGACAATTATACTTACAGCCTTACAAACTTGCCATACTATTTCAAACCCAATCGAATCACGTAGACAAAGATTATAACACAAATCATATTCGCTAGTGAGTTCCAAGGGGACAGGGTAAGTTCCAAAAATCACAGACACATGTAACTTGTCATATAGTTAAGACGAAATAGATGATGACAATGTCAAGGTGAGAATCATGCATCATCCAGTTTATTTTGCTCCCAATTGGGTTGATTCCTTTCCTAGAAATTAAAATCAGTGCATTGGTAATTCCAATCACATAGTTGGTCCCAGTGACGAAGATCTGAAAAATTTCTACATTGGGAAGAATCTCTTTGGGCAATCATTTGGTGCTCAAATCATTTCAGAGGTTGATGTATTCTAAAACGAGTCATCAATGTTGCCAGAATTCTCGTGGAAAAAGAAAGGACCTGAAAGATTAAAAGAGCAGTTTTTTCCCATGAACATGCTGGCAGCGTTGAAAGGCTCAATCTGAAACACATCAACCAATGGAATGAATTGAGCACCAAATGATTGTCCAAAGAGATTCCTCCAAAGGAAGAAATTTACCAGACATCGTCACTGGGACCAACCAGCTAATTTGAATAAAAAAAACACAGATTTTTTTGGGAAATGAATGACACAAAAACTTGAAGAAAGAAAAATATAATAAAGATGCGAAAAGGGGTGGAGTAAATAGGTTTTTTTTAAAACTAGTATTTTGGTAATAAACAAAGTTTTAGAAGATGTGTGGGGATGTAGGTTGCAGCACCCTTGATATTATGTGTTGGCTGAGTAATAGGTCATATATGATCCATTAGAGCATCTCCGTTGAGGGTTCCTTAGCTAGTTCCTTATAAGCTAAGGAATTGTGTCTTATTTTTTTGTTACCACTGGAGTGGTTTGAGTTGGCAAGTCAAGTTCCTTAAAGTTAAGGAACGTTCCTTATCTAAGGAATGATTCTTGATGAGTGTGATTTCGTCTCATATTTCCTTGTCATTTTGCATGCATTTTCATCTAGTTTAGGCATATTTAATTTGATTTTTATGAGTTTTTTTACCTTGGAACGAGTAGAGTGGTTTTGTGATGTTTTTGTGCAGGAATTGGAGATTAAAATGCTCAGGATCAGTTATGATGGGGTTTTCATGAAGACGAAGCTTAAAAGCAAGAAAAATGAGCCAAATAGAGCCCATCACGGCCTGGCCATGATAGCATCACGGCCATGGTCGAATAGGGCCGAAAAGAAAGAAGGCTGAACTCAGAACTGGTCACGGCTAGGCCGTGATAGCCATCACGGCCGTGACATGCCAACTGAACCAGACCCTCACATGCAGAACTGATCACGGGTAGGCCGTGATGGTGGTCACGACCGTGACAGACCAAACAGCGAAGCCATCTCCAAGTCAGAACCTATCACGGCCTGACCATGACAGGCATCACGGCCGTGACGCGCAATATCTGGAAATTTAATTGCTGATTTGATCTGATTTTGTAACAACTTTAATCCCAAGTTACCCTACATTATAAATAGGACTCTAAGGCTCGAAAATAGGGATCTCTTGACTGCTACCTTAGGCAAAAAATTACAATTTCTCTTCTTCTCCAATTTCTTCTCTTCTCTTAGGTTTTCTTTTATGCTTTTGTTAATCAAGCTTGCTATGAACATGACAATGCTTGAGTAGTTGTTTTTATTTTTAGGAATTGGGGCTATGCCCAAGATTTGTTTTATGTTATGAATTGACGTTTTTACTTCTTGTTAACTTCAATTCACTTTCGATTTAATTCCTATTGCATGAATTACTTGTGAACTGGGTACGCACTTATTTGCATGTCATAGATACTCCAAGGAGGAACCTAGCGGTGAACTTAGGTATCAGATCTATAGGAATCAAACTTAGGACTTAAATCACGAGAGTTAGAAGCGGTCCTTCGAGGGTTCACTGAGTTGTCACAAAGCTTAAAGGGTTCGATTTAAATTCAATTACCACGAGAGTAGGGGTTGGTTTAATCGGGCACAGTTCTTGTATCCCGAGAGGGAACATTAACTTATTTAGGATAAACTCACCTTCAAAGCAAATTTCGATAATTAAAAAGAGGGGTAGTCAATTTAGTAATATGAGCAGTCTTGTTGGTAACTCAATTCCCGGAAATCTCTTTTGATTTGAAAAACCCCAGATTTGATTTGATTGCGATTTTATTGATTGCGTTTTAGATATTTGATTTGTTACTTGATTCTTATTTTTAAAAAACCAAATCTTTTCCAAATCTTTTTTTTTTCTTGTCCAGTGTAATTGATTTAATAATTGATTGTTATTTAAGATCACGGTCTCTGTGGGTTCGATCTTTTTATTACTTGACGACGAAGCTGTTCACTTGCGGTTTCACTCCCATCAGTTCTATAAGCCTAAACAAAGGAAAAATATTGCTAACCAACACAATGAAATCAGAGGGAAAATAACTTATTGGAAGAAAGAACATAGTATCTCATCAATTATTATAAAAAAGATAGCAAAACGCCCAAAAACAACCATTCAGATGAGGGAAGAAAGATTGCAAAACACCCATAAAAACCCTAAACCAAAAAGAAGCAGAACCCGGTAGATCCAGATCTCATCTTGTCGACGCTCATCGTTGTGCTGCCGACAACTACCTTCTACCCTGCGTTCTTCGTTCATGCATCGCTGACAGCAAGGTGATTGGATGGAGTCGCCGATCCGGGGAGAAAGTGGCCGCAAATGAGGGGAAGGGACCGAAAATGAGGTGTAGGAGAAAGGGAGCATTGAGGGTGAGAAGAAAGGGCTAGAAAAAGGGACCGAGAAACAGAATGATGGAAAGATGAAGCTTCTGGAGGGGCGAAGTAGAGAAAGCTGGGGGATTTGATGCAAAGGGACCGAGTGGGTGAGAGAAGGGTAGGGATTTGTGGGTTTAGGGTGGGGGCGAAGGATGCGTGGGTAAGAGTCGTTGTGGGCTGCAAAAGAGCCGTTGGTGGGCTGCAAAAGAGTCGTTGGTGGGTTTCATGATAAATATTACTCCATTTTACACCATTTTGCACAAAATTTCTCAATCCACAATTCTAATTTTTTTTTGTTATCAAGTCATAATCTTGTTTGTTTTCTACCAAATGGATCCTAATCAGTATAATTTGCTATCTTACAATTTTTTTTTTGCAAAACTAACCACCCCTACCGGTAACAATTCTCAAAATCCTCATTATTTTATGTATCCACCACCACCAACCAATCCCAACATATGGTATAGGCCTCCGATGGGTCCCCATGGCGGTGTGGAGTCCCTTAACGACAAACCCGAAACACCAGTCGGGTCCATGTCTGAGGCTCAAGTGCACAATTCCCCACTCAAGTCGGACTAGAAAATATTACGCTAGATGAAGGAGGGGGCATCCTACTCAAAAAAAACTCGTGTCAGGTTCTCAGTGGAAGAGGCCACACTTCTTATCCAATCATGGCTCAACATTTCAAAGGATATAATTGTGGGAGTCGACCAAAAAGCTTATGGTTTTTGGTTAAGAATCAGAGACAATTATAATGAGAACCGGGGGAAGTTTCCGGAGAGGGAGCGTGCTCAACTAATATCAAAATGGTATCGGTTGAATACTATGGTTTAGAAGTTTGTCGGGTGCTATAAACAAGCGGTTCTCATCGTTATGTGTTTCTCATTATTATGTATTTCTCTTCACATCCTTATGTATTTCTTATATTTATGTATTTCTCATCGTTATGTATTTCTAATCATTTTTTAATTATTATTATTATTAAATTTATTTAAAATAAACATTTTATATTTTAAAATATTAATATTTTTTTACATATTAATTAAAATTAATGAATAGATGTTTTAATTTGAAACAAAATTGAGTACAAATAAAATATTATAAAACCATGGGTTGCTTAAGGTTCCTTAAAAATTTAACCATTGAAGCAGAATATGTATGAGTTCCTAAAGTATGATGTGACATAATGGGGACCACTTGGTAGTGATTATGGATAGGGATGTAAATTTTACCCATACCACATATATCCGTGAATAATATCTGAAACAGGTATAAAATGGATACTTTAATGGGTATCCGTGGATAATTTAAATGGATATTTTCTCAACCCGCTTATTAATGGGGGTGGGGGCGGATATTGTAGTATCCATACCCGCGAGTCTCTTAAGGTGAAATTACGAAAAATATCTTTACATATATAAACCAAATGCCCTATTTTTTGCACTATCCATACCCTATTTTTTGCACTATCCTTATTATGTTATGCATTATTGCTTATCGATTACGGTTTCTCGATGAATGCTTGGGGATTAATGTTTACTAGTATTTTTGCACCCGTACGATGCACGGGTCATCAATTACTATTATTATTGATAATAACTTGAAATGTGTCTCTATATGTATGATTTTTTTTCCTTTATCCCAAATTAAGTCCACTATGTCAAACATTTTCTTGACTTATTTCACACATTGTTTTCAATATTTCCTTCTCACCCATAATGGTGGTACTCATTCATCTCTAAGGCTTTTTATTTATAGACAGGAGTGATCAAGAAAAACCTTGAAACAATTTTATCTACAATTTGAGTGCAAAGAATTGAATATTATTTTTATTTTAAAATGATATTACAATACGTAATGTAACACTATGTGTTAAGTGTTTCTCTTCGATTATTACTAATGATCAACTAATCCTCTTAAATCATGTGGTGCTGACACGTGTCACTTTATCAGAAAATCATCAATTCCCCTTATTAATTTGTATAGATATAGATTTATTATTTAAAATAGAAAAAACAAAGGCAAGGATGTAGAAAAAAAAAGTAAATTAGAAAATATGAATAACTCTACCTCTATTTATATCAATTCAGAGATTGTCGTGTTTGACTACCAAAATATTGTACCTTTACCGGTTTGTAAATATTTTAAAACAAAAAAATATATACATTTTTTTTAAAAAAAATTCATCACTTGACATGTGGCTTACACCATTGTGCTACACTAAAATCAGCATTTCCCCATATTAATTAGTATAAATATAGATTTATTATTTAAAATAGAAAAAACAAAGGCAATGATATAGAAAAAAAAATACAAAATATGAATAGCTCTGCCTCTATTTATGTCAATACAGATATTAAAAAAATAAATAAGTAAATTAGAAAACAAAAATTAGAAAAAAATTAAAAAAAAATTAGAAAAGTATATAAAAAAATATTTTTAAAAATAGGAAAATAATAATTAGAAAAAAATTATTCAAAAAGATTAGAAAAATAAAATTAATTTGAAAACAAAATATTCTTAAAAAATCAATTATAAAAATAAGCATTTAAAAAAAATTAAATTAGAAAAAAACTAATTCAGGAAAAATAAATAAATTTTTTTAAAAAATATTATAAAGAATATATGTTTAAAAATAAATAAATAAATAAATTTAAATAATCCAAAACAATCCACCAGTTGACAACTCCTTCTACTGTTACAGGAACGGTAGAAGAAAAGTTGTTAATTGATAAAGTGATATACACATTGAGTACAAAAATATATATAAATATTAAAATATAGTAATTGGTTTGGTTCAAAAATAACCAAATTAATGACCATGGTGTTTGGTTCAATCCGGAGCCGTAAAAACTAAATTTTAAAAAATATATTATAAAGAATATATGTTTAAAAAATAAATAAATAAATTTAAATAATGCAAAATAATTCATGAGTTGACAACTCCACCTACTGTTACAGGAACGGTAGAAGAAAAGTTGTTAATTGATAAAATGATATACATATTGAATATTAATATATATATATATATATATATATATATAAATATTAAAATATAGTAATTCGTTCGGTTCCAAAATAACCGAATTAGTGACCGTTGGGTTTGGTTCAATTCGGAGTCGTGCACAAAAAAGAAAAAAAAGAACCAATTTAATTGTTGTTTCGGATTTTCAAATTCATCGAATTATTGGTTCGAGTCTTACGATCCTAAATTTTTTCGAAGAACACGATAGTTTTGCTAACTTTCCTGGCTAAAAATATTTAAAGACAAAAAAAAATTATAAACTTTAAAAAGTCAATAACAATATCCGAACCAATTAAAATTGGTTTGGTTTGATTCGATTCGAATCGGAAAATATTAAAATATATAGATAAATAAATAATATTTAAAATATTAAATTTTAAACTACTAAATTATATATACATTAAAATATAAGTATATAAAAATTAAAATATCAAGAACATGACAACTCTACTTTTACGTTTTGTCAATTTATTATTAGTTGACAGTGTAAAAAAAACTTTACACTGTTAGTTTATACAAATAAATTCAAAAAAAATGTTTAGAAAAAACAATTATTAGGAAAAAAAATTAAAAATTAAGGAAAATGTAACAAAAAAAAATTATAAAAAAAATTTAAAAGGAAAAATAAAAAAGTAAATTAGAAAAAATTAAACGAAAAATAATGTAAAAAAAAAATTATGGAAAAAGTTATTTTTAAACAATTTTGAAAAATTATATTTAAAATAATTATAAAAAAATAACTATAAAAAAATTAAATTAATTAGAAAAAATATATATTTAAAAATAAATAAATAAATTATGAAAAAATATATCTAAAAAAATTATTAAAAAATAGAAAAAAGTAAATTAGGAAAAAAAATTAGAAACAAGTATATAACAAATTTTTTTTAAAAAATGAGGAAAATAATAATTAGAATAAAATATTCAAAAAAAATTAGAAAAATAAAGTTAATTAGAAAACAAACATATTTTTAAAAAATAAATTATAAAATAAACATTTTAAAAAAAGTAAATTAGAAAAAAACTAATTCGGGGAAAAAATAAATTTAAAAAAAATATTATAAAGAATATATGTTTAAAAAGTAAATAAATAAATTTAAATAATCCAAAATAATCCACAGGTTGACAACTCCTTCTACAGTTACAGAAACAGTAGAAGAAAAGTTGTTAATTGATAAAGTGATATACATATTGAAATTAACATATATATAAATATTAAAATATGGTAATTGGTTCGGTTCCAAAATAACCGAATTAATGACCATTGAGTTTGTTTCATTTCGGAGCCGTGCATAAAAAGGAAGAAAAACGAACCAATTTAATTGGTTGGTTCTGATTTTCGAATTCATCGAATTATTAATTCGAGTCTTACGACCCTTAACTTTTTCGAAGAACAGGGTAGCTTTCCTACTTTTCCTGGCTAAAAATATTTAAAAACAAAAAAAATTATAAACTTTAAAATTCAATAACAATATCCGAACCAATTAAAATTGGTTTGGTTTGATTCAGTTCGAACCGGAAAATATTTTAAAAAATTATATATATATATATATAATATAAAAAATATTTAATTATATATACATTAAAATATAAGTATATAAAAATTAAAATATCAAGAACATGACAACTCTACTTTTACTGTTTGCCAATTTATGATTTGTTGACGGTGTTAGTGTATACAAATAAATTCAAAAAAAAAGTATTAGCAAAAAAAATATTATTAGGAAAAAAATTTTAAAATTAAGGAAAATGTAAAAAAAAACTAAAAGAAAATTTTAAAAAAGAAAATTTTAAAAAATTTTATTAAAATTTTAAAATATAAAAAAATTAAACTTTTAAAAAAAATTTAAAAAACATTTATTTTTTTGAAAAAAATTATTTTTATTAAAGTAAATAAATAAATAAATAAAAGGCAAAAAATCATAATGCTGACATGTATATGTATAGTAAAACTGTCTATCCAACTTTTGTATTAGTATAGATGTGTGAATATGTCAAGATCGGGGTGTTTGAATAAAAAAATTAGTTCAATATTCAATAATTTTGTGAGATGTTTGAATATTTATGGATATCCATGGATACCCGTAAATATTGATAAGTTGGTTTAAAACCCACAAGATGGATACCCACATAGATATGGGACGAGGACGGATATGAAATTCATCCAATGAGGCAGGCAGTGGGGGCTACTACTCGTACCCACCACGCCCCATTTACATCCCTAATTTTGGAATCCAAAGTGGGTTCTTAAGAAAAATGCCATTGGAGATGCTCTTAGGATATGCAATTATTGCTAGTGCTACCCCAAGCCTACTCCATGACCACCATTTAACGGCGTGTTTGGTATAGGAGAAAATAACAAGAGAAAAAAAGGATATGAGAGAAAAAGAGAAGAAAATATCATTTTCTGTTGTTTGGTAAGCAAGAGAAATAGAGAAGAGAAAAGAAATTGAGTGGGACCCACCCAAAATTTTAATTTCTCCGAAGACGAGAAGAAAATGAAGAAGAAGATAAATTGATAAGTTAAATTACTCATCTACCCCTTTTTCCAAATTCTTAATTATTTAATAAATTTAAATAAATTAAATTAATATATTATTTAATTAGATTAGATTAGTAATTTAATTAAATTTAAATTAATAAAGTAATTATATTAAAATAATAATTTTTATTAGTTAAAATAACTTAAATCAATTAAATTAATTTAAATTATTTGATTTTTTAAATTGACTTAATTAATGAAATTAAAATATTTGTATATTTTTTAGCTAAGGATATTTTTGCCTTTTTTAAAATAACTACTTTTCTCTCTTCTCACTTTATATCCAACCAAGCAAACAAATAGGAGAGAGAATATATTTATTTCTCCTCTATTTCTTTTATATTTCCCTTTCACTAAACAACACATCTACACTATTGCTCACCTTCTCTCTTCTCGTACTATTTCTCATCTTCTTTTTTTTTTATTCTCACAACCAAACAAAGCATAAGTGACAAGGTTCCACCTAACCATGCTCTAAACCATTATAAACAGAACAGATTCACATTATTGTCAAATTTCGAGAACTTAGATGTGGGCAAATTCTAAGATGGCAAGGACGAGGATATTAAGGGATTGTGAATTGTCAATGTGATTTTTAAGGTAATTATTTTTAGAGTCGAATATTTTTAATAATATAACAATCATAATTGATTAATAGTATAAAAAAAAATTCATTGATAAGGAATCACAATTAAATCATATTATGTTTCATTAAAACAAAAATAAATCAATTAATAATGTAATCAATATATTAATTTATGAGTTTGATTTCTATGTACTGTCAATCTAAAGATTTTTATACCGACAATCAATCAGAAATCAGTAAATTGATGACTTTTAAGGTGGTTATGATAAGAATTAAAGATTTGTAATGATGTATCAATTTATGATTGGTTAACAGTGTAAAAAAACTTTAAATTGTCAGTATATATCAAATAAATCTTTAACTTATTTGTGATTTTATACCCAAAGTATCTGATTTATGCGTCGTTTCCTTTTTTATGTTTCTCTCGATGATGATGATGATGATGATGATGATGATGATGATGATGATGATGATGATGATGATGATGATGATGATGATGATGATGATAATAATAATTTGTTTCTCAAATCGTGACTAGTCTTGCAATGTACCCTTTTTTTCTTTTGTCATGTTTCTGGCCGTAGGTTTTGTGTTTTGTATCTAGTTGGAGGATTCGAATTAAGGGTTTTATGTAATCCGTTCGATTCATACTTATGAGAATCCTCTGACCAATCTTGAGGATTGCATACAAATTCTTTGTGCCATGGCCAATGAATTCGCAGCATGAAAAAGTGTTACAATTATATAATAATAAGTGACATGTTGCCTAACTATGGTTAGTTTTATTAGGAACATGGGCAATGGAGTGTCAAAGGCCTCACCATTGGTGAAACTATGTAAAGAGAGGAAAAGGTTCATTAGAGCCGCAAAGTATTGTAGGTATGATTTAGTCACAACCTTTGCGGTATATTTAGAGTCACTTTTGGAGCTAGGCAATGCCCTCAACACATATGTGGAACAAGAGTTAGTAGTTTTTGGTGATTGTTCTTCTCCCCATGTTTCTGAAGAAGAAGATTCTGACTTGGAATTCCCTTCCTCTGACTCAGAATCTGATTTGCATTCATTATGTGATCACCTTCATTGTGAGGAGAAAGAAGAACCAAGATGTCTTTTTCATGATAGCCCAGAAGTGCAGGATGATTGTTACACTTGTCAAGATCATTGTGAAGCAAATATGGATATAAAGTATGACAAGAAAAATAGAGGGAAGCCAAGAGTTGACAATAGTACTAGTCATGAATGGTGTAGTGTGTCCACCAAAAATCATCATCATAGTCCAATGATGTCATTTGGCAATAGAAGGGAAACTCCACCAAGTGGCCTTTGGTTTCCTCAGCAGGAGAATCAGGACTATTTTGCAGCTCCAATGTCTTTTTCTTACCATAATGCTAATAGGCTTGTATATTATGATAATGTGGCATTTTCAATGGATGTACCCTATTATCATGTAGAGTCACAATGATAGGAACCAGTATCACACAACAATGAAACAAAGAGCAAAAATAGGGAGAAAACTGAGGTATGTATGTATTAATTCTTTGGAAAAGAAAGATTTACTGAGAGGAATACACATTCCCCTTACCACAGAGCAAGCTCCTATAGAGAGCTATTGCTCTCTATCCATAACAAACTTCTTAATTCTCAAAGATACCCCACTCCTAGCTACCCTCCCTACTATATGGACGCACCACTTTTCTCACATTACTCTCCCCACTCACATACATTTTCTCTCTCTCGCCAAAGACACTACTCTCTAACACCCCCTTTTCCAATTCCTTTTTGTTCCTCCTAACATAAACCTTCCATTCCTTCGATCTACTCACTCCTTGATCCAACAAAGGCATATTTGGGCCTCCTATGTTTCCTTGGGCCCTATCAATACCAGCTCCTTAGCAGACCCTTGACCCCAAGGCTGAGTTTTGGAAATTGACTTAGGATAGTGAGTTCATCTTCCCACGTAGCTTCTTCAATGGGTCTGCCCCGCCACCGGATTAACACCGCTGCACATTCTCCCCTGTTTTTGGATGCTTGGGGTGGCTAGCACAAACAAGGGTTCAGTAATTCTGGAAAATCTCCATCCATTTCTATAGGCAAACTGCTCCTCAACATGATAGTTGCCTATTGCCCTTTTAAGTAAGGACACATGAAACACAGGATGCACCCTTGAGGTAGTAGGTAATTTCAACTTATATGCTACTTCACCTATGCGTTCCAAAGACTTGGTAAGGGCCATAATATCGTCTTGACAACTTAGTGTTGATTCTTACAACCACCGACTTACGCTTATGAGGCCGCAGCCTTCAAGAATACCCACTCTCCCACATTGAAAGTCTTTTCTTTTCTCTTCACATCAGCCTGTGATTTCATTCTTCCCTCGTGCTCTCTGCAAGTGATGCTTTAATTGCCTAAGAGCTTCATCTCTATCCAACAACTCCTCTCGAACCGCTTCTACCCGTGTCTCACCTTGCACAAAACGAATAAGAGTTGGAGGTTTCCTTCCATAGACTACCTCAAAGGGTGTGATCCCCGTAGTTCCATGGAAGGTGGTGTTATACCAAAATTCAGCCCAATGTAACCACAACATCCATGTTCGAGGTTGATCAAAGCAATGAAACACCTCAAAAACGTTTCAAGACACCTGTTCACCACTTCCGTTTGGCCATCGGTCTCCTGGATGGTATGCCGAACTCATTTTGAGTTGTGTTCCTTGAAGCTTGAACATCTCTTTCCAAAAATTGCTCACAAACACGGGGTCTCTATCACCGACAATGGCCTTGGGTACTCCATGTAAGCGCACGATCTCCTTGGTGAACAGTTCAAAGCAATTGTTCTAGCAAAGATAAGGATGTTTCAAGGGAATGAAATGGCCATACTTGGACAACCTGTCCACTACTACAAAAATTGCTTCAATCCTTTGGACTTCGGGAGTCCTGGTGATGAAATCCATGGAAACTTCATCCCAAATCATTTCGGGAATAGCTAAGGGTCAAGGAGCCCACCGGAGATGATGCCAAGTATTTTTGTCTTTGACAGATGTCGCATTCCCTTACAAAAACTTGGATCCTACCCTTCATTCCGATCCAATAAACATTGGCTGCAATCCTTCTATAAGTTCCGTAAAAACCCGAATGACCCCCTTGTGGAGTAGAGTGGAATTCTGCAGCAGCTTTGAATCCAAGCCGAGTGGGCTGAAATCACCAATCTTCCTTTATATAGAAGGACCCCATTGTTGTAAGTGAAACCTGGCCGCAACTCCGAGCTCTTGTTCACATCTTCAATGATCTTCAATAAAGTCACATCATTGTGGACTTCTTCAAGAACTTGTTCACTTTCAGTCCAGACTGATATGCCCTTAGAGGACACAATTCACCATCGGTATGCACCCGAGAGAGTGCATCGGCTCCTCTATTTGACACCCCCTGTTTTGTACACTATGTCAAAATTATACCCTAGCAATTTTGCTGCCCAATTCTGCTGGTCCATGGTAGAAATACGTTGTTGCAAGAGTTGCTTCAGACTTTTCTCGGTCCGTGCTAACCGTGAAATGCCTACCCATCAAGTATGGTCTCCAATGTTGAATTGCAAGAACCACGGCCATCAGCTCTTTCTCATATGCTGATTTAACTAAGTTCCTCTCACTCAAAGCCTTACTGAAATAAGCTATGGGCTTTCCTCCTTGCATAAGAATAGCTCCTATCCCATGACCCGATGCATCACATTCAATAAGAAACTCCTTCGAAAAATCGGGTAAAGCCAAAACAGAGAGCAGTAGTTACCTTCCTCTTGAGAACCTCAAATGCTTCTTGTGCTTTCGAATTCCACTTAAAACCTTCTTTCTTGGTGAGCTCAGTGAGAGGTTTGGCAATTTTCCCATAATTCTGGATAAATTTCCGGTAATACCCGGTCAAACCCAAGAAACCTCTTACACCCTTCACATCTTTTGGACAAGGCCACTGTTGAACACTGCTCACCTTGCTAGGATCCATAGTAACCCCTTCTTTGGAGATTAAATGGCCCAAATATTCCACTGAAAGCTGACCCAAGTGACATTTCTTTTGGTTTGCCACCAAGACCTGATTCTGCAAGGTTTTCAGAACTTCCTCCAAGTGTTCCAAATGCGATTTCCAATCCGGGCTATACACTAGTATGTCATCAAAAAACACTAGTACAAACTTCCGGAGCATCTCTCTAAAGACTTCATTCATTAACGATTGAAATGTGGAAGGTGCATTCATTAACCCAAATGGCATCACTAAATACTCGTAGTGACCCTCATGTGTCCTAAAAGCTGTTTTGTGTATATCACCTTCCTTCACCCTAACTTGGTGATAGCCCGATTTCAAATCTAACTTAGAAAAATACTTGGCCCCATGTAATTCATCCAACAACTCATCTATCACCGGAATTGGGAATTTGTCTGGGATTGTTACCTTATTAAGAGCTCGGTAGTCAACACACATCCTCCATGTCTCGTCCTTCTTCTTCACCAATATGACGGGGCTAGAGAAAGCGCTGTTGCTGGGCCTAATAATTCCAGTATTGAGCATCTCCTTCACTTGCTTCTCAATCTCATTTTTTTGTACATGGGGATATCTATAGGGTCTGACATTCACTGGACCTTGGCCACTCACGAGATTAATCACATGCTCCTTGCTCCTCTTAGGGGGTAGCCCTTTTGGTTCATCAAAAACCTCTGCATAGCGTAACAACAGTCCCTCTAAATCCCTTTGTTGTGTCTCACTGAGCTTCTTCCTATTCTCCCCTGATTCCACTCTACTAGGACAGCAAACTTCGACTGATAAGATAAGCCCTTCAAACCACCTCTTCGGCTTTCCCAATAGACTTTGCAAAGCTGTTGGGGCTTCCTTATGGTCCCTCTCACCTTTCAATTTCACCCATTCTCCTTCATGTTGGAATTTCATAATCTGTCTCCTCCAATCCACAATCATCTCTCCCAAGGATGCAAGCCAAGACATCCCTAAGATCAGGTCAATCCCTTCCAATTCAAAAATGACTGAATCCACCTTCATAGTAATCCCTCCTAACTCCACCTCTAAGCCCTTGCAACTTCCTCTAGTTACTGCTTGGTACCCGTCCCCTAGTTTGATGGTTAACGGACGTGTATCTTCAATGACCCCATCCCATTTTTGTCACCAAGCTCTTAGAGACAAAATTATGGGTGGCTCCACTATCCACGAGGACCAGGATGGGCACCCCTCTGACTTGCCCTTTTATCTTGACAGTTTGTGGCTTCCCTGTTTGCTCCCCCTTTAGGCTTTCCAAACTCATTACAGTGCACTCCCCATCGGTATCCTCCTCATCCTCCACTTCTACTGCAACAACATTACCTTCTTCTTCTCCTATCTCTTCTTCATCAAGCACCATCAGCTTCAGCTGCTTGTGTGGGCATTGATGGAGGGGATGAAACGGTCCCCCACACTTGTAGCACAACCCTTTCTGTCTCCTTTCCATCAGCTCATTGTAGGAAAGGTGAGAAACTCCCCTATCTTTCGGCCCTGTTCTCCTTCGTTCAGCACTGGGCTCAAATTTTGAGCGTGGCCCAGCTGCTCCATTAGGGTTATTTCCACTTCCTGACCCCCCTTCCTTCGACCCGCGAACATACACCCACTCCGAACCCGAGTTGCGACCCGACCCCACTGGTGCGGATCGAAACGACTGACCTGACCCGGGTCCGCTTCGGTTTCCTCCACCCGAGTACCCGCTTCGTCCCCCTATCTCCTTTTCCACTGCCCTCGTCACATTCATCAGACGTGACCTAGAGATTGGTCCCGAGAGAAATCAAGCTACGTACCTTCCCTCTGAGTTCGTCCCTTCAACCCATGGAGAAAATAACCAAAACATTGGTCATCAGGGAGCCTTCGCACCTGCGCAATCAACCTCTCGAATTGCTGAATGTATTCATCCACGCTTCCTCTTTGCCGGAGATTTGTTAATTGCTCAAATACTCCGCCGTCTCCCACACCACCATAACGCTCCAACAACTCTACCTTCAACCTCTCCCATGTCAACTCCATTTCATCGTCAAGCAAAGAGTTAAAGAAATGGATAGTCGGCCCTTCCATACACAACTGAGCAAGATTCACCCTCACCTCTGAGCTCGTTTCTTGAACCTGAAAATATATTTCTGCTCGTGTTATCCACCCAGCAGGGTCATCTCCATCAAACATGGGTAATTCCACCTTCTTCACAGACTGGCGGAATTCCTCCAACGCCTCTCCCTGCAACCTCTTCAATCCCGACACCGAGGACCCTTTTTTTGACGAGGTACTCTTGCCGCCTCCTTCCTTTTCTGTTTCCATCTGCCGCGGTCTCTCTCTGTTGGCCTCCTCTTCCTCTTCCTCTTCCCTGTCTTCTCCCTCTGATTGAGGGGTTCTTTCTAAGATCTTCTTAAGCAACGCTACGAGAGTATTGTGATTCTCGTCCACCTTGCCCTCCACCCCAGTCGAGGTACGCTTCACATTAGCCAACTCCGCCTCCAGTGCTGAAACCTTCGCCTCCATAGCCTTTTTCTTAGAGGGCATTCACCTTCTACCGCTGATCCTGTCTCGATATCCGGCAGGTCGGACCAGTTTGATAGGAACCAGTATCACACAACAATGAAACAGTAGCAAAAATAGGGAGAAAACTGAGGTATGTATGTATTAATTACTGGAAAAGAAAGATTTACAGAGGAATACACATTCCGCCTTCACAGAGCAAGCTCCTATAGAGAGCTATTGCTCTCTATCCATAACAAACTTCTTAATTCTCAAAGATACCCCACTCCTAGCTACCCTCCCTACTATATGGACGCACCACTTTTCTCATTACTCCCCCACTCACATACATTTTCTCTCTCTGCCAGCACACTACTCTCTAACACCCCCTTTTCCAATTCCTTTTTTGTTCCTCCTAACATAAACCTTCCATTCCTTCGATCTACTCACTCCTTGATCCAACAAAGGCATATTTGGGCCTCCTATGTTTCCTTGGGCCCTATCACACAAATGCATGGAACCGAGCAAAATAAGCCTCCCACTACTACTACTCCTCCTTCTTCACCTCAAGTATCTACATGGGATTTCTTATATCCTTTTAGCATGGATTATGATGTTCATTATGACCATGATCATGATTTGAGACAAGTAAGGGATAGATAAGGGATTCCTGATTTAGAAGATGAGAATGAAACTGAAAAAGGTTCAGCAGGTGTCATCAGTGATTGATGAGAAGGGAAAGAAAAGTGGGATGAGGCAATGCATGGATTATTATGTTAAGCATGGCAGTGGTCACAATGTGAAAGTAAGGGAAAGAGAAGGGGTTCCTGATTTAGATGATGAAACTGAACAAAGTTCAACAGTGTCATCGGTGTTTGATGAGCGAAAAATGGAAAGTGGGATGAGGCATAGCTCACCGGGTAATGGCACTTCCAATGTTACACAGTTGAATCCTAATGAAGAGGCATCCTCAACCAAAGGTCAAGTGCTTAAGATTTGGATAAAAACTACTGAGAAGGAAACCAAGCCTAACTTGGAGCCTAGGACAAGGGAAGACATGTGGTCTGAGGCAAAAGAAACAAATGTGCAGGGTACAATGGGTCTTAAGGAAGCAGTACTTAATATAAGGAATGAATTCAAATATATATATGATTGTGGAAAAGAATTCTCATCAGTTATTGAGGTGGCCAAGTTACCACATCACTCTATAAGCACCAAATTAAGGGGTGAGATCTCTGGTCTTGTTGTGTTTATCAGCCATATTCAACATAAAATTATGGATGAATTTTCTCTGTTGCCTGTGATCAATAAATCTAACATTATTATGGTATTTGGTTATTTTATTTTCTTGCAATTATCAGACATGGAATGAACAAGAACTTGATCATTTTTTACATTATTGCCTTGCAGCCTTTGCTTCTTGTGTCCTGGGGCTGATAATCCCTTCTGTACAAACATGTTTGCTCCCTTCATACATGTCATACAAACCAGTTTCTAGAGCAAAGTTGTTTTCCAATGCTGATAAGAGAAACAATCAAGAGCTTGTTTGTACTGGGGACCTTTCATGCACTTTGGAGAGGCTTTATGTGTGGGAAAGAAAACTTTATGGAGAAGTCATTGTAAGCAATTACTTATATTTATCACAGTATATGTCTTCTTTTGATAGTTTAAAAACTCATATGTTGGAACTTTTTTTCTTTATAATTTTAATGACAAGTTGAAGACAAACTTAGAATCCCCTATGATAAGCAGTACAAGAGGCTAAAAAAATTGGATGATAGAGGTTCTGAGACAGATAAGATTGACAATGCTTTTGCTTCCATCAAACTTCTACATTCAGAAATGAATGTAGTAGTTGCATCAATCAGTGCAATATCAAGAAAGATACATGACTCAAGAGATAATAAGCTGCTTCCTGAACTGAATAAATTGATTGAAGGGTATGCTACTTTGCTCTCTTTATTTTACACAAATATTATTACTGAATTTGTTGAAGGATTTAAGGTCATTGCTCCATCTCTAGGCATAAAAAGACTATTTCTTATGCATGTGTATATAACTTTCACTGGTCTATATAGTTGATCATTCTAATTATAATGGAAAATCAAAGTGCATTGTAATTATAGACGTAGAAAAAGGAATATAATTTAGTTTGAATTCTAGTGTTCTCAGTACATGTCAAATTGATGATTACAAACCAGATTGATGTAAAGAGAATTTATAATATCTAAGTTAAAGAATAGAGAAAGACTTCTGCTTCAATTGAAATGGTTTTATTTATGACATTTTATAGTTATTATACTTACAAAGCATTCTTTTTATAGATTAAATAGATTGTGGAAAGTCATGAGTGCATGCCACCAGAAACAACTCCAAGCTATCACAAAGGCCAAAGTTCATGTACATATATTAGATCCTAAGAATAGGAAAAGGTCCAACTCTAAAGCTACTCTGAGACTGGAAAGGGTGTTCTTGAAGTGGGGTATGTGCTTTAGTAACTTCATCAATACACAGAAGGCCTTTTTGAAACACTTGAATGATTGGCTTATGAGGCACATTCTCCAAGAACCAGAAGAAACTGGAGATGGGGTTGGTCCTTTTTTGCCAGGAGCTCCTCCTATTTTCAGAATTTGTAATGATTGGTACCATGCAATTGACGAGATTTCAGAAATTGGAGTCTCTGAAGCCATTGGTAAATTTGCCTCAAGCTTGCATCAGTTATATGAGAAGCTGAAAGAGGAACAAGAATTGAAAGTTAGAGTGCAATACCTTTTAAAGGATTATCAGCACAGGCTTCAATCCTTTTGCAATAAGGATAGCATCAACTGCCACCACTGTATGTCTTTAGTCAATATGAAAGCCTCAGAAAATTTTGATGAAGCTGAAGTTCCACAACTGATTGCACCTGATGAGAGTTTAGCAACTTCAAGGAGAAGACTGGTTGAACAGAGAAAGAGACACCAAGAAGTTATCAAACATGTTAATGATGTTGCTTCAAGTTGCTTACAGAAGGGTCTACCTCCTATTTTTGAGGCTTTGGGGAGCTTTTGCTTGGAAAACCTGAAAATTTATGAGCAGCTCAAACTTCCAAACACTGGCTCCCATGAATAAGTAATTTTGTGCTAGAACCTACACACAATAGAATTTTGAGATGACACATTTTTTTTCAAGTAGATTAGCAAGTGTTCATTAATTAATTAGAACCTCTTTCTAGGTTGGATAGCTATACCAGAAGATCAACGTGTCGTAATTTTTTGCTGACCTTTTAATTGCAAGGTCTTGAAGATAACATTTGCTTTGCTTATTAAAACTGCTCAATGTGTGGTTTAGGCATTCTTCATATAGATATTTGCACCAGTGTTGTCAAGTCAAATTGCCGCCATGGCGGCACCATGGCATTGCCGTATGGTGGATCGTGTGCCAGCCGCCATAGGCCACAATGCCTATTATATCTGCCATGTTTCAGCCATAGGCCGCAACGTCATGTTTATATGACGGATTTTTGGCTGGCCACCATACCATCCATCATTGATAACACTGATTTGCACATAAATCTAGATTGCCTTTTGGATGGATTGTAAAATAAAAATTGCCAATGTGAAAAAAAAGGTATGACTACATTGACTAATCCCTTCGGAGAGACCTGGACGGCATTTAAGGGTTGCCCATTCCCAACCAAATTTTCTCCATAAACAAAAGTCAGGAGTCAAACCCCTAACCACTTGCTTAAGAGACCCGAACCTCTTACCACTCGAACCAACCACATGTTGGTAAACCATAAGGGTAGTTGAAACCTATATTTTGAAACCACTTATTTAATATATTATAATACTAGAATATATTATTGATAATACTTATAATATTTGAAAGTAAAGGCTCATTGACCCATTTAAATGCAGAGACCTATGTTTATTTGTGACGGCCTAGTGACCTATTTATTAGTATAGGCCTACCAACTTCTTTATCATTAGAGATGAATGTTACAAGCCTATTTACAAGTGAAGGTCTATGACCTATTTATAGGTGGCTGCATATTTAAAGGTCTTACTGAAAAGTAGACTTTTAAATAGGCTTCAAGGTAAGGGTAGACTTTGGAATAGGTCAGCTTAAGTCTTAAAAATTTGCCTATGTGAGGCTAACAGGCCAAGCTTGGACATTGAGTGGAATACAGGTCATGCCTATTTCTGTCATGACCTAGCTCGATTGATTCTATTCTCACTCTACTAACCACCATAATGAACATGAGAAATCATCTGCGATTTATCGGAATTTTTTCATGACAGCTTAGGGCACAATATTTCGATACTTGGACATTTATTTGCCCGGCAGAGGCCCCTGACTCCTAAATACATTTTAATTTAGTCTTAGACGTTGACACAAAACAACATACATTAGAATCCGAGACACAAAAGTAAGAGGGCCAGAAAGAAGTATCCCTGAAGACATATCTATGCTTAAGAAACGAATTCGCCAGTTCAGTTGCTACATTGCAGCTTCTCATACCTGCATATTACCACTTCACCTCTTAATTAACTAGCAGGGAGCTGACATGTTTCTGACATAAAGCTTTACTAATTAACAATTACATATATTAAAAAAAAATGTTTCCCATAAATTAGTCAGAATTCAAGTAACTGATCATTACACGGAACACAAAAAAATAAAAATGGAAAAAGATTATAATAAACTTTAAGCATGTAGCGTTAAACTTCTTTCAATTTAGGCAATATTCTACAATGTATACAACATAGTTACATATTATCAGTTTAATTATAATCACAACGTTCGATTTTAGTGAAAACCTACATGATGTCTAACATTTGATCTAGCCTACCAGCTGTGAGAATACAAGAAAATTGTACAGCTATGCATGATATACATGTGCCTCCAGTAGCTCAACCATTTCCCATGTTTATTCCCTTCCAGGTGCTCCATTAGTGTTCTAGCAGATTGTCCATATTTTAGCATCAGATTCCTGCGCCCAATGCAACAAATCTTTGGCTGCAATTAGGAAAAAGTGAGGTAGCAAGCAAGAAGCCAAATCATCTGAACTTCGGGGGTAATGAATTGTCTTGAATGAGCTTAAGTTCCATAGTGCTGGCCTCCAAATCTATCTTCACTTGATCTCTATCGGAACAACCTAACCATGAGAAATGGAATTTCAGCTTTGTTGCAAATATAATTGTCATCCAACTACTAGTTCAAATGGAGTGATAAGGTGACTTGATGGTTTGGGGGGAGGGAGATAGGGTTTGGAGTGGTAAGGAGGGGGTCATGGGTTCAACTCCCCCCACTAACATAACAAATACTAACAATCTAACATTTGCCTATAAAAAATAAAAAATAAAACTACTAGTTCAAATATGCCAGCAGGTAACAGTGTTGAGTCTTGTTGAATTTGAAGGTTTTTAGGTAGGGTAAGAGGAAAAGAGAAAAACAAACTAAGAAATAATAAGACTGATATTGAATTGATGTAATGATGATGTGATTACAAAAGACAACCCAATAGTCCTATTTATACTAAGGTGGCGTTTGGAAGAGCTTATTTAAGCTCCTTTTGACTTATCTGATGACATAAGCTCTTATGCAGCGTGTTTGACAGAGCTTATAAAAATAACTTATGTCATCCCATAAGGAGTTTTTGACTTATTTTCACAAGTCACTGGGAGAAGCTTATGGAATTATCATAAGAGCTTATGCACTAAACACCCTCTCTGTGTTTTTCACTATTCGAATCCTCTCATGCCCCTTTCTTTCTTTTTCTTTCTTTAAGCGCTTATGGCATAAACTCTCATGCGATAAGGTCTGATGTGACAAGCTCTTAATTAAGTCGTTTACCCAAACACACCCTAAAAGTAGAATCCTAATCTTAATCAAATTGAGAATCAAATCATAAAATATAAATAAGAAATAAATCCTAAGAGATTATCTAAGACACTCTAAGATATGTTAAGATATAAAAAGATATTTCTCTGATTTTCTAACACTCCCCCTCAAGCTAAAGCTTACTAAGCTATAAACTTGTTACATGAAAACAATGTATTTCCCCTTAAATTAAAATTTAAAGATAAAAAAATTGAGCTCCACGAAAATAATGGTTGGAAGGCAACTCAAGAATGTTGGAGAGGCCGGAGAGAGTTGCTGGAAAGATAACTTAGCAAGTTAGCTGGAATGATCATCAGCCTAACAGAAATTTCTTGGCAAGCAATCTAGCAGCAAGGTCCGAACTTCTTAAAACTTTATTTGGAAGCTTAAACAACAATATCAGAGACCCAAATTATTTCAAATTGAAATTAAGTTAGACAACTACTTCCGGGACTGAGACGAGACCAGTGTATCTGGGACAAGGGGTCAAGGCTAGTGCATCTGGGAGAAAGACGGGCCAGTGCATCTAGGAAAAAGAGTCGGGCCAGAGCATCTGGGAAAATGTGTTGGGCTAGTGTGAGTCATAGCCAACATAAGTCAATCATCGACGAAAATAGAAGTCACGACTAATATGATTCATATATGGAAAAAGAGTCACCACCGGAATGATCGTCGTTGGGAACAAAAGTCACCACTAATATGATCCATCCATGGGAAAGGGGTTACCACCGGAATGATCGCCGGTGGGAAGATAAGCCACATTGGTGTGCTGGGGAGTCCTTAGGAGTATAACACACAGGGACGTTGCTCAAAAGAGGTCCGATGAAGGAGGTGAGCACAGATCCAGAGAGAGCAGGGAACGGCGAGTTCGACGTTGGAAACGGCAAGTTCGACGCTGGAAACGGCGACCGGAACAGTGGCCAGACGCGCCTTCACACGCCGGTGAAAGGGAAGCGCGTGCGGCTGCGCGCTGATCAAAGGACACGCGCGTGCGGGCACGTCTGGAGGCTTACGGCGGTGCTGTTTGAAGGGCTGGACAGATCGACAGCAGGTGAGTCCGCAGGTGGTGTCAGCGGCCGGAGACGACGGCAGCTGGCAGCGGCTAACGGTACAGGAACACAGGTCGGAAAGAAGGACGTGCCGGAAAAGAACACAACGGAGGAGAGAAAAGGATTTTTATTTTTTTTTGTTCTTTTTTTTTTGTTGTTGTATGGCTAAGAAGATGATTAGAGTTCCTTCATACTTATCGGAACTCCGCAGCGGAATAGTGACGGGACAGGTCACGGAGGATGGTACCTTTGTCTGGCTCTGATACCATGTTGAATTTGAAGGTTTTTAGGTAGGGAAAGAGGAAAAGAGAGAAACAAACTAAGAAATAATAAGATGATAGGAATCAAATGTTATTACTATAGAAAATAGGGATAATTCCCTGAATTACACTACAAGATTACAGAACTTTGAGGGTCTGCACCTCCCAAATGCCCTAAGGCCCCAATTCCACTCAATTCACAAGATATCCTCCTCTCTCAATCCATCCTCTTATTTATAGGCAACATGCCTTATCTTTCTTAACTAACTCCCTAACTCACCTACTAACCAATTAACTAATTGACTAACTACTTAGCTAATAAGATCTAACAATACTCCCCCCCTAAACTTTCACCTTGTCCTCAAGGTGAAGGACTTGTCTAGCTGAGAGAATTTCCCCACCAGGATCCCAATTCTTGCGTAACGCTGTAGATGCCATCTTCACCATTAATCCGCTGCTCTTACTATAACCAGTGACTGTACAATGGTGTAAAATAGCTTGTCGTTGGGCTTGGCCCAATATATCAAAAAATGAGCTCCAAGGACAGATTTTTATTTCTGCTCTTCTTTCATACTGACCCAAATTAGACTGACAATTTTGGGCCTGGCCTATTAGGTCATAAGATTGGCCCACTTTCTGGATTGCAACTCCTGCCCTAACTCCTCTTGGTCCCTCTTTCCCTTCCTTAGCCGCAAGCAGCCATTCGACCACCGTACGAGGACCGCAGTCCGGTGGTTTCGGCAGCAACGGCAGCGGCCTAATCGGACCTCCGTTCCTCAGCGTCCTGGCTCCCCTCCCAACGGCGGTGCTACTGGCTCGGTGTTGAAACGCTCGCGTGATCTCCACCCTCGCCGTAACCGCGAGTGCGCGGTCAGCCTTCGCGTGAGCATCCCGGTCCGACGGTTTTGGCGGTGGCCTGACCGGTCGTTTATCCTCATCGGTCGCTTCTCTCTTCTGGTTGACGTCGTTACGGTGCGGGGTTTGCCAAGCGGCCACCATTTGTTCTTCTGCTTGGCGCCACTCACTGCACCGCTCGGCCACCTTAGGGAGATCCTGATCTGGTGGTTCTCGCGGTGGCCCGGGCTTGACCAATTTGCCCAAAATCCTTCTATGTCCGGTCCTCGTGAGGCGCTTCTGCCCCTGTTCCACGATCGGGCCTCGATTGTTCTCTCTCTTCCCTCTCATTTTGCCACTCATACCTGACCAAGATTGAAGTTGCAGTGACGCTGGCCCCTTGTTCTCGATCCCCATCTCTTCGTCATCAAGAATTCGTTGGTACTGTGGTGGCTTCTCACTATCGATATCACACTCTTCTTGGCGATCCTCCTTCTTCCTAGTTGTCGCAACCATATCTGAGTTCTGGAATTTATGGTTCTTGGCCGCATCACCTTCTTCCTTCTCCTTCTTTCTTGACTCCACCACCTCTTGCTCCGCCGACTCACCCTCCTCTTCTGTGTTTCCATCTTTCGACTCTAACCATTCGACCTCTCCATTTTTTGCTTCTCCTTCATCCACATGTTTTTGATTCTTGATTCCCAAATCTTCACCTTCATCTTCGACAGTGTTATCCCCGTGGCTACCGGCTCTGTCGTGGCTTCCTCCACTTTTAAGATCTTGATTCTCACAGTAATCATGATCACTGTTATTGTGCTTATTGTTGGAACTTCGTTGTAGGAGAGTCAAAATCGCGTCAAATTGCTTCCGATTTTCCGATTGCTGTTCCTCCACAATTCGCCTCAGTTCTTGGCGATCAAAGCGATCGTCTTTGCGACCTCGTCTCAGCTCTTCCATTCCGCGCTCAAGAGCTTCAATTCTTGATTCCATTCTTCTCGTATGGACCATGTACCACTCCCAGAAAAGAGCTTTGATACCAGTTGATAGGAATCAAATGTTATTACTATAGAAAATAGGGATAATTCCCTGAATTACACTACAAGATTACAGAACTTTGAGGGTCTGCACCTCCCAAATGCCCTAAGGCCCCAATTCCACTCAATTCACAAGATATCCTCCTCTCTCAATCCATCCTCTTATTTATAGGCAACATGCCTTATCTTTCTTAACTAACTCCCTAACTCACCTACTAACCAATTAACTAATTAACTAACTACTTAGCTAATAAGATCTAACATAAGACTGATATTGAATTGATGTAATGATAATGTGATTACAAAAGACAACCCAATAATCCTAATTATACTAAAACTAGAATCCTAATCTTAATCAAATAGAGAATCAAATCATAAATATAAATAAGAAATAAATCCTAAGAGATTATCTAGGACACTCTAAGATATGCTAAGATATAAAAAGATATTTCTCTGATTTTCTAACAAGTCTGTTGACAGGAAATCACAGAAGATGAATATTGATATGCACAATTTGATGTTTGCCACAAACCACAAAACCACAATTGAAGATGTGAATCGGCTGATGCTTGATTTGCAGTTTCTCAAATACTTGAGAAACTTAGTACGAGAATATAAAAATGCCATGTTTAATTCAAAATTTCACACAGAACTCTCGTGAATCCTAATTGCCCATTAAAATCTCACAAAATGAGAAAATTGCAGATACTCCTGATTGCCCCCATCACCTGAATTCTCCCAGTTTATGAAAAACCGCCTAGCACCTAGTGTATCTCTATGACAGACACCACAACCACTATTGCCACTAATTCGTGGTGGAACAACTGTATTACCTTATAGACGTCTTGATTTCTGCTGCGGAGGGTACCCTGGCATCCCCATTTGGTCTTTTCTTCTCAACTGTTCACAAAGAAAACAGGAATATCTCACATCGACAGAGGAAAATGGACAACTTAACCCCATGCTTCCTTATCCAAATAAACACTAAACCTGTTGCTGTTGATGGGCCTGCGGAACACCTCGTTGCATTGGGATTCCACCGGGATTCATTCCAGCACCCATCCCTGCCTGAGATGCGAGATTATAAGCTTGCATTGCCTGATGAGGCATTCTTTGCATGCCAACAACATTCATTGGCCGAGGGACAGATCTATTTGACACATGACCACCAGGCATGTTGCCAGAAACTGCCCCAGACGAAACCTGACACAACACGATTAGGAAATATACACATTCAGAAGCACGAAGTCATTTAAACATGTATATGTTAGTCCACGTTCAAGTATGTAAATACAAAACCATTATTTACTAATAACCATGAACAAGTATTATCTTTTTAAAGACACCTTAAATTTCAGTAAGGAACCGTAGCATCCATTGACAGAAACCGCTCAGCATATTATTACACACAGTTAAGTAACTACATCCTCTTAAACATAACAATATCACTGAAAATATTCATTTCTATAGTATTCATTGCTCTCTCTAATTTTAAACCTATAATATGACTTCACAAAAAGAAGACTCAACAACATAATTGAATCATCTCCTTTAGTATTCTGATACGCCCTGCTCAATGAAAATTTTAAACCTATAACAATACTTTAAAAGATCAAGATGGGTCAATGATAAATTAATTCTGCACTACTTTCAACAGGATTTTCAATTATCATTGCATACCGGCTGTGAAGGTTGCAAGTTGGTTGTTCCTTCAAAATCTGTTGTCGTGTCAACTGGACGTGTGGGATAATTCACAAATGTCTCTCCAGGTTGGCAGGGTACAAGTGCACTGGGCATTGATTTTACACACATGTCTAGTTAATAAAGAAAATAAATATTGGTGAAATACATGATTCATGAAGACATAATTTGTATATGGGAGCATATTTAGCGAGAGGAGTTTATGTTTTAAGAGGTTGAGAGGAGTAAATCTTGTTGATACAACAATACATGTATGGTCAAGATTAAAAGCTATTTAAAAGTCATGCGACAACTTAAAATGGCCTCAATGATCTTGAGCATTCATGTAAAATTCAATGGTCAAGATTCACTCTTCTCATGTGTCACAATAACACTATCCTATCACTTGAAATGGCCCTCATATAGAACACGAAGAAAACTACAGGAATTAGTGAATATTGTTTATTTATTAATTTTCGAACAAATTTTTAACACAATGAAAAATAACCAACTGTGATAGGACAAGGTTTTCATCCAACGTAAACTATGGGAAAAAGACCAAACCAGAGCAAAAGGAGGAAGAGAGGGAAAGGCCTTACTTCCGCCCAGGTAGTGGTTCAATTTTGTTGAAATACCTGGCAAACAAAGCATAGGGAGGCTTAAAAGATACTGCTACGAGGACTGATTATATAACCAATAAAGCTGGATGTATAAAAAAAGTTGAAAACAATATTATGCATGGAAACTTGCCAAAAATCAAAAATAATTAACAGTGACTAACAACGAGGTGTCTTTCCATAAAGTCACAGTGCACAGTCTCTAATGTAATGGAACAATCTTTGCATCAAAGGCTTTTAGTTTTCTCTACCATACATGCAAGTCACATTGATGAAATAAAACAGCAAATCAAACCTCTAGTACTATCAAAGTCAGTGACCAGGAAATGTTTTGCAAACTCCCACAATTTAGTTTATATGACAAAAATGAAGGTAAGTTACCAGAAATTATGAAAGAATTGGTAGGATACCACCTCTATGAACACACGACACATGAAAGGAATCGATTGAAGAGCCAGGCCACTTACCCAGGAAAAATATTGATGGACTATAATTGGTTGATGAACTAAACTCACTGAACTAACAGTTGCAGCATTGATATTGTGAAAATACTATTACACAGGGGCCAGAAAGAAATTAGATACATATGAAATTTGTGACTGAAACCAAAGTGAATTAAAACAAGGTTCAATTACTCTGCAGGTCCATAAACTAATTGGAAATTTTTAAACAAGTCCCTACACTTTAAAAGTTTGTAATCGGGTTTGTGAACTTGTAATTAATTTTTAATTGGGTCCCTATACTTTAAATGCTTGTAATCAGATCCTTGAACTTGTAAATAATTTGTAAGTAGGTCCCTGGAAATTAATAGAACCGCCGGATCACCACTTTACATTCTATTGATGAAACCCTACCCCAGGGACATAATTACAAATTATTTACAAGTTCAGCAATCCGATTACAAACGTTTAAAGTATAAGGACCCAATTGCAAATTATTTACAAGTTTAGGGACTCAACTATAAATTTTTGAAGTATAGGGACCTATTTAAAACCTTTCAAATAATTTAGGGACCATCAAAGTAAGTAAAGCTAAAAAAATAAATTTACACAGAATTCGTTAACTCAGGAGCAGCTAGGCAGCCTAACTGCCACTTTTCAGGTAAATAAATTAGTTTAGGGAAAGCTTCTGGGCTAGTTCTGTGAATGACTACTGTTGGAATTCACAAATAGTTATATTGGTGTTGGAATTTAACGGAAGAAGAAAAGAGAGAGAAAGAGAGAGAGAGATTGAGATAGGAAGTTACGAACTAAATCTTGAAGATTCTGTTTTCAATTTCTTAATCTCGGTTGAATACAATTGTGGCTATTTATAGCCTGTGCAGTGTGCTAACTGCCACACTTGCAATGTGCTAACTGCCAAACTGTCCATAACTGAATTAGTGCTGACTCAGCACATTCAGTTATGGGTTTTGGCTTACAATGGTCTGCTATACTCTATTAGCCCCCCTTCAAACTAAAGGTGGTTGTTGGGAAGCAACCACATTGAGTTTGGTCCTTAGAGATACAAATTGAGTGGAGGAAAGAGGCTTAGTGAGTGAATCTGCAAGTTGTTCTGTACTTGGCACATGATGAACAGATAGAGCTTTGGCAAGGACTTTTTCTCTCACAAAATGTATGTCTAGCTCAATGTGCTTGGTCCGGGCGTGGAGGACTGGATTGTGTGCCACAGAGACTGCACTTAGGTTATCACAAAAGACTTTTGGAGCAGCAAAGGGAATGGCTAGCTCGGTCAATAAGGACTGTATCCAAGTAAGTTCTGCAACAGTGTTGGCCATGCTCCTGTATTCAGCTTCTGTGCTGGAACGGGCAACTAATGGTTGCTTCTTGGAGCACCATGACACCAGGTTGGGACCAAAGAAGATGCAGGATCCAGAAGTTGATCTTCTATCATCTGGGTCACTTGCCCAGTCTGCATCACAGTATGCAATTAGAGTGGATGGCCGATTTATAGGAGCTGGTCTCAGTAGCAAACCATAGTTGATGGAGCCTTTGAGATACCTCAATATTCTTTTGACTGCCTGCCAGTGGGAGTCCAGAGGATTAGCCATGAATTGGCATACTTTGTTGACACTAAAGGCTATATCTCGCCCTGGTTAGAGTGGCATATTGCGGGGCCCTACTCATCGACCAGTATAGGTGTGGATCCGAGAGTGTATCGATCCCAAATTTTGAGAGTTTGCGAATTGCTAACCATTGGTGAAGAAATGCCTTTTGCTTCCAGCATATTGGCCTTGTCTAGTAGGTCTCTGACATATTTGGACTGTGTTAAAAGAAGGCCACCCGAGGGGAGGTGTTTAACCTCAATACCCAGAAAATAATCTAAAGGGCCAAGCTCTTTTAAGGCAAACTGAACATTCAGATTCTTGATCAATTCATTGATGAAGGTAGTGAAGGAGCCAGTTAGGATGATATCATCCACATAAACCAGGACATAGACAACCACACTGTTCTGGGAGTATATAAATAGGGAGGGATCACATTTGCTGGTGGAGAACCCATATTGAACTAGGGCCTTTGCCAGTCTTTCATACCATGCCCGTGGGGCCTGTTTTAGCCCATATAGGGCCCT
Source organism: Sophora flavescens (assembly GCA_030762895.1). Classification (NCBI taxonomy): domain Eukaryota; kingdom Viridiplantae; phylum Streptophyta; class Magnoliopsida; order Fabales; family Fabaceae; genus Sophora; species Sophora flavescens. The sequence continues at coordinate 78,869,556 of CM061067.1, forward strand.
GTTCGGTCTACAAACCAGTGACTTATCTGCTGATTCAAAGCCCGGTGGCTGCAACATATAGACTTCTTCACTTAAGTGCCCATTTAGGAAGGCATTATTCACATCTGTTAGAATAATTGGGCCTAACTCCACTCTAAAAGCTAGCTCATAGGATGAGGATTACCCACTACTTATAAGCTCTTGTTGGATACTATCTCTAGTCAATGTGGGATTTAGGTTTTTCTCAATACACCCCCTCATGCCCAGCACTATTGGGCTTAGTGCGTGGATAACATGGTGGGTGGCCCAACAATGGATCTAGGATAGCTCTGATACCATATTAGATTTTGGGCCTAACTCAATCCCAAAAGCTAGCTCATAGAGGGAGGGATGTCCAAGTTATTATAAATGGTTCTTGGCTCATATACTCAACCAATGTGGGACTTAGACACTTAATACACCCCCTCACGTCCAGGATTGGACATCTGGAGCGTGAAGTTTGCAAGACTGGACATCTGCGGGTGGCCCAACATCGTGGGAGGCTCTGATACCATGTTAGAATAATTGGGCCTAACTCCACTCTAAAAGCTAGCTCGTAGGATGAGGATTACCCACTACTTATAAGCTCTTGTTAGATACTATCTCTAGTCAATGTGGGACTTAGGTTTTTCCCAATAACATCGATTTGCTGAATCTGCCATTTGTGTGTGAGAGCCAAAGTGAGCACAATTCTGATGGTGACTGGCTTTACAACTGGTGAGAAAGTCTCATGGAAATCAAATCCATGCTGCTGATGGAAGCCTTTGGCCACTAGCCTAGCTTTGTATTTGTTAATGCTGCCATCAGGATTTTCTTTAACTCTGAAGACCCATTTGCACCCTATAGCTGTCCTGCCGGGGGGGAGAGTCCAGGGTCCATGTATTATTGTTGAGGAGAGCATTGTGCTCATCCTTCATGGCTGCAAGCCATTGTGGACTGGCAGGGGCAGCTTTGACAGTAGATGGTTCAAGATGAGTCAGATAAACACTTGGAGGTAGGCAACCAGTCTTGGACCTGGTCAGCATTGGATGAGAGTTTCTGGGAGGAGAGGGAAGAGAAGTAGTAGAAGAAGATGATGAAGCTTCAGATTCAGTCACAGAGGTGGGGGATGCTGAAACTGAAGACAGGGGGTTAAAGGCAGCATTTCCTGGAATGGGAGATGTGGGAGAGACTGGAATGACTGGAGACTCGGGAATAGGTGGGGTGGGTGACTGAGAAACTGAGTTTTGTGAAGTTGAGGGAGGGGTGTCATGAATAGGTGAGTTGATGTGGGAGTTGATGTGGGTAGGACTCAGAGATGGAGAGTGGTATTGATTCAGAGGGGTTGGGGACAGTAGTGGATATTGGGGAATAGGAATAGAACCTGAGTAGGGTATGTCAGGAAAGGGAGAGGAATTGGTTGATGGAAATAGACTTGGATAAGGAAAACTGGTTTCATTGAAGAGGACATCCTTTGAAATATAAATTCTGCCACTTGGAGCAAGGCACTTGTGACCTTTATGTTGAGGAGAGAGGCCAAGGTAGATACACTCAGTTGACCTAAATTGGATTTTGTGTTTGTTGTATGGCCTTAGAAAGGGGAAGCATGCACATCCAAAGATTCTAAGGACAGTGTAGTCAGGTGGAGAACCATGTAAGGCATGGAAAGGAGAGGAAAATTCTTTTAAAGCAACCGTAGGTAATCTGTTTATGAGGTACACAGCTTGAGTGAAGCTGTGATCCCGATGATGTCGAGGATAGAGGCATGGGAGAGAAGGCTTAAACCCATTTCAACAATTTGCCTATGCTACCTCTCTACTGTCCCATTTTGATGGGAAGTGTGGGGGCAGGTTAGCCTGTGAGTGATACCAAGTTCACTTAGAAACTTGGTGAAGGGGCGAAATTCTCCACCCCAGTCAGATTGAACAGCTTTGATTTTGGCAGAGAATTGAGTTTGGATGAGATTAAAGAAGAGTTTGAAGGCAGTTATAGCAACTGACTTTTGTTTTAGAAAATATATCCAAGTGAATCTGGTTTTAGCATCAACAAAGGTAATATAATAGGTATATCCACCAGAAGAAACAAAGGGTGCAGGACCCCAAAGATCAGTGTGTATTAGCTCAAAGGCGTGATCGGGAGCAGTAAGAGAGGGAGGGGCATAGAGTCTATGAGCTTTACCCAAGCAACAAGCATTACAGAAGTCAAGATCACTTTTATTAGACAATGGAAGATTACAAATCTGTAAGACTGTTTTTACAGCATTATGATGGGCATGGCCTGGCCTACAATGCCAAGTATTGAGAGTATTAGAAACAACAGACATAGTATTTGTATTTACAGTAGGAAAACAACTAAGAGACTCGGAAGTGGAACTTGGTGACAATGATCTTGAGGATGAGATGTCCTTAAGAATGTTGAGATTCTTGAAGGAGTAGAGGCCATCACTCCCCAATGAGCCTTCAAGCAAGACTTGATTAGAGTCCTGTGATTTTACACAACATGAATAAGGGTGAAACTCAAAATACACATTATTATCAGGAGCAAATTTGGAAACTGAGACTAAATTCTTTGTGATAGTGGGCACAAGTAATAGATTGTGAAGTGAAAAGATAATGTGAGGGTTCTTAAGGGAGTAAAGATTAGAGGAACCTATGGAGTTTATGTTTAGACCTTGCCCATTTCCCATGAGCACCTGGTCATTGCCCCCGAAAGGTGTGCTTTGATTCAGGTTTTGAGCATCAGCAGTGAGATGATGTGATGCACCGTAGTCGTGGTACCAAGTCTCGTGACTCAAATTGCTGTTCATTGTGAGCTTTGAACCGAGGGAGTTTGTGCATACCGAGGCGTTTGAGAGGCCATGTAAGCTCGTGGTTCTTTGGTAGTTCACATTATGAGGAACTGATGGTCTAGGCAAGAGACCTTGAGCTGGATTAGCTGGATAATTTCCTTGCACTGTATAACTGTTCTGATTAGTTGGATCGGGATTGGGAGGAGGCATTGGTGGTGGCACGAAGGTTTCATCGAATCTGTACCAACAGTTGAAGGACTCGTGACCATACTTGCGACATAGCTGACATGTAGGTCTCGATCCTGCTCGGCCACGACCCCGGCCACTACCGCGTCCACGATTACGGTCTCCTCTGCCACGATAGGAGCCTTGATATCCATCGCGCTGCGAGTTAGACTGTGTATTTTCCGAATTAGGGTTTCCATTCGACAGATTTGGGGCTTGAGCGATATTGACCGAAATTGACGCAGAGGAGTTCAATTCTTGACGGAACCTGTCGAATTGAGCATCCTGAATAAGAAGAAGAGCCTCAATGTCATCGATTGAGGGCGAATCGCTGTGTCCATATATCATCATCACGAAGGTGTTAAACTCTTCGGGGAGACCGTCCAACACTACATCAATATGATCTTGTTCAGAAATAGGATCTCCCATAGCTTGAAGAGAGTCCACAATTGCTCGAATTCTGAGAAGATACTCTGAAATTGATCTTGAACCTTTCTTAGTGTTCTTCAATTCTGATCAGAATTGACGTACCTTTGCCCTGAGATGTGAGTAGAAGAATTTGTGGATCTTGTCCCATACTTGCCATGACTGCTTGCACCCTAGGAATCGAGGAAGAATTGATGGAGAGAGTGAACCGAGGAGCCAGGTGAACAACATCTGGTCCTGGACGATCCATAATTGATATGCTTCTGACTCGATTCCAAGCTCACGATTCACCTCAGAGGTGAATTGAGGAGGAATTGTAGGGTTGTTGACGAATTGATGCAGCTTGTGAGCAATGATCACTGCTTCCAGAGCAAGAAGTTTTGGTCATCCAGCTTCACCGAGAGAGAGGGGTTGAAATTCGCACCTGTCGTGGACGACATTGTTGGAGAAGAAGCTGGTTCATTGAAGGGATTGCTAGCACCGGGAATGGATTGTGATGCGGCCATGAGAGTCGAGGCCCGGATTCAAGCTCTAGATACCATAACGGAAGAAGAAAAGAGAGAAAAAGAGAGAGAGAGATTGAGATAGGAAGTTACGAACTGAATCTTGAAGATTCTGTTTTCAATTTCTTAATCTCGGTTGAATACAATTGTGGCTATTTATAGCCTGTGCAGTGTGCTAACTGCCACACTTGCAATGTGCTAACTGCCAAACTGTCCATAACTGAATTAGTGCTGACTCAGCACATTCAGTTATGGGTTTTGGCTTACAATGGTCTGCTATACTCTATTAGAATTAATAAATAGTTGTATTGGAATTTGTATCAATAAGTTATAGCTGTTCAGGTACCTAGGAAATTACATGCATGTAGTTAGGAATCAGAACTACATTAATTTTCTTGTAAATCGCACATTGTATTTACACCCTAAATGTATATAAAATCAAATCAGCTGATTGACAATTTCACTCAAGCATTCAGAAATTCCTATCTAATTTTACTTCTAAAGTTCTCAAGTACTACAACAATCTACTGGCTCGTCATAAATAACTTTTGCAACTTCTGATCAGAATCACAATATATTGAATACAACAATATGATGTGGCTGCAACACCATTTTCAGTACACCTTCATAAGAAGACCTTATCAATAAAAAAAGGTGAATTCTTCGTTATCCCTTTAAAATTGGGGTAATATTTACCCTATATATGTGGTCCAATCAGATCTTACCAACTAACGCCACGTCATTTAAAATTTAACAACTCATCTCTACTTTAGTCCAACTTGCTAAAGGGCATACCAGTAAAAATAAAATATATTGGTTTTTCCCTTTTTTTTTTCTCTGCCTATACTGTTCTGTTCATACTCACTCTCAAGAACATCAAAATTTCCACCACAGACATGAAGCTTCAAATCATGAAGATGAATAATCTCAGTGCAAAAGGTATTCAGAAAATTCCTATCATTTAGACAACTACCAAACTCTTCTTCCAACGGCAAAAGTACTCCTCCAACCAAAGAACAACTCTTAGGTCAAGATGATTCATGGGTTCATCAAGCAATAACAGAGTTGGTTGTACAAAAAGTGCTCTAGCTAAAGAAATTCTCATCCTCCAACCACCACAAAAGAGAGAGAGAGAGAGGAGCAAGAGACCAGTCGTCGCGTCGCCGCCGTCCCACCGCCGTGCGGCCTCCCCTTTTCGCCGCTGATAACCGCGAGATGCAGCTATTCTCTTTTCTCCTCCCAGCCTCACCACCACGCACGACCTCCTCGCCGCTGACAGTAGTAAGACGGGTCAGTCCCGTCTTCCTCCCTTCCCTCCGCCGCGAAACACGGCCTCCTCTTCACCTTCCACCGTGATAAAACTCCCTGATCTGTCATTATGAGGAGGCGTTGTGATCGAGGTTCTGACTTGTATTCTTCATATTAGTTCCTTTGTCTTTGTTGTGAGGAGGCATTGTGTTGTTAATTTCTGGGTAAGTGCAGTAGGGTGGCTCAGTGGTTAAAGATGAAAGGGCAGAACGATGGAAGGGTTAGAGAGTGGGTGGGAGATAAAAACAAAAATAAATTATTTTGTTTTCACAAGTATGCCCTCTAGGAGATTTGACCAAATTAGAAATCGAACTATAAAATTTTAAATGACATAATATTAGTTGACAAGTCTTGATTGGACCACATGTAGGGTAAATATTACCCTAATTTTAAAGGGGTACCCCAAGAATTCACCATAAAAAAAACATACAAGTAAAAAAATGTGGAATCTTTTATAGATTTCTAAAGACAGAACAACAATCATTAACCACAAAAATGTTAAAACATCATTTTCATCGTTAGGTATGTAGATTTTCATACACGAGTAAAGGAGAATAAAAGGAGTCTTACTCGTGCTCCAAAGCTTGTGCAGCTGTTATACGTTTTCGAGGATCATATCTGCACAAAATACAGAACCATATCATCATAAAACAACAGAAGAAAAAAGAGGAGAGAATTTTCATTGGAACAGAAAGTCATGCATCACATTGACGTACCCACAAATACTACAATAAGACATTTTTACAGGTTGAATTCCATGTTATAAAAATGAAATAAAGTCACACTTAGTTTGCTAGAATGACTGTAATTGGAATGAAATTAAAGAAACAATTCCCATTGGCATGTTTAGCATTAAAAAAAATCAAATACCTACTCCATTCTACCCCTACATGGTATGCCAAATCGGGAAGGGATAGAATAAGAAGAAAAATCCGGTGGCAATGTTTCCCTTGGCAGTGGCAGCAATGACAGTGGCAGTAGGGTGACTGACAATGGTGGCAACTGGCAAGTAGCAATGGCAGCAATAGTGGTAACGGTAGTGGTGGCAGGGTACATTTAGGATTTTTACATTCCAAAAAAAAGGCACAAGGTATAACATTACTTTTACTAGCAAAGGTATAATGGTAATTCAAGTAATTCTTGATGGAATGTAATGGGCATTCCTCTCAATTAGAAAGGAATGGCCATTCAACTCGCTCCCTATTCCCTTTCCATAGTAATTACCAAACACATTTTGAGCTTATTCCTATTCCCATCACACCCTTTCAAGTAAACCAAACATAAAATAAGTTCTTGATGAAGGTACAAACCGAAAATCAGACTTCTTAGACTGCTCATAAAAAGTTGGTCAATTTATTGTTTTAGGTGACTCTTTCATACAATTAGGAAAAAAAGAACGAACTTCACCCAAGATCCCCATTAGCAATTATCATGCAGTGACTGATGTCCTTCTCTTAATTATTTAGTGTAGTAGAGATGATCCTTGAAACCATTATCAATATCAAAAAAAATCCCAGAATTAATGTCAAAAAATAATCTTTTGTGGCTCTTCTACCAAATAAAAGTCTTGTGGCTCAGATGGTGAATATTTACAAGATCTGCAATGGTGCAACCTTTATCAAATGGCAGTATTGCCACATAGATCAGTCCAGCAGATTGATTATAGCAACTACAAGAACTTAAAATAATTCAAGCGATGTAGGAAGAGCGATGGCTTGATTGAGGCTAATGAACTTGTGGCACCGAAACTAATAAGAGCAACTAGAACAAGAACAATAGGTAATGATGACAAGTAAAAAGCAACAAAAGTCACAAACCTATCCTTCACATATGACTTAGTTAACCACCCTATGATGACAGGCTCCTAGACTAGAATTCTTGATTGTCAGATGAAAAAAGAAAGAACAGGGAAAAGAAGAGAGAGAAAGAATGCTTCTGTTATTGAAATTAGAAGAAAAATCTCCCCAAGGGTGTCCCTTCACACCGAGCCACCGCTCAAGGTTACAATTCTGAACAAAATGTCTAACTGTCCTGTTACAACTGTTTCCCTATTTATTCAACTATTGTTTTGTTCCTACAAGTATACACCCTTGAGGCCCTAAGATATGACAAAATCAGCGAGGGGGTGTAACTAATACAAATTACAAAACATGAGCATACAAGGTGGTAGCACTCCACCCTGCGTTCAATTAAATGGAAAAAGAAATACAGCATCTTTTTGTATATGCATAGCAAAAACATTCTCAAAGCTTGGAAGGAAAAACTTACTCAAGCATCTTTGACAAGAGGTCATATGCAGGACTTTTTGGAGATAGGTGTACAACGTTAGAGAGACTATTGTTGTCACTGTTTCCAAACAGCAGATGAACAAATCAATTAATTTCATGAAAAAAATATTAGTTTCAATTCAGAACACACAAGAAAAGGAGAAAACAAAGGATTCACACGCTACGGTAATAGATCTAACTTGCATATACTTGTATAAACAAATAAAGTAATGATCTTACTATTTGTGTCCTTGTATATGCTGCACATCTTGTTGCCAATGGGGAAGATTTGCTAAGGAAGGCCACTTTTCTAATGTGGGATGGCCTGGCACAGTAACAATGTCGACGATGTAGGTCTGGAATATTCATCAAGAGAATGAACATCCCCCAGCAGGGAGAAAAAAAAACAGTAAGCAGACAAATTTACCTAAAACCTTGAATATCTTGTCAAGTTGATCGAGCTGCACAAGTGGAATAAGGTTTATTTTTAAAAAAAAATGGCAAGGTAATACTAACAGAGATTACTCCAACAACAACAATATCCAGCTATAGAATAAAATATCAGAAAGCTATAAGTTATAGCACCACAAATACCTGAAAGGGATTTGGTGTAGCTTTAACTTCTGCACCTTGAAATAATGGCTTCAAGGTCAACAACTCAGCAAAAATGCACCCAACAGCCCACATATCTAAATGTCTATTTAAGGAAAAATGACTGAACCAATTTCAGAATTAGACTATACATACACATGTAGTTATGATCATAGTAGTTAATCCCAAATACCGGTGTAGAGTGGCCAACCCCAAAAATGCTATAGTGCATAGCGGGATGGCCATTACATTAAAAATAGCAAATATAATAAAAAAGTTTAATAAATTAAATACGTACATACATATATCACATAACTTATATGTCTTTTTACATGTATATAACTATTTAATTATAAATTTATAATTAATAATAATATGATAGAGGGTAAGCCTTGGTGTAACGGTAAGGATGCTACCTTGTGAACTGTGACCTGGAGATCACGGATTCAAATCCTAGAAACAGCCTCTCTGCTTGTGAAGGGTAAGGCTATGTAACCAGACCCCACCAGGTGCGAGCCTTGTGCACCGGGCCGCCCTATATTAATAATAATATGTGATATATATATATATATATATATATTGTTTGAAAAAATGACATACCAGTAATAGATAAGTGTTTTAAAAAACATAAAAGAACATGAAAAAATATAATAACTAGCAAATAACGTCAACCATCAGAATAAATGTGACAACCAAAAAAGTCAACAGCTTTAAAACTAGTAATTAATGTCAGAATCTAACACAAAATCAAAAGTCAAAAAATCAACAGCTGTAAACATCTAACACAAAAAATATAATAACAACTGTCAAAGAATCAAAAGTCAATATAAGAGTTGTGGAGTAGGCTGTCAACCACCAGCATGCAATTCCAAGGTTGTCAGACTCGCGAGTCTAGGTAGACTCGTTTTGGGTACGTAAACTCGACACATAGACTCGACTCGTAGACTCGTACGAGTCTACCTATTATAAAAAACAACTATAAATGACATATATATATAACATAAAAGCAACAAAACAGCAACAATATAATCCAAAAACATCTAACATCATCATAATCATCAAAAAATAACATCGTAATCCAAATCCAAACATTAACAAAACATTTAAGTAAATAACAATAATATCAAAAACAACTCCTAAATATCTAAATCCAATCCTCTAACAACATCATCTCCATTGTCACCACCATCTCCATCACCATCAGAATCATCATAATCAAGTTCTTCCCCAGATGAAACAGCTTCCATTTTTACATCAAAGTCCAAATCAAGTCTTGGATCATTGATAGGTTGCTCAATATTCTCTTCAACGGCTTCATCAACATTGATAGGTTCCTCAACATTCTCCTCATCAACATTTGGAATATCCCCCTCTTCAGTTATCCATTCATCATCAGAATGAATGTCTTCAAAGGGAAGAGCAACAATTTTTCTATTTTCCCTACTTTTTAACTTCAAGTTATACATCACATACACCAAGTCATTCATCTTTTGTTGAAGCAACCTATTTCTTCTCTTAGTGGGAACCTAGAAAATAAAACATAAAAATAAAAACTCAATATTTCTAAACAAAGAAAAATTGATAACTACAAACAAAAACATAACTTCACTTACCATTTCAAATGCACTCCAATTACGTTCACATCCAGAAGAGCTACAAGTCAAGCTAAGGACACGAATAGCAAATCTCTTCAGTTCAACTGCTCCATCCCCATAAAAGTCCCACCATTCTGCAGGAAGCATACTTTTCCTACTTTCCTTTGCAGCATCAATACCAAAGAGCCCTCTATAATAATGAAAATCTGCAAGCTGCAACCCAATCTTCTTTCTCTCCTCAGGATCCTTTACCAACTTTCCCATACATGCGTACAACCCAATTTAACCTCGACATCTTCATGATCGAACTTGGGTTCATAGTGTAATGGGGGATTAAGATAATAAGCAGCTGCATGTAAGGGCCTATGGAGCTGGTTATCCCATCGCTCATCAATAATATTCCAGATGGGTTCATAGCTACAAATTCCAAATATCCTATATTAGTAACACAATACAAATAAGCTAATTAATTTCAAATGAGATAAAGTTAGGAAAGTTTACCATTTTTTAACATCATTGAAGTTTCTTTTAATCTGCTCTTTGGCACAATCCATCCCTTCATATATAAAACCCATGGCGGGTTTTTCATCAGAATCCACCAAACGAAGGACTATAATGAGAGGGGCAGCTGCCTTGAGGCATACAATTATATTCTTCCAAAACCGAGTATTACAAATCATGTCTTCCACCTTTCTTCCCTCAGCAATTTTGGCAAACTTGCTTGAAGTCCAATCTTCTGAGCTAAACGTGCTCAACAATGATGCCTTATGCTCATTAAGACAAGCTAAGGTCAAATAAGCAGTGGCAAATCTAGTCTTGCCCGGCCTAATCAAGTCCCTCCCTTTAGTAAACTTCTTCACCATGCTAATGAGTTGTGTCCTACAATATATGTAGGTGCATATTTTTCTCCCCTTATGTATTGTAACTTGATGCACCTTCATATGTTTCTCAAAATCCTCCAACATCAAGTCAATGCAATGGGCGGCACATGGAGTCCAATACAAGTTGGGTCGCTTCAGCATCAACATTTCACCCGCTGCCTTGAAATTTGCAGCATTGTCGGTGACAACTTGGACCACATTTTCCTCTCCAACTTCTTCTACAACATCATCCAACATCTTAAACACTTTTTCGATTTGTTTTTGAGATGTCGAAGTGTCCAATGAATACTGAAACACTTGTCCCCTTAGGACTGCTTCACCAAGAAGTTACAAATGGAACACCTCTTCTTGTCTGTCCACCCATCAGACATGATTGTGCAACCGATTCTCTTCCACTCCTCCTTAAACTCTTTAAGCATGTCATCTGTTTGAGCCACAGCTTTTTTCAAAAGCTTTCCTCTGATATCATGGTAAGAAGGAGGTTTGTAGCCAATCCCAAATTTCCCAATCTTCTCACACATCTTTGCAAACTCCACATTTTTTATAGTATTAAAAGGAATTGCACTACTAAAAAAATACTAGGAAACCTGATCAACAAATTCCTCTTTAAATCCCTATCTCAACATTTGATTAATAGTTGCTTGAATCGGACTGGCTGACTTTTGCTTTCCCTTTTGCAAAGGAAAAGCCTTTTTGTTGAGAGCTAGCTCGCAACACCTCCTCAAAGCATCTTCATCAAAGATCAAGTATTCTTCTTTTTTCTTTGATGCCTCTTTAGCCTCAGCCACAATTCTCATAAACACATGTTTAACTTCATCTGGCATCGTAGCACATGGTTCAGAATCTTCTCCACTTCCAGCAAGATGATGCTTGAATCTGAAAACTCCTCCACTAACAGTCTTTGAACAATAATTGCATTTCACTTTTTTCCATTACCCATAACATCAAGCCCATGTTTCCACCCGTGGTCGATCCTATTACCGTAAATTTTTCCTACCCCCGCCTCTAGAACTCCCGATTCTTTCTTTGTGTTGTTTTCGGCTTGAGACATTGCAGAGTGAAGATTTTTTTCACGCAGGGTTGTGAAATTTTGGTTCCGGATTCAAGCAGGTCGAGCAAGGAAGAGGCGCGATAAGCTACCTCGGCGGAAGAGACCGAGGCGCGGCAGGGAGGAGGTGTGATGGAGGAGATGAGGCGCGATTAGGGCTTCGTGACGTGAAGGAAGAAGGGATTTGGGAATGGGGTCGAGACCGAGAATGAAGTAGAGAGACGAGGGGCAAATATTTTAACCTAAAGTCCTATCCTAAACGCACCGTTTTGGGACTTTTGTGAAGCATGTTAAATTTTCACTCAGACTCGTCCCACTCGCTGTAGAATCGCGATTCTAGACGATTCTGTACGAGTCCGACCGAGTCCACCCGAGTCACGGCGAGTCTACCCCAAAAACGAGTCTGACCACGAGTTCACCCGTTTTCCACATGTAGAAACGTGGAATCGTCCGAGTCTACGAGTTGACTCGCGATTCTGACAACCATGTGCAATTCTTGAGCTTGTGGAAGATAAAGAGGTAGACTGTTTAAAAAATACCAGAAAAAAAAAAGACAGAGAGGTGTGAAGAAGAACGTTGAACTGGCTAAAACAGAGGGGTCTGAAGGAGGGTGGGCTGCGGGAAACGGGCTGGGATGTGACCGGAAATGAAGTAGGTTTGCTGGATTATGTGGTACGATGGCTAGATATGGAGTAGTCTAACTAGATAGCGCCGTTGGTGTGGGTAAGGTCAAAAACAGTGGCGTAAATGGGATTTCAACCCCGCATGAAGGTAATGACTGTGACGGGCAGCAATGAAAAAGCTCCACAAAGCTTTGGGCTTGCACTGGCCATGCGACATTGCTATAGCGCGCAATTGACTACTAAGAGGTTGTACACAGGTGACAAGTCTATATTTGGATTTTATATATACCATGTCCCCAAAGCATCCACATGGACAAATTCAAAATTTTCAACCAATTCAGTTATCCCATCTCAACCTCTCTTGTAGACCCTCAATGAAAGCTATAACTTATTCATGCAACAACCTCAAGTCAAACTAGGGATAGCAGAAGTACCAAAAGTCAAGTCACAAATTCATTATACAGGTTAAAAGACTTGGGAAATACCAATGAGATATTAAAAGCTTAACACAAGTGTAACTCTTAAGTATAAGGATACCGACAGCACTGGTATAATGTTTTGCTCCAAGAAGCAACTCAGGTGCGCGATACCAAATGGTTACAACAACCTGCATGTTAGAATTTCATAAATTCAGGAACCTAAACCATCAAGCATATGAAAAGCTAAAATATGATACTAGTGCACAGCTAACTGAAGGTCAAGGATGAAAATAGGCACTCCACGTCTAAGCACCCAACATGTGGAAATCAAAACATGAGTTTGCTATATGACTATACAGTTCAAGCTAAACTTAACAACAACAACATCCATCATTCAGCTTATAGCAGAAAGCATAGGTGATACACGCCTTTAATGTACTCCTTCTGTCCAATACTCCAATATTATATGCTTACTCACACTTTGGCTTCTTAAATCCCAGGAATACCATGTTTATGCAGAGAATATACATGAAAATTTCTCTATTACCAGACGATAGATACACCACAGGCAGATGACAATGAAAAAGAAGCTCATACCCCATTTTCAGATAATGGCTTCAGTGGGGCTTGATATATCCTTGCAAGTCCAAAGTCAGCAATTTTAACAACTCCATGCTCCTCACCGTCACCCATAACCTAGTCATAGAAAGTTCATTAATGAAACAAGTACACTATTCAGAAGTGGACAAATAAATATGAACCCCAAATGTTTGCTTGTAGCAGTAAAAGAATTAAATAATATACAGCTATAAAGTCCAAAACGTACCAATATATTTGATGGCTTTAAATCCCGATGTATAATCCAATTACTACAGGAAAAAATATAATATATTAAGTCAACGTACAAAGTAAAGAAAGAAAATAAACCATCGTCAACTTCAGAAAAAAGGACTCACCTGTGCAGATAGTTTAGTCCATTGAGCAACTGCCAGAGTAATGATTTTACAGTGTACTGATTAATGGAATGGTTGACCTTGTCTCTATGATGTCTAATTATTTCCTGTCATTCAAGAATGTAATTTTTACGCTCATCTAACTAGAACAATCAATTCCTTGCAATATTCATATGTCTCTTCCCATAGAAAATTCAAAAACAATTCTAAGACACTGAAGTAAACCCTTCTACAATATCATGAAATCCATTGCAAAGCCCACAATATGTGTATAACACAAGATACAACAACAACAAACAATTCATGGGAAATAATTTCAAGACAAAATCAATTTTGTGTGACAGTAACCAAACCTTTATTTTAACTAAAATCATGTTTGGCAAGAGGCAAATGCAATTCTGGTGGAGAATCCACCGTGGAACCAAACACACAATAAATAGAATGCCATGTTAACAAAGCGAATGTTAGTTTTACAAAGAAACTAACATAAAGGTCATGTTCGGCGTAATCAAAAGCCAGATACAGAGACATGTCCGCATGATTGATGTGAACGTTCACAAGCTTCACTACATTCTCGTGTGTTATCTCCCTCAGTAACTGCATCATTAAGTGAAACAAAACAAAAAAAAAAATCGATCAAAAAATCAATCCAAACCTTCCACTAGGTTTCCAAAAAAAAAAAAATCCAATAATTTCAGCGACTTGGACTAAAAATTTCAAAACTTCATCAGCAGCAACCAAGCATAGAAAATTAAAAAAAGTAAATAAATACCATGATTTCACGAATTGCGGTTGGGGAAACACCGTCGCCATCTTTGGATTGTTTGAATTTCTTGATGGCGATGGATTTGCCACGATTAGTGGGAGATTTGATGCGAGCGAGGAAGACGAGACCGTAAGTGCCTTCTCCGATCTTCCCTATCAGATCATACTGTTGCAGCCACTCCGGCTTGTTGCTGTTCGACCGGTTGCTGCTCGCACTGCCGTCTCCCATGGCTGCTCTTCTTCTTCCTCTTCTCTCTTGGCGTTTTGATCGCGATTCTAGATCGAGCGAGAAAGCCAAAGTTAAGGCCCTGTTTGGCTGCTTCCAACATGAGTAACGCAGTGCTTTTTCTCTTTTCTTTTTCTTTTTTTTATTATAACAGAATGTTTGTGCCTACGGCCTACCCAAGACTTTCTCGGAGAGGTGTTGGCGGATTGGATTGGATCGGTTTTGATAAAAAAGTCATCTGATTCAATGATAAAAATAGCATATAGTTTAAATTGGATCGGTTTGCTTCCTTCAAAAAATTCGATCCGATTCGATCCAATCAAATGCGGTTTGGATTGGATTGGATAATTCGATTTTTATCGATACATATTTACATAGTTATTTACATCAAAGAACCTCCAATATTTCAGTTCGATTTGCATTTGCTTGAGTATTTAAAGAGTCATATGAATTTGTTATTTATTTAAAATAAAAATTAATTTTAAAATATTATATTGACAATTTCTAATAAGTGTTTTAACGGGATATACATGAATTGATATATATACACTCTCATATGTAAAGATATTTTACACTATCACCTAATTATAAATTGTTAAATCATTACAAATGTTTGATTATTGTCCTAAATATATTAAAAGTCACTCATAACATGATTTATAATTGGTTAACAGTGTAAAAGTTTTTACACTAACATTACATTTACATACCAATTAATTCTCCAATATAAGGACTAGGTGATAACTTATAAAAATATAAAGACTAATAATTACTTTTATAATGTAAAGATCAAATTATTTTCATTGAACTAAATAATTTCGGTTCGGTTTGGATTAGATCGGTTTTACATATAAGATCCGAAATCTGATCCAATCCAATGAAAAATTTCGATTTTTTTTCGATTTGCGATTTTTTCGATTTCCGGTTGTCGGTTTTTCGATTCGGTTAGTGTGGTTGGCATTGGATTGGATCGGTTGATGAACACCCCTACTTTCTCCCCATCATCATAGTGCTTTTTCTAACAATCTCATAAATGGACGTATGAAATTAATACTGATAAATTATAATTAGAGAAAGTATTGTGCGGCAACAAATCCAACACATCATCCTTAGGCACAACAAATCAATACATGATAACACATCAAAAAATAGGACCTAGTATTATATCCCTTTTTATTTTATTTTCTTAAAAAAAAATCTGATTTTCTCTCTCTTCCTTAAACCAATATACAACCTTCCTTCTTCTCCTTTCCACTGGATTTCTCTCTTTATAGAACCACCGTGAAAACTTAAAATCTCGTACTACTCTTGAAATTATTTATAAATGAAGTCTTATAATGAGGTAATGAAATTATTATCATCCTATTTTTCATGCTTTATACATCCTGTAATCCTAAATTGGAGAACGTGCAGAAACTTCGACAAGGTAGTTTGGCAAGACGAAGACCAATAGAGCCTTCGAAGGAAAAAAAATGAATATAATGAAGATAGCCTGAATCTGATTTAATGCGGCAAAGGAATACCCAGTTATTGGAAAAAAATTATTATTCCTTTGTTTCATCTGAATAACTCAAACAAAAACATGAGAAAATGAAAGGAAATGATGGGTAAAACAGAGGGTGAAAGAAGTTGCAATGGTGGCTGGGCTTAGGGGTGAGGGGTGCGGCAGAGCTTGGTGTTGACAGCGCAGTGGATTTCATGATGGCCAAAGTAATGAGTCGGAATGGCAGATCTGAAGTGCGGTGGTTTATGGTGGTTTTTAGTGTGGTGGCGACAGGGTAGCTAATAGGAGTAAAGATTTTGTGTTTTGTTTTGGTTTGAGTCCTTTTTTTGAAGGAAAAAAACTACTAGTTTTGATTTGTGGATTTGTGGTGATGGCAGTGGAGGAGAGGAGGGTGCATAAAGGTTGATGATTTTAGTGTAAAGGCAAAAGAAGAAAAAAAAAGGTGTTGGCTTTAGAGGTTTTTGTTAAATGGGTATTATCATTATGATTAACTTGATGTGGAAGAATGAAAGTTCCAGCCTTATCAGAAGGAAAAAAATGAAAGTATGAAGGAGAAGTGGAAAAGGAAGAAGAAGACAGAAAGGGTGTTCTTTGCTCGGGTACCAAGGTGTATTGGTTTAATGAAGAAAGAGAAAATCATTTTTTTTAAAATAAAATAAAACAAAAGGGATGTGATATTAGGTCCCATTTTTTGATGTGTTGGCATGTATTGATTTCTTGTGCTTAAGGATGATGTGTTGGGTTTGTGCCCATACAAGACTTTCTCTTATAATTAATGTTAACGACTATATTTAATTTAAAAGAGTAAAAAAAAAGAATTATTAACAAGAATTTGTGACCAAAAAATGTACAAAAATATTGATGTTCATTTGGAGCCATTTGGATGAGCTTATTTTTCAGGAAAAAAAACTTTTATTTTGAAGATAAAAGTGCTTTTATAAAAAAATATGAATGTTTGGATAAGTTTTTGAAAAAAAGTAAAAACAGTGAAAAACACATTTTTGTGCTTTTCTGATAAGCTACAATTTCTAGCTTCTAAAAAAAGCAGATGCAACAGAAGAGAGTTGGAGATAATGAGTCATATTTTATTGGACAATAATGTCCCTACAATAAATCTCAAAAAAGCCAATTTTTTTATAAAGTTCATCCAAACACAAAATAGCTACTACTTTTAATAATAGGTTCTGCTTCAACTTTTATATTATAAAAGCACTTTTTTTAAAAGCTCATCCAAACGGACCCTTAGTCTTGTAACCTCCACAAGTAAAAGTTTTTGGCACCCTTAATTTCATATTGTAAAAGGCTCATTATGTTTAATCATTTGATAGACTTATAGCTTACAAGACTTATGGGTGATGTCTAGCATGAAGCACTTTAAGAAGTGCTACATCCTGTACCACTAAAATTACATGTGATAATAGGTTTTTCAGTTTTTATTGTATTCGAATTTTATTTCCTTTATTTTCAAAATTCCATTTCATTCACCACCATCCCATCCCCACTTCCCCCTCCCCTCTTCCGACCGTTTCAGTCGAGGGAAGCAGAGTGAAAAATAAATCAATCAAAATCTTAGGTGGGAACTTGGATGTTCAGTTCATTGATTCATTCATGAGATTGGATTGAGATACGTTGCTAAGTTTCTAAATTACAAATCAAAATATCAATCAAGAGGCAGTACAAGCAATGGCAGTGACTGTGGAGTATGATTTATTCATTCATGTTTCCGGGTTGATGGCAAAGACAACTAGGTTCTGGTTCTGGAGGTCCATTCATACTCCACAGTCACCGCTCGTTGTATCCAAATCAAATCAAAATATGCAAACAATGGCGGAACCCGATCTCTGCCCATTCATACTTCACAACCACCTACATCTGGGTTTCGATCCCCCAGATATTCTGACTTGTAAACGTACTTCTTTGCTTGCTTCATCAGAGTGGAGGCGAGGGTAGGTGTTTTTTTTTTTTTACTTCGAGCTGTATGACTTCCTCTTTTATGCAACAGCGAGACATGACACAAAAAAAATGTGACACCCTTTTACCCCGCATGTTAATATAAAACATTTACTTAAAAGAGGTAATTATAAAACATGCATTTATTTGGAAAAAAAATAAAAACTTGGATAAAAAGGTTTCACATATCAACAAAAACAACACGAAAATAACATAGTTTTAAAACAGTAAAATATAAACAAGACAGATAAAGAAAAACCCAACCCCGATGTCACATACAGAGCTGGTATAACCAAAATCCGGATACATCACGGAAACAAACTAAACAAATAACAAAACTAACAATTATAACTCAGCATTCTAACTAGAGTCGCGGCTCCTCAGAGTCACACCTCCACTGGCTGCTCACCATCCTCTGCATAAGGAAATACATGCAACAGCAGAAACAAGAAAACAGGGAGTAAGAAATCATGTAAACACAACGGCATGGGAATAGGGAATAAGATGAACATACATCATAGCATGGCATAGCAATATAACAACATACAATATTTACACATCATCATATAATACCATAACAATATGTTAATCATCAAACATATGCTATCCAGTACAATGCAACCCTACTCCATCAATGCATGTGGATCCAACTAACTCAGGAAGTCAACTTCGGAGTTACATATCCTTATTGGCCAAAAAGCACCAACTCCGGCAGTTCCCCAAACCATGGAGGAACTCCTTGGATAGCCGACGTATCATAATTGGATACGCCACCTCGGGGGCACACGGTTCACCAAACCATGGGTGACCCACCCGAGACTTAGGCCAGATCATCATAACTAGGACGACCTCCCCTATGTTGAACAACCTCCTCAACATCAACTCCAATGCCCTATGCAAATGGCACAACAACACACAAGGCAACCACCTTCTTTGCTTGGGCCTAAAAGCACCTAAGACTTATCATCAACATCAACATTAACACCTTAGACCCACACCATAGGGTCAAGGCCCCCTTGTTCAAAAAGCACCAAGGTCCAACATAATAACATCTCGACCAAAAAGCATCGAGAGCACTTTCGCCAAAAAGCACCAAAGCGTGACAACATGCGGTAACCCATCGGGTACCGGCTTAACCAACATATCAGTCTTTGTAACCTTAATTAATCTTTAATTAAGTTATCTAACTTGTTATCATTTGATTAGTGTATTATTACATCATCTGGGGATAATTGGGGTAAACACCCCTTTAATTCATTAATCTTAAGTTCTGACCAGTAGGGGGAAACATGGCCGTACTAAACCCCCAGCACGATCGTGCTGCCACTTAAGTGGAGCACGGTCGTGCTTACTGTCCTGCACGGCCGTGCTCCTGGGCAGGGCCATACTGTTCTGGGTAGAATTTAACGTGTTCTTGGAGTTTATGCTCCCTAATTCTCTCAAATCAGATCCTAGGGTCTTAACTAAAACATTCGGTATGAAACTTCACCCCTCACTAACGCAGTTCATGTCTTATGAAGCTTGGGAAATTAATCCCTTAATTCCTATGTTAACTAAGAGTCCTAATTAAGTCAATTAGAGTCTTATTAACATATTCAACATAACGGTAACATCATCATCAACAACATATCCAGTCAATGTGATCAACATAATCCAAGTCATAACAACAACATTCATAATCATGGGTATTCATACCAATTCAACCAAAACTCATGGCATAAGACAATTCAATAGGCATACCACATCATGAACAACTCAACAATTATAACAAATAGTCATACCAATTAATCCAATTAAGCATATAAACAATTCAGTCATACAACCAGGCAGATCATGGCATTAATACATTATAACAACAATAAATGGGGCTATGGGAACCCCTTATCTTACGCTACTCCCTAGCCTAGTGTATACACTATTCTTCTCCCATACCTGGTACGAGGTTCGCATTTCAAAAGAAGAAATAAGATCAACTAGGGTCCCGTCTCACTAGCGCCTGTCTACGACCTCAAGGACGCCAAAGAGACACTTTGGTTTAGCTCTAAGATCAAGAAATCAAAAGGAAGAGAGAAAGAACTTGATAGAAAGAACACAAGGGACAAGGTGCACGAACTTTATCTTTTCTAAAGACCCAAACGGCAAGCACAATGAACCCCTATTCGTAGCGATGTTCTCCTATCAAGAAGCAGTGAAGAACGGTACAAGAACGGGTTCCCTAGAGAGAGTTTTAGGGAGAAAAATCATAGGGATTCAAAGAGGAAGGAGGGAGGCAGTTTTGAGTGTTGGGGTCGTGTAAACTAGGTTTAGGTCGAGTCTAATGGTATATATATATAAGTTTGAGTCATAACGGGTTCCTATTTCAGCCCAAATTGTATACAGTTAGGTATTTTGACCATAACTTGAGCTACAAGTTTCCGATTGAGGCGTTCTTGGTGTCGTTAGAATGCTCAAAGTAATATCTACAAATTAATGTCTAGTGATCGAATCCTAAATGGGACTCTAAGATGGTCAAAATTTCGATGGAATTTTAGCGACAGATTTGGTAGTTATTCCTAGATAGGATCCTTAGGAGATTATGATGAGATCTTAAGATATAAACAAAAAGAGGATGATCCTATATTGATAAGGACTCAAATCTGATTGGTTGAGGGGCTAAAATCTAAGAATAACACAATCTCTATTTAAATACTAAATCACACGATATCTTATCATATCATTCTTATTCACTTATTATTAATAAAATCACATATCATATATTAACATATAAAATCAAACATTAAGAGACACAATCTCATATTAATGCAAATAATCATATATTAATATACATATTATCATATGCAATAATATATACACATATATATAAATATCAAACATATATATGTCAGAACTAACACATATAAACATAAGGGTGAATCTTGAGGTGTTACAAAAAATATTTATGTTGTTGCGTGTAAAAGAGACACAGGACTTGTTTTATGCTTTATTATCGTACTTGAGTCAGCATATCTGAATTTTCTTCAATTCCAATGCCTTGACTTAAGTGATGAGTCTGAAATGTGCTTCCAGACTTGGTCTTGTCGTCTTGTGTGGCTAAGCTTCTTTAATGGTCAGACGACTGGCACGTAGATTGGCTTCATCAGCCATCATTCAAATGCTTGATTTAGTGACTTTAGACACTTCAGCCTTTTCAAACACTAAGTGGACTTTGTGAGTTTTGTCTAAGAAGCGATTGTTTCTGCATACTTAATACCCTTGTTGGTAGACTTCAGATAGTTTATATAAAATCATTTGTTGTAAATGTTTGGATCCGTCAAAAACAAATCTAACAAAGCTTTAGACGCTTAGACACTTAACACCTTCTACTAAAAAATGATGTGTTTTATCACACTTGAAGAAAAGGTAAAAGAACCATAAGTGTAAAAATATCCCTAAACCACCATAAAAAATCCCTCTAATTGGTAATTGCTAGAGAAAAAGCAACCATACTCACATTTCTTCATTAAATTCATGAATCCTAGGGTAAAAATGTGCTCTATTTCCTCCAATAATAGGTTCACAACTTGGTGAGCTATAGCATTTAAGAATTCTTATGACAAAGAATTCAAGGTTAGATCCCTAAAAATAATTTTTTGTTTGCCCAAAATATTTCTTTTGTATGATCCCAAATAACATGTTTATGAATAAAAAAATTGTTTTTACAGCAATGGTGTGTGTAATCCATATGTGCATATGTTGGTTAGTTGAGCACAAACCCTGTGTGTATAGAATAACGTTGCAACGGTAATTGTGTAATCCAAATGTGCATATGCCGGTTAGTTGAAATCAATTGAAAAGTGTTTCCAAGGGAATTACCATCTTGAGGTTGGGTGTGGGAAGGCGATTGATGAGAAAGGTTGATGTTTGTAAGGAGTAACACCAAAACATGGAGAGTAGTTGTGCATGATGAATTAAGCACCGGACTATTTCTACCAAATGGCGGTGTTTGTGTTCAGAAAGACCATTATGTTTAGGTGAATAAGGTGGAGTTGTGATATGGGTTATGCCATTTTGTTGGAGAAAAAAGCAGAGTTTTATATATTCATCATCGTCTTCTGAGTATAGGGTTTTAATGTTGGTTTGCAATTGTTTCTCAACCAAAGATTTGAATACTGGACAAATGAGAGAGACATCAGATTTTTGCTTCATGGGATACAACCAAAATGATCAATGAAAATAACATAATAAATATTCCATTTATTGAACGAATAAGAGTAAGTCCCATACATCAGAAAACACAATGTCTAAAGGACCATTACTAGTTAAACTAGATTTATTGAAAGATTACTTGTGACTCCTATTAGCTAAACAATCAGAACATTGTTTACTATAGGAAACAAAAGAAGATTTTGAGTCTTGAGACCAAAATGAAGGACACGAGGAACAAGAGATGCCAGAGTTCAGTGGATGGTTGTTTGACAACATGGTGGAGATGAGATGGAATACGATTTGGTGATAGTATGTAGAGATTATCTTCATTGCTG
Source organism: Sophora flavescens (assembly GCA_030762895.1). Classification (NCBI taxonomy): domain Eukaryota; kingdom Viridiplantae; phylum Streptophyta; class Magnoliopsida; order Fabales; family Fabaceae; genus Sophora; species Sophora flavescens. The sequence goes on from CM061067.1 coordinate 78,892,145, forward strand.
CCTCGCAGAAACATCTTCCCTGCCCGCAAAGCCTTGATCTCAAAATGTCATGGGAAAATTCAATGGGAACATCATTAGTTTGCCATAATTGTGAAATCGAAACAAGATTTTGAGTGATATTAGGAACATGTAAAACATCATGCAATGCAAGTTTCTTTGTGGGTGTAGAGATATGAGCATTACCATTATTTAAAATAGAAAGTGGTTTACCATCTGCAACAAACAAGTGATCATGTTCAGTAGCCTCTTTGGAGAATGAGAGACTGGCTAGGTCATTTGTGACATGATGAGAAGCACCAGAGTCCAGGAGCCATGGTGAAGCAGATGAAGGCCTCTTCTTAATATGGTTGGAATAAGATTTAGCCTTTGACTAAGATGGATAACTATTGATTTAATAACATGTTCTAGTCGTTTGACCGTCTTTGTCACCATACTGACAAACAACAGAAGTGCAGGCAGGGTCAGAATTAGAGGGCTACCGATTTTGAAAATTGGGATTAGAATTATGGTGCATGTGGTTGTGCTGTTGTTGATTGCCATGAATAACCCAGTTGGTTGTGGCTGGAAGAGAGACTGTGTGATGGTCTTCCCTCTGGAGATAGATTTCATAAACTACTAGTTTACCAAACAATTCATCAAACATCAAAAGGGCGTCACAGGTACGAATAGAAGTACTAAACTCACAAAATTATGGACCCAAACCATTTAGAGCTGCAATAACTAAATCAAGGTCATCAACCAGATAATCAATAAGTGCAAGCTCATCATCATTGGAATGAATATTATGAAGATAATCATGAGAAGAAGAAGAGCCTTTGGAAAGTGTAGAAAGACGCTCCTTGAGAGACATAACACGAGCACAAGAACAATTTGCATATGCCTTCTTCAATTTAGACCATGCTTCAGTAGATGAGGTTGCGGATGACATGACAGTTTGAGCTTCAGGCCATAGGATCCAAAGAGAGCCAGTGAGATATGGTTGTCTTGGTGACACCAATGAAGAATGGACGAATTATCAGTGGCTATTTCACCAGTCCCAAATTTGGCTAAAAGACAAGGAGTAGTACCCTTGACATAGCCAACTAGATTGTTGGTAGATAACATATGCATAATCTGCTTGCACCAAGTAGGTTAATTTGTATTGTTCAACTTGATGGGAAGATTAGAGGCAAAGTTGAATTCAATCAAGGAAGTGGTGGATGAGTCTGTGGTAGGGGAAGCATATATGCTTTATGTAGAGGCAATGGAAGACATGATTGATCGGGGGGGAAAATGTGACCATGTTGGGTAAGGTAAGCTCTTGATACCATAAAGAGGATAAATGAGAGGATGCTTTTCGTTGATTTGATGAGTGTTAAATGTAAGTATTTATACAACCTTTGTGATAAGAGGATAACAACATATTTGAAATACTGTTATTGGCTCTAGATAAAACAGAAAGCTAAGTTGTTACACACTATAGATAGAATATACATTGACAAATAGATAAGACTCTATTTTGTATCAGCTTCTATATCTATGAGGATAATGACATTAATTAATGCCATATGTGGTATAAGTAATAGATATGTCAATGATATGTATCTTTACTTTAAGCATCCCATAACTTGAAGTGATAAAACTTGATGATGACAATAACAGACCAAGGTGTGAAACATGGAAATGAAGAAGTTGCTAGTGACATAGGAGAAAATAAGGATAGTCATGAGCGAGGGAAATGTAAAATTTGCATTAAAGGTTCATGAAGGTGGTGAGCAAAGGAATGAAAAGCCTCCTAGTGAAGTTCATGAAGGTAGTCGATGGTAGCCTTGAGCGGGCGCCGCATTTTGAGAGCGCAACAAGTCTTCTTCTCCCCTTCACTATCTTGAACAATGAGTATAGATCTTGGTTACAAGAGAAAACTCCTTGTGTTCTTGCCCCTTTTCATCTTCTTGATGAACCATGGCAAAACCCAAGCTTATCTCTCTATTATCTCAACCTTTGACCCCCAACCCATATCAAAGAGATACAAAGTGCTTTACAATAGAAACATCCCCTCAACCCTTGCCTATTCTTGTACACCCATGAATCACACATCATGCCTCCAAGAACTACACCCAAGGTTGATGTTTCTACTCCTATTCACTTTTTCTCATCTCTCACAAATCACTCCATGATTTTCTTAAGATAAAATTGCCTCACAATCAATCCCTCTCTTATTTTTCCACACACACCTCTATGTGTTGTGTCTTAGTTGTGTACTCATCCTATTACATGTTATGTATTTATAGACTTATACAACCAATCAATAATAGCTTGATGAGTCATCAATCCATGTGAGTCTTGATCAGTCCTTGTCAGTCTTGATCAATCCTTGTGAAACTTTAAGTTGTCCAAGTTAGTTATGGCTAACTAATTAACCAACTTCATATTGTTGATTTAGAGGCATTTCTCAACAATTTATTTTTTATATGATATAGGTAGGAAGTATCCACCGACTTCGTCGATGACTAAGCTCCGCCAGAGAACCTGACTGACCACCTTTAGAGGGGTCTCCCTTCCCAACCACATTTTTTCCATCCACAAGGCTCGAACTCGATACCTTGCTTTAGCAATAGATCTTTTGGTGGCAATCTTGCTTTCAAGATTGACATTAGGAAAGCCTTTGACACAGTGGATTGGTCTTTCCTTCTTAAAACTCTAAGAACCTTTGGTTTTGAAGACAAATTTTGCAAGTGGATTGATGTTATTCTCCATTCAGCTAAGCTGTCAGTTTCTGTCAATGGGAAGGCTTGTGGTTTTTTCTCTTGTAGTAGGGGGTGAGGCAGGGAGATCCATTATCTTCCTTGATCTTTTGCTTTGTAGAAAAGGTTCTGAGCAGAGGCCTTTCCAAGCTAGTCCAACATGGTAAGCTGAATCTCATGTCTGGTGCAAGAAATATGCAGGTTCCTTCCAATATCCTTTATGCAGATGATGTGTTGATCTTTTGTAGGGGCACTCAAAGCACTCTTAGAAACATTATGGCTCGTTTTGCTAGATATGGATACATTTCTGGTCATAAAGTTAATAGCAGCAAGTCCATGTTCTATGCAGATTCTCAGGTTTCGTCCAGAAGGCAGGGCATTTTGCAGAGCATACTTGGCTTTGGTTCAGGTTTCATGCCTTTCATTTATCTTGGCATTTCCATTTTCAAAGGCAAGCCTAGGAGACAACATTTGTTGCCTTTTACGGACATGATAAGATTAAAGTTAGTAGGGTGGAAGGTTGCCTTACTTTCTACCACTGGAAGGATTCAATTGGTCAAGTCAGTTATTAGCAGCATGCTCAACTACAGTTTTATGGTTTATGCCTGGCCAGTAAGTTTAATTAAAATTGTGGACCAATGGGTGAGTAATTTCATTTGGTTTGGTTGTGTGGATATAAGGAAGGTTGCCACTGTAACAACCCGATTTTCGGATACCCTGTATTAACGGTAAATATATATTTATTTATATTTTTATCTGAGATTTATGAAATGATTTTGGAGAAAACAAAATCATATCTAGAATCTACTCTATGGTAGGAAACTCTGGTTAAAATTTGGGTTTAAAATTCAGACGGAAATCGGTCTGTGTTTTTACTGACAATATAATTTTATACCGGCAGAAAAGCCTAATTTGACCCGAAACTGAAAAATTGTAGATTTTTTATATTATGTCCGTGAGGAATTCTAATTTTCAAACTTCTGATCGGAAATAAAATATTATGTTTATTCGAAAGAATTTTGGTAAAAGTTCAGATGGAAAACGGTCGGTGTTTTCACTAACAGTAAGATTTTAAAGATCAGAAAACCTAATCTTGACTCGTGAACGAAATGGTTTATATTTAAATCATATTTCCAACGAGTTTGGTTATTTTGAAAATTTTCAACCGAAAACGAAATATTATGCTTTTATTTGGGCGTAAAACCCTAATTGGGAAACCGACGGAATCGGAAACGGAACAGCAGAGATAGAACGGGACACCGGAGGAGCTGAGCTATGGGATGACTCACCAAGAATTTATGAAGTCATTGATGTTAGGAATTATGAGTTTTAGGTGAAATGACCAAAATGCCCTTAAGCTTGACCTAACCTATTCTAGTTAGATTTTAACCATGGTTAAGGCAAGTCAAGGTTAGTTTATGTGGTGCAAAGGCAGCCACACCTCTCATCAATTCTTCACCACATATTGTCCTTGACTCATCCTAATGACTCACCAATGCATTAATGATGTATTAATGGCATTAAATGTTAACCTAGCAAAAAGACGAAATTACCCTTGACCTTCCATTGTATTTCCAACTTTGTCCTAGCAATTTGGGACCAAATTACCCCTCCTTGCACGCAGACCTTCCCCTCTTGAAACACTTAGACACTTCACTTCTTCATTCCCACCATTTTCCTTCATGTTCGTGTCATTTTCTCTCCAAAAACTCTAAGTTTCAATCCTTGACAACTTTTGCATCTTTGATTATTTTGTTTCAAGTTATTCATCAAAGTTCTTCATTTCATAGTAAGGATCATATTCCTTATCCTCTTAGCTCCATTAATCATCTCTAAATCTCCATTTTCATCAAGTTTTCTTAAATTTCCATTTCTAGATCTAGTTTTTCAAAAATTCACCAAAAATCATAGAAAATCATTTTGATGTGAAATCAATTTCTATCTAAGGCATCTAGATGGTAGATTCAAAAGCTTGAGATCAAAATAAATTCCTAGCTCTAAGTTCCTATGTGGGCCGAATCTATGTCTATGTAGGCTAGATGAGTTTTTTTATTCAATTGTTAACTTAGATGATGATTTTTATAAACTATTTGAGATCTTTAGATTGATTATCCAAGAGTTTACAATCAAAAGAATTTTCTAGCTAATTTCTACTCATATAGCCGAAACCCTAGATGTGTGAGTAAATGAGTTTTTCTTCAATTTTTACTTGAATAATGACTTGTCTAAGCTAGCTAAGGTCTCTAGGTTATAGCTAGATCCAAGAGCTTGCAATCAAAAACAATTTCTAGCCTATTTTAACCCTTATGGCTGAAACCCTAACCTAGTTGGTTAGAGGATTTTGTTTCATAATTTTAACTATTAACACTTGATTCATGTTAGTTAATACTTTAGGAACTAGTATATAAAAGATTGGATTAAGAAAATAACCCTGCCCTCATTTTGATGAGTTGACTGAACCTAGCACCATATGTCCATATTTGAATTGATTTGCTTAATTTGTTTTATTGTTGATTTGATTGAAGGTGGATTTGGTAACTTGTGGCGTGATAACGAGGATCTTCGATTTCGTGTTTCCGGTGTTAACTTAGGTGGGAGAAAGAATCATTCCATTGTCGGAACTGATAAGTAGTATATAATTTATAATAATAGTGTAGGGCGACTCAAACCCTACTAGTGGTCGAGTAATCGACAATACCAAAATCACATTGGAAACTTTTCCGTAATACCAGTGATGATTTGGGATTGTAGGTTTATCGCCTTAGGTTAGTTTTATGATATTGAGGATGTCTGATTTATTATTACTAAATTGTTTGTGATACACTGGTTGAGGTATTCTACTGCATGTGACGTTTATTTTGGTGTTTGAATATTTTATTGATTATTGTGTTATGCATGATCTGTTTGGTTTGGTAAATTGCTTAGTTGATTTTAAGTAAAGATATATGTTGCTCGGAAGTATTTTGTTTGGGTGAGAGCTTGAATATTAATTAGAGGTGCCTAGCCATTATTTTATGGAAGTGATGTGACATAGAATATAAGTGGAGGCTATGAGTAAGGCTTGAGGCACTAGGTTGTTATTGATACGGGTCAGTGAGGTTCGTGTATATTGTTGTTCACAATCTGTATTGGGAATACACGAGGTCTAAAGTTCTTGTGGGGCGGTCCCAATTTAGTTTAGATTGTGCAGCTATAGTGTCATGTTGTTTTGTATGAGCACCCTTGAGATAGAATCAGGGTGTGCACCGATTGTAATGTGCAGCTATAGTGTCATTGCTTTGCATGAGCATTCTCACCATGGATGAGTATGTGCACGGTTTTAGGGGGGATGCATCACTTGGACGATGGACTAACATCCCTCGACGGGAAAGGGATGTGTGATAGGATTTGTGGTGGCCATGTCAGCATAAAAGTTTAGTTGCATGAGATTAAGGGTAGAGGACGATATTATAATTTGAGGATGATTGTTAGTTATGTGTGATGTTTGTCTGTGACCGCTATTATATTATACGCTATGAGTCTTTTCCGCTTATGAAGATAGAACTATTTCTTATCTCTCGATTTCTGTATTTTTGTGTATATACCCTTTATTTCTGTTAGAAGACTCGGTAGAAGAATACATTGCTGAGGCGTTGGATGGAACTCCGTTTGAAACGGATGCTGGAGAACGAGCTACGGATGTTAACGATATAGTGTAGTAAGTTTATGGCCAGTGAGTCTTAAAAGAAGTTTTATGTTTCCACTAGTTATAAACAGTTTGTATAATTAAGTACCTGTGAGGTATCCTACCGATAGGATACCCTAAACAGTGTTTTGGTAATGTAATGAATAAACAAGTGTGTACTTATATATTATAACGTTGGTGTGTTTTAAAATTTGCAAAAGTTATATAATTATAAATTAAGTTTTTAATTCGTTCGTATTTTTTGGTTATTATTAACGTTAAATAAGCGATTAAGTTTAATAAATAATAAATGGCACAACGGGGCACAATGGGGTGTCTCAGCCACAGTGGCTTGGCACAAGGTCTGCAAGCCTTTGGAGGAAGGAGGGCTAGGGATTCGATCCTTTAGACAGATAAACAATGAAAAAATGCTCAAGCTATGTTGGGATTTAATTAACTTAGATAATCAATGGTCTGTTTTGTTGAGAGATCGAGTTTTTAGAAACAAAGGTCATATTATGCACCATTTAGCATCTTCAATTTGGCCTTGTTTGAAGCCTTTTATGACTACTGTGATGGAGAACTCATCTTGGCAGCTAGGGACATGTTCTGAAATCTTGTTTTGGACTGATAAGTGGCTTTCTAAGCCTTTGGTGGATATCTTGCAGATTCCACAGAATCTTCATCATCTGCTTGGTGCCAAAGTTCAAGACTTCAGTAAGAATGGTTCATGGTTTATTCCTGATTGTTTGCTGCAGCCTTTCCCTTTGTTAGCAGATGAATTGAGCAAGGTAACAATTCATATTTTCCAAACAGCTGATCACAGGTTATGGAATGGTACTGATTCTGGAAGTCTCTGTTTCAAATATGCCTTCTTGTTCTTAAAACCTTCTGCTCAGGTCATGTCTTGGTGCAGCTTCATATGGAAATCTGGTTCTCCTCCTTTCAAATCTTTTCTCTTATGGAGAATTCTTCATCAAAAGATGCCTACTGATGAGATTCTTATGTCTAAAGGTTGCATCACAGTTTTGATGTGCAGCATGTGCTATCAAGATTCAGAGTCAACCTCCCACCTATTCTTTGAGTGTCCTTTTGCTATTTGCCTTTGGAGCTGGCTCAGTTCACTGATAAATCGCCCAATTGATCATTCTTCAATGATAAGTCTTCTTTCGTTGTGCAACACCACAATTTCATCACAAGTTAAGGAAGTTCTTTTAGCTGCCATCTTCAATGCAATCTGGGATATATGGTGGTGTAGAAATAAAATTAGATTTGATAACAAAAGGATCCAGTTTCATACTATCAAGAATCTAATCATTGCAAATGTATCTTTAACAGTCAATCTTAGCAAGGGCAGTATGTCTTCCTCCATGAGTGATTTCCCATTCGTTAAGGCCTTCAAAGTTGAAACCAAACCAAAGAAGGCCCCCTTGATTAGGCAAGTCAATTGGAATTCTCCAATCCGGTTTTGGGTTAAATGCAACACAGATGGTGCTACTAGAGGCTCCCCAGGTCCTGCAGGTTGTGGTGGTATATTTAGAGACAGCAATGCTGCCGCTTTGGGTTGCTTCCAGGTTAATCTTGGTGTCAATTTTGTCTTTCATGCAGAATTATATGGGGCTATGTTTGCCATGGAAATAGCCTATAAAAAGGGTTAGTATAATTTTTGGTTGGAATGTGACTCTCAGTTAGTTATTCATGCTAAATCATTGGAAGTGGTTCCTTGGCTATTAAGGAATGGATGGAGGAATTGCTTGGTATTAACTAGTAAAATGAATTTTTGCTTTTCTCATATTTTTAGAGAGGATAACTCTTGTGCGGACAAGTTAGCCTATAAGGGTGTTTCCTCTAATGGCTTTGTTTGGTGGGAAATTATTCCTAGATTCATTAGTGAGGATTTCTATCTTAATAGAATTGGATTTCCTCATTTTAGATTCAAATAAGGTTCCATGGGTAAGGTTTATGTCCCCCCATGTTTGGTTGTATTTTTTTCTCCTTTTTTTAATAAATTATGGTGTGCTGCAGATGATGGATGATTGCTAAGGTGTCAACCTAGTTGGGATGTTAGCTAATCATTGTGATGCCTTTGCATGCCATTTCTTGACTAAAAAAATGTTATCTTGAATTTCTCCTCTTTTCAATATTAAATTGCTTTTGATTCAGTTTTAGCATGCCAACTGCTTGTGAATATGCTTGGCCACATGTTTGCATGATTTTGATATTAGGGAAGTACTAAAAGGTGAAACTTAGCAGCTGAACTCTAAAAACTGAACATGCGCTTTTAATCACGAAAGTAGATTAATTCACTTGAGGTGTTATTTTGATTTATCACTGTTCTTAAGGGGTCCCACCTAGATTCAATTACCACGAAAGTAGGAGTTGGTCTAATTGGGCACGTTAGCGTACACTACAAGAAAATGCCTGATTTCCGATGGAAATTTACCGACGGTCGTGTCCTTCATCGGTAATTGACGCGTTACCGATGGAATTCACCATTGCAAAGAGTGAACTGTAAAAGGCACAAAAATTACCGATGGAAAAGCCGTCGGTAACTTTACCGATGACTTTTTCCGTCAGTAATGTCGTCGGTATCAATGGCGGGAAATGAAAAAATTGTGGCGCCAAGTGTACTGACGGAAATTCCATCAGAAATTGCGATAATATACTATCGACGGACATTCCGTCGGAAATCTAGATCTCACTTACCGACGGACTTTTCCGTCGGTAACCCATTTTTTGAATTACCAACGACAAAAGCCGTCGGAAATGTTTGTGTCCGTCAGAAATTTTCATTTTAAGTCACAAGCCACACCCTTTTCTCCTACCTTTACTCCTTCTTCTCCGATCTCTTTCTACTCTCCTCAGTCGTCTCAGCCGGACCCTCCTCCTTCGTGACCACCGCAAGTCGCCGCCACCACCAGAAGCACCACCACGACCGCCCCCCTCTCCCTCTATTCTCTATTTCTCTCCTTCTCCCTCTCGACCTCTCCCTCTCCCTCTCGTTCTACCTCCCCTTCTCTTCTCTCTTAGTCACGCCATCTGCCACTATCATCACCCCGCGCCGCCGTGACCACCCCAAGCCACCATCGCCATGTCCCTCTGTTCTCTCTCCCTCTCCTTCTCCCTAACCTGCTCCGACCGCTGCGCTGCCACACCCTTAGTCGTGCTGGTCACCACCTAAGCAACCACCCATTTCCACTCCAGCACTGCCAGGTTTGCATTTATTGATTGTTTGGTTGATTTTTTTTTCATTGTTTCACTTTACTATTTTGGTTGCCTTTGACACTACTGTCCTAATTTTTTGTTGAAGGCAGAGTACTGTCACCACCACCACCGTGGCAGCAACCACCACTGTCAGTAAGCACCTATACTCTCAGGTTCAAATTTATTTATTTTTCAATTGTTGTTATTGTTAATTAGTTTGAAAATTTGATAGTTTAATATTGTAAAATCATGTAGTTTTGTATAAAATTATGTGGTGTAGTGTCTAGGTACTTTGTTTGAGAAATTATGTTGTTTAAGTGAAATTTGGAAATTACGTAGTTTATTGTTAATTTTTTATTTACTTAAATTTTTTTAAAATTGTTTATGTTGTTAAATATGTTTGAGAAATAATGTTGCTTAAGTGAAATTTGGAAATTATGTAGTTTATTGTTAACATTTTATTTACTTCAATTTGTTTTAAATTGTTTATGTTGTTAATTAGTATGAAATTTTGTTAGTCCCGATAGTTTTACTTATGTGTTTGTGTGCCAAATTTTAAATGTTGTTATTTAAAGTTGTTATGCTTATAGAGTACAATTAATTATACATAATTGAGAAAAACCGTAGCTTCTCCTTCAAGGTTCAATATTATTGAGCATGTGTACTCGTGGTCATGGCATCACTTATTTTATTGAATCTTGAATTCTCATCTGTTATATAGTTGATGAAATTTCGGGTCGAAGCATTTCCTTTTGTTCTCCGGGTCCATGCTTGATTGTGGTATCTTACCGCGGTCAAGTCGTGTACTTGGAGACCAATGGGAAATGCTGTCGAAATTTCGTCAACTATAAGACGTGAGAAACGATGAGTAACTAGTATAATACATTGGTGAAATTTTTTTTCCTCGAATGGGATAGGGTCACACCTTTGAAGGAAAGGGAGCGATTCGATGTTATAGTATCATGTTTAAAAATATGTTAATTTATCTGGATATGCAGAAAGATGGCATATTATCCCTCGAACCGTAGTTGGGTGTATGATAGGAACGAGTCTGGGAGACGACTTCTGAAACAATCACTTGTAGCTGGAGTTGATGAGTTTATATCGAAAGTAAAGCAACATTGTGATTATGCCGAAGAGGGGGGATTAGATGTCCGTGCACAAAGTGCAACAGTATGGCGGTTTTGAGTGATGATGACATGAAGTTACACCTATACCGACTTGGGTTCAAGCCTAATTATTGGATATGGACTGATCATGGTGAGGAGTTGCAGGATATTGATTTGAATGAAGTCGGTGGTGACGATCTTGAAACGGGTGCATCAGGCAGTGGCTACCACGATGAATATGTTGAACAACTCCAGTCAATGCATATGATGGTCGATGATTGTCTTGGGCAACATGGGAATTTTGAGGCGGATGAGTCTGATGACATGGAAGAGCCTCCTAATGAATCAGCACAGAGATTCTAGAATCTATTGTTAGAGACAAATAAGGCATTGTTTGATGGGGCATCAGATTCAAAATTATCAATTTGTGTTAGGCTTCTAGCTTGCAAGTCCAATTGGAATGTCCCAGAGCAGTGTTTGGAGTTCTTTTACAAAATGCTTCAAGATGTGACACCCTTCAAAGAGTTGTTGCCAAAAAGTTATTATGATGCGAAGCGGTTGGTGTCGAAACTAGGCTTGGGGGCTAAGAGGATTGATTGTTGTCCAAATGGGTGCATGCTATATTATGATAGTCAGTCTGGCACAAATGACAGTGCGTTGGAAGAATGTAAATTTTGTCAGACACCCAGGTACAGCGTTCAAAGTAGTGACCATAGTAAGAGGAAACCAGTTCTTGCGAAGGCAATGTTCTATCTGCCAATAATTCCAAGGTTGCAGAGACTGTTTGCATCAACGCAAACTGAGGGACATATGAGGTGGCATAATGAAAATAGAAGAATGTCGGGCGTCATACGCCACCCTTCTGATGGTGAAGCTTGGAAGCACTTCGATCGGGTTCATCCTGATTTTGCAGCAAATCCTCGGAATGTGAGACTTAGGATGTGTTCAGATGGTTTTACCCCGTACATTCAGGCCTCAGCCTCGCCATATTCATGTTGGCCCGTGATTGTTACACTGTACAATCTTCCTACCGAGATGTGCATGTCAAAACCATATATGTTTCTGACTTGTCTCATACCGGGACCATCTAATTCGAAGGGTGGGTGATAATCCACTGTCTTATCATGTTTTATCTATTATTTTAGAGCGAATTTCATCAATTAAATTTTGTTGAATGCTTGATTTAGCCCAAATTAGACTTTGCTTTCCTATTTTGGTTATTTTAGAGTCAATGTGTGTATTTAATTAATTTTAATTAGATTTTTATTAATTTTCTGATATTATTCTTATTTTTTATTTTTAGGAAAGTATCAAGAAGAAAATAATGGAAATCAATTAAATTGAAGATTACCAAGTAAATTGCAAGGACCCACATGATGGATTTGAATCCAAATCAATTTGGATTTGAATTTTTATGGTTAAAAGATAATTCAATTGGCATTGAGATAAAAAAATTGGATCCAAATCAATTTGGATTTAGATAATAATTGCCTATCACAACAATAAAGGATATGATAAGATTTGGCAATTAATTTGAGATATTGATTTGGCAATTAAATATGAAGATTAAAATGCTCAGGACCAATTATTTTGGAATTTGCATGAAGGCGGAGCTTGAAATACAGGAAAAATAAGCCAAACAGAGCTCATCATGGCCTGGCCGTGATAGGCATCACGGCCATGATCGAGCAGGGCTGAAAAAGAAAGAAGAACACAAAGTCAGAACCTGTCACGACCAGGCCGTGATGGCCATCACGGTCGTGACAGGCCATCAGTGCCAAGTTTTCCAAGACACAATCTGTCACTGCCTGGCCGTGACAAGCGGTGACAGGAATCACGGCTGTGACGTGCAATATCTGGAATTTTAATTGCTGATTTGATCTGATTTTGTAACAACTTGGGATTCAAGTTGCCCTATATTATAAATAGGACTTAGAGGCTCGAAAACAGGGACTGGGACTGCTACCTTAGGCAAAAACTAAGATTTCTCTTCTTCTCCAATTTCTTCTCTTTTAGGTTTTCTTTTATGCTTTTGTCAATCAAGCTTGCTATGAACATGGCAATGCTTGAGTAGTTGTTTTTATTTCTAGGCATTGGGGTTATGCCCAAGATTTGTTTTGTGTTATGAATTGACGTTTTACTTCTTGTTAATTTCAATTTTGCTTTCGATTTGATTCCTATTGCATGAATTACTTGTGAATTTGGTGCGCACTTATTTGCATGTCATAGATACTCTAAGGAGGAACCTAGCGGTGAACTTAGGTATTGGATCTATAGGGATTGAACTTAGGACTTAAATCACAAGAGTTAGAAGCGGTCTTTCGAGGGTTCACTGAGTTGTCACAAAGTTTAAAGGGTTCGATTTAAATTCAATTACCACGAGAGTAGGGGTTGGTTTAACCGGGCACGGTTCTTGTATTCCGAGAGGGAACATTAACTTATTTAGGATAAACTCACCTTCAAAGCAAATTTCAATGATTAACAAGAAGGGTAGTCAATTTAGTAACATGAGCAGCCTTATTGGTAACCCAATTCCTGGAAATCTCTTTTTCATATTTAAAATCCCAAAAATATTTTATTTTATTTTATTGTTTCTTTTATTTTCTTAAAATTTTTTCACACCTATTTCTCAGTATAAATAGTTGTTTAATTTGTGAAGTGACACTTGGTTTCCCAATACCTGAGTTCGATACTCAGTTTCTCACCGTTTTATTATTACTTGCTTCGATCCGGTACGCTTGCCGGAGCAACATCACTGGGATAGATGTATATTTGCAGCCTCTGATCGATGATCTGAAGAAGTTGTGGGATGGTGTGTTGACTGATGACATTTCAAAGAAGTGAAACTTTATGATGAGGGGATCACTGATGTGGACTATCAATGATTTTCCTGCATATGGCACGCTCTCTGGTTGGGGGACCCACGGTAAATTGGCGTGCCCGTATTGCATGGACCATGGAAACGCTTTTACCCTTAGATATGGTGGCAAAAGTTCCTGGTTTGATTCTCATCGTCGGTTCTTAGATCCCAATCATCCCTTCCTAAGAAACGTCCGAGCATTCAAAAAGAATCAGACAGAAGAGGAAGGTCCACCGCCTTTGTTCACTCCTGAACAAATATGGGGTCGAGTTAGAGATCTTCCTAAAGTCACTGAAGCATGTGTGTCAAAATTACCTGGGTATGGAGAATGGCATAACTGGACAAAACAAAGTATTTTTTGGGAACTACCGTATTGGAAGGAAAATCTGTTAAGACATAGCCTTGATGTGATGCATATTGAGAAGAATTTCTTTGACAACATTTTTAACACGGTTATGAATCTGTCTGGAAAGACGAAGGACAATGAGAAGGCAAGGATGGACATAGTTCTGTACTGTAGACGAAAGGATTTGGAACTGAAGCCGCAGCCTAATGGAAAAATGGTCAAACCAAAAGCTTGTTACACTCTAACCGCCGATGAAGCGAAGTCAATTTGTCGGTGGTTAAAAGACCTTAGGACCCTTGATGGTTATTCCTCTAATTTGGCACGATGTGCTGATGTAAGAACAGGGAGGCTTCATGGGATGAAAAGTCATGATTGTCATGTATTCATGGAGTGTTTGCTTCCTATTGCTTTCGGCTCGCTGCCCCAGCATGTTTCGAACCCGCTTACAGAAATCAGTCATTTCTTTAAAGATATATGCTTTGCAACTTTAAGGTGGATGGTCTGACGAAGATGGAAGAAAACATTCCAATAATTCTGTGCAAGATGGAGAGGGTTTCCCCCCCAGAATTTTTTGACTCAATGGAACATCTCCCTGTCCATCTTGCATATGAAGCGAGGCTTGGTGGACCAGTACAATATAGGTGGACGTATCCGTTTGAAAGGTAATTTTCTTATATTTTGACATTTAAATAATTAGCGACCATTGAATAATGCCTTGTCAACGATGTTTTTTTATTACTTAGATTCATGGCGACTCTAAACGATCAGTTAAAAACAAGGCTAGGGTGGAAGGATCAATCTGTGCGTCTTACTTACACCGTGAGACAACCTATTTCTGTTCCCACTATTTCAACAACTTTATGTTGGCACCAAGACATGTTAGGAATGAGGTATATGCTGATAATGCAGGGTATCCTTATATGCTATCCGTATTTAACCTTCCTGGCCGTCATGCTGGCAAGGAGCTTACTTACTAGTTAACTGATGAAAAGTATGCATTGGCCCGTGTACATGTCTTGATAAATTGCACAGAGGTGAAACCATACCATGAGTAAGTCTTAACGACCTATTTTTGAAATAATGTATCATATGTTGTTATAATTTTTCCTTTAACACATAATACACATTTTATTTGTCAGTGTGTTCATTCAAATTAATCAATTTAGTGAACAAGATGGTTCTGCTTGTACACATGTAGATTTTCCTGAATGGTTCAAGCAACAAGTAAGTGTAATATGACGATGCATACACTATATTAAGCTTAATTTTTCCTCTTGAAAAAAGTAATTATTTAATATGACTTACCTTTTCGTAGGTGTATCAACAATCGTTAAGCGTGACTAATCAACACTTGAGAGATTTAGCGTATGAGCCCTATAGCTGTGTTACATCATGGCATACATACTTTGTTAATGGGTACAAATTCCACACAGATGAATGGAACGTGGGCAAAAAGACAATTAATAGCGGGGTTGTCGTACAGGGTGAATGTACCGGTGATTTTTATGGGGTCATAAAACACATATACGAGTTACAATACAATACTACTACTTATCCTAAAAAAGTAGTCTTATTTTATTGTAATTGGTTTGATCCATCGAGGACAGGCACAAAAGTGGATCCCAAGTATGGAACTGTGGACATTCGCATGGATAGAAGATATCAACAGTTTGATCCATTTATAATTGCTCAGAATGCAAAACAAGTTTATTATGTCCCTTATCCAGCAATGAGAACAGACAAACGAGGTTGGTGTGTTGCAGTCACTACCAAGCCTAGGGGTCGCATAGAAATCGATGATGTAGAGGATGAGATGCCATTCCAGGTGGATGAATCGTCACATGTCAATGAAGTAATTGAGGTCGAGCGTATTACTGGCATGTTGGGATCTGCAAATGAAGGGGAAGAAGTGGTCATTGGTAATCGGGCATCCATGCATGCATCATCAGAGGAAGAAATCCAGAGTGATGACTCAATGCAAGAAGAAGAAGACCCGGACTTACAATCAGATGACGATACCGAGTCTGAACAGGAAGTTTACTATTATGTTATTTTTATTGTATTTTAAATATTTGCTTATGAAATATAATGTAAGACTTGACAACTATTGTTCTATAAAAATACTTGCTTAGATTAGACTGTTAAATGTCGATTACTTATTGTTTTTACACTAATTTATAATTGTGCTATAAAAATAGATATGTCAGCATCAGGAGGACAGCCGCCCCGCCCCCCACCGCCTAGCGGTGATAAGGGGAAGGGGAAGGCTAAGCGGGGACGATACACCGTGAAGTCCCAGGTTCTTGCTCGCATTCCTAGAGGTCCCTCCGCACCCACCGCACCCACCCCCATCCCTACCGTACCTACCCTATCGCCACATACAGGAGCCTCCCCCACCCATTCTACACCATCCCCCACCCATTCTATACCCTCACCGATTCATACTACATCATCCCCTACCCATACTACACTATCCCCGACCCACACTACCCCACCCTCCACCCATGTCCAGACCTCCACTCGCTTTGTGCCACGACGCGCACAAGCTGGCTACTCGCCGCCCCCTACTGGACCCACACCACACCCACACCCAGCACCACCATCATCATCGACCGCGCCATCCACACACCCAACAGGATTATCATTTATGCCGACTCCTGGGATGATGCCACAGCCGGACACGACCATTCCATCCTCATCATCCGGGGCCGCATACGGTCATGACATGGCCATACCATCATCATCGTCTGTGCAGCAGTCGGTCGCAGCTGAGGACTTGCCTGAGTGGGCCAGGGTTCCCGCACCTGAGGATCGACATGGATCTGTCCTGTTTCTGGATCGTAAGTTTAATTTAATTTAATATTGTTTAAAAATAATATTTGTTGGTTGTCACATTGTTGATTTAATAAAATTATGAATTTTTCAGCTTCATCCCATCGAAAGTGGGATCGAAGCACGTTACCTTCGCCATCAAGGCGCAGTATCGTCGCTTCTGGCCATCATGGGGGGTGATCCCCGGGGAGGATCGGGATCGTATCTTCAGACGATTAGGGGTAAGTTCTTGTTCATGTAATTTGCCATTTATTGTATATATTCTTTTGTATAATTTTATTATTAATTTTTTCTTTGTTAACAGGAGTTTGTGCGCTGGTTACCAGAGCATACCTCAGAGATACGTGCTATCTTTGACGACCGAGAAGTTGCTCGACTGAGGGACATGCTTCGGGAGCGTAGGGAGAGTCGGGTACGTTCGAATTACATCGGGCCCAACATCTGGGCCCAACTGTGTGTGTATTGGGACACTCCAGCTTACAAGCTGAAGTGTGAACAGGTGAAGAGAAATCGGGCTTCCGAGAAGGGTGGGAGCATGCACACTGGTGGTTCTATTAGCCACATGCAGCATACCATTTACATGGTATGCATATATAAATAATATTATTTATAAACTGTATATTTTTATTAAAAATTTGTTTTATAACTAATTGATTTTATTGGTGTGTCGGTTGCAGGCAGGAGAGCTTGCTCCGTCCGTTGATGTCCCTACGGTCTTTGAGCAGACACATATTCGCTCGGACACCGGCGAGTTTGTTGATGAGAGATCGAGGCAGACGGTGGTGAGCTAAAATGTTTTTTTATATTTAAACTATTGGTAATTATTATAATATATATATATATATATATATATATATATATATATATATATATATATATATATATATATATAAGTTTAATACATATTGATTGTAATGTATTGATCGCAGGCGGAGTACAACGCCAGGTTTAGTCAGGTAGCATCTGAGGCTGCCTCCTACTCTGGTGCCTCAGATCCTTCTCAGCTGGACCCCGCCGAGGTTGAGCGACTACAGACCCGGGCCTGGATGGATGTGGCGGGCGGGAAGAAAAGGGACGGATTTATGGTACTGCGACCCTTGCCAGGTCGATTCGTCGGGGGTCGACGCCGAGCATGACCATTAGGGAGCCTACATCCTCCGGCTCGCAGGACACCGAGGAGGTGCATCGGCTGAGGCAGGAGGTGCAGCAGCAAAGGGAGACGAACGAGTGCATCATGCAGCAGATGGAGACATTCTCTATGGTCATGATCGCTGTGCTCGATTTCCTCCCACCAGACAGGCGCAGCGCTCTGCAGGGGGTCCTCCATGCCACCCGGCCCCAGCCCCAGTCCTCCGCTACTACTACTGATCCACTACCACAGCCGCATGATGACGGTTTGTCTACTGAGCCGCAGCTTGATGGTCATGTGATGCCGGCAGACTCCCCCCGACAGGACGACGATGACGGATATTATGGTGATGGATATTAGGATAGTTATAGGTGCAGTAGAGATTTGTAGATAGACATATATTTTATTTATGGATTATATGTTGAGTTTGTTTTTATTTTTAATTAATTTTAATTTAATTGCTTTTTAAATTTTATTTTTAATTTCAATTTTGTTTTGTAATTGATAATATAAAATATAAAATAATAATTAAATTATAATTATTATAATAAAATATAAATTAATAAATAAATTATAATAATAATTAATAAATAAAATATAATAATAATTAATAAATAAAATAAAATATTTAATATTTAATATATAAATTTTAATAAAAATAATTAATAATTAATTATTAATATAAAACAAAATAAATAAAAAATTAAAAAACCTTGTTTCCGACGGATATTTCCGTTGGTAACTGTTAGTTACATTTTCCGATGGAAAATTCCATCGGTAACTTCCACAGAGAGTTACCGACGGAATTTCCGTCGGTAATTAGGGGTTCTGTGTGGCAAGTTTTCCGACGGTTAAGGCCGTCGGAAATTTCCGACGGACGCACTAGATCCGTCGGAAAGGCTTTCCTAAGCGCCTATTACCGACGGAACCGTGTCCGTCGGAAAGTTCGTTGGTAATGTAGTTTTCCGACGGTTTTTGGCCGTCGGTAATTGGGTTTTTTTTTGTAGTGGTATTCTGAAAGGAAACGATAATTACCTAGGATAAATCACCTTCAAAAGTAGTTTAGTAAAGAAAGGGGGAATCATTACGAGCTGTTAATCATCATTGTGGTGAACTCGAATCCTAGAAATGCTTATAAATTGATTTTTTACCATTTGTTAATTTCAGAATTTGCAATTCTTACCGTCACTCTACTAAACTCGATTCTGTCTAGATAATCATAATTGTACGTAACTGGTACTCATCAACACAGTCCTAGTGGAACGATATTTTACTACTTGGCAAAACCGTGCACTTACGATACACAACAGGTATTATCTATACGACTTTAGGCTTGTTTTATCAATAATATTTACCGGTGAACAAATTATTAGTGGATGTGGACCAATTGCTTTTGGCCATTATCAATGGCTTGTGTCTGTCAATAATTTTAGTTTTTCTTGTAGTGAGATATGAGATAGAAAATTATGGCGACGTTTCCATGCAACCGATACTACTTAAAAGACTTGATTGTTGTTGTGGTTATTAAATTTTTCTGCAAGAGGTACATAAAATAGTAAAAAAAAAAAATTATAACATTGAAATTGCTAATTAGAATGATTTTTGGCCAGAGAGTCATAATTGTTGTCTAACGGCCCCCAAATTTATCATTATGTCACTCATTGTATTGCTTCTTTGATCATAAATAAAAATGCAGTAATTAACTTGGTAAAAAGAAAAACTATTGTGTGAACGAGAAACATGTCACGAAAACTAATTAGTTATTTATAATAATGGCATGTGTTCACAATCTAGTTAAAAATATGCATATTCTTTTGAAAATCATTTAAATGCTCAACATAATAAATGCATATTAAGAACTAAAACTACCTTATCCGTCTAATATCTAAGTTTTACCAATGTTAAGGATTGGTGATATAAAGTGTTCTTTACAATAAAAAGATTGCTAAATATTCTCTTCTCTATTCATCTAAATTTGTAACATATTTACCAAAAGACACTTTGAACAAAAACATTGCTTATTGTTCATCATCCTTGTCTTCATCAGTATAAGGAGGAAAGATTGTACATGGAGGTGTATCACTTGGTGACTTGACCATAGACTCAACCATATAGTCCCTCCATAGACCTCCAATCGGACAGGCCACAGTTTCAGAGCAAATCTTAACAGCTCCTACAGGTATAGCTGGTTTAAATCTCAAGAGCCTTGCATATTCATTTAATAGGTGAAACATATAATCATACACAAACTTCATCTCTAGGTTCTCTTCAATGAACCTAGTCCCACCTTTGCCAATTGCTTCTGCCTGGTGAAATATGTACAAGAAGTACTTAGCTATAAAAAAAATAAAAAATAAGAATTCTATGAAGTAATTAACCGTGGTCTTTAGGATTGAATTGATTTGTTTCACAATATAGCTTCGTGAGCGCAGGGTTTATTTTATATTATATAAACATAAACTTGTGAAGAGCTTGTTAGCACAATTAACATTTATATAAGCATATTTAGAGAGTACAATAATGTTATTTGAACATCTGAAAAATTGACACCTGGGATGCATGCTTAATGACGTTCAAAATCATCGGTAATGTCGTATTGAATTTGGTTAATGATGCACACATAGTTGATGAATAATTCGTTAACCGACAACTTGCTTAATAGGTGATGTACAAATCTTGGTCAATAAAACTCAGTAGATTATTAATGAATTGCCCATCTTGGTTTACTCATTAACCAAATCCAACACGCCATTAAACATGATTTTAAACATCATTAACTAGGTGTCACATGTGCCAGATTTTATGATGTTCAAATAGTTGTTTAGAGTATGATGGAGGAGGAAATAATGTACCAAGTCAGGATGAGTATTTCCCCAGTCCACAGCAAACTTGATATCTTTACACATGTTTTGGATTCTGATGGGCCAGTAGTGCTGAAAAGGTACCATGCTTCTTGTGAAGAAATCATAATATCGAGGCTCTATGAACAAGGTCATGGAGTCACATGCTATTATGTACTTTTCACTCACTGACCAAGATCTCCCTTCCACATAAATCTTGTACCTTCATAACAAAATTAACATAAGCAAATCTAGCAATTTAGTGAGTAGTGTATTATAGATAATAGATCATTGATAACTACATTTATAGAAAAGGCACGGAAAATTTATTAGATACTTAATTACCTGTAGGAACATTGATCTTCTAGTTTCGTATTCTTGAATCCTTTTTCAATTTCATAATCCCAATCCTAAACACAAAATTTTTATTATATGTATGTTGAAGGTTTTCACAAACTCGATAATGTTCATGTGACATAATATACTTACTAGGGGATATATATGAGCATTCGAATCTAGTTGGTATGAGGTGTTGCAATGCCTGAGCTGATTCCTAGTTGAGGACACTCTTGTGTTTCCCTTCCAAAAAGCATAGGGCATCCTATCCTCCCATTCGATCTTCTTGTTGCCTTCTTGTATTTTCTGCAGTATTGCCTCCCATGGTCGTATTCCTAACTCAGCCCTTAAAGGAAAAAATGTACAAGAATTAGAAAGACCTTCTTTCATTTAAATTTGCATTAAAATAAGAATTTGGATATTTCCATTTTCTTACGAAACTGAAAATGCCAATGTTATGAAAGAGAAAACACAAACATGAAACTTTGCACAAGAAAATTGTGCATTTTATCTGTCATAACATGAAACTATCATGTTTCTAAGAAGAATATGATCCAAATATCCTTGAAATTAGAATAGCAAATAATTAAAGACAGTAGTTTTCTCCAAATTAACATGGAGAATCCCAAATCTCAGCTGAAACTACTAGTAATTCAATGTTGGCTTACCAGCCCCAGAAGGACCAATCAGGAAAGACAATGTCAAAAGCATCTTTCTTCCCACAGTAATGGAAAATAGGTGGTGGTGACATGGCTTGTGGTCCTTGAAAGTTTTGTTTCTTCACCACAGGCTTATCCCCAGTCTCAAACAATAGCTCCAAATCTGGTATTTTACCTGGGTATAACCTTAGAAGTTGTAAAATACCCCATATTGTGAACACATCCCTTGTCTGAAATGAATTATCATACTTTTCTATATAAGCTTTGCCTTTTATAATCACAAGCCTAAAGTTTGAAATATTTTTGCCCCTCCCCACCATATCCCTAGTGATTCCTGTACTCTCCCATGGTCTTAGGTCCTCATGGATCCATTTGAAGTGCTCTGGACATATTGATGCAGCTGATGAGTCTAGATCTTGCTCAAATGTTGCAATGTAATCCTCTGGGCAGGTTGTTGTCATGTTTCCATTGAAGCAGTTCAAAGTGAATAGGGTTTGTTGCCTGCTAAAGGTTGTAATTGATTCGAAAGGAGAAGTGCTTATTGCTTGGAACTGAAAAGATAATAAGTAGATCGATTGGTGTGTTAATATCGGAGATGAAATACTATTGAATTGATTGCATAGGAAATGTTATGCTAAAGAGTAGTCACATGTACTTTTCATAAAATTGTCTGTGTATCTATAAATTATAATGATATAAAACATAGATATAATTATTGAGTATTATATATTTAACATTATTCATGTAAAAAGAAACATTATCCTAAAACTAAACTTCAAAATTCTCATTTCTTATCCCATTTTTCTCTAAGTAATAAAGCCATAAAGGTACAACAAATTGGGTAGAAGGTATGCATTGTGTAAAATATTTTTCAATTATTATTTAATGAGTTTGATTGTGCTAACAACTCTATAACACATGTCTGCTCATAAAACAGCTATAAAACATATCTTAAATGTGACGATACATTTAATACAAATATGAAATTCTTTTAAGATGGATATAGTACATCAAAAATAAATTTAACTCTAAAATTCAAAATGTTTAATTCATATATATGAAAATGATATTCGCACCCACAAGAATTACTTCATAATTTATCATTAAAAATGACTTGTTTTCAACCTTTTAATTTATAGTTGACAATTGCATCTAGATATATGGATATGAGAGTAGCTAGTCATATCAAAAGTTGCTCCTCAAAAGACAATTCTATTTTCCCACAAGCCCAGAAACACCATCTTACAACATGTCAAACTAAATGATGTATCTTGCATAGCGGCTGTTTGCTCCTAAAATAACGATCAGATATTGGATGTAATGATGATTTATTTTTATTACCAGGAGGATCTTACTAATCACCTTCCTAAGGACGTTGATTACAAAATTAATATTTAAAAAGATTGTAGGAGAAATCTTGATTTTTTAATTTTATATGTATTGAATGCATTATTTTTCAATAGGAATCTTTTATCTTTGATTTTTTAATCTTTGTCCTTAGAATTTGGTGTTTGAAAAACTAAGTCATTTGTCTAACATTTTCAATCATGTATAACGTTAGATATAATTGACTTTTATTATATTTATATGTTAATTAAATAAAATATACATTATTTATAATTTATGAAACCATATTTAAATTGATATCTATTTAATTTTATTATAATTTTTTTGTATACCTCATTTTATAAAATAATTAAATTTGTTTTTCTAATCATTTCTTTATAATTTGGTAATTTTAAAATATCCTTAAGACGGAGTGTTATCCTTTAGCCGAAACATGCTAGCAGAGAGAAGAAATGATATCCAAGGATGGACGAGTATTAAGGCAGTAGAAGGACACTCAAAATATCTTGGTCTTCTTACTTTTGTGGGAAGGTCAAAAAAGCATGTTTTTGATTTCATCCAAGATAGGGTTTGGAAAAAACTCAAGGGATGGAAGGAAAAATTCTTAACAGCGGCTGGTAGAGAGGTTCTCATTAAAGCGGTGGCACAATCTATCCCTACTTATATAATGGGATGTTTTTTACTTCCCTCAAAGCCTATGTGACCACTTGGAGAGTATGATTAGCAAATTCTGGTGGGGAAGCAAACAGGGTGAAAAGAAAATTCATTGGATCAGCTGGCAAAAGCTTTGCACTAAAAAACTTGTTGGAGGGATGGGATTTAGGAGCTTCAGAGCTTTCAATGAAGCATTACTAGCAAAACAAAGCTGGAGGATACTGTCAGTGTCTAATCCTAGCTCACTCCTTTCACAATGTTTGAAGGCTAGATATTTTCAAAACTCAAACATTATGCATGCTTCAGAAGGCTACTGCCCCAGTTTCACATGCAAAATGGATCATCCAAAAAGGGGGTTATTGGAGAATTGGGAATGGCTCTAATGTGAATATGTGGGAGGACAATTGGCTCCCATTACAAACAGGATACAGAGCTTGGAGCCCTAAACCTGGGGACTGTAATCTAGCTCAGGTCAATTCATTGATTAATGATTTGTTGAAACTCCAGATCATGTTTTTCGAGATTGAAGATGGGCTACCCAGATTTGGCTTCTATCACCCCTTGGTCTTCGATTTGAGAAACAACAAGCCATAAGCTTTGTTTTGAATGGTTGGAATCCTTTATCATACACGCCCCTGAGGAATCCTTTGAATAGTTGTTGACACACACGCGCGCGCACACACACAATGGATGTAGTAAACTTTCTGAGTGCCGTTTTATTCCAGAGTTGAAAGACCTCTGTTTCTTTACATTCAAAATATATCACTTCAAAAATTGAATTTTGAAAAAAAAAAAAAATACCACTAAAGGTCCATCCATACATCAGGTTCTTCGATCTCTTCGTTAGTAAATCAAAGAAATCTAACAAATCAAATATGCAAAGGTTCAATCTGTTCTTTCCCAATCAAAATAGTTAAATTTTTAACACGTCTCAATCAAAAACAAGATTAACAATGCTTGATAATAATGACACTGTTGTACATAGATGACAGTGGAATCTGGTGAAAGTAGGATGTGATTACAACATTTTGTTTTTTGTGATCATTGAGAACAAAATAAAAATACCAAATTCAGGATAATTGGATGTGAATTGCATGCAGTAGCAGCAAAGGATGAAAGAATACTTACAAACGGAAGTTCTTTTGAGACGGTGGTGATGGATATATTTTGTTTTGGTCATTTTAAGTGACTTATTATAAATTAGTGAATTTCAATGGTTTAAGTGATTTATGTTAAGTAAACTAATATTTATCTCTATAAAAAAAATGTAAACTAATTATAAAAGAAAGTTGTTGATACTTAATAAAATTGTACCTGTCTCATCCAAAGACTGATCAACAACCCCCAGTATATATATAATTTTAGATTATATAGTGGTTGGATTTATACACTTTATCATATTAAAGATTATTAAATCCCTTATATTCACTTTAGAGACAAAGTTTAAACATTAAAAGAGTAATATTCTATGGAGCCAGTCCACCGTATGTGAAGGTCTAAAGCCAATTATAGTGTTAGCCTCTCTAGGTGAGGCATGTTAATAATACATTGAAACCTAAAACAATTACAATTATTTAAATTTTCATTGCAATCCCTTTCAATCATGGATCCCTTTCTAAGTGAAGTGTAAAGCAAGGGCTTTGGTGCCCTCGGCATCACCCTTGGATGGCCCTGATAATAATGAGGAAGATAATTTATCAAAAGTTAAAGCAGAAATTGTATCCTAAATGCAAAAGGACATTGACAAAAGAAGTTCACTTCATGAAGAAAATTTGATAAGGATAAGTATTGAAAGTTTGAAACCAATACAAAGAACGTGAAAGAGCCTTAATTACTTTAAGAGAGGCTTACCAGGTAAATCTGACCGATGCCAGTTCTCCAACCAATTAGAATTGCAAAATAAGTGAAGAAGACAATTAAGCCTGATAAAACCCATCTATTATTCACCATGCTAAATTAAATGGTTGAATAAACCCGTGAAGGAAAAACTGCGAGCCAAATGCAACAAGTGATCAGCAATGAAACATTTCACTGTCTTGTCTCATGAGAATGAGTTTTGGTGAATAAATTTTAACAAAGCACATAAAATAGCTTCTAGATTAATGGGAAATTCTGGCAGTATATATGCATGGAAAAATCGTTTTTTCCCTGCCCCATGTATACATGCAAACTATTTAATTACATTAATGCTGAAATAATGCCTCAATATGTTACCTGATTTGATAATCATACATTCGCTGTTAATTTCACACTATGCTAGATATTTTATCCCTGCGATGCACGGAAGAATTACGTATAAAGAAAAATATTTCAGATTATTTTGAAAGAATATTGATACTTAAATATAAAAAATTAAAAATTAAAATGACAACAAATAAGTATTGGTGTAGTAGATGGGGCTCTATTTATTGATAGACAAAAACATGTGTGAGGGTTAAGATTTCATAATATTTTGCAACAATGTTCATACTTAAATGTAGAAAAAAATAGATTATAATAATAATAATCAGAAATGTTTGTATTAAATGTAGCACTAAAATATAGATAAAAAATAAAGTAATTTTTTAAGCTCGTGATAACACCTGTATGTATTTTTAAGCGTGCGTGCACACACGTACACTTATTTATATATATATATATATATATATATATATATATATATATATATATATATATAAATACATATATATATATATATATATATATATACACATATAAAGACAACAGTTTCACTATTACTTTTATATATAAAGATCTAACATTTTGGCAGACTATTTATGCTGAGAAAAAGGTTGTAAGTAATTACTATTTAATGATATTAAACTTGTAGTTGTTATTTTACTAAATTACCCATTGTTTTCGGGGAAAATAAGATAGCAGTTTCACTTCTACTTTTGTATATAAAGATAATTTGTGCTGCAAAAAAGGTTATATGTAATTATTGTTTAATGATATGAAACATTTTCTCGTAGTTGTTATTTTATTAAATTGCCCATAATTTTGGAGGGAAAATAAGCAACAGTTTTACTATTACTTTTATATTTAAAGATATTTAAAGATGCATGTTTAGTTTGGTTTTTCTAACCACCCTGAAATCGCGTTTGAGCAAAACATAATTTTCTCATGTTAAAGATACTTTCCTTAAATATTAGGAATTGGTACAATATATATAAGGGTAAAGTTTACTTTCTTTCAGTAAGATTTTGAGTTGGATTCTTGTAAAGAAAAAAATTTGATCAGACAGAAAGCAAAAAAAGAAAAAAAGGAAAGAAGAGAAGACTAAGTCTTTAAATACAAGACACCAGAGGCATCTCTGCCGGAGCTAAACTAGCAGCTGCGGAGGGCAATTCAACCGAACTGTAAATCCTTCTTTAAAAATGAGGTACAACGTGAGAACTTTTCGATATGTCATCCATCTTAGTACTACTTTCGTCCAAACACGTTTAATTGCGGTATGTATTAGTGTCGGTTAGATTCTTCTGAATGAAAACAAAAATATTGGGAGATGTTTTTATCCTTAAACGAGCTTTTTTCGACTCAATTCAAATTAGTTAAAATTCAAAGTAATTTTTAAGATATAGAAAAGCTCAGGGAAAAAGCAAGAGTGTAATTTTTTTTTTATAAAATAAAATAGATTAATATTATAAAATAAAATTTAACAGGAAAAAAAAATAATTGATAAATTATTTTTATAAAAATTAAAAGTAATTAAAATTTTAACAAGAAAGTCTTTCAATAATACTATTCAAATAAGTTCTCATGTAACTTGCGAGATCAAGTCGACCATGCTTGAGATTTGCATCATGCTTGAACACGATATAGAGCTCAGCCACTCAACCGTTTTATTTGACTGTTGAGTAAAATTAACGATTTTTGAAATATTTTTTATAATTTTTTTAAGAGTTTAATTTCTATGTATTGATAGTGTAAAGATTTTCATACTGATGACTAATTAAAAATTATGAAATTGAGGACTTTTAAGGTTGTTAAAATAAAAATCAAATATTTGTAATAATGTGTCCATTCCTAATTGGTTGACAGTGTAAAAAAACTTTACACTATCATTATTAATTAAAAATCATTATTAATTAGAGTTTCAACAATAAAATCTTTCAATATTAATACTATTGAAATAAACTAACAATAAAATCTTTCAATATTGTTTTAAAAAAAAATCTTTCAATATTAATACTATTGAAATAAATTCTCACAACTTATTTTTTCCTTTTCTTTTGTTTTTTTTACTGAAACCAAGTCAAGTGTTATTATTTAAAGGTGTTGACTAAAAAATCTTAGCTAGGTTGAATTCTCATCATAATCTGTAGGTACTCTTGTATTGTAAATTTGTAACCACTGTTTGAGATTTACAACTTGCTTGACCACAAGATAGAGCAACCTCCCGTCTCCTAAATTTTCATGTGAAAATGTAGATCATCATCAACAACAACAATAATAATTAACAAATTCACGTTACCCCTCCTTCAACTCGATCGGATACCACAATATAAACATTAGAACAATTCTGACAAGTTTTTAGTCGGCTGCACTAAATTGAAACAATCTAATGTGGATGTCACATGTACGGGTCGGTTTTTATATAAAAATCACCAATAAAAAAAAGAGAGAAGCACAATATATTTAGTCGTTCAATTACAAATAAATTGATATTTTAAATTTTTAAAAAATATATTTAAATAAAGAAGTGGGATAACTTGTGCGACTAGTTAGTTTACAATTAAGAGTTATGTCATCGGAGTGTAGATTTACTTAAAGTAATATAAGTAAAAAATGATGAAGTGACATGATAGTGCTAATAAAAAGTAAAGTTAAGTAACTTCAATGAATTGTATATGTTCTTATGCTCTTTAACAATAAGGAAAAACACCCTCATAACAAAATATAGAAATGTAAATCCTAGAATATCCAGGACATTGCAATTACAAAAAAATGGAGAGATTTGTCAGTTGCACCGCCCTCTGTGCTGAAAATAAATGGCACCACTTTGAAATTAATTTGGTAAATTTGTAGTCCAAGAACATCTTAATGTTAATAAAATCTTAAATCAATTGGATTGCAGTTTTGAAACCAAAAATAAGAAGAATGAATACAAACAAGAGAAATTAACAAGAACAAGGAGAGATGGGCATACCACGAGTTGTGCTAGACACTCTATCTTAATGCTTTACTTTCACCCTTGACGGGTAACCCTCTAGGATTTGACTTGTGTCTCCTTAGAAATTCGTCAACAACACTAAGCAGCCACACCTTGTATCCCAATACCAAAAGATGCAACAAAGAGTGGAACTGTTTGGTTGTACAAGAAAGAAAAAAAGGAGGAGAAGCAATATTAATATATAGCACGGGGTATGCTGAAGAGATAAGTAGTATCACCATGAAATTCCGAAGTAATATCAACCTGATTCTTAAAATTATTGAAATTCCAAAAACGATCTAAATGATAAGTTAGTATTAATTTGATCCTCATTTTAATTAATAATATCAATTATAAGTATCTGACACTGTTAACTTAAAATCAACTTAGTCTATATGATTTTCAATGGAGGAATTAAGTTGATTATCGTTTTACAACTTAAGGGATTAATTTGGAATTTCAATAATTTTAAAGACCAGATTAATACCACCTCACGATTTCATGAACCAAATAGGGTGTTTACTAAAAAAAAAAATAGTTGTTTGAGCACTACATGACAAAAGCGTTGTCCAAGTGGCAACTTTGGTAGCCCCACATGACGCCTTTAACCAGAAAATGCCATGTGATATTAGGCGCCATGAAGGTGATATAAAAATATTTATATAACCAACCCCCCAACCCAAAAAAAAAAAAAAAAAAAAAACAATTTAGTAAAATAACAACTACGAGAAAATGTTTTATATCATTAAATAGTAATTACATATAATTTTTTTTGTATATAGAATCAATTTGAATACGTTGAATATATAATCATTTGGTCATATACAATTAGATTAAAATTTGAATTTGGAATAGATTAAAAGTGATAAACAATAATTTAAAAATTTGGATGATTTACTTATGATTTATTAGCTATTTTAGTCTATTAACTGATTATTTAATTACTTTATTTGTATAACTTTGATAATTTAATTATTAATATTTTATGTATGAAATATGAAATATTTTAATTATAATATTATTTGATTTAAGTCAAAATATTATTTAATTATAATTTTGTTTTTTCATGAATTAAATTGATAAAAAAATAAAAACGATATAATATTTTGGGAAGAAAATAATTATTGTGATATTTAAGTTTTTTATTTGTATAAGTTTGATCATTTAATTGATATTTTATGCATTATATTTATAATTTTATTTGATTCAAGTCAAAATATTATTCAATTTTGAATTTGTTTTTTCATGAATTAAATTGATAGAAATAATTTTGAAAACGGATAATATTTTTGGACAAAATTTAATATTGAATGCATTAAATTGAATTGAATGTTGAATATTGAATGCATTAAATTAAATATCAAATTATGACAATTTTTGTGTTTTAATGCACAAAATATTTTTCATTTTAAAGAACACTTAAAGATATGCTTAGTCAACCCTTACTTCATGGTATGAACAACACCTAGGATGATGCCGATATGGATATTGTCAGAGAATGACACTTGGAGAAGGTTATATATATATATATATATATATATATATATATATATATATATATATATATATATATATAGATTATAGATATATTATAGATGTGTGTGTGCGTGTGCGCTCTTAAAAATACATACGTCTTATCACGAGCTTAAAAAAATACTTTTTTTTCATATATATTTTAGTGCTACAGTTAACACAAACATTTGCAATTATTATTATTATAATCTATTTTTTTCTACGTTTAAGTATGAATATTGTTTCAAAATATTATGAAATCTTAGTTGTCGCACATCATTTTTGTCTATCAAAAATAAAGCCAAATAAAATATTTCCTTATAATGAAATAACAATAAATTTATTCTTTTTTTCATCTATTTATTTGTTTTCCATCTAATACACCTATACTTATTTGTTGCCATTTTAATTTATTATTTTTTATATTTAAGTATCAGTGTCCTTTTAGAATAATCTGAAATATTTTTCTTTGCACGTAATTCTTATCACACGAGTAAAAAAATCTAGTTCATATATAATTTACAATCATCTTCTACATTGGATTTAGTGCAGAATCGTGGTTGCTGCTATAAGTAAATATGCATCGGAATACTTTGGATTCAAATACTACCAGAGACAATTATCATCAAAGTCCTCCTTACGATTCAAATACCTGGATTCAAATAAACATTATATTAGATCCCTTTCAAATTTTTAAATCAGAGTCCTCTTTACAGAACCATGTAATTAATCATATGAAATAAAAAAAATTAAAAGCTTAATTACGCTTTTAGTCCCTTGTTATTGATCATGTGCAATTTTGGTCCCTATGATTTTTTTGGTGCACATTTGATCTTTCTATTTTTTCGATGTTACAAATTTGGTCCTTCCGTCCAATGTTTGTCAAAATTTTCAATGATTAACATAGATGGACTATCCCTCTAAGCTCACGGAACCCCTCATCAGACTCTCCAATTTAACATGATTCAATGGTTCCTCTTTACTATTTACTGGTTTTGACCCTCATTTTCGACACTTTTTTTGGTTCCCACACAGGATCATTTACCACAGAAGCTCAACCATAGTTTCTATATGCTTAGATTTGTGATTCCTCTCTGTTAATCATTGAAAAAATGACGAACATTAGACAAAATGACTGAAGTTGCAATGTTGAAAAAATAGGGAGATCAAATGTGCATAAAAAAACTTTATGAACAAAAATCGCACATGATCAATAGTCGAAGGACTAAAAGTACAATTAAGTCAAAATTAAAATTGTTGAATTAAATGACAAATCACCTTGTTGTCCATGAGAACCATTTTAGTGGAGAAGGGCAACTAGCCCTTTGAAAAATCTGTAACACGTCAGAGCCTAACTACCCTCACTATCAAACTCCAGGCTTCATTTTTTGGAGCATGATCTGCAACCATATATGTTGTTTTGGCTTCAACGGCTCAAGAGGGGGGTGAATTGAATTTTCAAAAAATATTTTCCTCTTAAAATTTTTTCACAAAGTTTTAGAAATCAGAGTCGCGGATTAGTGCCCTCAGGATCTTTTATAAAATCGATGAAGGGTTTTTACAAAATCTTGAAGAGAAGGTGATGAGGATAAGAAAGATTAATTCAGAATTAATAGAGAATAGATTTAGAATAGGTTCGGGTTTAATAATCAGTAATAGTTCAGTCTCAATAATCAAGAATGGTTTTGATCAATCTCAGTTTTAAACGTAGATAACACAATCTTGATTACAATCAGATTCATGTTTCAATTCAGTTTATATAGATCAAGAACAGAAATTATATTGAACTTTAAACATCAAAGTTGCAGGTTCTTGAACATAAACAGAAAGTAAAGGAGTTTGAGTTTAGAGATACCACACAACCAGATTTATCCTATTTCAGTCACCTTCACTGTGACCTACATCCAGTCCCCACTCCACCTGTGGGATTTCACACACTAACACACAAGCTTTACCAGGTAGCCTGAAAAACCTTCACACCACAGAGCATTCCTTCACCTCGAGATACCACACTCTTGTGAAGAGCCTCATTGTTCAACCCTAGGGATACCTCACCCTAATCATTCAGAGAGACTCCCTCTCTCTTTATAATCAAAAGTAAAACAAAAGTTGATTCCTAACTCTCAATAGTCAGATAAACAAATTGAAGCACTTTGAGTATTGAAACACTCTTTTCTCAGTAAGCTCAATAAAGATGATAAATGATTTTCACAATTGATTTCTCAAAACGATTTCGTAAAACTGTGATATGTTATATAATATTTGTATATGTTGTTTAAGTGTTCCTTTGATCCCTCTTTATATAGAAAACAAGTTATAGTCGTTGGGATCAATCAAAACATATTTGGATCTGATTAACGGAATCTGTTTTCTTGATTCTCGTTCTTGAAATAAAATTCTGATTGTTCTTGTAGAATTCGCGTCCATAAAATAACCGAGTCCATTTGGAAAAATAGTCGCGTCTATCTTAAAAAATAATCGCGTCCATCTTTAAAAAATTGCTGAGTCCATTTGAAGAAAATAGCCGGGTTCATTTGAAAAAAATAGCCGCGTCCATTTGCCACGTCAGCAGACGGGAGTACTAACACAAAGTAATTGGAAGTGCTCCAACTAGTAGACGAGCTCCATATACCATGTCAGTGGACGAAGCTTCTCATTAAGATCTTAGCAAGTCCAAAGACTTGTGTGGACGAGCACTTTTATCACTTCAGTGGACGTACGCTTGTGCCACTTTAGTGGACGTGCGCTTGTGTCACTTTAGTGAACGAGAACTTCTGTGACTTTAGTAGACGTGAGCTTCTATCACTTTCTTGGGCACCAGTTTTTACTATTCTCAGTGTTGGACGAGCGCTTATATTATTCCAGTGATGGATGAGCGCTTTGAAATCTTATTTCAAAAATCATTTTCATTTACAAAAACTAATTCCTTTTAATGCAGGTTATGAAAAATGATTTTCTTTCATGCACCTTTTCAAATTGAGCTTATTTGTGAATAAGAGATTTCATCTCTTACAAATCATCGAAGACTTAACACTAATTTCTTCGTTAAGCTCTTGTCTTGATAATTCCTTGATCTTCGTCTTTGCTCTTTGATTCCTCCAAGTTCTTCCTTGAATATTCTCCTTTGATTGCTCACTGAACTTGTTGAGTATTACTTGTCTTTGTAATTTGACACTAAAAACACCAGCATACACATTAAGTTGTATTTCTCATATATCAAAATCTCTAAGTCATTGAGTTTAACAATATCATGCCTGGGTGCCATTTAGTGCACAAAGCGTGTGATTATTTGTTATCCCCAAAAAATAATTTAGCTGATAGCCGATTGCGGTAATTAGCTTATTTGATTATTTAGCTGAAACCAATGGCTGAACCAAGATCAGCTGAATTAGGATGAGCCGAAATTAGTTGCTAAGCTGAGATTGATAACTGATAACCAGTAGCTGAGAAAATTTAGCTGATGCAGAATTAGCTGATGCAGAATTAGCCGATACAGAATTAGTCGATGCAGAATCAGTTGAACGTGGCTGCGAAGTCTAGATGGACTTGGAGGCTGTTAGCTTATACAGAATCGGTTAATACAGAATCAGTTGAACGTGACTGCTAAGTCTAGATGGGCTTGGAGGCTGTTAGCTTATGCAGAATCAATTGATGCAAAAATTAGCTGATGCAGAATTAGATGATGCAGAATTAGCTGATGCAGAATCAGCTGAACATGGCTGCTAAGTCTAGATGGACTCTGAGACTGTTATTGGGCACGTGTGAATGTTGTTTAAGAACCCAAGAGATTCTTATTATGTTTAGAAAAAGGAAATAACATGAAAAATGACCAAGTCAGAGCACGATAACAACTTTCCTAAATGGGATGGGGATTGAAGGTGGTTTCAGAGAGAGAATATGAAGATAAGAAGTTGACTCCCTACAATCAAGGGATAACAAATTCAAAAAAAAAAAACGTGCACCAACTCCCTTGAGAATAGGGATACGGAGAACATGGTCAGATGGTAAACAACTAGTTGTTATAGTGAACTTTTGGCCCATTACTTAGCTGAATGAGCAGATATGTGAGTTCTGTGACTTGGCCAAGCCTAAGACGTGCATGAAGGCCTATTTCCTTAAAAATAGGATTATGGAGGATGTTGTCAGCTGATATGATAGTCAATAAGTTAGCTGACCAAGCATTTTTGGGCTGTAAATTAGTCGAGTGGGTAGTTACCTATATTTTTATTGTTAGCCATGATCTTATATGATGTAATATGTAAGGTGGTGGGTTAAGAACGTGGCAAATAGTGTTAATATAGGTTTAGTCGTGATGTGCATAGTGTTGCTAAAAAATAGGAGTTAATGGCGAGTGGGCATGGCTTTAG
The DNA here is from genome assembly GCA_030762895.1 of Sophora flavescens. Lineage (NCBI taxonomy): Eukaryota > Viridiplantae > Streptophyta > Magnoliopsida > Fabales > Fabaceae > Sophora > Sophora flavescens. Next base: position 78,926,879 of record CM061067.1, read on the forward strand.
AATAGCTGAGTTTTGCCTATAAATACCAGTTGTATAGATTGTAAAAAGACCCAACACCCATCAATCAAACAATTTATTCATATTGCCCTTTACTTTATTTTTCTTTCGTTTACCGCTTTCCTGTCCTTTATCAGCTTTCATTTACCGCTTTCATGCAAATTTAAATAAACTTCTCACCTCACCTTCTCAACCAGACGCTTTCTTTAGTTAGTCTGGGAACCCATGCCGAGGGTTGGATTTTGTCTTCGATACTCACAAATCGCTTGATCGCTTCAAAATCCATACTCACGTGATTTCCTCTTTCGGCCGGATCAGGGAGAAAATTTTCAGACGTGAGCAAACATTATTTTTGCAATATATTGGTGTACATTTACACACATTAAATTTCACCCATTTCGAGGAGAAAAAACAAAGGATAGGAAATAGATAAAATCATGAAGATAAGCAACAGATTAAACGAAACTAGTGGATAGGAAACAAATAAAATCATGAAATCAAAAGTTGGGCAAGAAATCACCCCTCATTTGCAACGCATAATGATTATTTAGAACAATGGAGTCAAGAATGTGATAACGGACAATGTTTTGGGCACATGACATATAACCTTGTTGAATCTATTCATTTATTAATTAAAGGGACACGAAATCTGCCAATCACGTCATTGGTTTTAGCAACCTAATATAGGTTACCCTATTTGCTATGAGATGGAATAAGTTGCGGGAATGATCTCATATGGACGTGTATACACAAAAATCCTCACAAAAGCCATGGACAATGGTTGAGCAAAAGCCAACTCTCACAATGCTCGTAGTTTCAAATGAGAACATAGTGATTTTTGGTAGAGGAGTTGTGTAACCCATTAGAAGGATGACCTGTAGGGAAGTTAAATGTGAATTTAAATACGATGCGATGTGATTGCGGAAAACTTCAAGTACTGCATTTTCCCCGCTCACATGTTATTGCTACGTGTTCACATGTAGTCTCTAGAATGCATGCAACTTGTGGATCATGTGTTGCAAAAAACAGTTCGACGATTATAATGAAGATGTTTTGTGTCATAATCCAAAAATATGAAGAGCTCCTCATGGTCGTCTTAAATCTACTTGCATTAGTAATGAGATGGATCATTAGAGAAAAAGGTCATTCAAAATGAGGTGTATTATGCAGAAATGAAGATCATAATAAAAATAGTTGTTCTTACTATGGCGCCATTTCTAGACAAAGTTCACTACAATACTAGTTTAGATATTTTAATTGTGCTTATAAAAAAAAGATATTTTAATTGTCACTTTTGCTACGTCATAAAAATTTTTAATAGCGCCTGTTTAATAGCATTTGTGAGGATTAATCTGACATAGATAGTGCGTATAAGCTCTATTAAATGCGTCAAGGAAGCGTTATTGGTGGCCTTTTCTGACATAGTGTTTGTGATATACCTTAAGTATATGGATATGAGAAGATTTGTAATGTCATGCGTTGGCCAAGTTCTATGAGATTTTAATGCTGACCTTGAATGTCCTTTCTCTACATAAAATAAATAGAGAATGTCATTGGACAATATAATTTTTGTGTTGCTCTTTTGTTTTTGTTTTTTCCTTCTTTGGCTTGTTGAATAATCGGGGTAAAAATAAATGTTTTAAAATTTATTAATTACTTGCACAATAAATTTTAGGTAACTGTTTTTTTTTACCGAGTGTATTTGGAATTGCATTATGAAAACGTGTTATACTCAATCCTATAGGTTGAGGTTGTCCTATAAACTTACATGTCATGTCCAACCTCACTTAAGATTCTTCAATATTTAAAATTAGAAGCAAAAATAAACAAATGTAATCATCGGACAACAATCAATTTTTTTTCTTTTGTTTTATTTTATTCGAATAGTAACTAAATAATTGAAGTTGGTATCTAGGATACTATATGGACTTGAGTGTTATGCTCATTCTCTTAAATTCGAGGTTACTAGTGGATATGTGCCATGTTCAATCTCGCTCACGCCTTTCCAACGTTTAAAATTAGAAGTAAAAAATAAATGAAAAATAAGAACAATTGCAAACCAAATTTTTTTTAAAATTATTTTATTTTATCTTAGAAATGACTAATTGAAATGATTGAACTAATGTTATTCAGGGATGCTCTATGAAATTGAGTGTCATATTAAATCTCACAGATTCGAGGTTTCCCAATGGATTCATGTGCCATGTTCAATCTCGTTTAGGACCAGACAATGTGAAAATTTTAAAATACAAAACTAATAAAACTTATAAAAGTTTATAAAGCAAAAATAATAATAATTTTCTTCTTGAAATCCTCGCATTTTACTTTTGTGAATATTTTGTTGTCGCTTATTGCATCTTTGTTATATCTTTAAGGTTTTAAACAATTGACAATATAAAATTATACTTTAAAAATTGAGACATGTACCATCATTCCAATGGGCTTACAATAAGACCCGATGGTAGTTTTAAGTGAATGTAGTCCCTCTGTTTCCAATTCATTTAAAGAATTAGAATTTGATCCACAAACCGTTAGTCCCGGTGCTCATTCCTCTTGAAAATCCTTCCATTCGTTAGGAATTTGGGCCAAGTATTTAGTTTTGGGTGTTGCTTTTTACACTACAAATTTCTCTAATACACCACAAAATATTTTAAAATACCTTAAATACCCTATTATCCTTTCTAGTATATATGTTTAGGATGTAGTTATTGGATATATATTTTCGGTATTATAGAATTATAATGCCGGAAATATAGTTCCGGTATGTTACCGATATCAAAATTATAATATCGGAAGTATACTTCTGGTATGTTATCGAAATCTTGAAAAAATTAACATACCGGAAGTATACTTTCGGTATGTTACAGAAATTCTGAAAAATTACAATATCGGAGGTATACTTCCAGTATGTTACTAAAATTCTGAAAAATTACAATATAGGAAGTATACTTCCGATATGTTTGATTCCTTTTATTTGAGACATTATCTGAACTATTGGTTTTCTTTTTTCTTTTTTTCCTTTTATGGAGGTGGGGGAAGGGATGACAATTTTATCCGTGTCTGTGGGTACCCACAGGTAAAATCTGTGACGAATACGGGGCAGGTAATGATACGGGTACCCACGGGACAAAATAAATGGGGATTTTAAATACCCACTTGTTGATGGGCGGGGGCGAGTATCGTGGTATCCGGATATAAAATTACTATTTTACCTTTTTTATGAAACCATGGGTATATATGTCTGATACATTTTAACACTCCAGGAACTTTTGTGTGCAGCTCTCGTCCCTGACTCCATGACCCTTCCTTCTCCATCGCTGTTGCTTCTTTTCAACCGTTTCAAGCTTCTTACATTTGCTTGATTATTGATATTGAGCACAGCTACTTTGTTTTAGATTTCTTTGCTATATATATATATATATATATATATATATATATATATATATATATATATATATATATATATATATATATAATTCCTAAATATGTCAGTTCTCTAGTGCACCAGGATCAAGTGTACATGTAACATATGTTATCCCACTGAAGATATTAGTTATGGTATTGGAATTAATTTATGTCATGTACTTTAAAAGTCATTGTTCAAAATCTGTTTCTCCTCTCCTTGAAATACATGGTTGAATTGTATTTGTATCTTTCGCAAAGTTTTTGAAGCCCAAAGCAAAAGGCTGTGGAAAGTTTGAAAGATGTTTAAAGTTTTGGCTGTGACTTGCTAAGCTTTATTTTATTTGACATTTGCAATTTTTTTTCTATAATATCGGAAATATATTTTCGGTAAGTACATCCTGAACATATATATCGGAAAAGAAACAATAGGGTATTTTGGGATATTAAAAAAACATTGTGGTGTATTAGAACAATTTGTGGTGTAAAAAGCAACACCCTTTAGTTTTTAGCAGAGGCCCACAATATTGTTTCAAGTGTGTCTGTGCCCCCTTTATATCATAATCAGAATCACAATTAATTGTAGGAACTTAGGCTTGGCCCATTAGGTCAAAAACCGTCCTATTTTGGTATTTTCATTTCGGCTCCTTTCTCCTACCTTCTATCTTCATTTCAAAACCCAACAGCTTCAACCTTCACCAACGGTTGCAACCTCAAACCATGCTAGTCACCAGTGGCTACGGCGGCGCTGGCAGCTCCGACAGTGGAGCTTAGGTCATCGACGATGGTGTTCCTGTGACCAACCACCCACTGCCACAACAACATACAGCGTAAATCAGGCGGCTCAGGTGGATCTGACGGCGATGCAGGTGGATCAAGTGGTGGCGGATCAAGTGTCTTCAACTATGGAAGGGTTGTCGCTAGTGGACTAATGTCTGGCGGTTATGGCGTCGATAGTCTAGGAGCAACTGGACTCTGTGTGGGGAATAACTTGCATGAAACCCATGGTTTGATGGTGGTTCTTATCTATTTCCCCCTTGATTTCCCCAACGTGCATCCCACTTGTTCTTACATCTGCTGCGCCTTGACGAATTTTTCAGGGGCACAACCCAATGACTCGAACCTGTTGCTCATCTTTCTTGCTCCATAACGAGTTTCATCATTGTTTGTCATTTTACCCAGAATTTGGTAGTTGCTCCCATTCTCCTCATCGACCCTTCTCTGTTTCTTCTTCATCTCAACTGAGTGCCCCAAGAAATCAATGGATGATTCCTTTTCTCCTCGGTCTTCTTGTTCCAAGGTAGCGAGTTCATTAAAAATTCTACTGCCATAGCTGAACCTTCTTATCATAGCACTGGAAAATGACTCCCAATCTGCATCGAGGTCCTCTTGGCAACAAGATTGAAACCAAAGAATCGCTACACCCTTCATGCTCATAAATGCCCATTGTAGCTTATCACACGAGTGAATTTCGTGCTCCTCAAAGAACCTTTCAGCTCTAGCGATCCACCCAATAAGGTATGTCCCTGTGAACTCCGGAAGCTCCACCTTCTTGGACCACATGTCCTCCATCTCCAATAATGTTGGCTATCCTTCAATAATCCGATAGGTTGGACCAATTGACAGGATCCCGATTCGATAGTGAAAGGAAAATTGTATTTTAGATTGAAAGAAAAGATAAGAACTATTACAAAGAGAAACTCCCTTGTAATCCTAGAGCCTCAGCTACTCAAACCATTTTCTCTTACTAATTACAAAATAACAACTAATTTCCTACCCATTCGTCCCCCTCACTCCCTTTATAATCACCTCACCTCATTCCCCAATGATTACATAATCACACGCTCCAATCCCATGTTGGAACCAAAGTGGTTTTGGTTAGTTAATCTCTCAGGTTTTGATGTTAACAAAAAGATTAAATTTGTATGGCAAAGTTATGCTGAAAACCAACTTGTTTATTTTAGTATGCAGGACTATATTACTTAGATGGACGAGGAAACTAGTCTAAAGTTTCCTTAGGGAAATTTAAGAGTATCGTGGGTCCAAGGTTTACTCGCTAGACGAGCTCACAAACTCATCTGGTAAGTAACTAGTCTAAAAAGTTATTGCTAGACGAGTAGTTAAAAATAACTAAGCTTAAAAAGCGCTAGATGAGTTCCTAAATATACCTTTGTAAGAAGCGCTAGACGAGGTTTTAAATATTTCAGGAAAACAACAAGTCCAAAGACTTGTAGTCCACCCGAGAAAAGAATGGACTACCCTATAAGAGATAGACGAGTAACTGACTAGACTGCTTGATAAAAATGAAGTTAAGTTACACTAGTCTACCCGGTAGAACTACTAGACGAGGTTTCAGTAGACTACCTAGTTACTTCTTGTTCTATGATCAGAATACACGTCCAAAGACGTATCTGTTTTTCTCTCATCCAGACATCAAATTTATTTCAAATGATTGATTATTTAATTTTGAATGTCTCCATATCCTTTCCTGTGTTGTTTGATTTGTTTATGACTTTGTTTCTTGGTAAGAGAAACATAGGACCATTGAATACACAAAACTTTATACTCTGACACACACTGCTTTAAAGTTGACTGAAGTACAAAGAAGAAAAGACAGAAAGCTACTTTCGAGTACAAGAGAGAAGTGACGAGACCATTTCCAGCTCTACTAATAACCAATAGTGCCTTTCTGAAGATCGCATATCAAGTTATCATAACTCAATGGATTCTAGCATTCAATGCTATGTCTAAACGGATATTTTTGAAGACCGTTGGAGAAGAAAGAGCTCAAGATGAAGAAATCTGTAAATACTGGACGACCCCAGTTAAGAAAACAAATCGAAGCTCTGATATTCAAAAGTGTCAAAACTCTGCACAAACTTCTCTCGAATACTTTCATTGTAATCTCATCTGATCTTAAACTTTCATACCATCACACTTAGTGAGATTGTAGATCAATCCTTAAATCTCTTATGTTAGAGAGAGCATGAAAAGGAGTGACTGAAAAAGAATACTTGAGTGCATCACACTTAGTGAGCTTGTAGATCAATCCTTAAATCTCTTAAGTTAGAGAGAGCATGAAAAGGATTGACTAAAAAAGAATACTTGAGTGCCTGGTGAGGTGTTGAATACTTGAGTGATTGTAAGCTTGAAGAGGTGTTGAATACTTGTAAGCTATTGGTTTATAGTGGAGAAAACCTTCAAGTAGAAGTGACTAGACGTAGCTCTTGGTTGGAAGAGAGTGAACCAGGATAAAACATCTTTGTGAATCGTCTATCCCTAACTCTTTACAGTTTCTCTTTATACTAACTGTGGGACTTGATTGATTTTTATTGTGTGTTTACTTTATTGCTTGCTTGAAAAAATGTTTTAGAAAATTATTTTTCAAAAATTGTTAAGAAACACAATTCAACCACCTTTCTTGTGTTTCCCTGTGCCAACTTCATCCCAAAGTGCCACATGTCCCCATTTTGTTATTCATCCCCTTTCTCCCTTCTAATTGACACACGTCCCCAACCTCATTCTCTTGTCCCCCCGATCAAGTGTCAAAGACCTATCACATGACCATTATAAATCAAGATCCATCCTAAAGTTTGCACTCACATATTGACTTAATGGTCATAAAGNTAGAAGTTGTCATCATATGTACCTTTGATTATAGCCCTTGCCTCTTTGGACAATTGGAGGCATACAATTTCACTCTTCTCTTTTCTTTCTGTTTGTTTATTTATCATTTTCGCTTTTATTCTTGCCCTTTGTTTTCAACAAAAATAAATAAATAACAAAAATAATGATAAAATAAATACAAAGACAAAAAGGGGTGAATGAGATCTATAGGAGTTAGTAAGCCCATGTCGTTTTGAGTCCAAGCAGTTCACTAAGAAGGATCATGAGAGGGGCAATGCATTAGACATCCTATGACCTTTGGGTTTATGACCCTACAAGGACTCATTTTTCTGCATCACATTTTTTTGCTTGTATTTAATTTCTCATCCATTGTTTCTTTTCTTTTAGGTGAGTTCTTTTATGAAGGAACAACCCTATCTGCATAACAATGAATGGAAATGTCTCACTTTAGCAACGCAATTGGCTCAAAGAAGAATATTAGAATTAGAATTGATATATAAAGATCAATGATGTGAAGACCTTAATAAAAATCAGTCAGCTAATGTCGAAAGAAGTATGTTCAAAGTTTGAAAGCAAGTAAAGGTGAATGTTGCAAGTGAGGGTTAATGTTGCACTTATTGCACATCCCTGTAGAAGCATTGTGCTTGAGCGCTTTGACCCAGTATTACAACTCAAACTTAAGGTGTTTTGAGTTTTCGAATTTGGACAAGACACCGACTGTAGGAGAATATTCTCAGATGATAAGGTTACTTCTTCCAAAGGAGCTCTGCGTCTATCTCTATTATGGCCAACATGTCAATGATGGGAAGGTAGCGAAGCTGTTAGGAGTTCAACCAAAGCCATCAAACAAAATGGAAATGGGAGCTTTCAAAGGTTTGAAGAGGAGATTCCTTAAGGTTTATCTTTCGGAATTGGCTAGACAATAGAATTAAGTCATCTGCAACTGTGTGCTAGATCTAACCATTTATTGTTTTGGTGCTTTTCCCCTTCATACCAGACATGGTGGATTATGAAGCCATGGATGTCTTTTACAAGGTTGAAGAATATACTGTGAATCATGTTCTTGCTATTTTGGTAGAAACACTCCTCTCGTTGCAAGTTTGCCACGAAAGTCAACAAGGAAATTGCAATGATATGCACAAATGATGTATATTTAGATTGTGACTCGTATGTATGCTCGTAATTATATTAATGGGATGGACGACCCCTTCAAGATATTTCCCTGCATACCAGTAAAGTCGCATAAACCGTATGAATGGAAACAGGAATTCGATGAGGTTGATTCAAAGAATTTTAATTGGATGTGTCCATGGTATAGAGGAAGTACAATGGACACAACTGAAGATGATTGTACTTCCTCTATACCATCAACACATCTAACTAAAAGTCTTCGAAACAACCTCGTCGAATTCCTATTTTCATTCATAGGATTTATGCGAATTTATTGGCATGCAGTAGAATCTCTTCAAGGGGTCATCTATCCCATTCATATAACTATGAGAATACAATACATATGAATCACGATACAAACATACATCATTTGTGCACAACATCGTAATTTGCCTTATTGAGTGGCAAACTTGCAACGAGATGAATGTTTCTGCCAAAATAGCGGGAACAATATTCACATTATTTCTTCAACCTTGTAGAAGACATGCATGGCTGCATAATCCACCATGCCTGGTATGAAGGGGAAAATCACCAAACTATAAATGGTGAATGCTAACACCCATTTGAAGATAACCCAATTTTGTTGTCAAGCCAATTCCCGGAGATAAACCTCAATGAATCTTTGCTTTAAACCTCTGACAACTCCCTTTTCCATTTTGTCTAATGGCTTTTATTGACTTCCTAACAGCTCTGCTACCTTCCCATCATTGACATGTTGACCATAATAGAGATAGACGTGATACTCCTTTAGAAGATGTATCCTTATCAAGTGGGCAAATTCTTCTATAGTTGGTGTCGTATCCAAATTTGAAAACACAAAACACCATAAGTTTGGTTTCCAATATTGGGTCAAAGTGCTTAAGCCTAAAGCATCTACATGGATGTGCAACAACACAACTGCAAAATATGCATTTAACATCGGAGATTCTACATCGGTTTCTCAAAAACTGATGTGTAAAACGAGGCGGTGACATTTTTTAAATTAAAAGTAAAGGATGCCACATCGGTTTAAAAAATAACCGATGTGTAAATATTTTCCACATCGGTTATATTTTAACCAATGTTTAAAATTAAAACAAAAAATTTAAAATTTTTATCTTTTCACATCGGTTCTTTTTGAACCGATGTCTAATATATAGATTAACCATATCGGTTATATGATAACCGATGTATAAAATTATTAAAAAAAAATAGAATTTAAAATTTTATCTTTCCACATCGGTTCCTGATGAATCGATGTGTAACATAAATTAACCACGTCGGTTTTTATATAACCGATGTAATAAATTAAAAAAAAAATGAAATTTTAAATTAAATCGTAAGTTTCTACATCGGTTACTATAGAACCGATGTGAAATATTACTAACCACATCGGTTTTTGGATAACCGATGTGTAATATTTGACAAAACCCTATGTTTTGTTTCTATTTTCATTCCCTCCATCTGTCACGCGCTCTTTTCCTTTGTTTTTGCTCTACTCTTCCATATACTGTATCACGAGCACACTACCGAGTACACTAAGGAGAGAGGAACTACGATCAGAAATCACGTTTGGTTGCTTCATCGCCAACAACCTTCTGTGCTTGCTATTAAGAACTTGCATTCCTTTGTTTTTCATTCCCTCCCTCATTTTTTGTTGGATTTGTACTCGCGATTTCCATTTGCTCCAGGTATTCTTCATCTTCTTCCACTCGCGTTTTCTTCTTCCATTTGCGCCAGGTATTTGTCTTCTTCTTCTCTTTTGACTTAGCTTCCTCTTCTATTTCATTTCTTCCTTTGTAGATCTGACTGAGATTTCGTTTCTTCCTCTGTGATTTTGTTCTTCAATACTGAGTTACGCCTCAACAAGGTTTGAACAAAAACCTAACATCTGTGATTAAGTTCAGATTCTTGAGATTTTTTAGATTTTTGAGTTTGTGTATGTGAAAACCTGGTTGTTGTGAGGCTAATGGTCTAGCACAGATAGATTCACTTTGTGAACTGCATGTCTAGGCTCTGTCATGAGGTTTGGTAGTACCAGACAAGTGGAAAGAAGGGGCAAGCAATATTACCGAGGGTGGTGGCCGCAAGATCAACGAGAACAAGCTCCTCTCCAAGAAGAACAGGTCCCTTTAACCCTACTATATATATTTTAATTTTTTTTTTGAATATTTCTTTTATTATTTTAAGATTGGGTCTAGGATGCATAATTGACTCTATCATTCGTATATCTTATTAGCTGATAATATGGTACTGGTGCTACTATGTTTCTTTTATATTGAAATTTTACTTCCTAGAAGGGGAACCAACTTGTAAGGTGTAGTGGAGTTGAAGTTGTTAAGATGAATGTTTGTATGTATCACTTTAAAAGGTGTTATGCATATCTGCTCTTTATTTTGGAGATATTGATCCCATCCTTTGAGACGGCACTTTGGATTTCTGGGAGCTAATCTCCGAGTATTCTGAGTCCAATGTATAGGGAAGTTAATTTGAGAATAACCTCCAATGAACACAGGAAAAGTTTAGAGAGTGTTTAGAGAGAAAAGTTTGTTTGTAATGATTTTGTATATTCCATTATGACCATGGGCCTGAGCTTATAGCATCTGATGGTTACAAAAATGCATCCAAGGGAAAGTTGTAACAAACTTTCATCCCCTGTTGCCAGATCAACAAGCATATCAAAGTAAAGGTAAAATAACCAATTTTCCCTAAAAAATATAAGAGTCATGACAAATAGAAAAAAGTAAAACTAAACCAATAAACCAAGTGTTGCAGCATTATGAATTGCTGTAACATCCTTCCCTTTACACTTGCGTCGCCCTATACTTGGATTGATACTTTGATGGTTTGATTGTGTAAGCTTATTTCTTCATTTCCTTTAGTGGCTGTATAATGTTTTCAGGTGGTAGTTAGTGGTTAACGAACTAGTTACCTCTCTGTTCATGTTTACTCGTGTAGCAGGCCCATAAGCATTAAATAATTTTCTTCCTTGAGATGATCTATAAATTATCTGTGTTGTTTGCTGAAACCAGAAGTTATAACTCCTTGGCAATATGTTCAAAATACATATCATTAAGGTGGATGATATCATTAAGAAATTGCCTTTAATCCCTTATCATTAACGTGTATAATAAGTTCATACTAGTTTCCACTTGTCATGGTGTATTTTCTGTATGATTTGGGTTTTGTTTGTAACAGGTTTTGTGGAACATTTCACTTTGGTTTGCAGTTGTTTGTTGCTTGTTAGGCGTTGATTTCTTATATTTGGCTGCAACCATTTAACTCTTGTCTCTCTGTGTAGTGTTTTGGGCTGGTGTATCCCTAGTATCCTTATCATAAAATTTTACTGATATACTAAAAAAATGTTAGACATAATGTGTGAGTAAACATTTTATTTGTATTTAAATTATTCATTCTATTTTGGTTTTAATTTTATTTTACTGGTAATGTTTTGCATGTGGTGTGTTGACAGGAAAATACAAGAAAGCAGTTATACTAGCAGATAGCTGCTTTGCATTGGAAAATTACAAAGTAAGGTTTGATTTCCATCGTTTTGGCTGAAAAGCTTTCATTGTATTTTTAATGTATTTGCTTTAAAATTTATTTGATCCGAGAATATGCCCACAATAATTAGTAAAGCCTTAGTTTCCCGTTTGAGATGCAATACTGATGAGCACACATGTATGTGCTTAATGTACCGCTCATTTTATTAGATCTTGAATTGTCCAAAGTTGGACAGTTTGGGAAAAAACTTTTTCTTCATTCAGTTAAAATAGTTATTCATTGATTCTAATGTTATATACTTGATGAAAGTTCGGATTGATACATTTCCTTTCGTTCTCCGGGTGCATACTTTATCGTGGTGGATGTCATCGCGTTCAAGTCGTGTACGTCGAAGACCGAAGGGAAATGCTGCTGGAATTTCATCGAGCATGAGCATGAGAGTTAAGGACTAACTATTAACCAAATGTTGAAAAGGTTTATTCTCGAATGGGATAGGGCCATACCCTGTCATAAGAAGTGGTTGATGAATATGTTGTACTAAGTACGAAGTTATTGGTTTAGTCATGGATCGCGGTTGGATGAATGCTAGACGGACAAGTGATGAGTATGAGAATGGAGTGGAAGATTTTCTACAGTTTGCAAAAACAAATTCTCCTGATAGTGGTAACGGAAGGTTTTATTGTCCTTCTGTTAACTGTTTGAATGAGAGACGACTAGAAGCTGAGGAGATACGTGATCATCTTATTTGAAAGGGGATTTGCAAGAGTTATACAACATGGATATGTCATGGTGAATCGTTAGACAGTCCGAGGGTGTCGGATAGAGAGGAAGTTGATGACGTGGAAATGGACGATGGACTAGAGGACATGATCCGTGATGTTGGGTAAGAGTCTTTTCGGCGCGCACATGTGTATGATACTTTGTGCAGTGATGCGGAAGTGGCTTTGTATCCGGGGTGCACTAATTTCACACGGTTGTCAGCGGTGTTAAGATTGTTCAATGTGAAGGTGAGAAATGGGTGGAGCGATAAAAGCTTTACCGAATTGCTTGAGTTGTTGAAAGACATGCTTCCAGAAGGTAACACATTGCCATCTCGAAACTATGAGACGAAAAAGATATTGTGTCCGATGGGTATGGAGTATAAGAAAATACACGCTTGCCCCAATGATTGCATATTGTATAGGAAAGAGTTTGAAGAGATGCACGAGTGCCCCAAGTGTGGGGTATCACGCTACAAAGTGAAGGATGTTGATTCTAGTTGTGATGTGGTCACCAAAGGTCCTCCTGCAAAGGTGTTATGGTATCTTCCCGTGATTCCGCGGTTCAAGCGATTGTTTGGTAATGTAAATGACGCAAAGAACATTAGATGACATGCAGATGAGAGGAAGTGTGATGGACAGCTTCGCCATCCGGTCGATTCTTTGCAATGGAAGAGAATTGATAGTTTGTTTCCGGATTTCGGCAATGAGCCCAGAAACCTCAGGCTTGGACTTGCTACCGATGGAATGAATCCATATGGAAACCTAAGTAGTATTCATAGTTCATGGCCTGTTCTCCTGGTAATTTACAATCTGTCACCTTGGTTGTGCATGAAGCGCAAATACATTATGTTAAGTATGATGATTTCGGGTCCTAAACAGCCAGGAAATGATATTGATGTTTATCTGAGTCCCTTGATTGAAGACTTGAGAATGTTGTGGGATGAAGGCATTGATGTGATCGACGGGTATTGCCGTGAGACATTCAGATTGCGTACCATGTTATTTTGCACCATCAATGACTTTCCAGTATACGGGAACCTGTGTGGGTATAGTGTTAAGGGGCATAAAGCATGTCCAATATGTGAAGAAGGCACATGTTACCATCAACTGCAAAATGGAAGGAAGACAGTTTACCTTGGGCATCGGAGATTTATCCGACGTAATCATCCTTATCGTAGATTGGGAAAAACTTTCAATGGACTTCCAGAGAATGAAATTGCTCCGGTGGCCTTGACTGGAGAGCAAGTTTATGAAAGGGTGAACAACACTAATGTTATATATGGGAAGACCTAGAAGAAGGCTACCGAGATGAAAATATGGAAGAAGAGGTCGATCTTCTTTGATCTTCCATACTGGTGCAAGCTTGATGTAAGACATTGTATTGATGTGATGCATGTGGAGAAAAATGTGTGTGACAGTTTAATCAAAACGCTTCTCAACATTCAAGGCAAGACAAAGGATGGTGTGAATGCTCGTCTGGATCTAGTTGCGATGGGTATACGAGAGCAGTTAGCTCCACATAAAGTGGGGGATAAGAAGACTTATTTGCCCCCAGCATGTCATACTTTATCAAAAAAAGAGAAAAGAAGTTTCTGTGAATGTCTACGGGGAGTCAAAGTGCCACAGGGTTACTCTTCAAATATCAAAAGACTTGTCTCAATGAAAGATCTCAAATTAGTTGGCTTAAAGTCTCATGATTGTCATGTCTTGATGCAACAACTACTACCGGTGGCCATTCGTGACATCTTGCCTAAAAAAGTCAGACATGCCATTACTAGGTTATGCTTATTCTTCAATGCTATATGTAGCAAGGTCATTGACACTAAAAAGTTGGATGACTTGGAAAATGAGGCAGCCATTACCTTGTGCCAATTGGAGATGTATTTTCCACCTTCATTTTTTGGCATCATGGTTCATTTGATTGTTCATCTAGTGAGGGAGATTAGATTGTGCAGCCCCGTTTATTTAAGGTGGATGTACCCGGTTGAGCGATACATGAAGATCTTGAAAGGATATATGAAGAATCCACACCGTCCCGAAGCATCTATTGTTGAAAGGTATGTTGCATAAGAAGCTATTGAGTTTTGTACAGACTACATGTCAGAAGCGGAACCTGTAGGACTTCCGAAGTCTCGTCACGAAGGAAGATATGATGGTAAGGGTACACGAGGTATCATTGTTAAGAGCATGGATCGGGAGGAAGTGCTTCAAGCATATTTGTATATATTGAATAACATTGATGAGGTTGAACCATACATATGTGAGCACAAAAGCATCATCAATGAAACTTACCCTAGAATGAATGAAAAATGGTGTTTGAACAAGCATAACAAGATTTTCTTGAACTGGTTTAAAGAAAAAATTGCAAAGGATGATATTACTTCTGATACATTAAAATGGCTAGCACAGGGGCCTAACTTTGATGTCATATGCTGGAGTGGGTACGATATCAATAAGTTTTCCTTCTATACAAAGTCACAGGATGACAAAAGTACTATGCAAAACAGTGGGGTTATGGTCGTCGCTGAGTCCATGCATTTCTCTAGTTCGAAAGATAAAAACCCTGTTATAGCATCCGTTTCATACTTTGGAATCATTGAAGAGATATGGGAGGTTGATTACACGAAGTTTAGAGTACCTGTTTTTAAATGTCAGTGGGTCGACAATAACAATGGTGTGCAAACCGTGAGTTAGGATTCAAATTGGTGGACCTTAATAAGGTAGGTAATAAAGAAGAGCCTTTCATCATGGCATCCCAAGCAAAAGAAGTGTTTTATATCCGTGATCCTTCTAACAAAAGGTGGTCAGTGGTTCTCCAAGGAAAAACATGTATAATGGTAGTGAGGGAAATCAAGATTCAACTCTTGATATTTCTGATACTCTTTCTTTCTTAACACGGGTCCCTAATTTCGATGAAGAAAATGAAGTGGATGATGTACATGCTACTCGTAATGATCACCAAGAAGGGTTATGGGAGAACTTTACTAATTGACCACATTGTAAGTTTAGTTTGAGTTATGTTTAAAGTCATATTATATGTTTAATTACGTTGATATTTATAAGTTATGTTTACGTACGTTGATCGATATTTATAAGTTATGTTTGATATTTATCCTGACATACTAACAAGTTTTTTTTGTTTAAACAGGTATACATGGCTGATCCTGAGGATATCCCTCATTCATGCAGCGGGTCAGAGACCCCGTCTATGGGTAGAAAGGGTAGACGTGCCACACGAATGAGGAATTTGACTGCCAACTGTGGTTCAAATCAAAGGATAAGAATAGACTTTGTTAATAACCTCAATCCTATTGGGCCAATGGCAGAGCAGTTTAACAGTTTTGTGGCGACCCTTGCTAGAAGCAGGCCTAGTATACTTATTGATAATTGGAAAAATGTACCGGCGGACGTGAAGGATCAGATATGGGAGAGTGTTCTGGTATCTACTCTTTTACGTCTTGTGTTTGTCTATATCTACTTTATTTTAATCTTATTAATATCATACAGTAATTCGTTGATTCTTTTGGTGTTAATGTAGCTCACCTTTGACATACCGAATACGACGGATATGAAGAAGCGTTTGATAAAGTATGCTGGTGAGCGTTGGAGGGATTTTAAGGTCGACCTAGGCAGATATTATGTATTCAATCCAACATGTGAAAAGAACCCACTTGAGGTGTACCCGTTTCTTGACCAGGCGACATGGGATCACTTTGTTCAGAGCCGACATGATCCCATCTTTCGGGTTAACTTATTTGATTTGTCTCTAAATTTATGTAATTTCATTAATTTTATTTACTTATGTAATTTAATTGTCTTCTATTTATAACAGGAGAAGAGGAAAAAGGGCCAGAAAAACCAAAGCAAGAATATCCTTATGTCATGTCTCATGGGGGATATAAAAAACTTGGTCAGATAATGGTGGAAGAGGAAAAGAAAGCACTTCAGGAAGCAGCATCTCAGGCGGATCCTAACGCTGAAAATCATCCAAAAGTTGTTGATCCACCTCCACCCCCATGCCATCGTAAATGGAAGAGGGCCCGACAAATAAAAACGGGACAATATACATCTGAGGAGGCCCGCCAAGTAGCTGAGAAGATTGTAAGTATAGTTTGAATTGTAATTGTCATTTTAAGATTGTTACCGAATTGTAATGTGACTTGATATTTTATATGTTACAGGATGCCTTGGACGAGCAGGTAACACAAAGAACCTTTATTCCTAGAGGACGTGATGATATCTTAGCTGCTGCCATCGGTAAACCATACCACCCGGGCTGTGTCATTGGTGTTGGATGGGGCATCGGTATTCGCCAATACCATGGTTCATTTTCACACCAATGCCACAGGGATGTTGATGCAGATAGAGCATGGCTAAAACAGGAGATTGCAGCTGAGCTTAGACAGGAGATGGCTGAGCAGTTTATCCAGCAGCTGGCAATATTGACTTCTATGTCCCAGCAGATGACAGCCGGTGTCCAACCCTCTGTCCATGTGAGCACTAAGGGCTCATGTGATCCTCCTCATCAGCCTGAAAATGATGATGATGGTGATGATGATGATGATGATGATGACTCTGATAGGTGTGAGCTATCTGTTGATGATCATCATGATCGCCGCTTAGTGGCAATGGGGAGGGTACATAATAACTTCGGTAATACCATACACCATCGTTTATTACCAGATAATCAGGTGAGGGTCGTTGTTGAGATTATTCGAGATTTTGATGCTCGAGTCCCTATGCCCATTGAGGAGGTTCAAACAGTGGGTCAGGCCCCCGGTAACTTCATCCCCTGGCCAAGAAGACTGGTCAGCTTTCTTGTTGCATCTGAGGTATTCAGTTAGTTGTGTTTTTCTATATTCATAGTTGAAATTATTTTATTTTTTTTAAAGATAATGCTTTATTTTTATTTGTATAGGATGTTGGAAATGATATTCTGCCTAAAAGGTCGGATCCAGGAAGACCAGAGATGTCTGCTCCTGCCAAGGTATTCATTTGACCATTTAATTAATTACGAATTAAATAACTTATCTGTGATTACTAATATATATATTTGTTGTTTAGGGGATCGACAAAGGGGCACCTGGTGTTGTTTTTAAACTTCTGGCTATACAGGTTGTGACCATGGAGAATGACGCAGCTTTGGTAAGGTTGGAACATGATGCCAGTCCAGGTGACGAACTGTACATCCCAAAGAAGGAACTTATGGAGATTGTACTCGATAAATAAATGACTAGTTTTGCACACCTATCGTTATGGTGCACGTAAGTACATTTTATTTATAAGTTAAGTAATTAAATTTTAAATACTATGATAATTAACTTGTTTTTTCAATATATTAGGTATCTGCATCGTATGTTAGTTGATCAGGGTAACCTCGCCCTTTATGGGTTCATTGACCCCATGTTCATTCAGGGTGATGTTCTCCTAGCATCAGAAGACCCGGTCACCACCATACGTGATATACTTGCCCGAGACGATCATCAATTCTACCTTGCGCCTTATCTCAATAAGTAAGTACCAGTTATTTAATTATAACTATATATGACTTAGTCACTAATTGTTCCACAAATACAGCAAGCATTGGCAACTGTTGATCTTGTACCCTAGGATGAATGTCGTGGTCTTCTTCCGCTCAATTGGAAATAAGCCGACAAATGAACTGAAGATGATCATGGAAACGTAAGCATTAAAATACTTTATAATCAGTAATGCAGTTGTTTTAATTATCTAAAATCTATTAGATATACTTTAATTAATGTTTATTTTGTCATGATAGTTCTATTAATGCAAACCACATGTTGCGTGGTGAAAGGCGTCGGGCTATTAGATGGATTATTCCTAACGTAAGATATTTATTAGTTCAAACGCTTCAAATGTAGTGGGTATAATTATTGATTTCTATTTAATTCCTCATATTCTAATTGGGTTTCATTTGTACGTAGTCCCGTATACAACGTGGATCATGGGAATGTGGATACTATGTGATGAAGTGGATGTTCGAAATTATCTCCTTCAGGATCACTGAAAGATGGCATGAGGTAAATGCTAATTGGTAACAATTAGAAGTAACGATTATAGATTCGTTATATGTTTTATGTTAGTTTATTACTTAAAAGATATAATCTTTTGTCCAATTAAACTTGCAGATATTCAACAATCCAACTCCATTATCTGATTCCGACATTAATAACATAAGGAGGCGTTGGGCAACTTTCTTTCTTGAAGTATACCAACCATAGTTTTTATGTAGTTAGTTTAAAAACTTATCATGTACTAGCTATAATGTACTTTTGACTAATCATATATATTTTGATATGAAATCTATAATATATCATGTAGCTTTTTGGTTTCTAATTATCTTTGTTGTCTGAATGTAATTGAACGTACATATGTATTGTTCGTAATAAATTCAGTATATATTAATTTAATGTTTTTTTGTTGTACAAAAGTGATTGTTTTGAGAATATTTAAAATATGTTATACTGGTATTGATCTGGAATTACTGAAACAGAGGAAAGGAATGATAGAAATGTAAAAAGAGTTTTTTAAAAAATGAGACTTTACACATCGGTTACTCAAAAACCGATGTGGAAAGTTCACTTTTCATATGAGTTAATAAAAAACCGATGTGGAAAGTGATATTTTCACATCGGTTTTGGTTAAAACCGATGTGTAAAGTTAACTTTTCACATCGGTTATAATTAAAACCGTGTGGAAAGTGATATTTCCATATAGGTTATGTGATAACCCATGTGACAAATGAACTTTCCACATCGGTTATTTAGAAAACCGCTGTTAAAAATGTACCTTAAATATCGGTTTTAAAACCGATGTGAAAAGTAACGATAAACAATATCAGTCTTTTCAACATCAGGTTGAAAACCGATGTGAAAAGCCAAAAATAGAGCATGGCTAAAACAGGAGATTGCAGCTGAGCTTAGACAGGAGATGGCTGAGCAGTTTACCCAGCAGCTGGCAATATTGACTTCTATGTCCCAGCAGATGACAGCCGGTGTCCAACCCTCTGTCCATGTGAGCACTAAGGGCTCATGTGATCCTCCTCATCAGCCTGAAAATGATGATGCTGGTGATGATGATGATGATGACGACTCTGATAGGTGTGAGCTATATGTTGATGATCATCATGATCGCCGCTTAGTGGCAATGGGGAGGGTACATAATAACTTCGGTAATACCATACACCATCGTTTATTACCAGATAATCAGGTGAGGGTCGTTGTTGAGATTATTCGAGATGTTGATGCTCGAGTCCCTATGCCCATTGAGGATGTTCAAACAATGGGTCAGGACCCCGGTAACTTCATTCCCTGGCCAAGAAGACTGGTCAGCTTTCTTGTTGCATCTGAGGTATTCAGTTAGTTGTGTTTTTCTATATTCATAGTTGAAATTATTTATTTTTGTTTAAAGATAATGCTTTATTTTTATTTGTATAGGATGTTGGAAATGATATTCTGCCTAAAAGGTCGGATCCAGGAAGACCAGAGATGTCTGCTCCTGCCAAGGTATTCATTTGACCATTTAATTAATTACGAATTAAATAACTTATCTGTGATTACTAATATATATATTTGTTGTTTAGGGGATCGACAAAGGGGCACCTGGTGTTGTTTTTAAACTTCTGGCTATACAGGTTGTGACCATGGAGAATGACGCAGCTTTGGTAAGGTTGGAACATGATGCCAGTCCAGGTGACGAACTGTACATCCCAAAGAAGGAACTTATGGAGATTGTACTCGATAAATAAATGACTAGTTTTGCACACCTATCGTTATGGTGCACGTAAGTACATTTTATTTATAAGTTAAGTAATTAAAATTTAAATACTATGATAATTAACTTGTTTTTTCAATATATTAGGTATATGCATCGTATGTTAGTTGATCAGGGTAACCTCGCCCTTTATGGGTTCATTGACCCCATGTTCATTCAGGGTGATGTTCTCCTAGCATCAGAAGACCCGGTCACCACCATACGTGATATACTTGCCCGAGACGATCATCAATTCTACCTTGCGCCTTATCTCAATAAGTAAGTACCAGTTATTTAATTATAACTATATATGACTTAGTCACTAATTGTTCCGCAAATACAGCAAGCATTGGCAACTGTTGATCTTGTACCCTAGGATGAATGTCGTGGTCTTCTTCCGCTCAATTGGAAATAAGCCGACAAATGAACTGAAGATGATCATGGAAACGTAAGCATTAAAATACTTTATAATCAGTAATGCAGTTGTTTTAATTATCTAAAATCTACTAGATATACTTTAATTAATGTTTATTTTGTCATGATAGTTCTATTAATGCAAACCACATGTTGCGTGGTGAAAGGCGTCGGGCTATTAGATGGATTATTCCTAACGTAAGATATTTATTAGTTCAAACGCTTCAAATGTAGTGGGTATAATTATTGATTTCTATTTAATTCCTCATATTCTAATTGGGTTTCATTTGTACGTAGTCCCGTATACAACGTGGATCATGGGAATGTGGATACTATGTGATGAAGTGGATGTTCGAAATTATCTCCTTCAGGATCACTGAAAGATGGCATGAGGTAAATGCTAATTGGTAACAATTAGAAGTAACAGTTATAGATTCGTTATATGTTTTATGTTAGTTTATTACTTAAAAGATATAATCTTTTGTCCAATTAAACTTGCAGATATTCAACAATCCAACTCCATTATCTGATTCCGACATTAATAACATAAGGAGGCGTTGGGCAACTTTCTTTCTTGAAGTATACCAACCATAGTTTTTATGTAGTTAGTTTAAAAACTTATCATGTACTAGCTATAATGTACTTTTGACTAATCATATATATTTTGATATGAAATCTATAATATATCATGTAGCTTTTTGGTTTCTAATTATCTTTGTTGTCTGAATGTAATTGAACGTACATATGTATTGTTCGTAATAAATTCAGTATATATTAATTTAATGTTTTTTTGTTGTACAAAAGTGATTGTTTTGAGAATATTTAAAATATGTTATACTGGTATTGATCTGGAATTACTGAAACAGAGGAAAGGAATGATAGAAATGTAAAAAGAGTTTTTTAAAAAAATGAGACTTTACACATCGGTTACTCAAAAACCGATGTGGAAAGTTCACTTTTCATATGAGTTAATAAAAAACCGATGTGGAAAGTGATATTTTCACATCGGTTTTGGTTAAAACCGATGTGTAAAGTTAACTTTTCACATCGGTTATAATTAAAACCGTGTGGAAAGTGATATTTCCATATAGGTTATGTGATAACCCATGTGACAAATGAACTTTCCACATCGGTTATTTAGAAAACCGCTGTTAAAAATGTACCTTAAATATCGGTTTTAAAACCGATGTGAAAAGTAACGATAAACAATATCAGTCTTTTCAACATCAGGTTGAAAACCGATGTGAAAAGCCAAAAATAGAGCATGGCTAAAACAGGAGATTGCAGCTGAGCTTAGACAGGAGATGGCTGAGCAGTTTACCCAGCAGCTGGCAATATTGACTTCTATGTCCCAAAGAGATGACAGAATGGTGTCCAACCCTCTGTCCATGTGAGCACTAAGGGCTCATGTGATCCTCCTCATCAGCCTGAAAATGATGATGCTGGTGATGATGATGATGATGACGACTCTGATAGGTGTGAGCTATATGTTGATGATCATCATGATCGCCGCTTAGTGGCAATGGGGAGGGTACATAATAACTTCGGTAATACCATACACCATCGTTTATTACCAGATAATCAGGTGAGGGTCGTTGTTGAGATTATTCGAGATGTTGATGCTCGAGTCCCTATGCCCATTGAGGATGTTCAAACAATGGGTCAGGACCCCGGTAACTTCATTCCCTGGCCAAGAAGACTGGTCAGCTTTCTTGTTGCATCTGAGGTATTCAGTTAGTTGTGTTTTTCTATATTCATAGTTGAAATTATTTATTTTTGTTTAAAGATAATGCTTTATTTTTATTTGTATAGGATGTTGGAAATGATATTCTGCCTAAAAGGTCGGATCCAGGAAGACCAGAGATGTCTGCTCCTGCCAAGGTATTCATTTGACCATTTAATTAATTACGAATTAAATAACTTATCTGTGATTACTAATATATATATTTGTTGTTTAGGGGATCGACAAAGGGGCACCTGGTGTTGTTTTTAAACTTCTGGCTATACAGGTTGTGACCATGGAGAATGACGCAGCTTTGGTAAGGTTGGAACATGATGCCAGTCCAGGTGACGAACTGTACATCCCAAAGAAGGAACTTATGGAGATTGTACTCGATAAATAAATGACTAGTTTTGCACACCTATCGTTATGGTGCACGTAAGTACATTTTATTTATAAGTTAAGTAATTAAAATTTAAATACTATGATGATTAACTTGTTTTTTCAATATATTAGGTATATGCATCGTATGTTAGTTGATCAGGGTAACCTCGCCCTTTATGGGTTCATTGACCCCATGTTCATTCAGGGTGATGTTCTCCTAGCATCAGAAGACCCGGTCACCACCATACGTGATATACTTGCCCGAGACGATCATCAATTCTACCTTGCGCCTTATCTCAATAAGTAAGTACCAGTTATTTAATTATAACTATATATGACTTAGTCACTAATTGTTCCGCAAATACAGCAAGCATTGGCAACTGTTGATCTTGTACCCTAGGATGAATGTCGTGGTCTTCTTCCGCTCAATTGGAAATAAGCCGACAAATGAACTGAAGATGATCATGGAAACGTAAGCATTAAAATACTTTATAATCAGTAATGCAGTTGTTTTAATTATCTAAAATCTACTAGATATACTTTAATTAATGTTTATTTTGTCATGATAGTTCTATTAATGCAAACCACATGTTGCGTGGTGAAAGGCGTCGGGCTATTAGATGGATTATTCCTAACGTAAGATATTTATTAGTTCAAACGCTTCAAATGTAGTGGGTATAATTATTGATTTCTATTTAATTCCTCATATTCTAATTGGGTTTCATTTGTACGTAGTCCCGTATACAACGTGGATCATGGGAATGTGGATACTATGTGATGAAGTGGATGTTCGAAATTATCTCCTTCAGGATCACTGAAAGATGGCATGAGGTAAATGCTAATTGGTAACAATTAGAAGTAACAGTTATAGATTCGTTATATGTTTTATGTTAGTTTATTACTTAAAAGATATAATCTTTTGTCCAATTAAACTTGCAGATATTCAACAATCCAACTCCATTATCTGATTCCGACATTAATAACATAAGGAGGCGTTGGGCAACTTTCTTTCTTGAAGTATACCAACCATAGTTTTTATGTAGTTAGTTTAAAAACTTATCATGTACTAGCTATAATGTACTTTTGACTAATCATATATATTTTGATATGAAATCTATAATATATCATGTAGCTTTTTGGTTTCTAATTATCTTTGTTGTCTGAATGTAATTGAACGTACATATGTATTGTTCGTAATAAATTCAGTATATATTAATTTAATGTTTTTTTGTTGTATAAAAGTGATTGTTTTGAGAATATTTAAAATATGTTATACTGGTATTGATCTGGAATTACTGAAACAGAGGAAATGAATGATAGAAATGTAAAAAGAGTTTTTTAAAAAAATGAGACTTTACACATCGGTTACTCAAAAACCGATGTGGAAAGTTCACTTTTCACATGAGTTAATAAAAAACCGATGTGGAAAGTGATATTTTCACATCGGTTTTGGTTAAAACCGATGTGTAAAGTTAACTTTTCACATCGGTTATAATTAAAACCGTGTGGAAAGTGATATTTCCATATAGGTTATGGGATAACCCATGTGACAAATGAACTTTCCACATCGGTTATTTAGAAAACCGCTGTTAAAAATGTACCTTAAATATCGGTTTTAAAACCGATGTGAAAAGTAACGATAAACAATATCAGTCTTTTCAACATCAGGTTGAAAACCGATGTGAAAAGCCAAAAATAGAGCATGGCTAAAACAGGAGATTGCAGCTGAGCTTAGACAGGAGATGGGTGAGCAGTTTACCCAGCAGCTGGCAATATTGACTTCTATGTCCCAGCAGATGACAGCCGGTGTCCAACCCTCTGTCCATGTGAGCACTAAGGGCTCATGTGATCCTCCTCATCAGCCTGAAAATGATGATGCTGGTGATGATGATGATGATGACGACTCTGATAGGTGTGAGCTATATGTTGATGATCATCATGATCGCCGCTTAGTGGCAATGGGGAGGGTACATAATAACTTCGGTAATACCATACACCATCGTTTATTACTAGATAATCAGGTGAGGGTCGTTGTTGAGATTATTCGAGATGTTGATGCTCGAGTCCCTATGCCCATTGAGGATGTTCAAACAGTGGGTCAGGCCCCCGGTAACTTCATCCCCTGGCCAAGAAGACTGGTCAGCTTTCTTGTTGCATCTGAGGTATTCAGTTAGTTGTGTTTTTCTATATTCATAGTTGAAATTATTTATTTTTGTTTAAAGATAATGCTTTATTTTTATTTGTATAGGATGTTGGAAATGATATTCTGCCTAAAAGGTCGGATCCAGGAAGACCAGAGATGTCTGCTCCTGCCAAGGTATTCATTTGACCATTTAATTAATTACGAATTAAATAACTTATCTGTGATTACTAATATATATATTTGTTGTTTAGGGGATCGACAAAGGGGCACCTGGTGTTGTTTTTAAACTTCTGGCTATACAGGTTGTGACCATGGAGAATGACGCAGCTTTGGTAAGGTTGGAACATGATGCCAGTCCAGGTGACGAACTGTACATCCCAAAGAAGGAACTTATGGAGATTGTACTCGATAAATAAATGACTAGTTTTGCACACCTATCGTTATGGTGCACGTAAGTACATTTTATTTATAAGTTAAGTAATTAAATTTTAAATACTATGATAATTAACTTGTTTTTTCAATATATTAGGTATCTGCATCGTATGTTAGTTGATCAGGGTAACCTCGCCCTTTATGGGTTCATTGATCCCATGTTCATTCAGGGTTATGTTCTCCTAGCATCAGAAGACCCGGTCACCACCATACGTGATATACTTGCCCGAGACGATCATCAATTCTACCTTGCGCCTTATCTCAATAAGTAAGTACCAGTTATTTAATTATAACTATATATGACTTAGTCACTAATTGTTCCGCAAATACAGCAAGCATTGGCAACTGTTGATCTTGTACCCTAGGATGAATGTCGTGGTCTTCTTCTGCTCAATTGGAAATAAGTAGACAAATGAACTGAAGATGATCATGGAAATGTAAGCATTAAAATACTTTATAATCAGTAATGCAGTTGTTTTAATTATCTAAAATCTATTAGATATACTTTAATTAATGTTTATTTTGTCATGATAGTTCTATTAATGCAAACCATATGTTGCGTGGTGAAAGGCGTCGGGCTATTAGATGGATTATTCCTAACGTAAGATTTTTATTAGTTCAAACGCTTCAAATGTAGTGGGTATAATTATTGATTTCTATTTAATTCCTCATATTCTAATTGGGTTTCATTTGTACGTAGTCCCGTATACAACGTGGATCATGGGAATGTGGATACTATGTGATGAAGTGGATGTTCGAAATTATCTCCTTCAGGATCACTGATAGATGGCATGAGGTAAATGCTAATTGGTAACAATTAGAAGTAACAGTTATAGATTCGTTATATGTTTTATGTTAGTTTATTACTTAAAAGATATAATCTTTTGTCCAATTAAACTTGCGGATATTCAACAATCTAACTCCATTATCTGATTCCAACATTAATAACATAAGGAGGCGTTGGGCAACTTTCTTTCTTGAACTATACCAACCATAGTTTGTATGTAGTTAGTTTAATAACTTATCATGTACTAGCTATAATGTACTTTTGACTAATCATATATATTTTGATATGAAATCTATAATATATCATGTAGCTTTTTGGTTTCTAATTATCTTTGTTGTCTGAATGTAATTGAACGTACATATGTATTGTTCGTAATATATTCAGTATATATTAATTTAATGTTTTTTTGTTGTACAAAAGTGATTGTTTTGAGAATATTTAGAATATGTTATACTGGTATTGATCTGGAATTACTGAAACAGAGGAAAGGAATGATAGAAATGTAAAAAGAGTTTTTTTAAAAAATGAGACTTTACACATCGGTTACTCAAAAACCGATGTGGAAAGTTCACTTTTCACACGAGTTAATAAAAAACCGATGTGGAAAGTGATATTTTCACATCGGTTTTGGTTAAAACCGATGTGTAAAGTTAACTTTTCACATCGGTTATAATTAAAACCGATGTGGAAAGTGATATTTCCATATAGGTTATGGGATAACCCATGTGACAAATGAACTTTCCACATCGGTTATTTAGAAAACCGCTGTTAAAAATGTACCTTAAATATCGGTTTTAAAACCGATGTGAAAAGTAACAATAAACAACATCAGTCTTTTCAACATCAGGTTGAAAACCGATGTGAAAAGCCAAAAATAACCGATGTGAAATTTCTTTTCTACACTACACCAATGGTGCAAGTCCAAAATTCTCACATATTTACCTGCAAACTCTGATTTTCGACATTAGCTGACTGATTTCTATCAAGTTATTCACGTCATTGATATTCACATAAATTCTAATATTCTTCTTTGATCCAATTGCATCGCTAAAGTGAGACTTTTACATTACTTGCAGATAGGTTCTTTCCTTCATAAAAGAACTCACCTAAAAGAAAAGAAACATGCAAAAAAGTAGAGAGTCTTTATAGGGTCATAAACCCTAAGGTAACGAGATGTCTAATGCATTGCCCCTCTCACTACCCATCTTAGTGAACTGTTTGGGCCTAAAGCGATATGATATTGCTAACTCCTACGCATCCACTCACTACTTTTTATATTTTTCTGTATCTTATCATTATTATTGATATTTATTTATTTTTATTGGAAAAAAGAGAAATAGTGAAAGAGAAAATGACAATAAATAAACAAATAGAAAGAAAATAGAAGAGAGAAGTTGTATGCCTACAATTGTCCTAAGAGGTAGGATCTTAAGAGCAGTTGAAAATCACACACATAGGATTAACATATATAGGAGGGAGCATCGCTATAATTAAAACAACCAACCAACTTTATTATATTACCACATGTCTTAACTTCAGTTAATCAAATAATCAGAGAATAGATACAAGCTTCTTTATCAAACCAAGTGCAATATGAATGCTTTTTTTTTTTTTACTAAAAAGATATTTATTTATTCAAATTGATAAAATACATCGAATAATACAAATCTAGCATCGCTAAAAACCGAAAAGGATGAATCTGCGAACAAACTCACAGCACCCAGGTTAATAGCATAACACGGCAAAATCAAAATGCCTACAAAAGTAACAAAATCAAAGTCACCGGAGTATCCATGTCTCCGGATCTGTAACATTGACGCTCAATTCTTGATCAAATCTGTGATGGATCGAAGTAAATCTGTCAATCTGAACCAAACGAACACCGCACCAAGACGGGAAATCAAATAACGCCTCACCAAGACGACGAACGACAATACCGCCGCACACAGAAGACGAAAAGTATGAAAAACACGAAGAAAAAAACCCAGATCTATGTGGAAAAACCACTTATTTAGATAAAATGGGAGAAAAAACGGAGTAAAGGGGTGATTCCAAGCCAAAAAATGGCTCAAAACCACCCCGTCTAGTGATGGCACGTGGCTGTGTGTAGAGAGAAGGGAGAGAATTTGAAATGTTTAGAATAGCAATGTCATTTCTACATTTGAAATTTGAAATGATTTTATGATAAAATGCATTGTTTTATTTAGTTTGTTTTCAGTTTCATATTTCCATAAATAATTACAAAACTATCACATATTTTGTTTCTTGTTTTATTTCAAATTTTTATTTCAAATAGATTTTTGCAGGAAACATGGGGAAAAAATAGTTTGTTTAGAGTCACTTTAGTTTGCATTTTTTTTTCTTGTATTGATTTTAAATTGGTAGGAAGACAGAGAGGATGGAAGACTAGTGAGGAAGGATATATTTACGAAAATAATGAAAACAACTATTTGATATTTTTAAAATTGTTAGAAATGATGGATGTGTTTTCAAAATTTGAAAAAAAAAATACTACAATTAATACAAATTTTAAAAAATGAAAATAGGAAATTAGCAAAGAAATGAAAACATAAACGAGAAATAAACTACACGGGTCCTAAAATACAAATCTTTGGAAAGAGACGGAGGGCTGACAATTTTATAATTAATTTTAAAAATAGTAAGAAAAAATAGGAATTTAAGAATCCAGTGAGGTGACATGCATTGTGGCAAAGTGAATAAACTTAGTACAATCACTGCATCACGACAAGGTATCCAAAAAATGATTAAACCCAAACCAGTAACCAGTAATCTATTGTACATTCATCCAGAGTAGAAAATAAACTACTCACAAATTAAATCAAGGAAAATGCAAAATAGTCGCCTGATGATGATCGTCTCCGGTTCCTGCGTCTTCGCTTTTGCTCCTCTTCGTTGCTGTCTCTCATGCACTTTAATATAGATGGAGGTGTGTCTGGTGGGTGTGGGAAGAGAGTGGATCCGGGTCTGGGCCTCTGTTTTAGCTTGGGCCCCTTCTTTATTTATTTATCATTGGTAAATGCTAACGTTCCCTTACGATCTTGGTTAATATCATTTATCATTGCAAAATGGTAACGTGTCCTTGAGATATTGGTTAAGAAATCAAAAATAAAAATTTATCATGAAAAGTTGTGTATTCAATATTTTGAAAATTTTAAAAATACACTTTTCAATAAATTTTTTTTATATTTGCGGTATCCTTAATCAATGTCCTTAGGATACTGGTTAGCAAGACACTTTATTATTTATCAATACAAACAAAGCAGAAATACTAACATTTGATTGGTCCAAGTGATAACGGGCTCGGGTCCTTAAGCAAGTGGTCAACGATTGTATCCCTGACTCTTGTAGATGGAGAAAATAGAGAAATCAATCATTCAATATTGTTCAGTATCTGAAAGATTAGTCTACACAATTGCGCACAGAGAATATGGAAAAAAAAAGTTGTAGTAACTAAAAATAAAATCATATATATTTTTTCTGAAAGTTGAATATTTTATATTTTTACTTCGTATAAATTTTAAAGGCATGTATAAAGAAAACTTAATAAATGAAGGACCAAATTTTTTTTTATTTTTGTTTCCAATAATTTTTTTTTTTGGTTTTCTCCAAAACTTCTATTTATT
This sequence comes from Sophora flavescens, assembly GCA_030762895.1. Lineage (NCBI taxonomy): Eukaryota > Viridiplantae > Streptophyta > Magnoliopsida > Fabales > Fabaceae > Sophora > Sophora flavescens. The sequence continues at coordinate 78,956,616 of CM061067.1, forward strand.
TATACTATTTAATAGATGTTCTGAAAGATGTGTGCCGTCTTTTCAATAAAATTTTCCCCATTCAAACTCACTCCGAGCATCAACATGTGGTCGATCAAAGATGTAATGAATTTGGATCCCTCAAGCAAGTGGTAGGGGTTCAATCTCTAACTCTTGTATTTGGAGAAAACCTGATCGAGAGATGTCAGCCCTTAAATGTCGTCAAATACCTCGAGGGATAAGTCTTCGCAGTTGCGCATGAAGAATACCTTGTGAAACAAAAAAAAAAACTCACTTCGAGCTTGTTTGGCGTCGTGACCATCCCGTCCGAGCACTGCGAAAAGAAGGTTGAAACGGATGAGTCACCACCAACATTTTTAAATTGGGGAAACATTGGAAAACCCATTTATTTAAGGAAATCTAGTCTTTAAAAAAAAAGAAACAGAATTGGGCTCGAGAGTCGGTTACAAGTAGGGAAGATGTTATCACCTTACATCACTGTTTAGAAAAATGTATCTCAAGTTAATTGTGGAAAAAAAAAATTAATAACTTTTTAAAATATTTATTTTACCCCAAAAATTATTTACAAGAAAGAATTATTTTTATTTTTGATATTTTGTATTTATTTATAATTTCGCATTTAAAAAAATTATTGTTGTTAAAACATAAATGAGGTTGAACTTGGCACATAAGTCAACAAGATAACCTCAAATCTAAAGGATTGAACATGACACTCAAGTCCATAGGGCATCCTTAAATAACACAAGTTCGATTGTTTAATTAGCTATTCAAAAATAAAAAGAGACCCTAAAATAAAGAAAATTTGGTTTTGGTTTGACAAGATGATTAATACTGCTCCTACTTATTCCCGGGTGCGATGAGAAACTAAAAGCCACGTAGTTCTTTAAAAAAAAACTTGATTGTTTGGCTGATTTTATTTTTTGAGAAACAGATTTTTATATTTTTAATTTTTTTTAAGAGTTTGCTTTTAGAAAAAGATTTTTCATTAAGAAACCATGATTCACAAAACTTCCCCTTTTTTAAAAAAAATGAACTTTTTGATTTTTCATCTTTGTTTTTAATTTTTGAAAAGGATTTTATGAAAAAAGAACTAATAATTGCGAGTTATATATTTTTTTGCTTTGTTTTAGCTTTGGCCCAAACTTAAAAAAAAAAAGGAGAGACCTAATAGTTAGCCCATAGCTTATATTTTTTATGATGGGCCTCACTATGACAAATAATGATTATCAAATACATATTTCTCAAACATTAGTTAAGAAAGGTGTTTTAGAGCAAGATGAATATAATGCTCTTTTGGTGCAAATGACCATTCTCACCAAGCAATTGGGATTCGTCAAAGCACAAGATATCCAATTACAAGCTGGCGAAGCAAAATCCTTAGTTTGTGACTTTTGTAGAGAGATAACCATGTCAATAATAATTGTGAAATTAGCATGGTTAAAGATGCGAAACAATAATTTCATAAGAAACCAAGGACCCAAATATAATTTTTAGTCTAACACAGAGTAAAATCTAAATTGAGTGAAAATATAGGAATGAAAAATATTTAAACCTTTTAAAAAATAGTTATCCTTGATGATGAAATAAAGTTTAAACAGAGAAAAAAAAATAAAATTATGGAGAACAGTACTACTCAAATTTTGTTGCAAGGTTAGTTATACATTGCATCAGATGGGATTCCTGCAATATTGTCTGATGGGACTGACATTATTTGCATGCATGATATATCATATTATAAACATGTTTTCGAGCCTATTTTTTCTTTTAAATCCGTGATCATTTGTCTGTTCTGTGTTCAAAAATTAGAAATACTAGTATTTTTTTTTCACCCGTGTGATGCACGGATCATCAATTATTATTGTTATTGATAGCATTATTATCATTAATAACTTGAATTGTATCTTTATATGTATGAAACTTTTTATTTTCCTTTATCCCAAATTAAGTCCACTATGTCAAATATTTTATTGACTTATTTCACACATTGCTTTCAATATTTTCTTCTCACCCGTAATGGTGGTACGCATTCATCTCCAAGGCTTTTTTTATAGACAGAAGTAATTAGCAAAAATCTTGAAACAATTTTATCTATAATTTGAGTGCAAAGAATTGAATATTATTTTTATTTTAAAATGATATTACAATATGTAATGTAACACAATGTGTTAAGTGTTCCTCTTGGATTATTACCAATGATCAACTAACCCTCTTAAACTATGTGGTGCTGACACGTGTCACTTTATTAGAAAATCATCAATTCTCATTATTAATTAGTATAGATATAGATTTATTATTTAAAATAGAAAAACAAAGGCAAGGATGTAGAAAAAAATAGATTAGAAAATATGAATAACTCTACCACTATTTATGTCAATTCAGAGATTGTTGTGTTTGACTCCCAAAACATTATACCTTTACCGGTTTGTAAATACTTTAAAACAAAAAAATATATAAATTTTAGAAAATAAAAAAATAATAATAAACAAATTTCATCACTTGACATGTGGCTTGCACCATTATGTTACACTAAAATCAGCATTTTCCCTTATTAATTAGTATAGATATAGATTTATTATTTAAAATATAAAAAACAAAGGCAATGATATAGAAAAAAATATAAAATATGAATAATTCTGCCTCTATTTATGTCAATACCGATATTATAAAAATAAAAAAGAAAATTAGAAAAATAAATAATTCGAAAAAAAAATAAAAAAATTTGAAAAGTATATAAAAAATTATTTTAAAAAAAGGAAAATAATAATTAGAAAAAATATATATTAAAAAATTAGAAAAGTAAAACTAATTAGAAAACAAAAAAAAAATTATAAAAAAAATTATAAAAATAAACATTTTAAAAAAGTAAATTAGAAAAAAACTAATTCAGGAAAAAAATATATTTTTTAAAAAATATTATAAAGAATATATGTTTAAAAAATAAATAAATAAATTTAAATAATCCAAAATAATCTACCAATTGACAACTCCTTCTATTGTTACATGAACAGTAGAAGAAAAGTTGTTAATTGATAAAGTATATACATATTGAATATTAAAATATATATAAATATTAAAATATAGTAATTGGTTCGGTTTCAAAATAACCGAATTAATGACCATTGGGTTTGGTTTAATTCGGAGTCGTGCACAAAAAAGAAAAAAAAAAGAACCAATTTACTTGGTTGTTTCGGATTTTCAAATTCATCGAATTATTGGTTCGAGACTTACGATCCTAAACTTTTTCGAAGAACACAATAGTTTTGCTACCTTTACTGGCTAAAAATATTTAAAAACAAAAAACAATTATAAACCTTAAAAAGTCAATAATAATATCCGAACCAATTAAAATTGGTTTGGTTTGATTCGATTCGAACCAGAAAATATTTATATATATATATATATATACATATACATATATATAATATAAAATATTAAATTTTAAACTATTAAATTATATATACATTAAAATATACGTATATAAAATTTAAAACATCAAGAACAATACAACTCTACTTTTACTGTTTGACAATTTATTATTGGATGACAGTGTAAAAAACTTTACACTGTCATTTTATACGAATAAATTCAAAAAAAAAATTTAGGAAATTTTCTTTAAAAATTAAGGAAAATGTAATAAAAAAATAAAAAAGTAATTATAAAAAAACATTTTAAGAGGAAAAAGAAAAAATTAAATTAGAAAAAAATTAAACAAAAAATAATTAGAAAAAAATTAGGAAAATATAGATTTAAAAAAATTGGAAAAATAAAATTAATTATAAAAATATAAATTAAGTAGAAAAAGAATATATTTAAAAAAGTAAAAAAATAATAAAAAAATATATTTTATAAAATTATAAAAAAAGTAAATTAGGAAAAAAAATTAGAAAAAAGTATATAAAATTATTTTAAAAAATTAGGAAAATAATAATTAGAAAAAAATATTAAAAAAAATTAGAAAGATAAAATTAATTAGAAAACAAAAATATTTTAAAAAAATCATTTTAAAAATGTGAATTAGAAAAAACTAATTAGGGAAAAAATAATTTTTTTAAATATTATAAAGAATATATGTTTAAAAAATATATAAATAAATTTAAAAAATAAAAAATAATCCACTGGTTGACAACTCCTTCTACTGTTACAGGAACAACAGAAGAAAAATTGTTAATTGATAACGTGATATACATATTGAATATTAAAATATATATAAATATTAAAATATAGTAATTAGTTCGGTTTAAAAATAACCAAATTAATGACCATTGGATTTGTTCAATTCGGAGCCGTGCATATAAAAGAATAAAACGAACCAATTTAATTGGTTGGTTCCGATTTTTAAATTAATCGAATTATTGGTTCTTGTCTTGCGACCCTAAACTTTTTCGAAGAACAGGATAGCTTTGCTACCTTTCCTGACTAAAAATATTTAAAAATAAAAAATTATAAACTTTAAAAAGTCAATAACATAATCCGAACCAATTAAAATTGGTTTGGTTTGATTCGGTTCCAACCGAAAAATATTAAAATATATATATATATATAAATAAAAAATATAAAATTATATATACATTAAAATATAAGTATATAAAATTTAAACATCAAGAACATGACAACTTTATTTTTACTGTTTGCCAATTTATGATTGATTGATAGTGTAAAAATAACTTTACACTGTCAGTGTATAAAAATAAATTCAAAAAAAAGTATTAGTAAAAAAAAGTATTAGGAAAAAAATTTTAAAAATTAAGAAAAACGTAAAAAAAAATTAAAAACAAAAAATAAAATAAAAAATAAACCTAAAAAAAGTAAAAAAAAATGTTTAAAAAAAAAGTAAAAAAAAGTTTTTTTTAAATAAATAAAAAAAGACAAAAAATCCTATTTTATATATATATATATATATATATATATATATATATATATATATATATATATATATATACACACACATGTACAAACCAAATTTTATATCAGTATAGATAGATCACAGATCATTTATTTGCAAGAGATTGAGAACGAAGACATTACTTTGCCAAGCCATCACCATAAATTTAAAGGACCACCATTTATAGCCAACCCCACGAACGTGAAGATGGAAAAGTTCCCTCAATAGCTTTTTACGGAATGGTTCAAGTACACGTGGACCACCAATAATCGTCCTTTATCCTCTAGGTCAGACTATTAATTAATTAATTAATATCCATATTATGGATGAAATAATTAATCCTCAGTTATACCAATTAAACTACTGGAAAAAACAGAAGAAGCACATAATTGAAATTCTTTAAAAGAGCTGACAAATACCATAATCATTAGTAAATGCTAACACGTGAATTAAAGAATTAAAAAAAAGTTTTTATTACAAAATAGTATTTTTAATATCTTTAAAAATGATATATTTAGTTTTCTAATAAAAACTTTTTTTAACTCTTTAATCTGTGCCAAATACATTTACAAGACTCTTAACTTTTGATTAATCGGAGAGTTTTAGTATGGTTATGCAGAACATGTTTCAACTGCCAAAACGTTGGACAAAATCTGCTCTAAATTTGCAGTAAATTTGGATTTTGTAACTCATTATCCTCTCTAATGCATTGAGTTAATAATAATCTATGGAGAATGTTAAGCAGTATCCTTAAGATATTTATTAAGGAATCAAAATAAGTAAGTTTGTATAATAAAATGTTGTATTTATGATATTAATTAAAATATGTTTAACTTATATTCTCAATACAAACTTTTATTTAATTGATTGATTGTTTAAGGAATATCCTTAAGAAACTCATTAGAAACACTCATGATCTATATCTAATATATTGAGTTAATTCTCTCTATATATACCTAATACACGGAGTTAATTCAATTCAACACGATCACTTTGGTGCACCTACCGCAAGAAAGAATACACTTTTCTAGACAAATACATCTTACTTGGACTGAATTCTCTCCTAACCAGGAGGCCTGCTAGGGTAGATTAAATTTACCTAAACAAGTTGCTTTTAAGGTTATCCATGATCCAATTTTACATTGCTTAGAGCACAATTTCTCTGCAACATGCAGACCATACAAGACATATAGTACACGAGACCAACTGTCACCAGGGACAAAATCATTTAAGACCGCATGAGTATCAAATTAATCTGCAGTTATTCATGGGCCCTTCAAGTCAAACGGATTAATCAATTGTTCTATGGAGGATGCTAACCCATAAAGAAATCAAGAAAACTATTTTTTTAATGAAAAAAATGATGTATTTATTATTTTAAAATTATACATTTATTTTTCTTATAAAAATTTGTTTTTATTTTTATTTTTTAACTAGTATCCTCAAAATACTATATTTAGCAAGACCCCGGACCCTTATTCTATATACATTTCTCCAAGGGTCTTTATGTTAGAGATGATTTGGAGAGGAAAGAAGGAGAGAAGAGAGAAGAGAGAAATAGAGGATAAATGATCATTTTCACCTGTTTTGGTTGTGCAGTGAAATAGAGAAGAGAGAAACAAATTGGTGGGTCTCACCTAAAAAAATTTATACTCTCATTTGCAAAAGAAAAAAGGGAGAAACGATCCTCTCTTTAGCCATTTCCCGAATTGCCCTTCTCCCCTTATCTCTCAAACCCATAAGCATTCATATCTCATTCTCTCAAACTGGAATGGTTTTTTTTCACTGGTTGGAGGAGTGGTGTTGTACTATTGTTGTTAGAATGGTGGATACCCTTCAGCCATCGGAGAACCACCGTTCTTCACTTGTTCAGGCGAGAAAGTTGTTTTTGACAAATCCTTCATGACTAACGATGAGGATTCTTTCACAGTTTCACATTGGGGAAGGGGAAGGGGAAGGGGAAGGGGTGACAGGGGACGGGTACAAGTACAAGTTACAGGGGTAGGGATAGGGGGTGGGTAATAAAATTGATTTTTATTAATATTTATTATAAATATAATTATTTCAATAATATATTTATAAAATACATATTTAATTATTAATATATAAAATATAAGTATTTTTATTTTTAGTTTATATATTAATAAATATAATTATATTAAAATAAATATTAAGAATATATTATCTCATAAAAATATTATTTTTTTTAATAAAGGGCACTTAGGCCGTTTCATAAATTCTTTCAACTTCTTTCTTTCTATTTTCTTTCACATTTCTCTCGTACCAAACAACCCTTAAAATCCCTTTCATTTTCTCACTATCTTCTCTCTTTCCATTTTCTCTCTTTTCATTTTCTCCTCCATAAGACATCATTCAACTCATGCTAGGAGATGAGAAGGAGTACTCTCTCCATTCTTATATATATCTGTTTTTTTAATTATTTTGTTTTAAATTATTTTTTATTTAACAATATTAACAAATATTAATTAACTTTCTCAACTTTAATGTCATTGTTATTATATCAAATTGGTTACATACTCCCTTCGGTCTCTATTATAAGTAAAAAAATCCCAAACTTTTTGTCCAATATATAAGCAAATTTCAACTACTTCTTTCCAATTTAATGATGTTATTCCTAAAATACCCTTCATTTAATACAATTTTTGTTTTCAAATGATTCCTTTTATTCCCAACAACACAAGCTTAATAAATAAGATGAGGATAATTTAGGTAACAAACTTAATTTTTTAAATAAGATTAACCATATTAGATGTTTGTAAAAAGAAACTATATTGAATGATATTAACAACCCACCTTAATATATGTGTTTTATTTAATTTTTTATCATAACAGAGACCGGAGTAATACAATACTTTCTCCGGACTCAATTATAAGCAAAATTAACTAACTTCACACTTATTAAGGAAGTTGGTTAATTTAGTTTAATTGTCTTGATTTATATATAAAAAAAGAGTTATAATTACTAAACTATCCTTTAATTGTCTTGGAAGTGTGCAATGCTCTTGGAAAAGTAAAAGGAAAATTGGTTTGATGGATTGATCGTCTTGACTTTTGTCTTTTGAAATACTAACATTAAATAAAGTTGAATTAATTGATTTTTATTTATATTTAAGTCCATAAAATATAGATATTTTTTTTTAATTGAGTTCAGAGGGAAGTGAATGTGGATAGAGAAAAGATAAACTAATTATATTAAATTATAATATATATTTTTGTGCCCGAGAATATTAATAACAGAAATGTTCCTTGTTACGAAATGAAAAGATTACGAATAGGCTACTTTCATTTGATTGGTTGGAAAACAAGGTGACTGTGAATCAAGGAGAGCATTTTATTGGGTAGCTCAAGTGGTTTGAGTTAAAGGATAGAAAAAGTTAGAAGAATAAGAGACCCAAGATTCAAACCTTATTAAATGAGAAAAAATTAACATAATAAACAATTACTAATATTTGCCTTAAAAAAAAAAAGAGAATTTGTTTTTTCTATGCTAAGGAGAGCATTTAATTTTACTTTCTTCTTTAATAGACATTCTTAAGTATTCGTACTTACGAATATCACTTCGTACTATTTAACACCTCTTTTTTAATAATGTTTTTAATGTTAATTTGAACAAAAATCTTAAAATACAAATATGAAAAGAATGAAGAAGTAGATAATTTCTGGGTTAAGAATATCTGTGAAGCACGGCATTAATTCTCCCCCTGAATTGCTCTTCTTGTCCTCTGCAATACATCTTTTACTACCTATAGTACAGTTGTAATATAATATACTTTAAGTAAAAATTGACCCCCAAGGAAACTTGAGACCTCTCATGATCATGAAAGTTGTTTTAAAATCATGTTTTCTGTGTTAGGTACCTGCAATAGTTACACTCTTTCCTGCAATTGTACCGAACCAAAGCTTCATTTTTCAGTCTTTGCGGCAACAAGAATAGTAAAAATAAATAAGGATCTTATTAATCAGTACCTAAATGTCTTTAAGACACTGATTAATGATTGCAATAAAGATAAATCTTGGTTGAAAAATGATAGATAATATTTTTCAAGAATTTGAATGCATTAATTTTAATACGGACACTAATTAGCATTTAAAAAAAAACCAAATATCATGTCATGTGAACCCCACATTTTTGGCAGTGGACCACTATAAATGTACAACGGAAATGATTTTTTGACACAGTTTTTCGGACACAATACATACATCGTATGAACAGTCTTACCACATGATCAGATCAGAATGACTGATTATCTTGTGATCTGAAGCACTTTTTTTATTTTTTTATTTTTTATAAATTTAATTTTTTTTGTAAATAATTTTTTTGATTAAGTATGTGTCAATATCCTCATGAACTGATACAAATATCCGGTGAATGCCTTCAAATATGTGGTGAATGCCCATACTAAAACCAAGTTTTGGATGCCTTAGATTATCCGGTGAACGTAGTTCAATTATCCGGTGAATGCCTTCAAATATGTGGTGAATGCTCATACTAAAACCAAGTTTTGGATGCCTTAGAGATCTCGGTGAACGTGGTTCAATTATATGGTGAATGCGCTTCAATATCCTGTGAATGCCCATACTAAAACCGAGTTTTGGATGCCTTAGATTATCCGGTGAACGTAGTTCACTTATCCAGTGAATGCCTTCAATATGTGGTGAATGCATATACTAAATTAGCTTGTGGATGCCTTAGATTATCCGGTGAACGTGGTTCAATTATCCATGAATGCCTTCAAATATGTGGTGAATGCCCATACTTAATCAAAAAATTTATTTAAAAAAAAATTTAAATTTAAAAAAAAAAAAAAAAAAAAGGTGTCTTCGACTGCAGATAATCGATGACTACATGTGTCATTGCAAGACTATTCATACGATGTATGTATTGTTGTCCGGGATTTTGTGTCAAAATAGCGGACCTGAATGTACAAACACTCCCGTAGTAAATTGCATTAACTTGGATTGTTCGTGCAACGACAAAAAACAATAAAATAAAAGAGTGGTAGCAAAAAGAACCTCGTAATCATTCATATATATTTCATAGACTCCAGAGAGCGAAGCAGAAGCAGAAGCAGAAGCAGAAGCAGAAGTGCAGAACGCCACTAACTGCAACTAATTGGTGACATTTTCAACCTGCAACTAACTGCAAACTAGACCAAAAGAATAACAAAAATGATGACACGACAGAATTTGTCTTCTAGATATTAATAAATTTACTTTAAATCAGCTAAAACGAGATAAACCAGAAACTCGTGATCATTAATTTATGTTGTAACTTGTAAATTGTATTTGCAATCTGTTAACGGAGTTTATTAACTTTTTTTTTTAAAATAAAAGCTTTTAGTATTAGATCAGCCTTGGACTTGAAGCTGGATAAAGAATAGTGGGGTAATTGGTATTTTTCAAAATTTTGGTTAAAAAAAGTCATGCTAACTACTAGGTACCGGTTAAAGAAATCAAAAAATAAAAAAATTATGGAAAAATTAAGTTTATCGTTTTTTAAAATATAAAATACACAAGTTTCAATGAATAATTTTTTTTAAATCCATATCTAGTGCTTAGCATTCTCCCAAAAAATAAAATAAAATTAGAAGTGTGTTATTTTATATAAAATTTCGAAGAAGATATTTTTCACACCAAATTTTGCATACCACTGTTACATCAGTGATCAATGCAAATAATGGATGAATAACATGTCTTATATGGTTGTTTAAAAAAAAACATGTATTATATGGTGACATTAATACACATTATATAATACACATAGATAATAGATAATATCTATAAAAGTAGTGTACGAAATTTGATATGTGAATAGCAAATCAACTTGTGAAAAGATTTATTGTTGAATTTATTATACCAACTTAAGGAGACACCAAACATGACCCAAGCTTTTGTTATACTTAAAGTGTGTAGTAACTTCCACCCTGCTAATGAAAACCACTTACTTGCTTACTACTGGTCTTACCAGATCCTATCCATAAGCATGACAGTTAAGACTATCTAGTGAAGAGCACATTGAACAACTACATTGGTTCCTCTTGCAATCTCCGCCTATTTTTGCTATAATTTGTAGTCTACTCATCATTTGATAGCATCATCTTGCTCTATCCTTTCTTTCTATCCCATTTTCCAAAACACCAATCTTTCTTGGCTAATGGGTTTGTTCAAATGCAAGGGTACAGTTTATACACCTGTAAATGATGTGGACTTGGGCCCCTTTAGCACTGAATTCTATCTCCAAGCCAATGTCAAAGGTTCACAATGCAATATTTTTTTTTTCCATTTATAGCTTGTTGATATTTCTTATTGTCTTAGTTTGGTTTTTCATGGAAATCTTGTTATGATTCACTTTCATAATTGTAACATTTATGACCTTTATGACCATTAGCAGAGGAGTATCACTGTATCAGGTTTAACAATGATATATTTTCCAGTTTTGAGAAGATTTTTTTTTTGGTTGGTTTTAGTGCCATTGGTTTCTCAAGTTTAGAAACTGATATTGATAACAGAATCTTGGGTTGTAAGTGAGTCTTAATCTTAATGGATGATAATCATGCACAACCACAAACTGCTAATGATATTTTCAAACACAGCTCCTCGCATGACTGGAATTTTGGTCAAGATTTTCACTCATTTATTGGAGTGTCCAATATTAGGAACCTTGCTATTGTACATACTGAAAGGAAACAATCTTATTCACGAGGTATGCTCTTGGTCCTTGTTTGTTCCAAATTAAGGTTGAAGTTCATCCTCATTTTTTTTGAAGTTCAGGCTTCAGAATCTGTTTTTTCATTTATAGTTTATATATTTTCTACAACATCTGCATGTTTTTTCATTTATGTATATAAAACTTATAATAGCAGTTTTTTTTATCCCAATTCTTAGGCAATTTTTTTTGTTTGAATTTCTGCAGCTGATTTCAAATGCAGATTTAAAAGAGTCACCTCTCTATGTTCCCTTACATCATTTTGAAGGTTTGTTGTTTTCCATGAGTTTCTTTTCAATTGCAGAGTTTTGGTCATATCTCAATGTAGCTTTATTAGAAAGTGGATTGCTAACTTCAGTTTGCCCTTGCAGACAATGAAGAAAGAGAAGTCAAAAGCTTAGATTCTTCTTCATCTCCACCACAGAAAGTTCAACTTGCAATAGATTGCTTGCCTATATCTTCACAAGAAACACTTGATGAAACAACACCTTCATTCTGTCGCTGGACGATAATGGATTATTACAAAGTCTACAGCTCAGGGAGTATAACACCACTCCGGGTATTTCATCCTTTAGATATCCCTTTAGCATGTTCACTATTGTGTTTACTCTTCAACACTTAGCAATTAGCATGCATAAAGTTTTATTGTTTAAAATTCTACATTAAATAATATGCTTTTGCAGCCACAAGTCCTTCATATTTCTAGCTTTTCTGTATTAGGATGTTTGTTTCCATTCATTATCTTTCTTTTTCCAATTGCACAGGTTGTAGAAAGATTTAAAGCTGCTATTGATGAATCTGTAAAACCTCCATTCCAAATGGGGTTCTTCATTGACTACAATGCTGACGATATACTAAAACAAGCGAATGAATCAACTATACGATATCAAATAGGTACTTCATAGCAACTCAAATGTCAATCTAGTTTCAAAATCAAGACTATTTTTCAAAGATATGGACCTTTAAAAATGATGTCACCTTATAATGTTATTAAAACTTATAATCCTAAATACTTTTCTTGTGCTTTTCAATTCCAGAAGTAATATGCAAGCTGCTTACATTTCTCTTATCACATTTTCTGACTTATATGTGCCCATGGTGCAAGTTTCAGGAATACTATTTATAATCTTGGAGTAGAAAATAATAGTTTGACAGTTGAAGTAGTATAGTGGCTCTTGCCATGTTTCTTAACATACAGATGTTGCATTTTAGTAATAATTGTGACACTGATTGCTTGTTTTTGTTTAGGCATTCTCCTCAATAATGTTTATGTGCTGATGTGTACCTAACCTGGTTCGGATACTCATTTAATGCATACTATTTTTGTAGGGAATCCTATCTCTGTGCTAGATGGAGTTCCTGTTGCTATCAAGGATGAAATAGATTGTTTGCCATATCCTACAACAGGTAGTGCAATGTGTCTTTTTTTAAGGTGTCTTCTATTAAGATGATTGAGTTTCTGATTTCATAATTCACTTAAGCATCTAAAAATGCTGTCCTCAAGGAGGTACAAAGTGGCTGCACAATGAAAGGCCTTGCACAGATGATGCTTGCTGTGTGAAGCGTCTAAGATTATGTGGTGCCATAATTGTTGGGAAAACCAATATGCATGAACTTGGGTCTGGAACTAGCGGGATCAATCCACATTATGGGTAAGAGCACCATGTGTTATACTCATATTCACATTGTGTTACATCTTTGGTGCCTTTTGAATTAGCTGGTGACAAGAGCATGTCTGTTAATTTACTTCTGTAGGCCTGCTAGAAATCCATATGATAGCAATAAGATTGCAGGAGGTTCTTCTAGTGGATCTGCATCTGTGGTGTCTGCAGGACTCTGCCCTATTGCCCTTGGTGTTGATGGGGGAGGTATATTATTATTATTTGTACAATAGAGACCAGAGAAATCAGCATGTATTATTGCTTAGTACTTGGTAGCATTGCACATATATCTGCTTCAGCAAAAGTGATATATATATATATAAATTTTCTGGATAAATCTATCTCAGCAATCCATGAATGTTTAGAGTACATTTAGCAAAAATTTGGTGAATTACAATGATATTCGTATACCTGTTTAGGATCTGTAAGGATACCTGCAGCTCTTTGTGGTGTCGTTGGTCTAAAACCAACTTTTGCGCGTATACCTCATGCTGGGTGAGTATTCATTTTTGTTTATCATGTTTGACTACTGGGAGCATTGTAATGATTTAGAAGAATGATCTTCTGCTACATTCAGAGTTCTTCCCCTAAACTGGACAGTTGGGATGGTTGGAATACTAGCAGGCACTATTGAGGATGCATTGATCGCGTTAGTAATCCTTTCTATGATATTCTTTCTTCAAGGAAGTTTTAAGAGTGATTTTACAGCTTCTACTGTTCCACTGTTTATAGTTATGCAGCTCTCAGTGGCGAAATCCCATCCTATCAGCCCTCTGGTGTACCGGTAAGAGTTTGTTTCTCAAAGCTGATATTTTGATCATTGATTAGTCTTTCCTTGTTTCAGATATTACATATGATTCTTGATTAGATTTACACTTCCAACTTTCAAGTTCAATACTGATTATGACTTTAACCATTTTATGTTCTCTTTGAACTTCTGAAATCATTGTGTAATACCTCAGACCAAGATAAATCTTCCAGTGCTGAGCTTGACAAAGTCCATATCTGGAATCAAGTTGGCAAAATATGGGAAGGTTAGAAACCTGTTTCCCAGATATAAATATATGCATTATGCATTCCCATATATTGAAAAAGTAGGTTGCTCTAACATGATTTATGTTCTTTAACCACTACTTCCATCAATTAGTGGTTTGATGATTGCAGTGACGATGTCAGAATATGCTGCACCAAAGCTTTGCATAAGCTTCAGGATAATTATGGTTGGAAGGTACTGCATAATATAAAATAAATAATTCTTTGAAATGGTGACTATATATTATCATGGCATCATTTTTCCTTAAACAAACCTTGGGTGATTTCACTATTTGATGTGAATTTGAAAGAAGCAATCTTTTAAAGATAGAAAATCCCCAATGCAGTTCTAATGCAAATACTAAACCCATCACTTGAGAAATAGCATAGCATTACTTGCAAACTAGCTAACTTTTTATTTTCTTTCAAACATACAAGATTATAGATGTCACCATACCAGAGATAGAAGCGATGCGCCTGGCACATTATCTAACAATTGGATCTGAGTGTTCCACTTCACTTGATTCTTTTAAAGAAAAGTATGTCATCCTATAAACCCTTTTCTTTCCTCCTTATTGCCCTCTAGATTGAGTAGTATCGTTGCTGACATCACCAAATTACTACCAAAGGAATTTTTCAGAATTAGGATGGGATGCAAGGCTAGCACAAAGCATCTATGGTGCTTTCAGCAGCTTGGAGTATATCAAAGCTCAGAGAATTAGGTAACCTATAACCATGTTCTCTTCACCTAAATAATAAAACATTAGGCAAAAAATTTGGGAAATTTATAATGAAGTGAAGCCACAATATAGACAGCAAACACGACATTTTATTTTTGTCAATTGTGGACCTGCATTCTTCTCTTTACTCAATATTGTTTATGTAATCATATCATTATCTCTAGTAAGCAGTGTTGGAAACTCAAGTGTGAGTGATGAAGTCCCACAAATTGGTATGCAATGAATTAAGTGAGAAGCATATAAGTGTGAAGATTCATAAACTTATTGTTGCCTTAATATTTTGGGTTGAGATATGTTGCCAAACCCACTATTGTGGTTTGGTCTCCCCCTGATTGCCATACAAGCAAGACATTATGAATTAAAACATGCTACTACTTGGTCACAGCAAGTTTAACAGGACAACTGTAGCATCCATTAATTAAGTAGAAATGGCATTTAATTATTTAAAAGTGTTACCTGTAGGCACTCAACATTTGGATTTGATCATATCAGGAAATTGGTGAAATCTTTTTCTAGTAGTGTTTTTTTGTTTTTTCTTATAGTGTCATGAAATACTCCTAAAAGCTTAAGCCGTTAGGCGAATTTACATGAATGACTTTGAAATATTTCTAACATGTAGCAGCTTGTTAAAATATGAACAGGAATCGCCAATTGCAATTTCACATGAAAATATTTAATGAAGCAGATGTCATTGTCTCACCAACAACAGGGTCTGTCCTGTTACTCTCAAACTTCACAGAATGATTTCTTCTAATTGGTAATAGTTTGCTCTTAGCTAATAAATGTATGATATTTATTTATAACAGTGTGACTGCATATCCAATTCAAGATGATGCCCTGAAGACTGGTGAACTTGACTACGTTAATGGCGGTATAGATGAAATTCATTTGTTCAATGACATTGAGCTCTGCATGTTATCAAAATCTGATCTGTTTGCTACCATTTTCAGCTGCACTTGTTCGTTATTCCATCGCAGGAAACTTTCTGGGACTTCCTGCTGTCACTGTTCCAGTATGGTTATATTATCTTTTACTTAGTACACCATATGTTATTATTTTATATGAAAGACCTTAGGTCTAATTGTATGCTATTTACATTTGTGCTTCACACCTCACAGGTTGGATATGACAAATTGGGTTTGCCTATTGGTCTTCAGTTTATTGGAAGGCCTTGGTCTGAAGCAACACTGATCCACTTGGCATTTGCAATGCAGGTAACATATGTTAATGGGTTTAGCATGTGATAATATATTAGTTTAGATTTTTGGTTGGATAATTAACATTAATTAATGTGATCCAATATGAATTTTATTAAAGTCATGTGACTTCTGTATATATTTTGTGAGAGCCTATGAAAATTTCTAGTATATAACTAGTGAGTTTTTAAAGTTCACAACTCTTCTATCCCATTAAAAGATATGGTGTTGCTTTGATATCAGGCCATGTGCATGTCAGAATACAGAAAGCCAGAGGTTTACTATGATCTGCTGAGAAGATAAAAGGAAGAATAGTGACAGTAGTATTTCCTTTCAACACAAAGAAGAACCTTATAGTCTCGACTGAGCTATTGGAATTCTATTTTATTTTATATTTTTAGGGGGTGGGGGGGGGGGGGGGGGGGTTCAATTCAACTATTGTTATTGCAAAACTTGATACAATAATACAATTGGTGACAAGTTTCGGTTTTTTCCCCATATTATTCAAATCCATTGGCTTTGAGATTTGTTGAAGCATAACATCCAATGTTAGTATGCTACTACCCAATATGTACTTATGCATGTATATTTAGATTTGGTTTTGTACTGACAACTTCAGATAACAATTTTGTTCTAAGACATTTTAATTTTATTTTTTTTCTGGAAACAAAATAAACAAATTCAAGCACATACTAGAATCTTGATTTCAAACATCTAAATTTATTTTGCTAATTGCATGCAAATTAAATTATATTAAGCTTGAGTAAATCTGTTTGACTTTACACTAATGACACTTCAAATCTTAGTTGAATAATAAATTAGAAAAATGCTCACTATATTCCCTGAAGAAAAAAAGTTATATTAGTTTAATCCATCAATCATAAAAATAACATTAACTTAATTAATCCTTTAAACACATACATTAATATAGTCATTTAATCAATAACAACAATTGGTCCCTCAGTCAACATCATAACAAGTAACATCATTTTATCACTTTATGATTTCAATTTTAAAGTACAAGGTACTTTTTTTCCCCTTCACATGGTACAAACTACAAAGTATGGAGAAGCTTTGTTCGGTAAGTTTCCGGTTTTCATGAGTTGGCTTGTCCTAGAAAGCATATACACGCTTGACAACAAGGTTTCAACTGCTCAATAATAGCCAATGTTCTAGGAGATGAGTGACAACGTTGTAAAACTACCTTAATTAATTGCCATGAGTTGTCTCAATTCAGTGGCCTTAGCACTAAATAAGGCACAAATAATTTCCCTTTGAATTATGTGATAGCATGGCAGTTGCCTTATTGTTGAATGAAGCAATTAAAGAAGCTCAAGTAAACATAATATTGGAATTTATGTATGACTATTTGCTTTGAACAATTTTACTTCTGCAAGCAGTTGTATTTATATGTGAATAAGTAATTTTTGATTTATACATGTTGAATCTAAAACATAAGAATGAATAATTATAAACCACATTTACAAACTCAACCTTATCTTTTCTCCATAATCCTTTTCAGTGATTTCTTGTTCTGCTTACACTCTTGCTTCTAGGGTGAAACCTACCAAAACTTTTACGGCTTTTCTCAAAGGCAATAGATGGGTTTAGTGAAATGGATGGTTCAGAATCTCTTTTTGGCAAACTCAAATCACTATTATGTAATTTCAACTGCTCACCACCTTGAGGAGCTTGTGTAACTTCACAAGTTGACTCCATAGGGTTCTCTGAATCAAGTAGGAAGTCTTCCAATGTTGCAAGGGACTTTAACTGCTGTCCAAGAGATTCGATTGTTTTCCGGCACTCAGCAAATCTACTAGCAGCCAATGCAAGTTCCTTCTCCTGCAATAAAAGATTGTAAGCTCTTTATATAAGAAGACTATAGTATAAAATGGTTAATGTGAGACATTTACACAACAACTATGACTGGCATTTAGGTATTTAGTCATCAAATGCAATTCCAACAAATCTTTTGGAATCTGGAGCCTCACATGTCAAATTTTTAATTAAAATTTAGCTTTAACCATGACGCACTTAACAATGTTCTTTACAGAAAACAGTGTAAAATTATTAGGGGGACGTTTGGTTTCTGTTTTCATTTCCAAATGATATGTTTTCACTCATAATTACAAAAATGCCAATTTGTTTTTACTCCATTTCTTGTTTTCAAACATGAAGGAAATGGTGAAAACAACGTTTTGGTTTTTACCATTTCTTTTACAAAAGTTTGAATGCAGGAAATAAGGTGAAAATGAGATGACATTTTTGAAATTATGAGTGACAACATATTATCAACAGAAAGCAAACCAAGCACTCCTTAGCTAGTCTTTTTCTACAATACAAAATACATTAAAGAAGGTTTAAGTTATAGAGTTCCTATTGTGTGTTAGAAAACTAACCTGCTTTAACTTCAATTCGCTATTAACACCTTCCCTCTGCAGTATCTCAGCTTCTTCTTGCTGGAGTTGAGCTTCATGCTTCATTCTCAAAAGCTCATTCTCCAACTTCCCACACATGTCCGAATTCTCAGCAGACAAAGCACGCTCTTTCTCAATCTCTTCCTCCAGTGAACAAATTTTTGAAATCAATTCTTCCACCTCAGTTTGAGCAGCTCTGAGTTTTGACTCAGCTATCTCATTCTTTGCTTGGTTTGCTTTTAGTTCTTCATATGCTTCTTGATTAGATTTGTTAGCAAGAGCTAACTGTGTTTGAAGCTCTGCTACCTTCAATTCTGCTTCCTTTATCCGGCTCTCCGATGCCTCGAGTTGCTTTTGGCACTCGATTAAAACCATCTCCACCTCAAGTTTATCTGCCTCCATTTTCTCTAGCTTCTTTTCCAACTCAGCATTCTTTTGAATCATAGCTTCCACTTCAGCTTTCATCATGCCCTGGACATCATTAGGTTGGTCTGATGCCGGTCCTACCACAAGAAAACTGCTTCCACTTTGGGTGTCTGGCAATGCAGCAAGCCTTTCCATTTCAAGGAAATCATCCATCAGATTAATCTCAGTTGAAGGAACCATATGATTTTTCACAGTAGAGTTTTCATTCTTAATTTGATCAACTTCTGTAATTAAAGCCCACGAATCAGAATGGCTTGGCTCATGTTCATTCATCTCCCAGCCTCCTAATTTGCGCATATCACTCTCAATTGTTTGTAGCCCTTCTCCACTATCTGACATGCTATCTGTGAAAGACTCTACACAAACTGAAGAAGCAGTCAAAGACTTGTGATCATTAGCAGATAATGTTTTACGAGCTACAGTTTTCAGTCTACGGCACTCAGCTTCAAGCTTAGCCACTTTCTTTATACTCTCCAAATGTTGCTTGCTTGCTGTTTCAGCAGCTTGGGTACTCAAATCCCTCTCAATGATCCTGAATTCTAGTTCCTCGAGTCGAGATTGTAGCTCACTTTTAAGACTTGAATTCTCTTTCTCCACATCCTCAAGCCTCTGGTAAAGATCAGAACGAATTGAAGCAGCAGCATATGCTTTAGCTGTTTGAAGTTGAGCCTCAAGCTCAATAGCTTTCCCCTCTAGCTCAGATTTTTTGGATTCCCAGCTGTAAGAGTTATTTGCAACAGATTCATGAGGCTTTTGCTCTTGCTCTTCTCTAGCTTGTCGAAGCTGCCTCATACACTCCTTGAGTGCCCCATCAAGATGAGCAACTCGATCTTCAAGAACTGAGTTCTTCTGCTTTGCAGCACCAAGTTGTTGTCTTAAAGTCAACACTTCATTTTCAGCCTTCTCCCAGCCTAAATAAAATCAAAAGCCAAATAGTTCATTAATTAAGTGTTTTAGTCCAAAAAAGAAGAAAACAGATGTCTTTCAAAGAAGTTTGGTTAAACTTTCCAACAATCCCCCTAGAGCAGAAGTATATTTTAGTCATGGCTTCCCCATGCAAGAGAACTTTAACATGGACAAGCAAATCAATCACATTTTATGATAACCCATGAATCATGCATATATAATTTTAGCTATCAATTATGATATCCATCCTTCAAAAACCAAGAAAATCATCAATCAAACATTGCAACAATCTGACCAAAAAACAGCAAAGTCAATGATTCCATAGCAGAAGCAAAATAAACATGTCTACAAAATCAAGGAAATATTCCTGTCATACAAGATGGACATCAGCACTCAAACAATTGCAACAATCTGACCAAGAAACAACAAAGTAAATTATTCAAAAGCGGCAGCAAAATAAACTTGTCAACCAAATCAGGAAAATATTTTTGTCATACAAGATGGACATGATGAATAAAATATTCGATAAGAAAGAAAACATAACAAGTGTACAACAAGAAAAACTAATTATTTTAATATGATTAGAAAACAATGCCCAAATCACTGCCGAAAGTTAATAATGACATTCAAAATCTCTTCCTGGTGATTTTTCCTCACAAATGCCTCAAAGCAACACCTTTTTAGGGTCTCAAGTTATGACATATGAATCTCATATTTCTTTGTGATAATAAACATCACAAAGTAGCACTACTTCCAGCACTGCAATGCATGGAAATGAATAAACAACAAATACCTGAGACAGCTTCTTCAGCAACTTTAGCATGTTGCTTTACCAAGTCTTCTTTGGCACTAATGTCTAAGAGAGCAGCAGATAGTTTCTCTGCTAGAATCTTCACATCAGCAACTTCTTCATTTGGTGCAACCTTAGAGGTGACTTCTGGCGATGGAGTAGTTTGGGTGGGATATACCTTGACAGCATGACAAAAAACATCAGATTCATAATTTTTTTTTTCCAACTTGACAATAATTTGAACAATCATAGTTCTCAAACTTGAAAGAGGACTGAATTAATGGTCTGTATGCTTTAGAAAAGGAACTCTTCCAAGTAAAATCTGCAGACCAAGCAATTAACATTGTTTTTTTCTTGCCTAGATACTACAAACAATCTCAAGTTACCAAACAAGAAGAATTATTACTCCTGTCTCTTGTATTCTTGACTCAGCCAAGCCTTTGCAATGTCATTTTTTTTACCTCCATGTCATTTCTACCTTGGATAAGGCTACTATCTCTGTTGAGAATTCCACAATTTAGTATTATTGAGTGTTGGATCCATACCATTTTAGTCATGTTAATTAGGATGGAGACAAATATGATCAAACCATGACAATATGCAAAAATAGAAGTTAAAAAACAATCTACGTAGCCAAAAAGGTGCTACCTACTTGATCATCAGAGAATCTTTCTGAATGAGATGATATTGATCCAGAACTCTCAGTTTCACCAGGACTTTTCTCAGATGACTTCCTGCGCCATAGCCAACTCCTTCGGTCCATCTACAAATTAAGGCTAAGCAGCACCTCCTTATTCCCTCACAACCACTTTACCTATTAGAACATCATGTGTAACACAAACCCCCCAACAAAATCCCAAAAACACATTAGCCTGAAGGCCAGAACTATAAAGCAGAAACTCAGAACTCGATCTGGGGTATCAAGAACTCATTGCAATGAATAACACACATGAAGTCTAGAGTTGGCAAATTGTGTAAGCAAAATGAAGAGTAAAAAAAGGAGAAAGAGCAAAGAGAACTGTTTAACTAGGAGTAACTTGAAAATAAATATATACAATAGAAAGTGGTTATGAGCTTTGCTTACACTTCACTTTCCAATCCCATCTACCTCGATTTTAACATTTACATAGCGAAAGGGATCACTGGTCATATCATACCTCACTCAATATCGAAAAAGATAGAAAATTGCAAGACCCTTTGAAAATTAGTTTCTTAAAGTTTATTACTTTACACTCAAAATCTAAACTAACAACCTCTTCTGAGGGATAGGCACCTACCAACACTCCCCAATTTCACGCCATTGAATAACTGGGGGCAAGGAAAGGTTTTGTCTTTATCAAATATCTGCAAAATATGAATTCAAAGGGGGAAGAAAAGGAATGGAATAAGAGTAGAAAAGGAAAATGAAGGTGGTGAGGGAGAGAGAGGTGTAGGAGATCTGAGAGGAATGTCAGAGGAATTGCATGGATAGAAGGAACATCATGGGAGGATTGAGAAAGGGTAGTGTTATGTTATCCAACAAGTTTGTTTGTAATGGTAAGAGAGAAATTAGTAAAGGATTTGTATCTTTTTTGAAAGGAAAAAAAAATTATTTGTAATCTTTAAATTTGACAACTTGGTACATGGATTTAAGAATTATAGTATTTGAAAACAAATTTTGGATATTGTATGTGATATCGTATATGTTTATTTCTATCTCCCACTTATTTTTTATCTTCATTATATATACGCTTCTCTCGAAAATACACTCAAAAAACAAAAGAGACACTATAAGGTGTCCCATTTTATATACGAAAATCATTCATCTTGATTTAATGAGATTTAAAATCGTAGCTAAATAATACTCCCACATACTCAAATATAAACAAAATTAACTAAATTCACACTTATTAAGAAAGTTAGTTAAACTAATTTAATTATCTTGGTTTATGTAAAAGAATGAGTTACAATTACTAATATACCATTTAATTGCCTCGGGAGTATGCAATGCTCTTGGAAAAGTAAAAAGAGAATCGGTTGGATTGATTAATTTTTTTGATTTTTGAAATAATGACATTAAATAGAGTTGAATTGATTGACTTTTGTTTATATTCAAGTCCAAAAAATATAGATATTTTTTTTGCTTATAATTGAATCCGAAGGGAGTATATTGTATCTGGTTTATGGGTACAATTTGTATTTATATAGATAACTCATTAACCAACAACTTGTTAATGTAGCTTAATTGATAGCTAATGATTATTTATCTATCATATGTAGGGATCCATTAACCAAATTCAGCATAATATTAATCAAGATCTTGAATCAATCTCATTAACAAGTTACAAGATATTATAAGTTGTAAATGAAATGTACAAATAACATTACCATTTTTTTGTTACACTTTCTTATCTCATATTATAAGGAAAAATATAAAATTATATTTATCTATATTATCATTCAATTTTATTTTTATCATTTTCTCTCGTATCATAGAAAAAGTATTAGACAAAAAGCAGAAGGGTAGGACCATGTGAATGTGGGTGTGTAGTGTTGTGACAGAGGATGAGACCGAGCTGTGAAAGTTGTTGTCGACATCTCAAAACACAAAAAAAGTCCAAACCTAGTTTTATCGTTAGGTTGTTGTTGTGCAATGCTAATATGCAATGCAATGCAATGCGGGTAATTTTTATTCAAACAAAGACCGCGTTGTACCCGCCCATTGGTCGTGCAATTTCACTACAACCGTTATAAAAAACATCAAAAAATAAATGCCATTTTGTTTTCTTGTTGCTGCTATTATTGCTGCTTACTTGTTTATGCTATGTTACTATTACTACACTGTTGTTCTGTCCTGCAATATGCAACCTGCAGATACGATATGATTATCGACTGCTGTGTCTGTCTTTTCTGCTATTCTCCTTTTCCACCTATTTTTTGGTAGTTGCCAGGTAGCTCCGAGTCCCTATTGCGGCGGTGTTCATTCGCATTCGAAGATAAGACCCATGTCTAGCTTATGTTTTTTTTACAATTATTGCAATGAGCATGATAAGTTTTTCAAAAAATAAATAAAAATGTAAGTACCACTGATTTTTAATCCATTATAGTAAAAATCAAATATTTATAATAATGAAATAATTTATGATCTTTTATACCAATTCAATCTTCTTTTAAATATATCAACAATATTTTTACTGACAGTATAATTTTATACTGGTAGAAAATTCTAATTTGATCTAAAATTGAAAATTTATAGATTTTTTATATTATGTCCGTTAGGAATTCTACTTTCCAAATTTCTGATCAAAAATAAAATATTAGGTTTATTCGGACGAATTTTGGTGAAAGTTCGAACGGAAAACGGTTTGCGTTTTCACTGACAGTAAGATTTTACTGATCAGAAAACCTAATTTTGACTTGTGAACGCAATGGTTTATGCTTAAATCATATATCCAACGATTTTGGTTATTTTGAAAATTTTAGATCGAAAACGAAAGATTTTGTTTTTATTCGGGTGTAAAACCCTAATCGAGAAACCGACAGAGTCGAGAACAGAGGTGCAGAGACATAACCGGACACCGGAGGGGATGAGTCATAGGGTGAGTCACCACCATGACTCACCAAGCATTTATGAGCATTGAATGTTATTAACCATGCTTTTTAGGGTGAAAAGACCAAAATACCCCCAAGCTTTCATGGTTAGAAATCTCCTCACTTCTAACCACTCATTTTACATGGTTGTAAACCTCATACATCTCTCCAATTTCGTGCATCCGCATCCCATAAACCATACCTATTTCATTTTGCTTTCTTTTCATCATTTTCCTCTCAAAAACTAAAATCGGGTAAATGACGGAGCTGAATACGGGATTTCCGGGATCCGCTAAGGGATTGGATCGATGAGTCATGGATGACTCATAAGATGTGGTCCAAAATCAGCCACACCTCCCTTCACTCTCAACCACATATTCTTAACCTAACCATGATTACAATTAACTATAGTTAAGTTATTATATTATTGTTTAAGCTTAACCTAACCTATGCTAAGTTAAGTTCAACTGTGGTTCATCTTTAAGCAAATAGACATCACATTTTCCTCTCCTCACACACTCAAATTCGCAGCCAACACCCTCCCCACACTAAGACAACTTTCATTTCTTCCTATCACACATTCTAAGTCATTTTCTTCACAATAACACTAAGAACACCATTGGTGTTCTTGCTAAGTTCATCATTGTTCTTCATTTCCTTCATCAAACTTCTTCATTCCAAGGTGGGGAATCCCTTCCTCATCATCTTAGCTTCATTTATCATGCATCAAATCTTCATTTCCATCAACTTTTCACAAATCTCTATTTCTAGATCTAGAACTTCAAATAATTCTAGAAAATTGTAGAAAAATCATTTTAATGTGAAACCAATTGCTATGATCTTTAAATGACTTCTACTTTCATCATCTAAGAGCATGTAAACAAAAGAATTTTCTTTCCTATTTTTCCTCATATGGACCAAACTATGCATAAGTGAGCAAATGAGATTTTGTTCAACTTTTAACTTAGATGAGGTTGGTTATAAGCAATCTAGGGTTTCTATGTTATAAATCTAAGAGTTTGAAAACAAAATAAATTTCTAACTAAATTTTATAGCCTTGACCGAATTTATGTTCATATAGGTAAATGAGTTTTTCTTCAATTTCTACTTGAATAATGATTTGTATCAACCATTTAAGGTGTGTAGGTTCTAGATCCAAGAGTTTGTGAGCAAAAGGAATTTCTAGCATATTTTACTCATTGAGGCCGAAACCCTAACCTAGTTGGTTAGAGTATTCTGTTTCATATTTTTAATTAGTAACACTTGATTTATGTTAGTTGATACTCTAGTAACTAGGATCTAAAATATGGAATTGAGAAAATAACCCTAGCCCTATTTTTGAGTAATGGCCGAAACTAACCTAGGGTTGTCATGATTGTATTTTGTTTGATTAGCTAGTGGTTATGTTGTTTTGGTTGAAGGTTAACCATTAAACGTGGTGAAGTAACAAGGATTGGAAGGTTCGTGAAATAGGGTGATAAGTCAGGTGGGGGAAAGAATCATTCTACCGTCGGAATCGATAAGTAGTATATTCTATAATAATTGTGTAGGGCAATCTAAACCATACTATTGGTCGAGTAATTGACAAGACCAAAATCACATTGGAAACCTTTTCTGTAAAACCAATGGTGATTCGGGGATTGTAGGTTTATCGACATTAGGTTGATTTGAAGTATTTGATGATGTCTGACTTTATGTTATTGAATTTATTGTGATACGCTGGTTGAGGTATTCCATTGCATGTGACATATTATTTTTGGTGTTTGAATATTTTCCTGATATTGTGTTATGCATGATCTGCATGGTTTTAATATGGTGCTTAGTTGATTCTTAAGCGAAGATATGTATAGTTCGGGTGTTGTTGGTTTGGGTGTGAGAATAATGGTGACTTAGAGGTGCATAACCTAAATGATTTATTTTAAAGAGGAGACATAAAACAAGTGTTGAGGTTCTGATGGAAGGTTAAGGTATTAGGATGTTGTTAATGTGGGTTGGTGAGATTCATGTGTTTACATTGTTGTTCACAGCCGTGTGAGTGGAACACACGAGGTCAGGATATCCTATTTTGGATATTGGATATTGCGGGTGAGTGACCTATGGATATTGATTCCGAGGTAGACTACCGTAATACTCTTTTAGTCCTTAACGCATTGTTCTGATTATCCTATCGATGATAGAGACACTATATATTTTGTGCTTACGCACTATTTCCAATGGTGGAAATAGTGGCGCACCGTTCTTAAAGCACTATTTCCTAGTAGAGATTAGGAAATAGGGGCGCACTGAGTTAATAAGTAATTTGTGTTTATGTGCTATTTCCAATGGGGGATTAGTGACGCACATCGTGCTAATGCACTATTTCCTATTAGATTTTAGGGAATAGGGGCACACTGAGTTAATAGGTAATTTGTGCTTATGTTCTATTTCCAATGGGGGATTAGTGACACACACTATGCTTAATGCACTATTCCCTACGAGAGATAAGGGAATAGTGGCGCACCGAGTTCTTCACACAGAACTGTTCTAGACTACTGACTAACGTGACAGGAATAAAGATGGTCATGTCAGCATAAAGGTTTAGTTGCATGAGCTTGAGGGTAGAGGAAGGTATCGTGATTTGAGGATGATTGCTAGTTATGTGTGATGTGTGTGTCTTTGACTGTTATTATATTATATGCTATGTATTCCTTTCCTCTTTTGATGATACCAATGTTTCTTATCCCTTATATTTTCTGTATACTGTATTTTTATTTATTATGTGATCGTACGAGAAGACCCCGTGGAGGAACTAGATACTGATGAAATGGATAGGATTCCGTACGAACCAGATGCGGGAGGATGAGCTGTGGACTCCAACGATGTAGTTTAGTGTCTAGGGCCAGTGAGTCTTATAAGACGTTTTATATTTCTACAAATGTTAGTTTGTTTAAATATGCACCTGCAAGGGATCCTACTGATTGGATACCTTAAATAGTGTGTTGTAAGGTAACGGATAAACATGTGTGTATTTACATATTATAACGATGGTGTGTTTAAATTTGCAGAAGTTATATGATTATTAATTAAGATTTTAATTCCTTCGTATTTTTGGGTTATGATTAACGTTAAGTAAGCGATTAAGTTTAACAAATAATTAATGGCACAACGGGCACATCGGGGTGTCTCATTTGGTCCCCATACTATTTTCATAGGTTTCAGTCAATTTTTTCAATGATCAACATAGATGAATCATTCCTCTAAGCACACAGAACCTCTGGTTGGGATTCTCTCTCCTCTGCATCTTTGATTCAACATGATTCAGTGGTTCCTCTCTGCTATTTACTAGTTTGTCACTCCTTTACGGGATCTTTTTTTGGTTCCACCATATGATCTCTTACCACAAAAGCTCAACAAGAGGTTCTATGTGTATAGAACCGTGGTTTTATGTGCTTAGAGGAGTGATTCATCTATGTTGATCATTGAAAAAATTGATTGACATTGACAGAATGACCAAATTCGTAACATTAAAAAAACAGAGGGACCAAATGTGCACGAAAAAAACTTTAGGGTCCAAAATCGCACATTACCAATAGTAGATGACCAAAACTGCAATTAAACTTTATATTTTTAATAATTGTATGATTTAGTTATACATTTATGTTCAAATTTATTTATGTTATTACGTCAATATGTCAAGTCAACTTAATTCCATCTTGATATTATTAGATCATGGTCATGTACCATTTGTCTAAGTAAACGGCTGAATCAAAATATTAGGACAAGCTAAATTCATCTTAACTTGTTCTCTTTAATTTGGAATCTAATGGTCTGTGTAACACCCTTTCGAGTGCCACATGGATGTTAATGCATGTAGTTATAATGGAAAGATTGAAAATATTTAAGGAATTTATTTTCATCAATAAAACATATATACAACATCAGAGTATTATAGAAATTATGGCTTACACAATAACAGACACTCCACTGACCGTGGTGTATACACTAAAAGACTTAACAACATTCTCGAAGATCTCTTCAATAACGATGTCACTGTGAAGGACGACTTTCACTTCGGAGACTTTTCGATGTCTTCACCAGTTGAAGATTCGTTTCCGTCTTTGAGCCACGATCCGAACCAACATATAAACATAAACAGAGAACATACATATACCGGAGGTAAGAAACTCTACAATTATCACAAAATAGGAAATAACATAAAATATTACATATTACATGTACATCAACAAACACAACCGTCTCCCAAGATCATCGTCATATCAATCAACCTCAGAAACTCATTCACTAGGATCACTCTGGATAGTCCACCTCGTGGCAATTGCTCAAACAACTATTGCAACTGTTCACACGGCCCCTCTGTGACAATCACTCAAACAACTATTGTAGTTGTACATAGATACACTCCTTGTGCAATAACCACTTAAACAACTATTGAAGCTATGCACAAGTATTATCTGACCTTGTATAATAGCTACTCAAACAACTTATCGCAACTAGCCATAGGGCCCCTTGTGACAACTATCCAACTTTCGTTGTAGTCGTTCACAATCACCAACCTCATATAAGTATCCGCTCAAACGGCTATTGCGGCTACCCACAAGGTTGACCAACGATATGCATGAGATGCGTATGCATCCATCACCACATGATTTCATACACCTTTACATCTAACACCTTTATATAACCACATGATCAGATATTCCTAATTAAGTTACTAACTTAATCCTATATCAAACATCTCCAATTCAACCAGGATCGGATTAATTATTATATCAATAGCACACATCCATCAAATAGTCATATTCTATGCCTACTTTCCTGATAATTGTGGTTTCTTCCCCCTCACCTTGTGTACACTATGTACACTTGTACCAACGTCTCGAATCTCATAAAACAAGCTCCTCCGTCCCTCTAGGTTGCTGCCACGCGTCCCAATAGGCTCCCCGGTGCTCCAAAATTTACCCTAACACATGGACAGAGTCCCGACGATGTCATAAGTCCTAATCTTGCAACTATTTTCCAAACAGAGCTAGAATCGAAGCAAGAATTGAGAAAGAAGGAAACGAAAATGTCGACATGTCGACGCGTTAGGGATTCGAGTATTACCTCAATTGTACCGAAGAATCACTAGTCAATACATGTAGTACTTGCAGTCCTGATCACAACAGTGTAGTCAGAATCGAAATCGGACGGACGGATTCTCCTCGGCATGAGTTTCTCTCTCTAACATCTCTCCATCTTCTCTCCCACGATCTCTTTGTGTGTCAATTCTGTCTCTGTATGTTTTGTTTGAGGTAACTTAAGTTACCTCTTGAAAATCTTATTTTTTTTTTCATTTTTCTGGCGGTGGCGCTCAGCATGGAAATCCTACCCTCAGCGTGGAAATCCTACGCTCAGCGTGGATCCATCCACGCACGCCTGATTGTGTGACACATGTCCCTCAAGGCATCCCTACATTGCTTCCCCACGCTCAGTGTGGACTCTGGTCAGCAACATTGACTTCACGCATTTCTTAGCATTCTGAGTTCGTTCCAAGGCCAAATCTCTTCAAATTTGAAAGGTAACCTTCTCATACCATCGTAAACATTATCTAATACTTAAACATCCTTAATTCACCTCTTAATCATATTCTTGAAAAATGGGATGTTACTTTACCACCCCTTAAAATAAATTTCGTCCTCGAAATTTAACGGTGGTTATATGCAACATCGTAAATTCATACCAAAAGTTTTATATGCTTCCGCTGCGCATTCTGATACAACTATCGATAACATGATCTTACTAATTCATACATATACTTTAATTTATCAAAACTTAGACATACACAAACTTGTCGATTCATACATATACACATATATATACATAGCATGTCTTTAGCAGGATATTTAGTACATATATACATCATCATCTTCAAACTTATAGCTTCAAAATATTCTCTTTGTCGCAACCAAAAAGAAAAACTTTTTTTTCCTTTTAGAGAAAAAACATGGAGTCGCCACCAACTTTATTTAATTTCGGGAAAGTTGGAAAACCCTTTAAGAAAAAGCTTTGGGTTCGGGAGTCGATTACGTATAGGGAAGGCATGGAGACTTAACCCCACGGCACCCTAGAACATCCATAAAAATGGTTACCCAAAATTAGTTGTGTAAATTATTAATAACTTTGAAAATATTTGTTATACCCCAAAAATCGTTTAAAAAAAAAAATCTTTAGTTGTGAAATTTTTGATTAAAAGGAAAAAAATAAATCATTTTAGTTGTGAAATTAAGTCCACAGGGCAACCTCAAAATCTAAAGGGTTGAACATGACACTTGTCATAGGGCAACCCAAGAAATAAGATTGTTTTAATTAAGTGATCATCTTCTATTTTTATGTAAAATAAATAATTTTACCTCTTGGAAATAGAACAGAAATGAAACGTTTTACTAGCTTATTCAGTAAACAGTGACACATAAACTTCATAGTAAACAGAGACAAAGATGAAACATTTTGCTAATTCATTCAGTTTACCCAAAAACGAAACATATAGCACTCATCATACCAACTCATTCGGTTTCAATATCCATGGATTCTCCTTTCGTTATAAACAGAGACACAAAAATAAGAATGTCAAGAGAAACTTACGAATAATATCAACAAAGAGAACAAGGATTACTAAATGAGAGCAGAATAACAATGATTTTGTTTTCTCCCAGTGGTAAGATTTCAAGATCAAAACCCTTACATTTCAATTTCACTGACTCTTTTAACTCTTCCTTCTTATGAAAATTTGGAACCACTCTAATGACAAAGAAGATAAAAAAAACTCAAATCCCTAATCTCTTTTCTTCACAAAGAAAATATCAGATAAAAATCTCTCTCTCCCTTTGTCTGCGTCTCCTCCTCTCTCTGATCTTTTTTTCCCTGTCTTCGTAACCCTTTTTATAGATGGAGAAGGGGGCTTCATGCTTCTTCTTACCCAGCGGCTTCAAGGTTGGTCTTCACGAAATCCAGAGCTTGGGTGGTTCTGAGCAGAAATCGCGTGTGTCCAGATAGGGGCGGCGCGAGCAGCGGAAAGGAGGTGATTTGATGTGAAGGTTACGTGTTTGAAGAGAGAAAGAGATGGGGTTTTGTCTGATATGTAAGATGGGTTTTTTTAGGGTTAGGAATGTGGCTGCTAGGTTTAAATGAGGGAGGAGATGAGGAAGAAGAAGGACCAATGGGTAGAGGAGGCGCAAGGGCGGTTGGAGAGCGGGAGGAGGAAAAGAGGTCTTGTCTGAAATGTAAAATAGGATTTTTTAGGGTTAGGAGAAGTAACTCAATCTCCTTTCTTCTTTTCGCTGATTGTCCTTTTCTTCTTCTTTTCTTTGTCCTTTCTTCATTATCTTCTTATTCTTCTTTCTTTATTCTTTAGCCTCCAGCCTGAAAATAAAATTGTAGTGGACGGAACCTCCTTGTCCAACAGAAAGTTAGATATGAAAAATTAGATATGCACTAGACGGACCTCCTCGTCCAACAGAAGTTTAAACATGCAATGGACGGAACCTCCTCGTCCAACAGAAAATTAAATATGCAATGGAAGAACTATTCGTCCAACAGAAAGTTAAACATGCAATGGAAGGCCTACTCGTCCAACAGAAAGTTAAACATGCAATAGAAGACCTACTCGTCCAACAGAAAGTTAAAAATGCAATGGAAGACCTACTTAAAAATGCAATGGAAGACCTACTCGTCCAACAGAAAGTTAAACATGCAATGGAAGACTTACTCGTCCAACAGAAACTTAAAAATGCAATGGAAGACTTACTCATCCAAAAGAAGCTTAAAAATGCAATGGAAGACCTACTCGTCCAACAGAAACTTAAACATGCAATGGAAGACTTACTTGTCCAACAGAAACTTAAAAATGCAATGGAATACCTACTCGTCCAATGGAAGACCTACTCGTCCAACAGAAACTTAAACATGCAACGGAATGGACGGGACCTCCTCGTCCAATAGCAAATGCAATGCAATGGAAGACTTACTCGTCCAACAGAAACTTAAAAATGCAATGGAAGACCTACTCGTCCAACAGAAACTTAAAAATGCAATGGAAGACTTACGCGTCCAACAGAAACTTAAAAATGCAATGGAAGACCTACTCGTCCAACAGAAAATGGACGGTACCTCCCCGTCCAACAGCAAATGCAATGCAATGGACGGGACCTCCGCGTCCAACAGCAAATGCAATGCAATGGACGAAACCTCCTCCTTTCTTCACTATTTTCTTTTTCTTCTTTCTCTCTTCATTATTATTATTATTTTTTAGTCTCCCTGAAATATAATAACATAATAATAAAATGAAGACGGACAAAAATGGGTGTTCACACTCTTATCCAAAACATAGCGAGAGAAAGTTGTTAACTACTTCCAAAAGATCATTGAACAAAACCTCGCTGATTACGATTGAGAAGACTTAGTTCCTCTTAATGTGAACACGGGTCCCGTTGTTGGAGGTCGCGTTGCTTGTTGTCCCGTTCCATGAAATTGTGTTCTCGTTCCCTGTCTTTCATTATTTAATCTTGTTGCTTTTCCTTGTCTGCAGTCTTGGAAAACATGTCATGTCTTGCCACATTTAAAGCAAACAATATTCTTGGCTTGACAATCCTTCATTAAGTGTGCACCACCACATTTGAAACAACGGAATTGCTTTTGTCCATCTACCCCGATGGTCATTGTTTGTTGTTCCGTACGATCATACGGTTTTCCTTCAGTTCGAGATTCACCTCTTTGGTTTTTCTGATGATTCCTGATCGGTCCTTTGTTCTTCTTTTGCTGTCGAGCTTCTATCCTTTTGTCATGACTTTCTAAAGCAGTACATCGTTCAACCATTTCTGGAAGCCTGGAAATTCCCAAAGGTAGCATTGCTCTCTGTAATTCACTTCTCAAACCATCTTGAAATCTTTCACATATCCCCTTTTCATCAGGACATACTTGATAGAACTTGGAGAATTTGAGCAAGGAATCAAACCTTATAGCATACTCTCCGAAAGACATACTTCCTTGTTTATGATTTAAGAATTCTTGTTCCTTCTAATGCCTAATTGTTTCAGGAAAATACATTTCCAAGAAACATTCCTTAAACAGCTCCCATGTAATTATTCTTCTTTCTGCTTCTAAAATCTTCTGTCGATTTTTCCACCAAGACTCCGCACCTCCCACCAGCATAAAAGATGCGTATGTGGCCTTCCTGTTTTTCGTGCAACGCATTGCCGTGAACACTTTTTCTATTTCCTGTATCCATAATTCCGCTCTTTCTGGATTATACTCTCCGTGAAATTGTGGCGGCTTTCCTTTCATAAATGCAACCAGTCCTGCATCCATTACTCCTTCTTCTTGCCTTTGATTTTGCTGTTGTTGGAGTTGTTTCATCAACTGCGTATTCTGCTGCGACTAAAGCAACATAGTTCTTGCCATATCCCTCATTGTTCTCATGACTTCGGACTCATTTTCTTCTTTAGTTCTAGGAACCTCTACATCCTCACCATTGTCTTCTACGTTTCCTCCACTTTGACTACTACGAGTCCCACGAGCCATAGGTTCCTGTAAAAGTAACCATTAGCTCATATTCATAAGATATATATATAACACAACCTTAGGTAGTCATAGCTATCTTATGAATAATCGAAACAGTTACCATTGTCTCTCAGCGTAGAAACAATAGATAACTCGTGGAGAGGACACACTACCCAACTTCTAAACATAGTCGGCACCCAAGGAGGGTTCAACTAGACACAGCCAGTAACAACATCTTGTACCTCACAGCCTGATTAGAACAAAACTGCTTTGATACCACTAATGTAACACCCTTTCGGGTGCCACATGGATGTTAATGCATGTAGTTATAATGGAAAGTTTGAAAATATTTAAGGCATTTATTTTCATCAATAAAACATATATACAACATCAGAGTATTACAGAAGCTATGGCTTACACAATAATTGACACTCAACTGGCCGTGGTATAAACACTAAAAGACTTAACAATATTCTCGAAGATCTCTTCAATAACGATGTCACTATGAAGGACGACTTTCACTTCGGAGACTTCTCGATGTCTTCACTAGTTGAAGATTCGTTTCCATCTTTGAGCCACGACCCGAACCAACATATAAACATAAACAGAGAACATAAATATACCGGAGGTAAGAAACTCTACAATTATCACAAATAGGAAATAGCATAAAATATTACATATTAACATGTACATCAACAAACACAATTGTCTCCCAAGATCATCGTCATATCAATCAACCTCAAACTCATTCACTAGGATCACTGCTTCCTCTATTGCACAACTGGTCCTATTTGCATGGTTGGCCAATTCTACAACAACGTTCAGTCGGTAGTTGAGCTACTAACTCCCGCGTAACCAACATGAGTTCCGCCATCTTGGTCGCTCTGGATAGTCCACCTCAACCTCGTGTGGCAATTACTCAAATAACTATTGCAACTGTTCACACGGCCCCTCTATAACAATCACTCAAACAGCTATTGCAGTTGTACACAGATACACTCCTTGTACAATAACCACTCAAACAGCTATTTCATCTATGCACATGTATTATCCGACCTCGTATAATAGCTACTCAAACGGCTTATCGCAGCTAGTCATACGGACCCTTGTGACAACTATCCAACTTTCGTTGTGGTCGTTCACAATAACCAACCTCATATAAGTACCCGCTCAAACGGCTATGGCGGCTACCCACAAGGTTGACCAACGATATGCATGAGATGCATATGCATCCATCACCACATGATTTCATATACCTCTATATCTAACACCTTTATATAACCACATGATCATATATTCCTAATTAAGTTACTAACTTAATCTTCTATCAAATATCTCCAATTCAACCATGATTGGATTAATTATTATATGAATAGCACACATCCATCAAATAGTCATATTCTATGCCTACTTTCCTGATAATTATGGTTTCTTCCCCCTCACCTTGTGTACACTATGTACCCCTGTACCGGCATCTCGAATCTCGTAAAACAAGCTCCTCTGTCCCTCTAGGTTGCTGTCACGTGTCCCAATAGGCTCCCCGATGCTCCAAAATTTACCCTAACACATGGACAGAGTCCTGACAATGTCATAAATCATAATCTTGCAACAGTTTTCCAAACAAAGCTAGAATCAAAGCAACAATTGAGAAAGAAGGAAACGAAAATGTCGACGTGTCGACGCGTTATGGATTCGAGTATTACCTCAATTTCTCTCTCTAGCCTCTCTCAATCTTCTCTCCCACGAGCTTTCTGTGTCTCTATATTCTGTCTCTGTATGTTTTATTTGAGGTAACTTAAGTTACCTCTTGAAAATCTTATTATTTTTTTTCATTTTTCTGGTGGTGGTGCTCAGCGTGGAAATCCTACGCTCAGCCTGGATCCATCCACAAGCACCTGGTTGTGTGACACGTGTCCCTCTACGCGTCCCTACACCGCTTCCCCACGCTCGGCGTCAACTTCCCATGCTCAGCGTGGCCTATGGTCAACAATGTTGACATCGCACGTTTCTTCGCATTCTGAGTTCGTTCCAAGGCCAAATCACTTAAAATTTGAGAGACAACTTTCCCATACCATAATAAAAATTATCTAATACTTAAACATCCTTAATTCACCTCTTAATCATATACTTGAAAAACGGGATGTTACATTACCACCACCCTTAAAATAAATTTCGTCCTCAAAATTTAACGGTGGTTATATGCAACATCGTAAATTCATACCAAAAGTTTTATATGCTTCCGTTGTGAACTCTGATACAACTATCGATAACATGATCTTACTAATTCATACATATACTTTAATTTATCAAAACTTAGACATAAACCAACTTGTCGATTCATACATATACACATATATATACATAGCATGTCTTTAGCAGGCTTAGTACATATATACACCATCATCTTCAAACTTATAGCTTCAAAATATTCTCTTATCCAAAACATAGCGAGAGAAAGTTGTTAACTACTTCCAAAAGATCATTGAACAAAACCTCGCTGATTACAATTGAGAAGACTTAGTTCCTCTTAATGTGAACACAAGTCCCGTTGTTGGAGGTCGCGTTACTTGTTGTCCCGTTCCTTGAAATTGTATTCTCGTTCCCCGTCTTTCATTATTTAATCTTGTTGCTTTTCCTTGTCTGTAGTCCTGGAAAACATGTCCTGTCTTGCCACATTTAAAGCAAACAACATTCTTGGCTTGACAATCCTTCATTAAGTGTGCACCACCACATTTGAAACAACGGAATTGCTTTTGTCCATCTACCCCGATGGTCATTGTTTGTTGTTCCGTACGATCATACGGTTTTCCTTCAGGTCGAGATTCATCTCCTTGGTTTTTCTGATGATTCCTGATCGGTCCTTTGTTCTTATTTTGCTGTCGAGCTTCTATCCTTTTGTCATGACTTTCTAAAGCAGTACATCGGTCAACCATTTCTGAAAGCCTGGAAATTCCCAAAGGTAGCATTGCTCTCTGTAATTCACTTCTCAAACCATCTTGAAATCTTTCACATATCCACATTTCATCAGGACATACTTGATAGAAATTGGAGAATTTAAGCAAGGAATCAAACCTTATAGCATACTCTCCGAAAGACATACTTCCTTGTTTCAGATTTAAGAATTCTTGTTCCTTCCCATGTCTAAATGTTTCAGGAAAATACTTTTCCAAAAACATTCCTTAAACATCTCCCATGTAATTATTCTTCCTTCTGCTTCTAAAATCTTCTGTCTATTTTTTCACCAAGACTCTGCACCTCCCACCAGTATAAAAGATGCGTATGTGACCTTCCTGTCTTCCCCGCAACGCATAGTTATGAACACTTTTTCTATTTCTTGTATCCATAATTCCGCTCCTTCTGGATTATAATCTCTGTGAAATTGTGGCGGCTTTCCTTTCATAAATGCAACCAGTCCCGCATCCATCACTCCTTTTTCTTACCCTTGATTTTGCGGTTGTATGATAGAACATACTCCGCCACTTATTTCTTCATCTTTGGCCACCAAAACATCTTCTTCAAGTCTTGGTACATGTTGGTGGCTCCTGGGTGGAAACTCAGCTTACTCTTATGTGCCTCCTCTAAGATCATCTTCCTAATCTCTAAGTCCTATGGCACACATATTTGTTCCTTAAACCTTAACACTCCATCTGATCTTCTCCTAAACTCTGAAATCTTCCCCTATCTATACCTCGATTCACATCCAGCAAATATTCATCCTGACCCTGCTTAACCTTAAGATCTCTCAAAAACTCACTACCGATGGTGATCATACCTAAGCATATTCTATCATCAATCAAATCCATACCTAGGTTCAAATCTCTAAACTGTTCAAGCAACTCCATCTCTTTCACCATCATTGCGGATACGTGCAAGGATTTCCGACTTAGTGCATCCGCCACAACATTAGCCTTCCCTTGATGGTATTGAAGATCAAATTCATAGTCCTTAATAAATTCCATCCATCTACATTGCCTCATGTTCAGCTCCTTCTGATCAAACAAATACTTTAAACTCTTGTGATCACTGAACACATTAAACTTAGCTCCATAGAGATAGTGTCGCCATATCTTCCATGCGAACACTATGCCTGCTAACTCCAGATCATGGGTCGGGTAATTCCTTTCATGAACCCTCAATTGTCGGGAAGCATAAGACAAAACTCTTCCCTATTGCATCAAAACACAACCCAATACTTGATATGACGCGTCACAGTACACGTCAAACTGTCCTAATGGATCTAGTAACGTCAGCGAAGGAGATGTAGTCAACTTCTCCTTTAGCTTCTAAAAGCTCTCTTCACACTTCTCTGTCCAAACAAACGCCGTACCTTTTCTCGTTAACTGCGTCATAGGCAATGCAATCTTCTAGAAACCCTCGGTGAACCTCCTGTAATACCCGACTAATCCTAGGAAACTCCTCACCTCACTCATTGACTTAGGCCTCTCCCACTTAATCACGGCCTCTACCTTAACTGGATCAACAACTATCCCTTTCTTGTTGATTACATGCCCTAGAAACTGTACTTCTTCTAACCAAAATTCACACTTGGATAGCCTAGCATACAACTGCCTATCTCTCAACACCTGTAACACCACTCTCAGATGTTCCACGTGTTCTTCCCGACTACGGGAGTAGATAAGAATATCATCTATAAATACCACAACAAACTTGTCGAGGAACGGTCTAAAGATCCTGTTCATGTAATCCATGAACACCGCTGGGGCATTAGTTACACCAAAAGGCATAACTAGGTACTCGTAGTGTCCATACCTCGTCCAGAAAGCGGTCTTAGGTATATCCTCCTTCTTCACCCTAATCTGATGGTATCCTGATCTTAAATCTATCTTGGAAAACACCGAAGCTCCCTTCCGCTGATCCATCAGATCATCTATCCTAGGCAACGGATATTTGTTCTTGATTGTAACTTTATTCAACTGCCTATAGTTTGTGCACAACCTAGAACTTTTGTCCTTTTTCTTGACAAATAATACCGGTGCTCCCCAAGGAGAAACACTCGGTCTGATGAATTCCTTCTTCATCATGTCATCCAGTTGTTTCTTCAACTCTGCCAACTCCACTGGTGACATCCAATAAGGAGCTACTGATATAGGTTCGGTCCCTGGTATGAGATCTACAGGGAACTCGACCTCCCTATCTGGTGGCAAACCTGGAACATCAGGAGGGAAAACCTCAAGAAACTCTCTCACGATAGGCAAAGAATCCATACTCGGAGTCTCCTTAGCTTCCAAATAGAAAAGCACCATATACTGCTGAGACTCGTCACTCCTCATAGCTGTTCCTTGATTGGCAGATACTATGCTACAAGGCTCAAGAAAAGATAAGGTCTTTCGGGCACAGTCTAACACTACATGGTTAGCCGAAAGCCAATCCATGCCAAGGATAACGTCTATCTGCTGCATAGGCAAACAGATGAGATCTACGAGAAATGTCCTATTTTCAACAACTATAGGACATTGCAAGCAAACAGACATAGTGATCAAAGGATCACCAGTAAGGGTAGATATGGTCAAAGTATATGGTAGCTGGGAAACGGGTAATTGTAAATGATCCACACACTCATGGGACACAAAAGAATGTGTAGCGCCTGAATCAAACAACACAGACGAGAGTCTTCCAGATATTAAACACATACCTTGAATAAGATCTGTAGATTGAGAGGACTCAGATCCTCTCACTGTAAACACCCTCCCAGTGGCTTGAGGTCTGGCCGTCTGTCGTCCTTCTGCTGGAACTCCTCTCCCAGCTCCTCCTCTAGAACTACCGATTCCTCTGCCGGCAGCTGGCTGCTGCTGTATCGCTCTCTGTTGGCAATCCCTAGCAAAATGACCTGGTTTGCCACGAACGTAGCAACCAGACCCACCTGTGCAATCTCTGATGTAATGCGGACCTCCACATCTGAAACAAACTGGGCCCCTCTGCTGCTGACCCTCTCTGGTAACTGGTGCTAGTGGTGCGGATGTCTGAGCGCTTTGTCCCGGTCTAGTGTATGGTCCTCTCCTCCACTGAGAACCTCTATCACCTCGCCTCTAATGACCTGCTCTGGTAGGACCCCCACTACGCTGCTGTCTCTGCTCTGCAGCCTGCCTTTGGTCCATACCCTCAATGGCACTGCACCTCTCTACAAGCTCTAGGAAACTCAGGATGTCCAAGGGCACTATAGCCCTCCTCAACTCATGCCATAAACCCTCCTCGAATCTCTGGCACATTCAGTCCTCATATGGAAACCTCTGGTAGAACTCAAAACTGAATCAGAGCCTCAAATCTGGCCGCATAATCACCAACAGACCGGTCTCCCTGCTGGAGACTCATGAACTCTCTCTCCTTCTCGCGTCTGACTAACCGCGGGAAGTACTTTTCAAAGAAACACTCTCTGAACAGCTCCCAACTGATCAGTCTTCCCTCATCCTCTAGCAATCTCCTCTTGCCTCTTCACCATGACTCAGCCCCTCCGGTCATCATGAAGGCGGCATAGGTCACCTTCTTGTCATCTCTGCATCTCATGTTATCAAAGATCTTCTCTAGTTCCTGAATCCACCACTCTGCTCGCTCTGGATCATACTCTCCACTGAACTGTGGTGGCTTACCTTTGAGAAAGGTAGCCAATCCTGCATCCTCATCCTCAGCGGCTCTCCTCCTATCCTGCCGCTCCTGTAACTCTGCCTCTCTCTAGACCCTTTAAGCATTCTGCTGTGCCTGCTGCAATAGAACGGATGCTAACTCGCGGATAGTCCGAAGGGTCTCGACGGACTCTCCTCCACCTCCAATCCCTACCTCTGGCTGATGAGTCTCATCCTCTGCACCCTCTATCGCTTTACCACCACCACGTCTGCCACGTCCTCGACCTCGGCCTCCAGCCATGATCTTGTTAAAAGAAATCATTAGCCCACATCAATATGACATACAATACTACATAAAACTGGAATATAAATACTATATGCCTTAGAGATGTCGCGTCGGACTCACTACCCAACTTCTAAGCATAGTTGTTATCCAATGTGGATTCAACTAAATGGCCAGTTCACCCTAATCACAATGATCACAGTCCGTTTCAGAACCGAACTGCTCTGATACTACTAAATGAGACGCCCCGACGTCCCATTAAAGAAAACCCAAAATATTAAGACCTAATTTTGTTATTATCGTTAAGCGAGTATATTAAAACAACGGAAAATTTAAAACTTAAAATTACAAACACATATGTAAACATACATACAGCACATAACTATAAATATATACATACATGCCAGTACTGCTGTCAAGGGATTCCCCTCTGTAGGATCCCGATATATACACAAGCTGGTGACATCAACAAAATACATCAAAAGCCAAAAGAAAAGCCTCACCGATGCACTCCAAACCCCGTCCCCTATCAAAAATACAGTAAAACCTCACTCACACCTATGCTGATGGAACTGGCCCGAGCCATCATACACTATCGCCCTCGTCTGCATCTTGAGGTCCGGCAGGCTCGGACAATCCTCCGCTATCACTGGAAGAACTCCTAGCCGGCTGCCCCTGAAACCTCTGCCTGTAAAGTCTGCTATCCCGAGGATGTAGTCATCTAGCAGATACCCGCGTAGACTCAAACCACAGCACGAACCTCCGGAGGTGCGAGTACCTCAGGAAGAGGTGCTAGATCCTGAGCGGGGGCAACTGGGTCCTCCTCTGAAATAGGTGCCAACTCGGGATCCAACGCTGGTGCGGGTACAGGTGCGGGTGCAAACCCGGGCACCAAGGCATCAAGAGGTACCATGAAGGGTACAGGGGCCATCCCGAACATAGGCGGCATCGGTGGTACGTGTCCATCAGGCTGTGCGATCGGAAACGGAAAGGTTGTGCCGAAACGAAATGTGCCAACAAATCTGATGGACGCTCCCTGCCCAAGCCCTGTAGGGATGGACACAGGACCCGTATATACCGCGAAACGAGTGACTGGGTCCACAAGCCACCCGTGCGGGTTTAAGCACTCCACCTCATAGGTCCCCGAGAGGGGGAACCCTGGATCCTGGGTCATCCATGGGTGGTCCTAGTGCGCCATCTGCTCTGTCGGAGTCTGAAGTACAAAACATATATATACACAACACACAGCAAAAGAAAAGGGGATAAGAAGCCATATAACATCAAACGTGGAAAGGGTTTAGCCACATTTAATTAAATAACAGCACACTAAACATACGTCTCCAAAGTATGGGTATATATATATATATATAACATAATCATCCTCAATCCACATCTTGGATCTTTCCTCTACCCTTCATCATGATGCAATGCAAATGTTGTATAAATAATCTCATCAGGTATCGGCCATATCCGGATATCTCATCAATATAATCGACACGTCCCAGAGTCCCCGACGCACACCCTCGTCCGTGGATGGAGGGTGCCGACGCAAAACAATGGCACTATAGCTACACAACCCGGTGCACACCTCTGGACTACAATCCAGGATGCTCATGCAATGCATGAACTATAGCTGCGACTAAAATGAAATCATCTCTGGACGGTCCGCTGTTAGCCTATCCCCAGGAATTCTCCCTCCGAGGCATAGACCCTATTCGACCATGTTTCAGGTCCACTCGACCTTGTTTCAGGTCCCTCATATCACAGACCATGTTTCAAGTCACCCCCTAGTGCCCTAACCGCTCTTCATAATCTCATAGATAACCTCAAAATAATCTCATCTCATCAATCTCATCCTCATGTCACGATAATCATCTCGGTTAGGCACTGCTATCACATATCATATACAATCCCCAATACATCCTCATGTCTCAACATAACTTGTAACTTACTCAACCTCCTAGCGCAATCCTAACACTCATCATATCATCACAATCATCATCATGTTATCCAAAATCATCATCATATATCATCATGTCAAAATATCATTTCCAAATAATAAATACCAAAATATAATAATAATAATAATAATAAGTATAACACTTTCAAAAATAATTACAATACTCATGATATCGTACATCAAGTACAAAGTTCAAATCAACTAGTCAAACATGCAATTATCACATAATAAAAATAATCATATATATATATATATATATATATATATATATATATATATATATATATATATATATATATATATAGCGTAATGACGATAAACGCACAATTCCTATATCATCATCGGTACCACTAAGTAGTCCCCAATGTGGTATAGACATTGTCCGTTACTCGCTCTCGTGTAGGGTTTAGGTCGCCCTATGCCCTTATCTAATTAAATGTAACCGCGCCGTTCCCGATGTTAAATAGTTTCTTTCCCCCACCTGGAGAGTCATACGATGCTCGAAACGTAGCAAAACGAAACTTCCTCCCACTTTCTCAATTCTGCCCTACCCGATTCTCTGGCCTCGGAGCTTCCAAAAATTCACCTAAGCGTCACATTACTAAGCACACGTTACTAGGAGTTCATATTCGAAAACGGAATTTAATTCCGACAAACGAAATGAAAGATATTACGAGAAACATAACGAACGAAGTTTCGACATAAAAGAGGATGATTTACCTTCACTTTTAGAAGAAAAGGAGAAGAGAACAAGATAGATATCCTCGCTACGATCACAACCACGTACTCCGTTTCGCGATTGGACGATTGAAACTCTCACACTCTTAGCTAGAAGCTTTTCTCTGTCTAAGACTTCTCTCTCTCTCTCTCTCTCTAAGACTTCCCTCTCTGTTCTCTGGCCTCTCTCTACTCTCTGCCTCTGTTTTTCGTTTGGTGACTTAAGTGACTTAAGTCACTTAAGTCATCTTTTATTTTTGCTGAAATTCACGCTAGCGCTCT
Organism: Sophora flavescens; assembly: GCA_030762895.1. Taxonomy (NCBI): domain Eukaryota; kingdom Viridiplantae; phylum Streptophyta; class Magnoliopsida; order Fabales; family Fabaceae; genus Sophora; species Sophora flavescens. The sequence goes on from CM061067.1 coordinate 79,000,317, forward strand.
AGCGTTGGAAACCTAGCACTCGAGCGTTCCAACACTTGAGCGTTGGCTTTTCCACACTCGAGCGTTGGAGGGCTGGTGGACCACCGTGCCATGCAACTAATCAGGAGCTGCCACGTAAGCCCTGATTGACACGTGGCAAGTCAAAGCATGGCCCGTGTCTGTTGACTTGGGAGCTTGAGCGTGGATACTCCCATGCTCAAGCATTGACTTTTGACAAAAAGTCAACTCTTTGCGTTCAGGGTCCGTTTGACGTCCAATTATGCTCAAATTTGAGATATAGGATCATTAGGACTTAATAAACAACCTAAAACCATCAAAAAGGCCTAATCTCATCGCTAACTCCAAAATTCTTATTTCACACTCAGACGTCTCAAGGACGCTCACCGGGAAAACCCTAATTGATCTCTAAGCCTCAAACTTACCCGAAAAAGCCGCGTACTTAACATGCAAGGGTTTCTAAACCTCAAACAACATCTCAACTATGTATTCCAAGTCCTAACCCTAAACCTCATATGTAAACCACACATAAAATCGTGGATGTTACAACAACCACTCAAATAGCTATTGCAGTTGTACACAGATGCACTCCTTGTACAATAACCCCTTAAACAGCTATTGCAACTATGCACAAGTATTATCCGACCTAGTATAGTAGCTACTCAAACAGCTTATCGCAGCTAGTCATATGGACCCTTGTGACTACTATCCAACTTTCGTTGTAGTCGTTCACAATCACCAACCTCATATAAGTACCCGCTCAAGCGACTATTACGACTACCCTCAAGGTTGACCAACGATATGCATGAGATGTGTATGCATCCATCACCACATGATTTCATACACCTTTACATCTAACACCTTTATATAACCACAGGATCAGATATTCCTAATTAAGTTACTAACTTAATCTTATATCAAACATCTCCAATTCAACCAGGATCGGATTAATTATTATATGAATAGCACACATCCATCAAATAGTCATATTCTATGCCTACTTTCCCGATAATTGTGGTTTCATCCCCCTCACCTTGTGTACACAATGTACCCTTGTACCGGGATCTCGAATCTCATAAAACAAGCTCCTCTGTCCCTCTAGGTTTCTGCCACGCATCACAATAGGCTCCTCGGTACTCCAAAATTTACCCTAACACATGGACAGAGTCCCGACAATGCCATAAATCATAAAATCAATGCTAAAAATCTTCCTCAGTTAAAAGAGGGTTGATAGTCAAAATCCATGACTAATAATAATTTCATGTAAGTAACAAGTAATAGTTTCGTACAAGAAATAATTTAATTAGTTAATTAATTTTTTTAGCACAAGGAAAGCAAAAACAAAAGCAGGAACTACAGCCTAATCCTGACTTGCGTTACTGCATCAGCTATTAAAGTAAAACTAAGCTATGGACAGGTAGGCCAAATCTTGAGAGAATGATCCATAGAAGCACCAAACTATGCTAACCAACTTGCAACTTCATTGCCTTCTCGGAGGGTATGATGTAAGACAATGGTCCAAGAAAAAGAAGTCAATCTGTGAATATCATCGATAAGGGGACCATAAGGATGACCCGGGGGGGGGGGGGGGGGTGGTGGTTTCCTTTAGCAACCAACTGTAAGGCCATACTGGAATCAGATTCCAACACTATGACTCTATGCCCTGCCTTCCAAGCCAAATCCAAACCACTTGAAATAACATTTAAGTCAGCATATAAATTGGAGGCTATGCCACATGAACATGAGAACCATTCTCCAATCTGGTTCCTTATCAAGTCACTAAAACCAGCTCTGCCTGGATTACCAAGAGAGTTGCCATCAACATTTATCTTAATAGAATTACCAATGGGAGGGGACCGGGTGACCTCTCTCCATTTGTTGTGCTTCACAGAACTACCAAAAGCCTTAATTAACAACTAATGAGAAGAGTGAATGGTTTATCATGTACCATTCCTGCCAACAATGATCATTAAAATATTCCTCATTTCTAGCTCTCCAAATAGACCAACAAGTGATAATGAACAACATGCCATTCTCAGCAGTAGCATGATGTCTGATACAGTTAGAGCTATCTTTCATGAAGAAATCAGGACCGGAGGAGAAAAGAAGTCTATCCCAAATAACAACAGCTTTTTGACAATCTAGAAGAGTATGAAGTAAAGTTTCCTGAGTAGCACCACATATTTGGCAAGAGGCATCAAAGGAAAGATGTCTCTAAACTCTGAGAACATTTATAGGCAGGATATTGTGCAGACAAAGCCAGACAAAATATAGATAAAATGCTTCATATTTTCTGGAATTTGAAGCTTCCAAGTCCAACTCATATCAGCATTCCCTTTATTTGAATTACCATTTTTAACTTCAGTCACTTATAACCATTGTTGGCATTATAAGAACCCAAATAAGAACTATCCCAAATAATAATGTCCTCTAAAATGCCATCTATGAAAATACATTTCATTTTCAATTTGATGTTGGGAGGAATCTGAGTAGAAAGTTTCTCAAAAAGCCATTCCTTATCATAAAAAATCCTTCAACAGCAACCTGGTATCACTGATATGCACCTAATCCACCAAGTTACATAAATAGTTATCTTCCAACCATTTGTCATTCCAAATAGAAAGCTCCCCCATTCTAACTCGAATTTTGAAGTCAAATTTAATAATATCTAAAGCCTTAACCAGAGCCTTCCAAACACAAGAAGACCCTGTAATATGCTTGGCCTGCAACATATCATAATCTTTCAAATATCTAGCAGACAACATATTCACCCGGAGCTTGTCCTGATTCTTCACCATATCCCATACATGCTTACTAAGAAGAGCGATATTGGACATTCTAATGACATGAATGCCAAGACTACCCCTAGCTTTAGGTTGCACTATGGTCCTCCAATTCACCCAATGAAAATTCTTTCCCCCAAATGAAGTTTCTAATGCTAGAATCAATGTTATTGCAAACACCTTTAGGCTTTAGGCAGCCACAAGTTTTGCATTGGGTAAACAGCCATAGCAGCAATAACAGAATTAGCAAGAGTTACCTTGCCAACCATGCTCAAAAGCCTTCCTTTCCACCCAACCAATCGACCATTAATCTTTTCCATAATATAAGAAAAATCAGAGTTCTTAACTCTGCCAGTCAATATTGGAAACCCAAGATACTTACCAAGCTGGAAAGTATGATTAAAATTCACTATAGATTCAAATTTAGAGACCTTAGTGCAATTAATAATGGAATAAGGCAGGAAATGGGACTTCTGAATATTGATCTTCAAAATAGAAGCTAAACAAAAGGTCTGGAGAACCTCGTTGACAAGCTTGGCTTGAGAAGTCTAGGCCTGAGAAAATAAGAGGAAATCATCCGCAAAGAATAAATGGGATATAGTCGGACCATTCTTAGCAATCTTGACAGGCAACCCCTTCTTAGATTGATCTTTCTCGTGGATAAGGAGAGCAAGCTTCTCCATACAAAGAACAAATAAGTAAGGGGACATTGGGTACCCTTGTCTCAAACCTTTCTTTGGCTTGAAGCTATCCAATCTCTCACCATTCCATTTCAAAGATAAGGATGAAGAAGTGATATAACTTATGATAAGATTGATAATAGATTGAGGGAAGCCAAACTCCATTAAAGTCAACCGAAGAAAATCCCAATCTACTCTTTCATAGGCTTTTTCAAAATTGATTTTGAATAAGAGATAGCCCCTAGAACCCTTCTTCCTCTTCATGTGATGGACAATAATTGATATTTAGGACACACGTTTAAATTATGATCCAGATTATGACACCATTTACACCCTACTTAAGCTTGTCATTAGAGGTGTTCAGACCCATTCCAATAAATAAAAAGTGATCGAAATCAAAATTGATTAAGTCGTTTTAAATGGTTTTAAATTGGTTCTATAATTAAAGAATCGATTAGTTTAATTTGTTTCAGTTTTCGGTTTCATTTTTTAATATTGATTCAAGCCAAACTAAACCGCACATGTTGTACTTAATCTTCGTTATACTTTGAAATTAGTCAAATTACACACATAGACTATCCAGTAACCCTAATTTTGTAATTTTCCTTTCTTTCCCTCTATTATATATGTTGCCTTAACCTCCCAAGTTTCAAACCCATTCTTCCCTAGTTCCCTCTCTCACTCTCTCAAGTATCATATTTGTTCTTCGCCATTATATATTCATTAGTTTCTTATTATTTGCAATATATAAGGAATATGACTGATAGTTTCTTCGTGATCCCAAGTATTTGTTTATGAATGATTTACGTAGCCTATAAATTTGTTTAAAATTGAACTTTGAATGCTATTTTGATTGTTGTTTTGTAGACTTATATCTTAGATATTTTGATCCAACCGATTTAGATTGATTCGTTATTGATATTGAAACCGATGAAATCCAAAACAAACTACAACAAGTTAATATATTTAGATCGGATGATTTTATACCTTAAAGACGATCTAAACCAAATCGTGAGTTTTAATAACAATGAAAAATAATAAAGTTAATCATATTCAATATAATTAATTTTATATTTGTATATATTTTTTGGTCCGAGACCGGGATGGAGCCGGGCTTTAATCATAGAGGGGGCCAAGTAAAAAACTCAAAGTTCATCCAACAAATATATATGCATAAAAATTCATACAAAATATTCATAACTATATGTTCTAAAATATGAATTACATTAGTAGTTTATCAAAATGTGAAACGTCTTTCCTACGTATCACAAAAATCATTTATAGTTAAATTTACACTGAACTTTTCAACAATTTTCTTTCAATGTATACTAGCAGAAAATTGGTTAAAAATTATATTTCATCTCGTTGCGAATTTTGACTATATTCATAATAAAAGATTACAATCAGTTAAAAATTCATCTTTCATTTTGTTACGAAATATAATTTTGACTATCCATGACTAAAAAGGATTGTTGTATAGTCAAACAGGATGGAAATAAGAGTTATAACTCTATACAAAAAAGAATAGACTTTTACTTTTGTATTTTTTACCAACCAATAAAATAAAATTAATAATTCTATACCATTAATAATTCAGAAATTTTAAAAAGTTAGGGAGGGCCAAGGCCCCATAACCATATTAGTAGGCCCGTCCCTGGTCTGAGATCCACGGTATTCAGGAATCACAGTAAATTCCGATTAATCCGAGTCGAGCTGAAAAGATTCATTTAAAGGGACAAAGAGACCTTGCTTAAGGGGAATCAAACTCCTTGTCGCTTGAACCAATAGGCGTTGGTGTTTTAAATTTGTATTTGATGAAGTTTAATGCTACACAAATTAATAGAATACATTAGATAGAATTTTGATATAATTCAAATAGATTTAACGATTGTTGTACAATGAGATAAGGTAATAAAACGCTTATTCATTTTTGTATTTTTGATCAAGTGTTTCTTTGTTTTGTTTTATTCGACTATGTTAGTTGATTACACTACCATGACTATAAGTCTTTTCCAACAATTATTTTTTTCATTAATTGTCACACTAATTCCTATTCAAAAACAGTAACATAAAAAACTAACTCCTATTCAATTGTCAACTAAATGGTGCTTTTCATGAATTTTGAACCCTACATTACAAGTAAAATCTACCAAAACAAATGTTTATATGCTTCTCCGTCCCTTCCTTCAAGACAAAGGTAGGTCTCAAATGGCTCTATGTAATCTCTAAGAGCAAGTAACAATGACATTTATTTTCTTTAACAATGTTGATATGCTGCAATGATGACAATACAATTAACGATGAAAAACATTTTGCTTTTATATATAGAGCGCCACAAACATATTTTACTTTTATAATATATATATATATATATAGAAATAAATAAAAGGTTATGTTTTTTGATTCCTATTCAATACAAGTAACAAAGATATATATGACTCTCTCTGTTTGTTTTTTTTATCCACATATGACTCTGTATTTTAATCTTGACCATTTAAAGTTGGATTCAATGGATATGATCTAATCTTCTCACTCTCACATAAAAAATTCACTCTCACTTATTATCAATAAAAAAGGCCGTCTCACTCGAATGGTCAAGATAAAAACATAAAGTTATGTGACTTTTTAAATGATTATGTGATTATTAAATAACTTTCAATTTTAACTATTCATGTATGGTTGTATGACCAAGATTTATCCCCCTCACTCTTATATAAGAAAAGCCCTCTCACTATATATATATACGCGCGCGCACACACACACATGTATGGAGTGTATCAGGTGAGAACTCCTCCTTATTATAAGAAATGAGGACTATTAATAAGATTCATTAGATAACACTTAAAAAGAATTAAAGGACCACATTATATATAGTGACATTAAAAACTATGTGACCTCTAACCTCTTCTCCTTCCTCCCCTCCTCTAGAATGCGTCTATAACCTTGCTCTGGAGCGATTAGATGAGGTTGGTACCCATCTGCCTCTGAAATCACTTTTCTCACATTTTGCAACGACAATGACGACCAGTAGAAGCTTTCTCATGGCAGTGTTACGTGGTTCCGGAGTTTCAATCAGGACTTACGAAAATACTACATGTTGAAGAAAAACAAAACAGATACATAATATTCTTGACCTGAATTCGACTCGTCAAATAGATCAGAACCATTGAGGACATACTCATTTCCATGGGCAGGCATAATTAGTATTCACAGAGATCACGCCACACAAATCCATTCTTGTAGCTTCTTTTTTTTTTGATAAGCTAAACTAGGGGTGGACATCGGTCGGTTATGATCGGATTCGGGTGAAAATTTTCAAAACCGACCATCAAAATATGTCACCCGTTTCTGTCCAAATGTACCTTGATTAGAGCGGGTTCGTTTTAGGCGGGTCGACGGGTCAGATTGAATCGGATGAAGGTCAAAAAAAAAATCACAGAATCCAAAACAAGAAGATGAACATAGAAACAAGAAGATAAACACAAACCAGAAATAAAAAATATACCCAGAGCAAGAGAAGAATAGATCAAACTTACATACCCGAAACCACAAAGGCACAAACCAGAAAGTTTCAAATTTTCAACCAAAAAGCAACTAAATTTCAAAAAAATATATCAAAACTTTCAACATATATCAGTATCTTCTTCTTCGTTGCAAGGTCCCTCATTCGCAGATCTAGCACTTAACATGCAGCAACAAGGATGGCTGGGTTCGAAGAGATGCGATGCATCTCGAGGCAGAGGATGTAGACGAAGAGAAGGTAGAGCGACTCAGCTGCAAAGGTGAAATGGGGTGCGTCTTGCGGCGGAGTGGAAGATGGAGTGGCATGGCAGAGCGGAATATGCTTATCTTAATCTCTGCGCACGCCGCCTCTGAGAGAGAGAAAGAGAAGTGTAAGTGTTATTGTATTAGGATTATTTTGTTTTAGGGTTATCTTTTTTGGGCTCCCATCTTTTTTTACTTTCTCATGGGCTTATGGCCCATATGCAAGGTAGGTGACTTAAGGGCCATTTAAGCTTTGATAAGTTTCTGGGTCATTTGTTTTTGGGCCTTTTAAATTTTTTGTTTTAACCTATTAAGAAAACCCTAAAACCTAACCTTGCCTTCTCACTGTGTGCAGCGCCGTTACCCTCCCTCCCACAGCCACATCAGTTTCACTCGCAAATCAACTCTGTGCTGCGCCGCTACTCTTCCTTCCCACATCAGTTTCGAAGCATCGTAGCCTCCCTTCAACCAAGCTTCTCCTCCACTTCCACAAGCTCTGTCACACATGAACATCACCTTGCACAACATCATCGTCCACCGCTCCTCCTTCATACTATACGTCGGTCGGTTTCGGCCACCGATGGAATTTATTTTCCCCACCCGCACTCGCTCGAACCAAGCCGTGTGTAACTGAAGTGAAGATCCGCCGACCCGCCGACCCGACAACATCCGCCCGCACACTGGTTTTCCCTTCCGGGTTGTTCGGGTGCGGGTCGGTTCGAAAATTTTGTCCAGTCCTAAGATAAAATGTATTAATGGGGTACTAGGGGTACCCCAAAACCCATGTACAAGAGAAATAATGATAGGTACAGCTAAAGCTTCAACCAAGAGTAAGGCCAACTACAAGGTTGAATTAAATCTATACCCCACCAACAAATAATCCCAGGTCCAAATTGAAAGAGGGAGCATAGCACAATAACAACAGCCACCCCTGCAAGAAAAAGCATCACCCACTGGGATGCAATTCTAAGCACAAAAACCAACAACTACATCAACTAAAAATCACACAAGCAAAGACACGATATCAATGAAAAGAGAAGTAGGACCCAAACCACTTTTAACCAGCAAAACTGAATGGTATGGCAGCAAAGCTGGGCAAAAGACCAGTGCAGTCCAAAAAAACAGCAGCAGCGACCCAATGTTAAGGAAGACAACCAACTGGGCAAAGGCATCAATCTGTGTAAGTATAATCCATGGATTCTGTTTCTGCCGAGAACCATAACCATGACCTATGTTTAATTTGCTCCAAAACAGATAAATAACTGATTTCACCATTCTTGAATATCATCTCATTTCTCATCAACCACAAAGACCAAACAGTTGAATGCCAGAATATATTTCTAAACCTCCTCTTCTTCCTACCTCTAAGCAACCGCCTATGTGAAGAATAAAAGCTGGGAATGTCATTAGATGCAGCTAAGGCAAAACCGAGCCATTTCTACACACAATCCCACACATTGAATGAAAATGGACAGAAAAGAAATAGATGCAGGACTGATTCCTGCTCAGAGCCACATAGAACGCAGCCACATTGTGACAGGTCTCTAATAATCTGTATAGTAAGTAGGTTCACTCTAGTTGGTAAGCGGTTCAATAACAATTGCCAAGAGAAAGCCAAAACATTGCTCGGCACACAACTAACCCAAAAATTCTTAAAGGTACTAGAGAGACCTAAATCCAGATTAATAAATATGCACCTAGAAAGCAATAGTTCATAAGTTACCTTAACCATGTATTGATTTGTGTTTCCAACCATCCAACCCTATTCATTCTCCCTTTCTCTACATATGCAAGCATCATCCATAGTAGCCGAAAACAAGTGAAGAATCTCATCCTCCCAAGCAAAAAAAGGCCTCCTCCATTCATTATCCTCCCACCAACCCATATTAGCTACCAAAGCACCCTTATCTAGTGACAAAGAGAAAAGTCTTGGAAATTCATCTTTGAGGCTTTTAACCCCAAACCACACGTCATGCCAAAACAGAATATTAGAACCATTACCTATCCTCCTTTGCACCTCATTTGAGAACCAATTTGATTCAAACACAAAGTTAGAGTCAATAGAACACAAATCCCTCCACGAAGATGAAGAATTACTCGAATTCCATTGTAGAGTATTCAGCTTGGGACTAGGCTCTCCATATCTTGAAACAAGAATTCTATGCCAACATGCTTCTTTATCAACCAACAATCTCCATCTCCATTTCCATAGCAAACTTAGACTGAAGAAGTCTAAGTCCTTGACTCCTAGCCCACCTATTTCTTTTGGAGAACATACCCTACTCCACCTGACCCAACAGATACCTCTTTTCCCATCACCACCACCCCATAAGAAATTCCTTTGAATGCCAACAAGGGCACTAAGCACTTTCCTAGGAATCCTGAAAAAGATAAGAAGTAAAGTGGAATACTAGACAGTACCGATTTCAGGAGCACAATTCTACCACCTAGTGATAGATGTCTCCCCTTCCATCTAGCAAGTCTTTTCCGCATAATATCCACCACCGGCTGCCATGTCTTAGCTCTTTGTGGGTTTGCACCTACCAGAAGCCTAAGATCAGTGAATGGCAACTCACCAACTTTGCAATACAAGAAAGAGGACCCAGCTGCAAGTAACGCCTCATTCACATTAATCCCAAACAAACAACTTTTATAAAAGTTGACCTTTAACCTGGACACCAACTCAAAGCTTCGAAGAATTGCTTTCATAGCCCACAGGTTTTGGTAGGATGTCTTCCCCACTAACAAAGTATCATCTGCATATTATAGATGTGACAAGGAGCAAGACTAACTATAGTCAAAACCAGAGAATCTACCACACTCCACAGCTCTAGCCATGAGGCCACTCAAGCCTTCTGCCACAATGAGGAAAAGGAAAGGTGCCAACGGATCACCCTGCCTAAGACCTTTCTGAAGAGTAATATCCTCTGTGGGGCTACCGTTAACAAGGACAGAAACATGCCCAGAAAACACACAAGCCTCCATCCAAACCCATCCAAACATCACAAAAACCCATTCTTCTCATCATGTACCTTAGGAAATCCCAACTAACCGAGTCGTATGCCTTCTCGAAATCGACCTTTAGGATAAGGTAATCCTTGTTCTTCTTCCTAGCCAAGTCTACTATTTCATTAATAGCCAAGACCCCGTCTAGGATTTACCGATTGGCTATGAAAGCTGATTGACAAATGGATATTAAAGGGCCAATCACCTTCTTGAGTCGAGAAGTCAACAGCTTAGAAATCAGTTTATGAATGTACCCAATTAGGGATATAGGCCGAAAGTCAGCAATCTTGTGAGGGTTCTCACGCTTAGGTATCAAAGCTATGAAGGACGAGGAAATCCCTTTAGGAAGAGCAAAATTTGAGTAGAATTCTGACACCAATAAGCCAATTTCCACACTGATAAAACCCAATAATTTCTTGAAAAAGGAAAACGTGAAACCATCCGGGCCCGGGCTTTTGTCCCCATCACAACTCCAAACAACCTCCCTAATTTCCTTCGTGGAGAATGGTTCTGTTAAACTAGCAACATCACTAGAACACATTCTTTTAAAATGTAGGCCATCCAAAACAGGTCGTTGGATATTAAAATCAGAGAACACACCCAGAAAATAATTCTTTATGGTGTTTTTAATGTTTCCCACCCCCTCAACCCACTCATCACCTGATTGAATAGCTAAAATGGTGTTTCTTCTCCTTCTATAATCAACACAAGAGTGAATGAAGGAAGAGTTGGAGTCACATTCCTTTAACCACCTAATCCTTGACTTTTGGAACATCAGGTTGTTTAGCCGCCTCTGCGCATTCCATAAAGACTCATTGATGACCTTCCTATCTATAACTTCAACCTTATTGAGAGGCCTAACACAAGCCACCTCATCGGATTGATTCAACTCCCCAACCAGAACTTTGATTTTTCACTAAAAATTGCCGAAAACCTCCACATTCCACACCTTCAACCCCTCTTTCAACTTTCTTAGTTTTTCTTTGAACCCAAAGATCTTCCAGCCATGCAAATGTGTTTCGGCCCAAAATTCTTCTACAAACGGCTTAAATTCCTCATGTTGCACCCAACAATTGTTGAAGCGAAAAGGTTTTGGCCCTCAATTCAAGCTATCACCCTTAAGCATTATAGGACAGTGATCAGAAACGTCCATCTTGCCCACCCACTGTGCCTCAGTACCCCACAGACTAATCCATCCTTCGAACACCAAAAATCTGTCTAATCTGCTAACTGCAGACCCGTCTGATTTGAACCAAGTAAAGCGATTACCAAGAATAGGCAAGTCAATAAGATTGAGATCTTCTATGAAACCAAGGAAACCAGCCTGTTCAGAAGTTAAGGGATTTCTTGTAACCCCCCTCCTTTCAGAATTATTCTTGACCGCATTGAAGTCGCATGCAACACACCAAACCTCCCCTCCGAATCCTGACTTAGACATAACAATGTCACGCCACATCTCCTTTTTCACAAATAGGTCACACGAAGAGTATACATTGACCACTTTACATACTGAGTTTGTTTTAGTCCAGACACCAGTGGCACCCAAGAACCTGTTCCCTGAGAAGTAGTATTGTACATAAAATAAACTAGAGTTCCACATACTAATCAAGCCACCAGAATTCCCCACTGCCGGAATAAACACCCAACCTACATTCTGATCTCCCCACAAGAACTCACACAAACCTCTCTCCACCTCAGCCACCTTTGACTCCTGGATGGCCACAAAGTCAGCTTGCTCTTCTTTAATTAAAGAGACAATTTTATGCTTCTTTGATTTGCCACCCAGGCCTCTAATATTGAATGAGATTATCTTCATAAAACACCCACTTGTTCGCCTAGGCAAGACATCACTTCCTTATCTCTGGCCTCCAACTCCACAACAAGATTAACCATATCCTCATCACCCCCAGAATAAGAGACACCCAACTCCGTACAGATACCCCAGATTTTTTTAGCATTACTAGTTGCACTGATAGATGATCTATTATCGTGCCCTCCACCATCGCCAGAAGCAGCGGATATAATACCTCGTTCAGGGACTGAGAGACCAGTTGAACTTAGCTCTGCCCCCACCGAACCCTTAGAGTTAGAATCTTCAGTACCGCCCAATTCTGGAGCATGCAAACACATGTGAGTGGAAGAAGCCAACGAATCAGGAACAACCTGAAGGGAAGAGGGCAATAAGGAGGACACAGAGGACCGGTTCCTTCTGATTCTTCTAATTTTATCAGAGCCATTCAAAATTAGATTTCTACCAATGAGCATCCTAGCCTTAAATCTTCTCTGTTTCTTCTTAATGTAGACTAACGAAAAATGCCCTTATGAGGAAGAGGAGACTTCCTGCATTTATCAATACACCCCTGAAATTTTGGATCACAACCCCCAATCGCCCCGAGCCTTCTACCAGCTTCATTTTTTTTAAATCTCAACTCACCCCCTAACAGCCCAGAAGGTTCCTTGGACCGACAAGCACAATTGAGCCCAAAAGAGCAACCCATTCCAACGTCCTTTGTTTTCTTGCTATTGCTCACCATTTGTTTTGCTCCCAAAAACTTTATATTGCAAGGTGGACCTTCTACCAGCCCAGTAACACCATTCTTACTAGCTGACCCAAAGTCCACATCTTTAGAAAGTCCTAGGCTATTAACCACCGGACGAAATCCCCATCCTCCTTTTAAGAAAGTACCAGCCGCCTCTGACCCAATTTTTCGTGTGAACCCTTCTTGCAAGCTGGAGCGGCATGAGGATTCATCATAATCAGTCCCCTTTTGTACCTTCTTCACGGGCATAGCCCCCTTCTTAGCCTGTGACCAAATTACCTTTTGAACCTACATCCTCCTTAGACCTCAAGTCAGATCGTATGCCTCGATTGCTCTGCGGTTTGACTTTTTAATTTGAAATTGATAGGTCATTCAACTGTACGACAACCTCCCCTTCCACCCTACCACCGCCTGAGACAACCATCCCTGGAACCTCTAGAAGGCTATCCACCACCGATTCACACCCATCTAAGAAAAAATCTTCACAGCTTCTAAACTCCTTAGCCACGCCAGATTTCCAGGTTGGGTCACACAACGATTCTTCCAGCAGAGAAATTGTGAAACAAATACCATTAATCTTAACCTCCACTTTCCTGTTTATAATTCCAGGAAGAGTTGTTGAGATAAGCATCCTCCCAACATCTAGTCTTTTCTTTTTCTTGGTGATTTCATCCACAACCCCAAACTTCCCAACCATTTGAGCAACCATTTTGAACAGATCTTCATTCCAAGCGTGAACGGGGACTCCTAGCACATTCACCCCTACAATCCTTTTTGTGGACACAATCCTTGGCGCCCAAAATCGAATATCTGAGAACCATTTTGTCAAAGTCTCGACATCATCGTTAATACTTTTTTTCCAGATTCTCATCACCTGTTGCAGAGAGTAGAACAAGATTACACCCTAAATGAGTAGCGGAGATATCGAATATCCCAGCCATATGCAACTTGTCCTGGATTCCTAAGGAACTTTCAATGTCATGGGTCTGCCACACATAGGTCCCCTGAGCCCACCTCTTATCCTCCTCAGTAGCATTAAAAGATAAACCATTCCATTCACACCCCTCGTGAGCATTTAAGTCTCTTGCAATGTTGTTTCTTCTGCCAAATCCATCATTTGAGACAGCATTAGCAAAAGACACATCCATCCTTGCGCCCTGAACATTTGCCCTGATGTTATTCCTCATTTTTTGAACTGAGTCAACCTGGCGCTCGAACAAATTGAGGTTTACACGCAACAGATAAGTGCCAATCCAAACATTCGAGAGTTGCTTTTCCATATTGTACACGTTTTGAGCATTTAAGTACCATACAAAACCGAAGCTTTTCCACAACTTGTCCCTCTTAGGAGGAATATACACATCAACCAATTTTCCATATCTAAACAACACCATCCACAAGTCATTTGTTCTACAATCATCTGGTAAGTTTGTTACAAAGAAGGATGTTGATCCATCTAATATATTCTTTCTGTTTCGCTCATTCTGATGAAAGGCATAGTCTCTTCTATTGTGCAGAGCATGACGATTAGAACCCTCCCAGCCATTGAATGAGGTATGGACAGGTCTCTCCCTCATAGGATAACTCTCCATGTTTCTCACAGGGTTTCTCACCGGTGGATGGTTTGGTCGCTCCCTCAGAGGGTAACTCACAGGGTTTCTCTCAAAGGTTTCTCTCATAGTTCTTGAAATGAGTTAAAAATGATTTCCAATTTTAAGAAATTGTACGTTGCCCGCATGATTCCTTCTTCATCACTTTGATCACTCTGCCTCTGATAACCTCTTTGCCCTAACCCTTCCTCTCTTAGCAATCACTACCACCACCACCGCGAGATTCTCTGAATGAAATAATAAGAAATAAGATATGGAGAAAAATGAATACAAATAATTTGATGCCATATTACATTCATTCTCAATTATTTAAGACAAACCTTATTATACACTAAATATTGATCTCAATGCCTTAAGTATACATTGTTGACAATGATTTAGATTAATTTTACTAGGTTTTTTTATTGCAACATATTTTGATTTTCATTTTTGTTCCGACCGGCAGAACGGATATCTTATCCAATATATGTGACAGTACCATCATTGAATATCATCTCACTAGTGCAAAATATGTAATAAACAGGAAAGCTTAACGTCGGTTAAGTAAAACTTAGACGTTAAAAAGGAGGCGGTGGCAGAACTGTAATTATTCATTTAAATCACTTTTAACGTCAGTTGCTTAAACAACTAACGTTAAAAGTGACCCGCATCACTTTTAACGTCGGTTGTTTAAACAACGAACGTTAAAAATGATTTCCAATTTTAAGAAACTATATGTTGCCCGCGCGCTTCCTTCTTCATCACTTTGATCACTCTGCCTCTGATAACCTCTCTGCCCTTACCCTTCCTCTCTCAGAGATCACTACCACCACCACCGCAAGCTCCTCTCCACCACCACCGTGAGCTCCTCTCCTCACCACCGTGAGGTAACTTTCTCTCTCTCTCTCTCTCTCTCTCAACTTCACTCTGTGTTGTTTGAATATTGACCCTAACTCTCTCTAACCCTAATTAATATTATAATTACTAATTACAAATATATATATGTATATTTAACTAACATCAAATTTCATTTCTTTTGTAGTCTCGTAAGCAGCCAGACAGTTGGTCATGTGGCTATTATGTGATGCATCATATGCTGGACATAGTCTCCGCGTCTATTACATAGGGATGGATGAAGGTAATCACTTAAACAACTTATTTAATTATATATTTTAGTTTTGGTGAAGACTTGAGTTAATGTTATTGTTAATTATTTGAACGTGTGCATGTTTTTAGCGACCAATCTGCTCTTAAAAAAGGAGAGTTTAAAGACTTGAGGATGTGCTTTTCAGAATTCTTCTTTAAGTATGCTAAAGAAAAAGGAATAGAAAAAATACCCCCTGAATACTTAGAAGATGTGTAGTTAATAATATTTGTATATGAATTTACATTTAAATACTTAGAAACTTTTAGTTATGTTTTTTCTATTATTGGGTTTTGTTTTTTTGTCCCCCCATTGGTTCTTTGTATTTATTAATAAAATTTAAGGGTACTCTTTTTCCTTAATGATGTTTTTATCCCTAAGGAGGGTTTTGCATCATAAGGTTTTAATGAGGCCCTCATTTGTTTAATTTGAGCGTGTGCAAATTCTGTAATGTGTGCCTATTTTGTATTGTGGACTATTTACTGAATGCAGGGATATAGCTGGGGGAAGGGATATATTGTAACAGAAATGTAAAAAAAAATAAAAAATAACGTCAGTTCTCTATTCGACTGACGTTAAAAGTAATTTTTTTTAAAAAAATCCTTATAACGTCTGTTGTTTGTAACAACAGACGTTATAAGTAGCACTTTTAACGTGAGTTTAATTAAATAAATGACGTTAAAATAATTTTAACGTCAGTTATATTTAATAACTAACGTTAAAAGTGCTACTTTTGCGTCAGTTTGTTAACAGACGTTAAAAGTTACACTTTTAACGTCTGCTGGAATAACGTCAGGCTTTTTTCAGACGTTAAACAGCAATTTTAACTAACGTAAAAAGGGCTTCCTGCACTAGTGTCTAGAGTAAGTAATGATACCCTAGTCCATTGTCTACATGAGAAGACTCCGGTGCTTAGCACCTTGAGAGCGGCTTTATAGGTCATGAAGGAGCAGGGTCGACGTGATTCAGTTGAGGTGGGTCCTCCTTTATTAGCAAGAATTGCAGGCATCATCCATTACGAGCATTGCCTTATGGGAGTCCTCTTCTAGAAGGTGCTCTTCATGACGTGGTATGGTTGACTGAGTTGTGTTTCTTAGGGCGTTATCTGTAACATTCATACTTTTATGATTTTGTTTTACGTATGATGATAAGGTTTAAGACTTGGATTAGGGTTATAATATGTTGATGAAGGTCTAGGAACCTTTGCATGGGAAGTACACAATCAACCAGTGTGAAATTGGACGTAAAAGTAAACTAGGGTTTCCCATATATTGCTTAAAAAGCTTAATTATGTGAAATGAGGAATTTGGGTTTAAGAAAAAGATTAGGTATTTTTGAGGGATTGAGAATGTTTATTAGGTCTAATATAGTTTATATCTCAAATTTGGGATCAATCGGGTGTCAAACAGACTCAACGCGAAGAAACGTGGAAGTTGGTTTCCTGGTCAATGGTCAACGCTCAAGCGTGGAGGTCAACCAGACTAACTCTGGTGTTGACTCCACATGGCACAAGCTGACCTACGTGGTACAATCTAATTAGTTGCATATGCGGTGGTGCTACCTACCTCCAACGCTCAAGCGTGGAGGATCCAAGCGTGGCCATTCCCACGCTCAAGCGTTGGTGCGTGAATCAACAAAAATAAAAAAAAGGCTTAAGTGAACTTATGTTCACTTTTCACCCAGCATGAAAATAGAAGACAGAGAGAAGAAAAAAGTAGAGAGAGCTTCAAGCTCAGTTCCCGACTTGACCGATCGTCCCGACGCGATTCCAAGTACGTCGTTGTAATCGTGGCAACGTCGTCTTCTCAACCCTAACTTTCTTTTTTTTGTTTAAGTTGAGGTAATCTATACTATTTTTATGTCGAAATGCCGTCGGTGATGGTATTAGACTTATCTTTCATTTATGATATCGGTTTTCAATTCCGATTTCAGATTAGGGTTATCGTTAACGTAAGCTTCGTAATGTGGCATTCAGGTGAATTTTCGGAGGTCTGGAGACCTTTGTTCTTGGCATGGCAGAATTGATAGAAGTTGAGAAGGGTTCATTTCGTTGTCTCGGAACTAGATACGTGTATCTCAGGTGGGGGAAGAAGCCATCTAACGTCGGAATTGGCTAAGAAACATTTATTTCAATAATGGCGCAGGGAGACCTAAACCCTACTAGTGAGCGAGTAACGCACAATATTAATATCACATTGGGGACTACTTAGTGGTACCAATGATGATATTGAAATTGTAGGCTTATCGCGGTTAGGTTAAAAGTATAATATTCGAAGTTGCATGGTTTGTCTGTTTGGCTGTTCATGGTATGTTGTGTGAAATGTGATGAATTACCTGGATTAATTGTGTTTATTATTATAGAATTATATATATATATATATATATATATATATATATATTATTTTAATATTTTGAGATGCTTGAAAATGATGATTTGATTGGTGATGATATTTGCTTATAGATTTCTAAGTGTTGATACATGATGAGTTATGGTGATGTGTGTGGGGATACATGACATGTTTTCAGAGGTGCCTAACCGAGATAATTATTGTGGTAACAAGATGAGATTGATGATTGACAAGGTTATCTATGAGATAGTGATGAGAGGTTAAGGCATTAGGGTATGACTCGAGTTACATCAGTAAGAGTGTTCTTATGCATGGTGTGTATTTACGAGATTTGGAGTCCTCGCAGGACCATCCCATTTTATTTTGTGGGGTTTCAGCTATAGTTTCATTGCGTTGTATAAGCACCCTTGCGAGAGAACTAGGTTGTGCACCAGCGGGAGATGTGTGACTATAGTGCCATTGCTTTGCATGGGCATTCTCACCGCGAATGAGAATGTGCACCGGGTTTCGAGGATGCGTCACTTGGACGATTGACTGAGCAGATGAGGGATATATATCCGGATTGGTGGCAACCACATTATCATATGCATTCATTTGCATCATGGTGAAGGGTAGAGGAAAATAACATGTTTCGAAGATGGTTGCATATATATATATATATATATATATATATATATATATATATATATATATATATAACAATATATATATATAAATATGTGTGTGTGTGTGTGTGTGTGTGTGGAGATGCATGTTTTGTGTGCTGTTATTGAATAAATGTTACGAAACCTTTCCCTATTGATATTAGATAGTTTTTTATCCCTTTTCCTTTCTTTGGTTTTCTCTATTGTTATACACGTAGACCCAGATTTTATTGATGGCTCACTGGGGGCGCCCATGGATGGAGGCTCCGACGGGGTTCCCCCTAACGAGGACTTTTGAGCTAGAGTTCTCTTGAGTCACCGGAAAGTGTACCGGGTCGTCGCAAGTAATAAAATAAACACGGTAAGTAATTACCGAGGTCGAACACAAGGATTGGGCTACCAATTCTACCAATTCGCAAGAAGTTCGATTAGTTTGGCCAAGTAACAGCAAGTGGTTGAGGGGAGAGAGAGAGAGAATAGGATCGCAATTCAAATAAACAAATCAAATAGAGAATAAAGAATTAAAGTCTGGAATTAAAATCATCTAAGGTCACAAATCCACCTACCCAATCATGCATAGTACCCAAGTGATGATGATTCTCTCCCTAAATTCAATTTTAATGTCAACCGGGACCCCCAAATTCTCCTAAATCCACTGTCGTGCTCAATAGGACGTATTCAACAATTGAGTTAATTACTTACTAGGTCTCATAACCCAATCATCAAACTCTATTTAATCTTGTTCCCTATAAGGTTGCACTAATCTCCTACTCACTCTCGTGCAATATTCAATTAGTGATCCCAATTCAAGTTCTAAACGCGAATTGCCTACTAAGCCTCATCAACGTTAACTAGTCAATCACGCATGCATATGATCAACGCAATAAATTCAGAATTGGAAAACATGAATTGAGATAAAGGAGAGAAACATACATCACATTGAACTACACCGTCATGGGTGGTTTCATTGATCTCTTAGACAAGGGGATTAGTTCCTCATGTTTGTAACAATGCACAAACAATCAGACTTCATCGTACTCATAAAAAAGAAAAAGAAAATAAGGAGACGCAACTCCAGAGAACAAGGAATCGTCCAAAATGCTCTAAAACAAGTGGGTAATCCAAAAGCTCTTCAATCTTCCCTAAAACAGCAACTTATAGATTTCAGAATCTGCGCGCCCTCGCGAGGCGAGTAGCCTCTCGCGACGTGAATATTAAAAATGGCGCGCTTTCAAAATTGGATTCTCGCGAGGCGAGAGGATGTTTCGTGAGGCGAGACTTCAAACTCTAGTCTGTCACGGTCGTGACCTTCATCACGGCTAGGCCGTGATGGTCTCTGTCCTTCAGGGTCTTCTCTCCACATGCTAGTCTTCAGGATTTCGCGAGGTGAGACAGAAATGATCACTGTTGCTGCTCAGGCTGGTCTTCAGGCTCGCGAGGCGAGCTCCTGTTTCGTGAGGCGAAACCTCCAGAATTGTTTTTCCACTGTTTTCTTCATTTTCCTTGACTCTAAGAGCTTCACTTTTAACCTGAAACAATAAAAGAAAACGAAAAGCGTAATTCTACTCAAAATAAACTAAAAACTACTAAAAATGCATAAAACGAGTCAAAGTCTAACTTAGGAACAAAACAAGGCCAATTTGGGGGATTAGCGAGGGTGACTCGCCCAATTAGGCACAAAATATACCCCTTTTCTAGATGGAAACTAGATGAGCCAGAGGCTTATCAAAACACCCCAAACTTAAACCTTTCTTGTCCCCAAGCAAGCTAAAACTCAAAAAGACTCGAGACTTGGCAAGCTTAAAGGATTCAATCAATTTCGCAAAAATTTCATGCAATCTTAACAAAAAAATTTTTCTTCAATAATTTCCCCCTTGCATCAATGTAATCCCCACATTCATTTACTTTAAACAATTGATAACTTCATCATTCATGCAGTCATTAATCTAAGTTGAGGATCCAAGTTACACACAAAAGGGAGATCACCAAATTCAAACAATTGCCTTCCTCACAAGGGCATTTAGTATTTCACTCATTCGCTCAATTTGTAGGCTATCAACTTTTCACTCAATTTCACATTTCAAAAGCACTTCCCATGAATTTGATTTTCATCTAAAAAATAGTTCCCACGAAAACATGAAAGCAACATCAAAACATCTTTTAAAGGTTGCAATGGGGTCTGGCTAAGGGTAGGATATTCAAAGGTACTAGGCTTAAGTCCCTAGGAATTAAGAGAGCATGAGCATTTTGACACATAGAACTTCTACTCAAATTCCTTTTTTCCATTTTTATTTTTGCTTTGGGTGGCTACAACCTTTTTCTTCTAATATCCTTTTTTTGACATTTTTGTTCTTTTCTCTTTTTTTCTTTTTGCCTTTGGCTCCGACCTCTATTTTTTTCTTTTTCTCAATCCCAAACAACACATCATATCCTTGTAGCCACCCCAAACTTAGTTTCCTTCAACCCTTGTCTTGCTAAGCATCCATGCTCTCCTAATCCTAAGATTGGGTTTACATGGTTTTTCCAGTTAATGGCTTATAACATAAGGTCATCAAGAAACAATAGGCTTATTAGGCTCGATGTGGCTAACTAGGGAACATGCATTAGGGATTGGTCCAACTTAGGCCAAGTGTCTATTTCAAAGAAAATTGCCTAAATCATTTGATGCAACACATAAACATGCAAACCATGAATAGATTCAAGCAAATTCGGGAAAGTGCAACTTAAAAGTGATTCACACAATCAAAAACAAAGTTGGAGGCTCAAATCCTCACCTGGACATTTTTTGCAAATTGTTTGACTGAGATACAATTCCTAGTGTGTGCACCCCTTCACCCCAAACTTGTCATAAATCAAGCAATCACAATAAAATTTCTCAAAGTTCAATTTTCAATTTTTCACATGGGGATCAAATTTTCTATTTTTAGAACCTAGGGGGAAATCATCGATGGTCAAAATAATTCATGCAATCAATCTATGCTAAATTTAATTAAAATCCACCAAGCTTGCCAACACAACATTCATACACAAACTCTTGATCTTCTCAAATTATTCAAGAGCGACATTCAAAAACAAAAACAAAACCAAAAACAAAAACTAAGCAATTGGTTCCCTCCCCCACACTTAAAGCATACATTGTCCTCAATGAAAGAACACATATAAAATAAGAGTAAGGAAAGGATAGGGTGCTCCCTGATCAAGTTGTAGTGTAGGTGGGAGCTTCCACGGAAAGCTTTTCTACGGTTTCATCCTCATCCAATTGGTCCCTCGGGCACCCCCCTGTTGGGCCAAAGGCCTCTCCCGGAAGAATTCCTGCAAATTAAAACTTTAATTGCAGATTCGTGAAGCGAGAGATCACCCGCGAGGCGAATCTGGAAAAATTGTTCTTCACACTTTCCAGAATCGCGAGGCGAGTAGCATTTCGCGAGGCGAATCTGGAATTCCAATAGCTGATGGTGCCCAGAATCGCGAGGTGAAAGTAACTCTCGCGGCGCGAGACAGAAGCGTGAGCAAGCCTCTGAGATTCAGGGCTTCTGTCTCGCGAGGCCACTGTGTATTCGCATGGCGAATCTCTCTCTCTGTTTTTTTTAATATATATAAAATGACAGAAAAATAAAGGATACCTAGCTTGGGTTGCCTCCCAATTAGCGCTTGTTTAACATCCCGAGCCTGACTCAAGTCACCCCTAAGGGTTAATCCGGAGGAAGAAACTGCTTGTCATGCCATGCCTTAGTCTGCTTTTTGTAGGTTCTTGCCTTTTCATTTGCTTGCATGCGGTTCCCGGACAACTCATTTAAGTCCAACAACCTTCTATAATCAGCACATACTCTCCACCCCGTGATGGTCCTTGTTGGGATCGATTTATTGCTTTTATTGACCACCACGGTCGTGCCACCCTTCCTTGGTACCCTACGAATTGGACTACCCCAACTACTATCCGAGATTGGATAGATGATTCCGGCTTCTAAAGGTTTAATCACTTCCTCACGCACAGCTTCTTTCATTCCTTTCTTGTTGAGTTTTTCCCTTGCACCTTCATCCTCTGGGAGACTCGGTAAGGCTTCCATGTCTTTTAACCACTCAAGATAGACCTCATCCCCCAAAGGGTCTTTTTCCTCACTATCATCATCATGGGATTTTACCAACACTTGTGCAAGTGAAGAACCATGGGCTTCTCTAGTTGCCTTTTCCTTGACAGTTGAATCCACCATATCCACTCGATACACATCTGACCTCTCAGCAGGGTGCTTCATTGCTTCAAAGACATTGAAGACTACCTCATCATCTTGCACCCTTAGAGTGAGTTTCCCTTGTCGCACATCTATCAAGGCACGCCCAGTGGCCAAGAAGGGCCTACCCAATATGAGAGAGATCTCAGCGTCTTCATCCATATCAAGCACCACAAAATCCGCCGGAAATATGAACTTGTCCACCTTCACTAACAAATCTTCGACCACCCCATAAGGATATTTTATAGAACGATCGGCGAGTTGGAGTGACATCCATGTATCCTTGACTTCTTTGATCCCCAACCTCTTCATCATAGAGAGGGGCATCAAGTTGATGCTTGCCCCTAGATCACACAACGCCTTTCCTAGAGTCATCCCCCCAATGGTGCATGGTATAGAAAAAGAACCGGGGTCCTTCAACTTTGGAGGTAGTTTTCTTTGAAGAATGGCACGACACTCCTCGGTCAAAGCAACCGTTTCCTCATCCACTATTCTCTGCTTCTTGGAGAGAAGCTCCTTCATAAACCGGGCATAGGATGGCATTTGTTCCAAGGCTTCCGCAAATGGGATGTTAATTTGAAGTTTGCGGAAGACATCAAGGAATTTATTGAACTGTTTATCTTGTTGAGGCTGATTCAATCTTTCAGGATATGGTACCTTCATGTAGGGCGGGAGGTCCTGGGGTTCAACCCACTTCTTTTTTCGGAACTCTTCATCTACAAGTTTTAACCTTCCCCCTTGCTTCGGTGCCTTGTCACTTGCCAATTCCTCTTTCTCATGTTGCTCTTCCTCAACATGTGGTTGTTCCGGGGCCTTGTCTTCCTGAGAACTACTTGCACCCCTGTTAGATCCCAACATCCTACCGTTTCTAGTTGTTATGGAATTGCATTGGATCTTAGGGTTGTTCTCGGTATCACCTGGAAAAGTGCCTGGGAGACGCTCATTTAGATGCTTTGCGAGCTGAGCTATCTGTGTCTCTAGATTCTGAATTGCCGCCCCTGTATGAGTTGCCAACTTGTCAATGCATGTGCTTGTATTGATTGACAATTTCTCAACTGTCGCATTCATCTTCTCAAAAGCCAACTCCCAAGGTTGCCTTCCACCATCTGTTATTTGCAATTGATTAGGCCCTGGAATAGCCTGCTGAGTATTGCGTTGAAGGATTCCATAGTTTGGCCTCTGACCCTGTTGAGGTTGTTGTTGCCAATTCTGTTGAGGTTGTTATTGCCAATTCTGTTGAGGTTGTTGTTGCCCGGCTAGACCACCACTAGCATTACTCCAAGCGAAACCCGGATGGTCTCTCCTCATATAACCCCTATTCTGATTCTGACTGTAATCATTCTGTCTATTCCTCTGATAGTTGTTATGGGGCACACTGTCATAGAAATTGTGGCATGAGTCCACATGTTCTTGAGAGAAGTTGAATGGACAGTTCTGAATGTCATGATCTCCATTACAATTTTCTCAACCCGGAGGCATTCCCTCGTGTATCACATTAAACTTCTTGTTCCCAGACAAAGCCGCAATTTGCATCTTCAACAGTTTATTTTGCTCCAGAATGGCTTCTATTGCTGCAGAACTGAATCCACTTGAGGTTTCCCTACCACGGTTGTAATCATTGTACGACATCTTCTCCAATAATGCCCATCCATCCTCAGCTGATAAATAGGAAAATGAACCGCCAGCTGCGGCATCACAATTCATCTGGTAGCGCCCCCTTAACCCGTTAAAGAAATGTTGAACTTTGGAGACCGGGTCAAAGAACGCCGAAGGACATCTTCTCAAGAGCACATTGTACCTCTCCTAAGCTTCATTATAGGATTCATCTTCTATCTGCTTGAAAGAAGTGACGGCTACTCTTGCTTGTGCCGCTTTCTGAGGAGGAAAATACTTAGTGAGGAACTTTTGGGCCATTTTCTCCCATGTTCTGATACTGTTGCGATCCAAGCTGTCAAACCAATCGTGAGCGACATCCCTAAGAGAGAGAGGGAATAGCCGCAAGCGAAACTCATCTTGAGAAACACCTCTTGTCCTCTGCAAGTCACAAGCTTCAAGGAAGTGAGTGATGTGTCTATGAGGGTCTTGTTTGCCACTCCCATCAAATTGATTCTCACGGATATAGGCTGTGACACATCCTTCCACTCTGAAGGAATTTGTATTGAGGTTGCCCCTCACAATGGAAGAATCACAATCACCCAACTTGGGTAGATTGTACTCGAAGAGAGGCTTGTAAGGAGGAGGAGGAGGATTTGAGGCCATCTTTTCAAAATCAATTGCTTCAAGCCTCTTTCGCTCTCTGGCTTCTTTCCTTAATCACTTCTCGGTCCTGGTGATCTCCAAATCAAATAGCAAGTCCTCTTGGGAAAGGGTACCTCGCATACAAAAACAAGGCAAGACCAAGTGGAATCAAAGAAGTAGAGAGAAATAATAATAAATAAATAACAGAAAAATAGAACTAAAAATAGCTTAACCAAATAATCAAACTTCCTAAAAATTAGGAAAATTGGTTGTGCCAATCCCCGGCAACGGCGCCAAAAACTTGTTGAGTCACCGACAAGTGTACCGGGTCGTCGCAAGTAATAAAATAAACACGGTAAGTAATTACCGAGGTCGAACACAAGGATTGGGCTACCAATTCTACCAATTCGCAAGAAGTTCGATAAGTTTGGCCAAGTAACAGCAAGTGGTTGAGGAGAAAGAGAGGGAATAGGATCACAATTCAAATTAAGAAATCAAATAGAGAATAAAGAATTAAAATCTGGAATTTAAAGCATCTAAGGTCACAAATCCAGCTACCCAATCATGCATAGTACCCAAGTGATGATGATTCTCTCCCTAAATTCAATTTTAATGTCAACCGGGACCCCCAAATTCTCCTAAATCCACTGTCGTGCTCAATAGGACGTATTCAACGATTGAGTTAATTACTTACTAGGTCTCATAACCCAATCATCAAACTCTATTTAATCTTGTTCCCTATAAGGTTGCACTAATCTCCTACTCACTCTCGTGCAATATTCAATTAGTGATCCCAATTCAAGTTCTAAACGCGAATTGCCTACTAAGCCTCATCAACGTTAACTAGTCAATCACGCATGCATATGATCAACACAATAAATTCAGAATTGGAAAACATGAATTGAGATAAAGGAGAGAAACATACATCACATTGAACTACACCGTCATGGGTGGTTTCATTGATCCCTTAGACAAGGGGATTAGTTCCTCATGCTTGTAACAACGCACAAACAATCGGACTTCATCGTACTCATAAAAAAGAAAAAGAAAATAAGGAGACGTAGCTCCAGAGAACAAGGAATCGTCCAAAACACTCTAAAACAAGTGGGTAATCCAAAAGCTCTTCAATCTGCCCTAAAACAACAACTTATAGATTTCAGAATCTGCGCGCGCTCGAGAGGCGAGAAGCCTCTCGCGACGCGAATATTAAAAATGGCACGCTTTCAAAATAGGATTCTCGTGAGGCGAGAGGATGTTTCGCGAGGCGAGATTTCAAACTCTAGTCTGTCACGGCCGTGACCTTCATCACGGCTAGGCCGTGATGGTCTCTGTCCTTCAGGGTCTTCTCACCACATGCTGGTCTTCAGGCTCGCGAGGCGAGCTCCTGTTTCGCGAGGCGAAACCTCCAGAATTGCTTTTCCACTGTTTTCTTCATTTTCCTTGACTCTAAGAGCTTCACTTTTAACCTGAAACAATAAAAGAAAACGAAAAGCGTAATTCTACTCAAAATAAACTAAAAACTACTAAAAATGCATAAAACGAGTCAAAGTCTACCTTAGGAACAAAACAAGGCCAATTTGGGGGATTAGCGAGGGTGACTCGCCCAATTAGGCACAAAATATACCCTTTCTAGCTGGAAACTAGATGAGCCAGAGGCTTATCAAGTTCATAGATGACAACAGGTGGCTTGTGGACCCGGTCACTCATTTTACAGTATATACGGGTCCGGTGTCAGTAACCACATGCATAGGGAACGGAGCACCTTTTGGTATGGTAGGGTCATTCAGAGTGGGCCAGACCTTACCATTCCCTATCGGTTTTCCTGTGGCATCGATACCCTCAATGCCGCCGATGCCAGATGTTGTACCGATTCCCATCCCAGTACCAGTTGAGGCACATGTACCTGTACTTGCACCCACACCAGCACCAGTACCTATACTTTGACCAGCCTATGAGGACGACTAGATTGTACCCGATGTTGATCATATGCTTGCCCCAAAGGTCCCACAGATGCTAGATGTTAGATCGGCTATTTGATTCCTACAGACTATTCTAGGAACAGCTTGGCCTACAGACGCTTATTTCAACGGCCTTCCGGGAGGTGCTTTTCTAGTAGCAGAAGAGGAGTAGTGGGACCATCTAGACCTCGGGGTGACAACGAGGGTAGTAGTAGTCGTATATGATAGTACCGGCCAGTGCTATCCAGTTATGAGTACATAGGGGTGTGGTGAGGATTTTGATGTATTTGAACGATAGGACTGGGTGTTGAGGGACAACGAGGCATCTTTTTTTTTAGACCTTTTGATGTATTTTTATTTCGTCCGGTTTGTACATATTTAGGATCATACTGATGAGATTCCCTCTACAGTATTTACTGTCTGTATGTAGCTGATGTTATATACACACACACACACACATGTGTGATGTATGTTTATATGTGATGGTTGTTTTAGTTAAAGTTTTTAATTCTCCGTTGTTTTTATTATCTGTTTAACGCTAATAACAGGATTAGGTTTTACATAAATACGGTTTACTTTAATGGGACATCGGGGTGTCTCATTTGGTGGTATCGCAGCAGTTTGATTCTGTTCAGACTAAAAGGTTAGGGTGTACTTGCCATTTTAGTTGAATCCCTATCGGATATCGACTATGCTTAGAAGTTTGGTAGTGAGTCCGAATGCGATAATTAACATTGATGTGACATATAGTATTTATATTCCAGTTTTATGTAGTATTATATGTCATATTAATGTGGGCTAATGATTTCTTTTAACAGGATTATGGCTCGTGGGAGAGGATGTGATAGACGTGGTGGTGGTAGAGCTACAGAGAGGGACCTTAGAGGGGGTAACGGAGATGCTTATCATACAGGTGGGGGAACTGGAGGTGGAGATGAGTCATCTGAGACTCTTCAGACCATTCGTGAGTTGGCATCATCATCGTTGCTGTAACATCCTGTTTTTAAATACGTTTTAGTACCGGTAAAAATATAATTATTTATATTTTTATCTGAGTCCAAGAAAATGATTTTTTTATAAAACAAAATCATATTCATACTCTATCTTGTGGTAGAGGGTTACGGTGAAAATTTGGATTTAAAACTCAGACTGAAATCAGTCCGCGTTTTCTTTGACAGTAAAATATTACTTAACATAAAATCTAATTTTGACTCGAGAACTAAATGATTAGATTTTATATCGTGTTTCCGATGACTTTTGTTATTTTGAAAATTTTCGCTCGAAAATGAAATATTATATTTTATTCGTACGTAAAACCTAAATTGGGAAAACGGCAGAGTCGGAAACGGAATTGCAGAGATAGAATCGGACACCGAAGGAGCTGAGTCATGGGGTGAGTCACCACCATGACTCACCAAGCATATATGAAGAATTTAATGCAAGTAATCATGTCTTTTAGGTGAAATTACCAAAATACTCTTAACCTAACCTATCCCAGTTACATATTAACCATGGTTAAGGCAAGTCATGAACAAGTTGGCTTCTTTTTCTCCTTTGTGGTGCAAAACTCGTCCAACACCACCCTTCACCCATTCACCAGGCATTCTTTTTCCTAGACATAAATGCTAATTAGACTAGCTAGTTATTATAATACTTTCTAACTTAACCTATGTCAAATTAACCTCAACCATGGTTCACTCTTGTAGTCATTAAACAAAAATTTTTCCTCTCCTCACACACTCATTTACACGGCCCAAACCCATCTCCCACACTTAGCTAAATTTCATTTCTTCCTATTACACAATCCAAGTTAGTTTCTTCACAAAAACACTAAGAACTCCATTGGCGTTCTTGCTAAGTTCATCATTGTTCTTCAAGTTCTTCATCAAACTTCTTCATTTCAAGGTGAGGATCCTATTCCTCATCCTCTTAGCTTCATTAATCATCCATAGAAACTATGTATGTTTAGGCAAATGAAGTTTTGTTCAATTTTTAAAAGATGACACTTGATCTTACCTCTCTAATACCTCTAGTTGTTATATCTAGAAGTTTGAAATCAAAAGAAACTCCTAGCCCTATTTTACTTTGTTGGCCGAATCCATGTTCATGTAGGCAAATGAGTTTTCTTCAATCTTTAATTGGATAATGATTTGTATGAACTATCAAAGGTGCGTAGGTTCTAGATCCAAGAGTATGTGAGCAAAAGGAATTTCTAGCCTATTTTACTCTTTATGTCCGAAACCCTAACCAAGTGGTTAAAGGATTTTGTTTCATATTTTTGGCCTGTAGCAATTTATATATGCTAGTTAAGACTCTAGTAACTAGGATCCAAAAGATGGAGCTGAGAAAATAACCCTAGCCTATTTTTGATATGTTGCCTGAACCCTAGTCCTTGTGACTCTAGGTGGATTTTGTTTGATTAATTTATTTTTATGTGATTTGGTTGAATTTTAATTGATAATTGTGGTGTAGTAACGAGGATCAGAAAGTTCCTCAATCCGGAGATAAGTTCAGGTGGGAGATAGATTCATTCTGTTGTCGGAATGGATAAGTAGTATATATTATGATAATGGTGTAGGGCGACATAAACCCTACTAGTGGTCGAGTAATCGACAATACCAAAATTGTATTGGAAACTACTCTGTAGTTCTAATGATGATTTGAGGATTGTAGGTTTATCGTTGTTAGGATAATTTTAGAATATTCGATGATGTCTGACTTTATTATTATTGAACTATTTGTGATGCACTGGTTGAGGTAATCTACTGTGTGTGACATTTTATTTTGTATGAATATTTTATGATTATTGTATTATGTATGATCTGCCTAGTTTAATAACAGGCTTAGTCGACTTTTAAGAAAGGATATGGGTTATTCGGGAGATATTTGTGTGGGTGAGAGAATGAATGTAACTTAGAGGTGCCTAGCCTAACTAAAGTGTTTAATAGATGAGATGTGACATGGAATGTGGGTTGAGACACTAGGTCGTATCCGATGCGAGTCAGTGAGATTCATATATATGCATGTTTGTTCACAGCCGTGTGAGTAGAACACACTAGGTCAGGATATCCTATTGTGGATACCGGATATTGGGGATGAGTGCCCTACGAATGTTGATGCCGAGGTAGACTACGTAATACTCTTTTAGTCTTTGACGCGTTTTTCTAATTATTCTACAATGATAAAGGTACTATGTATTCTGTGCTTATTGTGCTATTTCCGATGGGGGATTAGTGACGCACACTGTGCTGAATGCACTATTCCTTATAAGACGTTTTATTTTCCGCTAATTATAAACAGTTTGTATAATCAAGTACCTATGAGGGATTCTACTGATAGGATACCCTAAACAGTGTTTTGGATTGTAATGGATAAATATGAGTTTGTTTATATAATATAACAATGGTGTGTTTAACTTTTAGAAGTATATGTGTTGTGTTTAAGATTTTAATATTTTCGTATTTTCGTGTTATGTTAACGTTAAGTACGCGGGTAAATTTTAATTAAATAATTAATGGCACAATGGGGCGTCTCATTTGGCTGTATCAGAGCAGTTTGATTCTGGTCAGACTGTGAGGTTTAGGATGTTGTTACTGGCCATGTCTAGTTGAATCCACATCGGATATTGACTATGTTTAGAAGTTGGGTAATGAGTCCGAACGCGATAACAAACATTTGTATGACATATAGTATTTATATTCCAGCTTAATGTGGTATTATATGTCATATTGATGTGAGCTGATGATTTCCTTAACAGGATCATGGCTAGAGGTAGAGGACGTGGTACAAGTGGTGGTGATGGATCACCGGAGAGAATTACTGGAGGTAACAATGTTGAAACTGATCATACCGGAGGTGGAGGAGAGTCAGTTGAGACTCTCAAGACCATCTAGGATTTCGCTACTGCTATGTTACATCAGACACAACAGAACACAGGTGCTGCAAATGACTAAGGAGCAGCAAGAACTGCAGAATCAGAGGAAAGCTATAGAAGCTGAGGATGCAGGAATGAATACCTTCCTAAAAGGGAAACCATCACAGTTTCGAGGAGATTATGAACCAGAGAAGGCAGAGTGGTGGGTGCAAGAGTTAGAGAAGATATTTAGTACCATGTGCTACATAGAGGATAGGAAAGTGACTTATGCAGCCTTCATGATGACATGAGGAGCAGAGTCTTGGTGGAGGGGCAAGAGAAGACTATTGGAGGCAGAGGACAGATTGATCAGCTGGCAGTTATTCCGTGACTGTTTCCTCGAGAAGTATTTTCCGCGACTAGTCGGACGCGAGAAAGAGAGATAGTTCATGAATCTGAAACAGGGCAACATGACTATTGGGGATTATGCGTCACGCTTTGAGGCTCTGATTCAGTTTTCAAAATTCTATCAGAGATACCCAGATGAGGATTGGCAGTGTAGAAGATTTGAGGAAGGACTGTGACACAAACTACAGAGAGCAATCGTGTCTCTCGATATCCAGAGTTTTTCAGAGCTGGTTGAGAGATGCAGTACCATTGAAAGTATAAATCAGAGGCAAGCTATTGAACAAAGACAACAGAGGAGTGGAGTCCCTGTTCGAGCAGGCTTTCAAAGAAGAGTAGGTGGTGGTTCCCAATGGAGACGGGGACCATATACTAGACCGGTGTAGACAGCTGCACCAACACCAATTGCCACAGCACCAGTGGTTGGAGCGGGCCAGCAACAGCAAGGCTTAGTTTGCTTTAGATGTGGAGGATCGCATTACCAGAGGGATTGCAAGGAGAGACTTGGTTGTTTCCACTGCGAGAAACCAGGTCATATGGATCGGGATTGTAGACAGTGGGCTATACAGCAGCCGGTCGTTGCTGGTAGAGGAGCTGGAGGTTATAGAGGCGGAGCTAGGAGAGGAGTCCCAGTAGCAGGACAACAGGTGGCTAGACCTCAGGCCACTAGAAGAATATTTACCGTGAGGGGGGCTGAATCTTCTCAACCTGTAGATCTTATACAAGGTATGTGTTTGATATCAAGTAGACTCTCCTCAGTATTGTTTGACTCGGGTGCTACGCATTCCTTTATTTCGCATGTGTGTAGATCATTTACAATTATTTGTTTCTAAATTACCTTATTCCCTTACCGTATCTACTACGACTAGTGATTCTTTGAAGACCATGTCTATCTGTTTGCAGTGTCCTACCGTGGTTGAGAATAGGATATTTATTGTAGACCTTGTCTGTTTACCTATGCAACAAATAGATGTTATTATTGGCATAGATTGGCTTCCCGCTAACCATGTAATGCTATATTGTTCTAGTAAGACATTATCATTTCTTGAGTCTTCTAGCATAGTCTCTACCAATGAAGGAGTATCCATGAGGAGTGGTGATTCTCGGTAGTACGTGATGCTATTCGCCATGGAAGCTAATGAGACTCCTAGTATAGATTCTATGCCTATTGTGAGAGAGTTTCCTGAGGTTTTCCCTCCCGACGTTCCAGGTTTGCCACCAGAGAGAGAGGTGGAATTCACCATAGATCTTGTATCGGGGACAGGACCTATATCTATAGCACCCTATCGGATGTCACCCGTAGAGTTGGAGGAGTTAAAGAAACAATTGGATGGCATGTTGGGGAAAGAGTTCATCAGACCGAGTGTCTCGCCGTGGGGAGGTCCAGTGTTGTTCGTTAAGAAAAAGGATGGGAGTGTGAGGTTGTGCACGGATTACAGACAGTTGAACAAGGTGACAATCAAGAATAGGTATCTGTTGACTAGGATAGATGATCTGATGGACCAGCTGAAGGGAGCAGCAGTATTTTCTAAGATTGATTTGAGGTCTGGATACCATCGGATTAGAGTAAGGAAGGAAGATACACTTAAAATAGCTTTACGGACGAGGTACGGATATTACCAGTATTTAGTTATGCCTTTTGGTGTGACTAATGCTCCAGTAGTGTTCATGGATTATATGAACAAAATATTTAGACCGTTCCTTGATAAGTTTGTTGTTGTGTTCATCGACGATATCCTTATCTATTCTCGTACGCGGGAAGATCATGAGTAACATTTGAAATTGGTGCTGCAAGTTTTGAAGGATAGGGAGCTTTATGATAAACTTGAAATAGACAACAATAAACATGAGAAGGAGGGTTGAATTGTGTTTATCAGAATTTAAACAAAGTTGAATTCTTTTTGCATACAGAAGCTAGGTTCAGATGAGTGCAAAGATACAGGACAGACGAGTGACCTTTCTGATGAAATTTTAACAGCGAAATTGGCAAACACACCACTTGATAAACGTATAAGAAAACTAAAGCAACTAGAGAGGTTATAAGGAAAGAGAGATTGACACAGTTATTTATCCTGGTTCACTCTTCAAAGCAAAGAGCTACGTCCAGTCCTTGGCAGCACCAAGATTTATCCACTATAACTGATCAGGTTACAGACTCTAAGTATTGTTTGCACACCTAGCCTCTTCAGGCTCCAAGACAAGTATTCTTTGCACACCTAGCCTCTTCAGGCTCAAGACAAGTATTCTTTGCACACTTAACCTCTTCAGGTTCACTCAGGTTTGTTTGAGAGATTTGGTTTGTAACAAATACAACTTCAGATAGACAGAACTTTCACTAACACTCAGAGAGTGGTTTAAATGTAAAGCTTAGGAAAGTCTGCATAATAACTTCAAATGATTGAAGAATACATAATGAAAGAATGAAGATATTAATGCGCAGAGTAATAGCTCTTTAATGCTATGTGTATTCTTTCTACTTCATCTTCAATGACTTCTGTATTTATAGTCTTCAAGCATTTAGGATCCGTTAGAGACATTCCTTCAGATGTTGGCTTCAAGCAGAACTTCATTAAATGCAGTAGAGTCGTTCTGAGCAGCCATTAATGCAATAGGAACGTTGGTTGTACTCTAACATGAAGGATCATAGTTTTATGTATCGTGATACAGCCATATCAGAGTTGTGAAGAGAGCTTTTTTTACTTTGCTGAGTACAATTCCCTTTTCGTGTAAGGACCAGAGGTACTAGGGAATAAAGCATGTTGGAAGCATTCTTTAACTGGTCTATGGTTCTGATAACCGAGGTTGGTTGAGAGAGTAACTTCTGACTTTTCTTGATTCTGGTTCTTGAAATAAGATTCTGATAATTCTTATAGAATTTGTGTCCATAAAATAAGTGTGCCTATCTTGAAAATAACCGCATCCATCTAGCCATTTAAGATTTTACATTCGGACAGGCTAGTAGACGAGCTCCATATGCCACATCATTGGACGGATACTCCTTTAACTGTTTGAACGTAACCTAGTAGACGGGCTCCATATGCCACATCATTGGACGGATACTCTTTTAACTGGTTGAACGTAACCTAGTAAACGAGCTCCATATGCCACATCATTGGACGGAGCTTCTCATTATGGACTTAGCAAGTCCAAAGACTTGTGTGGACGAGCGCTTCTGTCACCTTAGTGGACGAGCACTTCTATCACTTCAGTGGACGAGTGCTTCTGTTACTTTAGTGGATGAGCATTTGTCACTTCAGTGGACGAGCGCTTTTGTCACTTTAGTGGACGAGATGATTCTTAAAATTTTAATCTGCACACTAGATAGACAGCTTAGCAACCAATATGAAGGTTAATTAAATCATTAACCAATGTTTAGTTCTCATCAAAACAAAGGGAAATGCACATCAGACATTTTAGAGACTTAACAATCTCCCCCTTTTTGATGATGACAAACATTGAGATGATTTAATGAACCTCAGAAAATATCAACAAAGAAAATAGCATATATCAGACAGGTTGAAATTTTCTTAAGCGGACAGGTCATGCAGATGCTTGATCAGACATTAAGATTAATCATATAATCCGTTTAACTTAGTCACTCATAAGTTTGACTTGTTTTACTTTGAAATTATTATCAGATCAATCTTACTTAAGATTTATCTGAGCAATTATAGCAACTACCAAAACATACTCATGTCCATGTATTATTTAAGATTCATATCATATTCATTCATATTCATTCTTCTATAACACATTTCTATCACATTTCTCTCATTCTCATTTTCATATCATATTCATTCATATTCATTCTTCTATAACACATTTCTATCACATTTCTCCCGCTCTCATTTCTCCCCCTTTTGTCAACATCAAAAAGGGTTATCAAGTTATATTTTAGAGATATGTTAAGGGCAAGATAACATGTTAAGAAAATCATAGTAATGCAGCAAGCATATGAGACATACTCCACTTAAACTATTGTAACATCACTCCCCTTGAACTAATGCTTAGTTAAAAGAACATGTATATAGGAGTAAAGACAGATTTAGCATAGACAAGTGATAAAGCACAGACAGGTTAACATTCAGACATGCCATTCAACAATGCAATGCATGTTTAGATTATCTCTAATAAATAAAAACATTTCTTCTGCGAGGGGTTTAGTGAAAATATCAGCCCACTGATTCTCATCTTTAACGAACTTAATATCAAAGATGCCTTTCTAAACATAATCCCTAATAAAACGATGTTTGATTTCAATATGCTTAGCCTTAGAATGCTGAATTGGATTTTTAGTTAAGCATATAGCATTGGAATTATCACACCATACAGATATGTTATGTTCATAAATAGAGTAATCCTCAAGTTGATGTTTTACCCATAAGAGTTGAGAGCAGCAACTAGCAGCAGAGATGTATTCTGCTTTAGCAGTAGACAGGGCAATGGTTATCTTCCTCTTGGTTGACCATGAGACAAAACTTGCTCCAATGAAGTGACATCCTCCACTGGTGCTTTTTCTTTCTATTCTGTCTCCAGCAAATCAGCATCACAATATCCCACTAATTTGTATTCTTTTGATCATAAATACAGCAAACCAAGATTAGTAGTTCCAATCAAATATCTAAATATTCTTTTGATAACCTTAAGATGAGATTCTCTAGTATCAGATTGGAATCTAGCACACATACAGACACTAAATTGAATGTCATGTCTGCTTGAAGTTAAGTACAGTAGAGAGCCAATCATACCTCTGTAGACAGTTTGATCTACCTTTTTACCTTCATCATCTTTGCTTAGTTTTGCATTGGGTTGCATAGGGGTTTTCATGAGTTTTGCATTTTCCATTTTGTATTTCTTGAGTATCTCCTTGGTATATTTTTGTTGATGAATGTAAATTCCATCACTTGTCTGCTTGATTTGTAATCCAAGGAATAACTTCAATTCTCCCATCATGCTCATCTCAAATTCAGCTTGCATTAGATTTGAAAATTCCTTGCACAACTTTTCATTAGTTACTCCAAAAATAATATCATCAACATATATTTGAACTATAATAAAGTCCTTTTTAGAGCATTTCTTGAACAGAGTAGTGTCTACTTGTCCTCTAGTAAAACCACTATGCATGAGAAAAGAACTGAGTCTATTATACCATGCTCTAGGTGCTTGTTTCAAACCATATAATGCCTTTTTAAGTTTGAAAACGTGATCTGGTTTATCAGTATCCTCAAAACCAGGGGGTTGTTTAACATACACTTCTTCTTCAATTATACCATTTAGAAAAACACTTTTTACATCCATTTGAAGCAAGGTAATTTGGCGTTGTGCGGCGTATGACATTAAAATGCGTATGGCTTCTATTCTAGCTACAGGTGCAAAGGTTTCAGTATAATCAATACCTTCTTGTTGGTTATAGCCTTGAGCTACTAACCTTACCTTATTTCTGACAACTTTACCAGCTTCATCCAATTTGTTTCTGAAGACCCATCTTATTCCAATAACTGACTTGTTTTTAGGCTTAGAGACAAGAGTCCAGACATCATTTCTGGTGAAATGGTTAAGTTCTTCTTGCATAGCAAGAATCCAGCTTTCATCCTCAAGAGCTTCTTCAATGCATTTAGGCTCCAAATCTGAAATAAAGGCCACATTGCTTAATTCTCTAAATATGGATCTGGTTCTTACTCCTTCAGAAGGATTTCCAATAATAAGATCCTTAGGGTGAAGAGTGTTGAACTTCCAATCCCTTTTGAGATCATCATGAAGATATTGACTTGTCTGCTGACTCGTTTGTTGACTCGTCTGCTGACTTGTCTGTCAGCCTCTGGCACAGGTTCTGTTTTGGTTAGATCGGGTTGTTGACTTTCTGGCTTGTTTATGTCAAGACCTGTAAGATCATCTTCTAGATCTGATAGTTCTTTATCAGTCTTTAATCCATAATTGAATTTAACATGAACAGATTCTTCAATGATACAAGTTCTTGAATTGTAAACTCTAAAAGCCTTAGATATTTCAGAATAACCTACGAAAATACCTTTATTTACCTAAGAATCAAACTTTCCAAGATTATCTCTGGTGTTCAGAATAAAACATTCACATCCAAAAGCATGAAAATAAGATATGTTGGGGCTTTTTCCTTTCCACAATTCATAAGGAGTCCTTTTTAGAAAAGGTCTAATAAGTATTCTGTTTTGTACATAACAAGTAGTGTTTACAGCTTTTGCCCAGAAGTACTTAGGGAGATTATTTTCATTGAGCATAGATCTAGCCATCTCTTGCAGAGATCTGTTCTTTCTCTCAACCACTCTATTTTGCTGTGGAGTCCTAGGTGCAGAGAAATTGTGAGAGATTCCATTCTCCTCACAGAACTGTCTAAATTGCTCATTTTCAAATTCTCCCCCATGATCACTTCTAAGGGTAGAAATACAGAAACCATGCTCATTTTGTACTCTTTTGTAGAATATTGAGAAAGCCTTAAAAGACTCATCCTTGTGTGTTAGGAAGAGTACCCATGTGTATCTAGAATAGTCATCAACTATGAGAAATCCATATTTTCTTCCAGCCAGGCTGGCAACACTAACTGGTCCAAACAGATCCATGTGTAACAACTGAAGAGGTCTAGAGGTTGATACTTGGTTTTTAGATTTGAAACTTGATTTTATCTATTTACCTCTCTGACATGCTTCACACCAGACATCTTTCTTAAAACTAATATCAGGCAATCCTCTCACAAGATTATTCCTTTTGAATTCAGAAATTAGTTTCATACTAGCATGTCCTAGTTTCTTATGCCATAACCATCTCTCATCCTCTTTAGACATCAGACAGGTTACACTTTGATCTGAGAGATCAGATAGTTCAATCTTATAAAGATTTTGTTGCCTTTTAGCTTAAAAGAGGGTTTTACCACAACAGTCTTTAACTATGTATACATCCTTGGTAAAGGAAACATCAAAACCACTATCACATAATTGACTTATGCTAAGAAAATTGTGTCATAATCCTTTAAACATAAGAACATTAGATATAGAGGGAAGAGGGGGTTTACCACCAATAGTACCAATTCCTATAACTTTCCCTTTCTGATTCCTTCGGAAGGCAACGTGTCCTCCTTTCTTAAGTTGGATGTTTAGGAACATAGACCTTTCTCCTGTCATATGACGTGAGCAACCACTATCCAGGTACTAGCAGTGGTGTTTTCTTTGTTCTGTTGAGGACATCTGCAACCAAAATTATTTGATTTTTAGGTACCCATATTTTTCTGGGTCCTTTTCTGTTAGTTCTAGGAGTCTGTGAAGACTTCCTTCTCTTCTTATGGATACACTTAGACATAACATGTCCAGTTTTTCCATAGAAGTTACAGACAGGTGTAGACTTGGTTACGGTTGACTTAACGGATACTGTAGAAGCTTTAGTTGATACTTTATGATGTGTCTGATGGACATATCCAACACCTTCTTTGTTAAGAGAGTGCCTCTGACAGCCAAGTAGCTTAGTCAGATTATCTCTACCATTAACAAATTTGGCAAGATCATAAGTGATCTCTTCCACTTTCTGTTGAAGTTTTTCAACTTCTTCAGATGGTGATGTTTCACTTGAGATCTTAGCTTCATTAGACTTTTCAGTCTTCAGCTCACTGTTCTCTTTAGCCAACTTCTCACACTCTTGAGATTTCTGTTTATGCTCACTGGTGAGCTTTACATACTCTCGAGGGATTTGAAGGACATAGATAAGCAGTTGGATTCCTCCAGCAGCTCCTTATATGTATCAAGTAGTTCCTCATAGTCAGGATGTACCTCATCATCTGAGTCTGAGTCAGTGTTGGCCATCAAACAGAGATTGGCTTCTTCCTATGTTTCTTCATTAGAAGATGTTGACTCCAGATCCTCCCAAGTAGCCATCATTCCTTTCTTCTTCTTCTTGAAGAATTTCTTAAAAGGGGCCTTCTTGAGTTGAGGACATTCAGCCTTGATGTGACCAGGATTCTTGCACTCATAGCAAACAATTGGACTTTTGTCCGTTGAAGTGGATTCTTTGAAGTTCTTGTCCTTGTTGAACCTTCTGAATGACTTATCCCTCTTTAACTTCTTTTTCTGTAGGAGAAGCTTTATCTTCCTGGTCAGGAAAGAGAATTCTTCATCACTCTCAGAATCCTCGTGTTCAGACAGGTCAGCATCACTGGATGACTCATCTGCCTTTAGGGCCTTGGAAACTTTTGCTGACTTTTGATCATCTTTCAGAGCAATTGACTTGCCCTTCTTTGGTGCAACTTCATTTCCAAGTTCTTGCTCATGAACAGTGAGTGTTCCAAGAAGTTCATCCATACTCAAGGTAGTGAGATCCTTGGATTGAGAGATAGCAGTGACCAAAGGTCTCCACTGTTTAGGTAGACTTCTCTGAATCTTTCCAACTTTCTCAGCATTGGTATAGACTTTGCCAAGAGATTTTAAACTGTTGACTATAGTTTGAAATCTTCCTATCATTTGAGCAACAGATTCTCCTTCCTCCATGACAAACAGTTCGTACTTTTTGACAAGTATGGCAATCCTTGACTCTTTGACTTTGGTAGTCCTTTCATGTGTGACAGCTAAAGTGTCCCATATTTCTTTGGCAGAGTCACAAGCACATACCTTCTCAAACTCCTCAGGACTGAGAGCATAGATGATTGTTGACGGGTCTGGGCAAGTAGACCCAGCCGTTCAAGTAATACGGTGGTGAGACCGGTTATCGTATCCACGGGGATTGGATGTCAAGTACCAATTCACAAACTCAGCAACTATCTAGACTATGAAGAGAAATCAAAACAAACAAAAGAAAGGGAAAAGTTCTTTGAGGATTTCTATCGAACACTTGGAGTGCGAAAGGGATATGTTGGGACTAGACTTCACCAAACCTCTGTCTCATGTACTACTGGGACTAGATACCTCCCATTCATGCTTCAAATATTAAAATCAATCCACTAAATTACTCAAACCCCGATTCCTCGGATGGCAAGAGCCTAAATCCACTAATAGACCCTAATTCCTTAGGTGGCCTAGATTAATGAATTTGCATTAGGATTAGGGATTACGCGATTACTAGTAAACCAAACTCCATTCCTAGATGCAAGGGTTACTAGGTGATTAAATTCAGTTCCGGTTCTAATACGAATTTTCCAATTGCATATCAAAACACTAATCGAGTCATGGGGGTGCTAGCCACAACAAGCACTAAGCATGGAAAATTAATCACTAATACGAAGGCATGAACACAGAATAATCAGTCAAGGCAAATACATAATAATCAGTTTGATTACATCTAATCCCAACAAACGGGAATTAGCTACTCATAATTGCAGAGAAAGCCAAACCAGAAAAGTAGTAGAGAAAGGAAGAAAGGGAGAACTCCATTGAAGCTTCCCACTGTCGTCACAGCAACCCCCTAACTTAGCTCCCTTTTAGGGTTGGAACCCTAGCCCAGTAGCAGCCTCCAAGTGCCTCCCTCTAAAACTCTCCAAAACTCTAAAAAACTACTCCATTCTGCCCTAAAACAGCAATTTATACCAATCAGACTCTGCACGCACTCGCGAGGCGAGACATGTCTCGCGAGGCGAATGTTAAAAATCTGCTGTTTCAGAGACTGGATCTCTCGCGAGGAGAGACAGTAAGGGTCTTCTCAAATACGCCCGTGATGAGTATCAGGGCCTGGGCGTGATGGCTTCTGGTCCACAGTCTCGCGTGGTGAGCAGCCTCTCGCGGGGCGAGGCAGAGAAGATGACATTTCTGGCACGGGCTGGTCTTCAGGCTCGTGGGGCGAGCAATTTCCCTGACAGCTTCTGACTTTTGCCTTCTGCTCTGCTTGATCATGGCCGTGATGGTCATCACGGCCAGGCCGTGATGGGCTCTGTTTGGCTCATATTCTTCACTTTTCAATCTCTGTTTCATCCTGGCTCCATCATGGCTGATTTTGATCATTTTTACATTAATTCCTGCAAAACAACACCAAGAAACCGCTTCACCCGTTCCAAGGGAAAAACTAACTAAAATCAAATAAAGAATGCCTAATCTATATGAAAAATGCATGCAAAAGTGTACAGAAAACATGATGTAAAATCACACTATCAAATCACCCCAAGCTTATTCAATTGCTTGTCCTCAAGCAATCACTAAGGCCATAAGAGATATATAATCAAAGCATGGATAGTGAATCAAGAACCCGAGTAAATAATCCAAGTAACAGGCATTTCAAATAATTCAGCAAGAGACAATCAATTCAAGTCCAATTAGAGGCTTAGGTTCCTTAGACTCATATTCTCACTGATTTGGGCACTCTTTCTCACCTGAAGCTCACCCCAAGCTTGTTCATTTGCTTGGCTCTCTTTCTCACCTCACTCAAGTGTTTAGGGGAATAAGACAATTCGCTCCATTTTCCTTAAGTAATGATTTCTACCCTAGGCTTGACTATCAACCAAATCTCTACTTTATTAATGAAAACAATTAAGAATCAAGAGGTCTTTACTTCGGTTGTAACGGGGCCATGGGATTAATCATTAGGTGGGGAAATCAAGAAAAGGACATTTCAAAAGGGCTAAACCAAGTATCAAACATTTCAACACATGACACCTTCTAAAATACCTTTTGGGTTTCAATTCACTTTCGCCACCTTTCTTTCTTTTCATTTTATTTCTCATTTCTTTTTGTCATCCCCTTCTCTATATATTTTTCTTTTTTTTCTTTTGCTTGGAGAAGGGAGGATTTTTCAATTCAAGAGAAATATTTTTCTGATTCTTTCATCCCAAACTTTTTTCAACTACCTTTTTACCCTTTTGTAATACTTTAGAAGGTATCCTATAAAGCACATTCAACAATATATTCCAAGGTACCAAGAAAAGTATTTTATTCTTTCAGGCTCAAAATTGGGCTACTAAGGGGTAGCCTTCAGTCATTCAAAGCTCAAAAGGCCAGAAAAATACCTAGTGCCTCAATCATTTTCAAAAATGTTTTCAAAAATTTTTAAGCTTCAAAATGGTTTCAAGTCAAGTTCTAGAGAAATACAATCCAAGAGGAATAACACTCTAACACAAAGAATGGGGTAGATTTAGTGAGTACCCCTTTTGGCTCAAAATCTCACATTTAGTAGTTCAAAAATCAATGAGACTCACAAATCTATAGAACCATATGCTAATTATCAACTATCCAAGATTATCTCAAAAAATTTTATTTGTAGCCTTATCACAAGAATAAAAAATCGGGTTCAACAATTCACTATCTCAATTTAATTGGCACTCAGTTTTCACAATTGGATGCAAAATCTAAGCAAGGGCAATCCAATTGTGTGATCATGCAAACTATCATGCAAAACTATATGAATGCAACATGAAAAATGCAAATGCAAAATACCCCTACCCCAAGCTTAAGAATTTACATTGTCCCTAATGTAAACAATCAAGTTGGAGAGAGGAGAAAAATGGAACGGCTTACCGAGACGGTAGCGGGTGTTGGCTCCCATTCCATTCAGAAACTTGTTGGGAGATGCATCACAGCCGTGAGCTTGATGGGTGCTGACTTTTCTTTTTCTTGTCTTCTTGCTCTTCCCTCCTTCCTTCTTACCCTGGACTCACTTGGCAATTTTATTAGTAAAAGAAAACTCTTGATCTTCTCAAATTATTCAAGAGTTAAAATCAAAAACAAAATCTAACTAAAGAGAAGGGTTAAGAAAAGTTGGGTTGCCTCCCAATAAGCGCTTCTTTAACGTCACTAGCTTGACGTTCTAGGATCCTCCTCCCGGATCCCATGGTCTGTGGAGTGGAGATTGCAGAAGTAATATGACTTTATCCTCAACTCCACCCAGCCAGTGTGTTAAAACTCCATTGACCTTTGCAATTATGAACTCACTTCCTCTCGGGTCAAGTGGAATTTTCAAGAGGAAGTTCGCCAGACAAGTGGAAGGGGCTAACTTTCCATTGTCCACACATGCATGCAAGCCGACATATTTGTCTAATGCAGTAAATTCGGCAAGCATGGTGGAGTGAATGCTTTCCAAATGCCCTGCCTTCTCACTTGTTCCTCCCCAAGGGTGCGTGAAAGGTAATTCCTCTTCTTGTGATTCGCTTACCACCACCACTTCCTCTTCATTTTGATCCATTCCCACAACCATATTCTGCTCTAATTTTGCTTCATGTGGCTCTATGGGAATCATACATGGTGGTGGAGGTGGTAAATACGAACAGAGGGTTTCCCATTCCTCCTTGGAGCATCTATATACAATCCTCCCTGTCACACTATCAACTTGTGCTGGGATATCAAAATTTGCCAATTCTGGGTAATCTTCCCAACACCAGTTGTCCTCCCAAGTGTGACTTGAGGCTTCGTCATCAGATGGATAATGATAGTTGTCCATGAATTCCATCCACCTGGCACAAACAAAACTCAAAACAAAAAGATAAAATATATACAAAAAAAATAAAAGATAAAAATGTCTAAATTAGTTGCCTCCTTTGTTACTAATGATATTGGCAAAACCAATCCCCGACAACGGCGCCAAAAACTTGTTAACGGGTCTGGGCAAGTATACCTAGTCGTGCAAGTAATACGGTGGTGAGACCGGTTATCGTATCCACGGGGATTGGATGTCAAGTACCAATTCACAAACTCAGAAACTATCTAGATTATGAAGAGAAATCAAAACAAACAAAAGAAAAGGAAAAGTTCTTTGAGGATTTCTATCGAACACTTGGAGTGCGAAAGGGATATGTTGGGACTAGACTTCACCAAACCTCTGTCTCATGTACTACCAGGACTAGATACCTCCCATTCATGCTTCAAATATTAAAATCAATCCACTAAATTACTCAAACCCCAATTCCTCGGATGGCAAGAGCCTAAATCCGCTAATAGACCCTAATTCCTTAGGTGGCCTAGATTAATGAATTTGCATTAGGATTAGGGATTATGTGATTACTAGTAAACCAAACTCCATTCCTAGATGCAAGGGTTACTAGGTGATTAAATTCAGTTCCGGTTCTAATACGAATTTCCCAATTGCATATCAAAACACTAATCGAGTCATGGGGGTGCTAGCCACAACAAGCACTAAGCATGGAAAATTAATCACTAATACGAAGGCATGAACACAGAATAATCATTCAAGGCAAATACATAATAATCAGTTTGATTACATCTAATCCCAATAAACGGGAATTAGCTACTCATAATTACAGAGAAAGCCAAACCATAAAAGTAGTAGAGAAAGGAAGAAAAGGAGAACTCCATTGAAGCTTCCCACTGTCGTCACAGCAACCCCCTAACTCAGCTCCCTTTTAGGGTTGGAACCCTAGCCCAGCCGCAGCCTCCAAGTGCCTCCCTCTAAAACTCTCCAAAACTCTAAAAAACTACTCCATTCTGCCCTAAAACAGCAATTTATACC
This sequence comes from Sophora flavescens, assembly GCA_030762895.1. Lineage (NCBI taxonomy): Eukaryota > Viridiplantae > Streptophyta > Magnoliopsida > Fabales > Fabaceae > Sophora > Sophora flavescens. Next base: position 79,044,894 of record CM061067.1, read on the forward strand.
AATCAGACGCTGCGCGCGCTCGCGAGGTAAGACATGTCTCGCGAGGCGAATGTTAAAAATCTGCTGTTTCAGAGACTGGATCTCTCGCGAGGCGAGAGTGGCTCGCGAGGTGAGACAGTAAGGGTCTTCTCAAATACGCCCGTGATGAGTATCAGGGTCTGGACGTGATGGCTTCTGGTCCACAGTCTCGTGTGGCGAGTAGCCTCTCGCAAGGCGAGACAGAGAAGATGACATTTCTGGCACAGGCTGGTCTTCAGGCTCGCGGGGCGAGTAGCCTCTCACGGGGCGAGCAATTTCCCTGACAGCTTCTGACTTTTGCCTTCTGCTCTGCTTGATCATGGCCGTGATGGGCTTTGTTTGGCTCATATTCTTCACTTTTCAAGCTCTGTTTCATCCAGGCTCCATCATGGCTGATTTTGATCATTTTTACATTAATTCCTGCAAAACAACACCAAGAAACCGCTTCACCCGTTCCAAGGGAAAAACTAACTAAAATCAAATAAAGAATGCCTAATCTATATGAAAAATGCATGCAAAAGTGTACAGAAAACATGATGTAAAATCACACTATCAATGATGTTATATCTAGCTTTGTGGTTCAGCTCCCATTTTTGTCTTTTCTGCAGTAGTCCACTGAGCTTTTGGTTTGTCAGTGTTATTATCATTCTTGGGAATGAATGGACCATCTGTAATGACATCCCAAAGATCAGAGTTTGTATATAGAATGAACCATTGAAATCCTTCTTTCCAATAGTTGTAGTTTTCTCCATTGAAGTAAGGAGGTCTGTTAGGGAAGCTCCTTCAGTCCGGTGACTTCCACTTGAACTAGCTCCAGCAGTCATGTCTATTCTTCAAGACCTTTTACCTCTACACTGTTAGATGCTCAACCCAGAGGCTGAGCTCTGATACCAACTGAAATAGATAATTATAAACACGAGAAAGGGGGTTAAATTGTGTTTATCAGAGTTTAAACAAAGTTGAAATCTTTTCGCATACAGAAGCTAGGTTCAGACGAGTGGAAAGATACAGGACAGACGGGTGACCTTTCTGATGAAATTTTAACAGTGACTTTGGCAAAAACACCACTTGATAAACGTATAAGAAAACTAAGGCAACTAGAAATGTGATGTCGTGCGAACGCACGTGCGATTCCGGCAAGTGTACCTGATTGTCGCCAAGTAATAAAAGATATCGATCCCACAGAGGAGAAGAAGAAGAAAGATCCTAAAAATTTGCCTAAGAGTAGCAGCCAAAAAGTCCTTCCCTGCCTCTGCCTGGGTCCTTATTTATAGATTTGAGAAGTTTGAATCCCAATCTAACTCAAATTCTGATCCAATTCAGTTGCTTCAGGTCCAAGTAATGCGCGTCACGGCCGTGATGGCCATAACGGTCAGGTCGTGACGGCTTCTGCCTTGGGCACTTCTATAGATTTCAGATTCTCACGAGGCGAGTGGACTCTCGCGACGCCAGACTTCAAGTATTTGCCTGTAACGGCCGTGACAGGAATCACGGCTAGGCCGTGACAGATTCTGACTTGTGGGGGTGAAAGGTCACGGCCGTGATGGTCATCACGGCTAGGCCGTGACCAGTTCTGACTTCAGTCTTTCTTCCTTTTCAGTTTTGCTCGATCATGGCCGTGATGGGCATCACGGCTAGGCCGTGATGGGCTCTGTTTGGCTCATTTTCTTCACTTTTCAAGCTCCTTCTTCATCCGAGCTCCATCATGGTCGATCCTGAGCATTTTACCCTTGATTTCTGCAAAACAACACCACACAAACCGCCTTACCCGTTCCAAGGGAAAATTAACAAAAATCAAATTAAACATGCCTAAACTACATGAAAATGCATGCAAAATGATAAACAAAGATGAGGTGAAATCACACTCATCAAATCACCCCAAGCTTAAGATTTTGCTTGTCCTCAAGCAATCACTATGGCCATAAGATATAAATAATCAGAGCATGGATAATGAATCAAGAACCCGAGAAACTAATCCAAGTGACAGGCACATTCGAATAAATCCCCAAGAGATAATCGATTTCAAGTCCAATTAGAAGCTTAGGGTCATCAAATTAATATTCTCACTGATTCAGGCACTCGTCTCACCTCACTCAAGTGTTCCAAGGTATATGACAATTCGCTCAATTTCCTCAAGGAAGGTATTCTACCATAAGCTTGACTATTAACCAAATCTCTACTTTATTAATGAAAACACATAAGAATCAAGAGGTCTTTTACTTTGGTTGTAATGTGGCCATGGGATTAATTGTTAGGCGGGGAGATCAAGAAAAGGAAATTTCAAGAAGGCTAAACAATTTATCAAACATTGCAAAGCATGACACATTCTAAAATACCTTTTTGGGCTTTGATTCATTTTTCCACCTTTCTTTCTTTTTATTTTTATTTCTCACTTTCTTTTGTCATCCCCTTCTCCATTTTATTTTATTTTATTTCATTTTATTTATTTGGAGAAGGGGATATTTTCAGCTCAAGAGAAATATTTTCTAATTTTTCTCATCCCATACTTTTTCAAACTACCTTTTTACCCTTTTTGTAATACTTTAAAAGGTGCCATACCAAGCATTATTTATCAAAGTAATTCAAGGTACCAAGAAAAGTATTTTATTCTTTTAGGCTCAAAATTGGGCAACTAAGGGGTAGCATTTAATCAATCAAAGCTCAGAAGGCCGAAAAAAAATACCTAGTGCCTCAATCATTTTCAAATATGTTTTCAAAAATTTTTGAAGTTTCAAAACGGTATCAAGTCAAGTTCTAGAGAGTACGATCCAAGAGGAATTAAAACACTCTATCACAAGGAATGGGGTAGATTTAGTGAGTACCCCTTTTTGGCTCAAAATCTTACATTTAGTAGTTCAAAAATCAGCGAGAAATAAAAATCTAAGGAACCACATGCTAATTATTAACTATCAAAAGATTATCTCAAGAATTTTTATTTTTAGCCCTATCACAAGAATAAAAAAATTGGGTTCAAAAATTCACTATCTCAATTTATTTGGCATCAAGTTCTCACAATTGGATGCATAATCTAAGCAAGGGGCAATCAAACCATGTGATCATGCAAAACTATGCCTATATGAATGCAACATGAAAAATGCAAAAATTTACAAAGATACCCCTACCCTAAGCTTAAAAACCTTACATTGTCCCCAATGTAAATAATCAAGTCGGAGAGAGGAGAAAAATGGAACAACTCACTGAGATGGTAGCGGGTGTTAGCTCACATTCCAGTCAAAACTTGTTGGAAACTGTATCACGGCCGTGAGGCTCATCACGGGCGGGCCGTGATCCTTTCTGGTCTCCTTTATTAGCTCATCACGGCCGTGACCACTGTCACGGCCTGGGCGTGATGGCTTCTGACTTCATTGGTCCTTGCTCTTTTTGTTCTTCCTTCCTCTTTAACCTGAAAACACTAGATAAATCTATTAATTTTTTAATTTTTGGCCTCTTGATCTTCTCAAATTATTCAAGAGCTAAATTCAAAAACAAAAGGAAAAGGGAAAGAAAACTTGGGTTGCCTCCCAAGAAGCGCTTGTTTACGGTCCTAAGCTTGACCAAAATTCCTTCAATCAACCGGGGTCGGCTGGTCGTAGAAGTGCAGGAACACTTCTCTTCCATGGGAGTCCTTCAAAGAGCCGATTCTGCTCATATGGCCAATTACGCTTCTGCTTTGCTCTTTTCATTCGGACCTTCCTGGCCTTACTCCCTCCCGGCGGAAGTTTTGTTTCTACATGATCAGCAACTCCAACTCCATCACCATTTGGTGCATCATCAGCCATGCAAATCTTCGGAGTTGCTTCTATGTTGAGCTCTTCCTTTACCACTGGAGACGTGATATCGATCCTGCACACATGGCTCTCAAAAGGAGGGTTGTTATATGAGTTAGTAAATTCAAAATCGACCCTACCTTCCTCTACATTTAGAGAGAGTTTGCCATTCCTTACATCTATTAATGCTCCAGCGGTGGCCAAGAATGGCCTTCCTAAAATGATGGGGAATCCAGAATTCCCTTTCATATCCAATACCAGGAAATCGGTAGGGATGAATAATTTCCCTACCTTTACAGGAACGTTCTCTAGTATGCCTAGAGGAGTCCTAGTTGAGCCATCCACAAATTGTAAGGAGAATTTGAATGGTCTCAACTCTTTTGTTCCCAACCTTTCCAAGATAGTGAGCGGCATCAAGCTCGCACTAGCCCCTAAGTCACATAAGGCTTGGTCGATTTGCACTTGTTTAATTGAGCAAGCGATAGAGAAGCTACCTGGGTCTTTCAGTTTAGGAAGCATTTTAGCTTCTATGTCTACTTGCTTTCTCTTGACCAACCTTTGTGGGAAAGGTATCGGGGGTTGGTACGGTGGTGGAGGGACATACTTTGGTTCTGGCTCTTCATCTTCGCTCATGTCCTCCTCCGGTTCCACGTCCTTTTCCCCCACCCCAAGCTTATCATCCCTCAAGTGTGTGGAATTACAATGCTCAATGCGATTAGCTTCGGGTTGACCCGGGAACGTACCCTTAGGTCTAGTGTATCGTAGAAGCATTGGGCAATCTGGGTTTCTAGCATCTTGTTATGGATTGCTAAGTTGTCTACCTTAGATGCTAGCTCTTTTATTGCCTCGTTTACTGCCCTGCCTTGCTGTCTAAACTCCTCATTTTGTTTTGTTTGGGTTTCAACAAAACTTTCCAATAAAGACTCGAGTTTAGACTGTTGTACCTGAGGATACCCCGCCGTGGGTTTCTTATTACCTTGGCCCTCTTGGAACTTGTGGTTCAGCGTGTTGCTGTAGTTGCCGTAGGAGAGGTAAGGGTTGTTCTTCCTTTGGTTGTAGGGATTTGGGGGAGCATAATTGGGCAACTTCGGGTTTGTGTCGTAGAAGTTGTGACAAGCGTTCACTTGTTCCCCCGAAGCGCCGGATCCATGAGCAATACCTCGTGGGCACTCCATGATGTCGTGTCCCTGCATTCCACAAATCTCACAAACAATGTTAGTAGCACCTATTGCACTCACATTAGCCCTTTCAAGCTGATCAAAATGTTTATTAAGTGAGTCTATTTTTGACATTATAAGATCAGTGCTTTTAACTTCAAACTTACCCCCCGAAATCTTGTTCGGGTTAATACCTCTTTCTGAACCCCATTGGTGGTAGTTGGTGGCCACATTTTCAATGATGTTGAATGCCTCAGTCAGAGGCCTATTCATAAAGGCTCCACCAGCTGCAGAATCGAGTGACACCATCGAAGAGTAATCCAATCCGTTGTAGAAGGTGTGCACTAATAACCACCTCTCGAGTCCATGGTGTGGGCAAGACTCCAGCAGTCCCTTGTAGCGATCCCAAGCTTCCGATAAGGATTCTCTGTCCTTTTGGAAGAAGCCGATGATCTGGGTTCGTATATAGGCCGTCTTGGATGGAGGGAAGAATTTCTCCAAGAACGCCTGCTCCAGTTGTTCCCAAGTAGACAAGGTGTTGGCGGGCAATTGCTTTAGCCAAGCCTTTGCCTTTCCAGTCAGAGATGAGGGGAATAACCTTAAGCATATAGCATCGACCGAGGCACCATGAATCCTAATTGCATCGGTGAACTCCAAGAATGTTTCTACGTGATCAGTCGGGTCCTCCGAGGGCAATCCTCCGAATTGGTGCTGCCTAATCATGTTGATTAGCATAGGAGGTATAGTGTAGTTCTCCGCCTCGATCTTTGGACTAGCAATCCCAGTTCGGAAGCCCCTAGCATTTGGGGTTGCGTAGTCCTTCAATGGTTTCGTATCCGGTTGATTCGCCATGAGTGGAATGGGACTCAACCTTTCTCTCTCTCTTTGAAGTCTCCTACGTCTGTGAAAGGTCCTCTCGATTTCGGGGTCGACTTCAATAAGGTTTCCAAGACTTAGGGACCTTTGCATAAAACATAAAAACACAGAGAGATAGATACTAAAACGAAGAAGTTTTTTTTTTAAATAAGAAAATTAAAGAAAAAGTCCCGAAAAATCAATTTAAAAATTAAATTGAGATTTGAGAAAGCACAGTCCCCGGCAACGGCGCCAAAAACTTGATGTCGTGCGAACGCACGTGCGATTCCGGCAAGTGTACCGGATTGTCGCCAAGTAATAAAAGATATCGATCCCACAGAGACTGTGATCTCGAATCACAACTAATTTTCAATTTGGTAAATCTGGACTGTATAAAAAAGATTTGAAAAAGGATTTGATATTTTGAAAAGGTTTTGAATTTGAATTAAGAGATAAATAAAACAGAAAACAAATCTATTTGTGGTTTTTGGATCTAAATGGATTCCTAGGGATTTGGGTTACCTACGAGGCTGTTTATGTTACTAATATGATTTACCCTTGTTAATTATCCAAATTGCCTTGAAGGCGAGTTTATCCTCTAATAGTTTAAGCTCCCTCTCGGGTTACAAAAACCGTGCCCAATTGAACCAACCCCTACTCTCGTGGTAGTCGAATTTAGATTGGACCCTTTGCGTTTCGTGACAACTCGTTGATCCTCGAAGGACGGCTTCTAACTCTCGTGATTTCAATCCTAAGTCTGACTCTATAGATCCGACACCTAAGTTCACTGCTAGGTTCCTCCTTAGAATGCCTATGACACGCAAACAAGTGGCCACCGAATTTACGAGTGATTCAAACACTAGAAATCAGATCTAAAACAAAATCGAAATTAACAAATATATTACATCAAATTAACAACATAAATCAGATCTCGGGCATGGCCCCAATCCCTAGAAACTAAGCTACTACTCAAGCCTTGCCATGGAGATGACAAGCTTGGTTACAAATAACATGAAAATAAACTAAGAGAAGAAAGGAGAAGAAGAAGAAGAGAGATCCTAAAAATTTGCCTAAGAGTAGCAGCCAAAAAGTCCTTCTCTACCTCTGCCTGGGTCCTTATTTATAGATTTGGGAAGTTTGAATCCCAATCTAACTCAAATTCTGATCCAATTCAGTTGCTTCAGGTCCAAGTAATGCGCGTCACGGCCGTGATGGCCATCACGGCCAGGTCGTGACGGCTTCTGCCTTGGGCACTTCTATAGATTTCAGATTCTCGCGAGGCGAGTGGACTCTCGCGACTCGAGACTTCAAGTATTTGCCTGTAACGGCCGTGACAGGAATCACGGCTAGGCCGTGACAGATTCTGACTTGTGGGGGTGAAAGGTGACGGCCGTGATGGTCATCACGGCTAGGCTGTGACCAGTTCTGACTTCAGTCTTTCTTCCTTTTCAGTTTTGATCGATCATGGCCGTGATGGGCATCACGGCTAGGCCGTGATGGACTCTGTTTGGCTCATTTTCTTCACTTTTCAAGCTCCTTCTTCATCCGAGCTCCATCATGGTCGATCCTGAGCATTTTACCCTTGATTTCTGCAAAACAACACCACACAAACCTCCTTACCCGTTCCAAGGGAAAATTAACAAAAATCAAATTAAATATGCCTAAACTACATGAAAATGCATGCAAAATGATAAACAATGATAAACAAATGATAAACAAGAGGTTATAAGGAAAAAGAGATTAACACAATTATTTATCCTGGTTCACTCTTCAAAGCAAAGAGCTACGTCCAGTCCTTGGCAACACCAAGATTTATCCACTATAATTGATCAGGTTACAGACTCTAAGTATTGTTTGCACACCTAGCCTCTTTAGGCTCAAGACAAGTATTCTTTGCACACTTAGCCTCTTCGGGCTCACTCAGGTTTGTTTGAGAGATTTGGTTTGTAATAAATACAACTTCAGACAAACGAAACTTTCACTAACACTCAAAGAGTGGTTTAAATGTAAAGCTTAGGAAAGTCTGCGTAATAACTTCAAATGATTGAAGAATACATAATGAAAGAATGAAGATATTAATGCACAGAGTAATGGCTCTTTAATGCTATGTGTATTCTCTCTACTTCGTCTTCAATGACTTTTGTATTTATAGTCTTCAAGCATTTAGGATCCGTTAGAGACATCCCCTCAGATGTTGGCTTCAAGCAGAACTTCATTAAATGCAATAGAGTCGTTCTGGGCAGCCATTAATGCAATAGGAACATTGGTTGTACTCTAACATAAAGGATCATGGCTTTATGCATCATGATACAGCCATATCAGAGTTGTGCAGAGAGCTTTTTGTACTTTGCTGAGTACGATTCCCTTTTCGTGTAAGGACCAGAGGTACTAGGGAATAAAGCATGTTGGAAGCATTCTTTAACTGGTCTATGGTTCTGATAACCGAGGTTTCTTGAGAGAGTAACTTCTCACTTTTCTTGATTCTGGTTCTTGAAATAAGATTCTGATAATTCTTATAGAATTCGCATCCATAAAATAAGCGCGTCTATCTTGAAAATAACCGCGTCCATCTAGCCATTTAAGATTTTACATTCGGACGGGCTAGTAGACGAGTTCCATATGCCACGTCATTGGACGGATACTCCTTTAACTGTTCGAACGTAACCTAGTATACGGGCTCCATATGCCCCATCATTGGACGGATACTCCTTTAACTGGTTGAACGTAACCTAGTAGACGGGCTTCATATGCCACGTCATTGGACTGATGTAGACGAGCTCCATATGCCACGTCATTGGACGGATACTCCTTTAACTGATTGAACGTAACCTAGTAGACGAGCTCCATATGCCACGTCATTGGATGGAGCTTCTCATTATGGACTTAGCAAGTCTAAAGACTTGTGTGGACGAGCACTTATGTCACCTTAGTGGACGAGCACTTCTATCACTTCAGTGGACAAGTGCTTCTGTTACTTTAGTGGTCGAGCACTTATGTCACTTTAGTGGACGAGCGCTTCTGTCACTTTAGTGGACGAGATGATTCTTACAATTTTAATCTGTACACTAGATAGACAGGTTAGCAACCAATATGAAGCTTAATTAAATCGTTAACCAATGTTTAGTTCTCATCAAAACTTAGGGAAATGCACATCAGACATTTTAGAGACTTAACAAAACATTCCAAGTGTGAGTTTTGGATGGAAGAAGTCCAGTTTCTTGGATATGTGATTAACAAGGAAGGTATAACAGTAGATCCAGCTAAGGTTGGGGCAGTTCACAATCGCAATCCCTAATAATGTTGACTTATATACAAATTTGATTAACTTAGATTATCAATCGGTTCCCAAATCTCTATTAGATTTTAAGATTGATCAATCCTAATTTCTAATTCCAATTCAATCATGAAAACTGAATCTACATCTAATCAAACATAAATCAAGTGTAATTACACTCACAACACATAAATCATAATTGAAGGGAAAGAATATGGGGAAGCAATTGAAATACAATTAAGAGTAGGGAACTCAGAATTCAAACCAAATTACTTGAATGTCTAGGATTGATAAAAGATTTAGCCTTCCATAGTCATCACCATTGGAGAAGCCTTGACAAACATTAACAAAGTGCAGAAAACTCAAAAGAATAGAAGAGAAGAGAAGAGAATTCCAAAACTTGCAAAATACAAGGATTATCAAAAGTGGTCTAATTTTCGTCTTAGCTTTCTAGGGACACCAAGATCACCCAAATCCGATTTCTGTAGCTCTAGTTATGCTCTGCGCAAGACAACAAGGTCAGGATGAGTGAAAAATCCGAAAATTAACAATGTTTAGCAATTAAGCCCAATTAAACCCAATAATGAAAAACTCAGCCAAATCACCAATATTAAACACATATAGACATTAATTAGGTCAAGTATACAATATCAAAATGATTTATCAACAGTCAAAAAGGACGATTCAATCATTGGAGGATCTTTTGAGAGCTTGTATTTTGGAATACACTGGCAGTTGGGATGAGTTTTTGTCATTGATTGAATTTACTTATAACAATAGTTTCCATAATATTATTGGAATGACACCATACGAGGCTTTGTATGGCAGGAATTGTAGGACCCCGTTATGTTGGTATGAGATTGGTGAAAACCAAGTTTTGGGTCCAAATGTGGTGCAGCAAACTACGTAACAAGTTAGTAAGATAATGGAAAAGATGAAGGAAGCACAGGATATGCAAATGAGTTGCAATAACAAGAGGAGGAGACCTTTGGAATTCCAGGAAGGTGATCACGTGTTTTTGAGAGTCACTCCGAAGACCGGAATTGGTAGGGCTATCACGTCTAGAAAGCTTATTCCTCGAGTCATTGGACCTTTTCAGATTCTTCGACAGATTGGTCCAGTTGCTTACCATATTGCTTTACCACCTAATCTTGCTAATTAACCTTCATGACGTCTTTCACATTTCTCAATTGAGAAAATATTATCCTGATTCTTCACACATTCTTGAGTCTGAGTCTATACAACCGCGAGAGAATCTAGAATATGAGGCTTTGCTTGTTAGGATCGCAGATAGACGGATTAAGGAGCTTCACAGTAGACAGATTCCTTTGGTTAAGGTTATATGGGATGCGACTACCGAAGATGCTACTCGGGAACGTGAAACGGATATGTAGTAGCAGTATCCACATCTATTCTGAGGTACGTAAATTTCGATGACGGAATTTTGTTCTTAGTGGGGTAGTAATATAACATCCTGTTTTTAAATACATTGTAGTACCGATAAAAATATAATTATTTATATTTTTATCTGAGAGCAAGAAAATGATTTTTTTATAAAACAAAATCATATTCATACTCTATCTTATGGTAGAGGGTTACGGTGAAATTTTGGGTTTAAAACTCAGACGGAAATCGGTCTGCGTTTTCTCTGACAGTAAATAATTACTGAGCATAAAACCTAATTTTGACTCGAGAACGAAATGGTTAGATTTTATATCACATTTCCAATGAATTTTTTTATTTAGAAAATTTTCGCTTGGAAATGAAATATTATATTTTATTCGTGCGTAAAACCTAAATCGGGAAAACGACAAAGTCGGAAACATAATTGTAGAGACAGAACCAGACACCGGAGGAGCTGAGTCGTGGGGTAAGTCACCACTATGACTCACCAAGTATTTATGAAGAATTTAATGCAAGTAATCATGTCTTTTAGGTTAAAAATATAATATTCGAGGTTGCATGGTTTGTCTGTTTGGCTGTTCATGATATGCTGTGTGAAATGTGATGAATTGCCTGGATTAATTGTGTTTATTATTATAGAATTATATATATATATATATATATATATAATATTTTAATATTTTGAGATGCTTGAAAATGATGATTTGATTGGTGATGATATTGTGCTTAGAGATTTCTAAGTGTTGATACATGATCAATTATGGTGATTTGTGTGGGGAAACATGACATATGTTTTCAGAGATGCCTAACCGAGATAATTATTGTGGTAACATGATGAGATTGATGATATACGATTGATAAGGTTATCTATGAGATAGTAATGAGAGGTTAAGGCATTAGGGTATGACTTGAGATACGTTAGTGATAGTATTCATATGCTTGGTGTGTATTTACGAGATTTGGAGTCCTTGTGGGGCCGTCCCATTTTATTTTGTGGGGTTGCAGCTATAGTTTCATTGCGTTGTATGAGCACCCTCGCGAGAGAACCAGGTTGTGCACCTGCGGGAGATGTACGACTATAGTGCCATTGCTTTGCATGGGCATTCTCACCGCGAATGAGAATGTGCACCAGGTTTTGGGGATGCGTCACTTGGACGATTGACTGAGTAGATGAGGGATATATGTCCGGATTAGTGGCAGTGATCATACGCATTCATTTGCATCATGGTGAAGGGTAGAGGAAAATAACATGTTTCGAAGATGGTTGCACATATATATATATATATATATATATATGTATGTATGTGTGTGTGTGTGTGGAGATGCTTGTTTTGTGTGCTTTTATTGAATAAATGTTACGAAAGCTTTCCCTATTGATATAAGATAGTTTCTTATCCCTTTTCCTTTATTTTGTTTTCTCTACTGTTATACACGTAGACCCAGATTTTATTGATAGCTCACTGGGGGCACCCATGGATGGAGGCTCCGGCGGGGTTCCCCCTAACGGTGACTTTTGAGCTAGAGTTCATATATGAGAACGGGTGACTTGTGGACCCGGTCACTCATTTTGCAGTATATACGGGTCTGGTGTCAGTGACCACGGGCATAGGGAACGGAGCACCTTTTGGTATGGTAGGGTCATTCAAAGTGGGCCAGACCTTACCGTTCCCTATCGGATTTCCTGTGGCACCAATACCGCCGATGCCAGATGTTGTACCAATTCCCATCCCAGTACCAGTTGAGGCACCTGTACCTGCACCCGCACCCGCACCCGTACCAGTACCTATGCTTGCACTAGCCCGTGAGGACGACTAGGTTGTGCCCGATGTTGATCATATGCTTGCTCCAGAGGTTCCAAAGATGCCAGATGTTAGACCAGCTGTTTTTGAGTCCTCCAGATTATCATCTAGGAACAGCTTTGCCTGCAGATGCTTATTTTAGCGGCCTTTTGGGAGGTGTTTTTCTAGTAGCAGCAGAGGAGTAGTGGGACCATCTAGACCCCGGGGTGACAGCGAGGGTAGTAGTAGTCGTATATGATAGTACTGGCCGGTGCTATCCAGTTATGTGTACATAGGGTTGTGGTGAGGATTTTGATGTATTTGAGCGATGGGATTGGGTGTTGAGGGACAACGAGGCATCTTTTTGTCAGACCCTTTGATGTATTTTTATTGCGCCCGGTTTGTACATATTTAGGATCCTACTGATGAGATTCCATCTACAGTATTTACTATCTGTATGTAGATGATGTAACATCCTGTTTTTAAATACGCTGTAGTACCAGTAAAAATATAATTATTTATATTTTTATATGAGACCAAGAAAATGATTTTTTTTTATAAAACAAAATCATATTCATACTCTATCTTGTGGTAGAGGGTTACGGTGAAATTTTGGGTGAAAAACTCAGACGGAAATCAGTCTGCGTTTTCTCTGACAGTAAAATATTACTGAGCATAAAACCTAATTTTGACTCGAGAACGAAATGGTTAGATTTTATATCGCGTTTCCAATGGCTTTTGTTATTTTGAAAATTTTCGCTTGGAAATGAAATATTATATTTTATTCATGCATAAAACCTAAATCCGAAAAACGGTAGAGTCGGAAACAGAAATGTAGAGACAGAACCGAACACCGGAGGAGCTGAGTCATGAACAAAATAGGTGAAATGACCAAAATACTCTTAATCTAACATATCCTAGTTATATATTAACCATGGTTAAGGCAAGTCATGAACAAGTTGGCTTCTTCTTACTCCTTTGTGGTGCAAAACTCGGCCAACACCACCCTTCACCCATTCACCACACATTCTTTTTCCTAGCCATAAATGCTACTTAGACTAGCTAGTTATTATAATACTTTCTAACTTAACCTATGTCAAATTAACCTCAACCATGGTTCACTCTTGTAGTCATTAAACAAGAGTGAACCAGTGCTTACAGAGGTGGAGCTGGGAGAGGAGTTCCAGCAGCAGGACGACAGACGGCCGGACCTCAGGTCACATGGAGAGTGTTTTCTGTGAGAGGGGCTGAATCCTCTCAATCTGCAGATCATATACAAGGTATGTGTTTAATATCTAGTAGACTCTCGTCCGTATTGTTTGACTCTGGTGCTACACATTCTTTCATTTCACATGAGTGTGTGGATCATTTACATTTGTTCGTTTCCCAGTTACCTTATACTCTTACAGTATCTACCCCGACCAATGATTCCTTGATTACTATGTATGTTTGTCTACAGTGTCCTATAGTTGTTGAGAATAGGACATTGCTTGTGGATCTGGTCTGTTCAGCTAACAATGTATTGTACACTATTCTAGAAAGACTCTATTTTTTCTTGAGCCTTCTAGCATAGTATCTGCCAATGAAGGAATATCTATGAGGAGTGATGATTCTCGGCTGTACGTGATGCTTTGCTTAGTGGAAGCTAAGGAGACTCCAAGTATAGATTCGATGCCTATGGTAAGAGAGTTTCCTGAGGTTTTTCCTCCTGATGTTCCAGGTTTGCCACCAGAGAGGGAGGTTGAGTTCACCATAGATCTTATACCAGGGACATGACCTATATCAATAGCTCCTTACCGGATGTCACCCGTAGAGTTGACTGAATTAAAAAAACAGTTGGATGATATGATGAAGAAGGAATTCATTAGACCGAGTGTTTCGCCCTGGGGAGCACCGGTGTTGTTTGTGAAGAAAAAGGAAGGAAGTTCTAGGTCCTGTATGGATTACAGACAGTTGAATAAGGTGACAATCAAGAATAAGTATCCATTTCCCAGGATAGATGATCTGATAGATCAATTGAAGGGAGCTTCAACATTTTCGAAGATTGATTTGAGATCTGGATACCATCAGATTAGGGTGAAGAAGGAGGATATACCTAAGACAGCTTTCAGGATGATGTACGGACATTATGAGTACTTGGTTATGCCTTTTGGTGTGACTAATGCTCCAGTGGTGTTCATGGATTACATGAACAGCATCTTTAGGCCGTTCCTCGACAAGTTTGTAGTGGTGTTCATTGATGATATCCTTATTTATTCCTGTAGCCGGGAAGAACACGAGGAACATTTGAGGATATTGTTACAGGTGTTGAAGGATAGGCAGTTATATGCGAAGCTGTCTAAGTGTGAATTTTGGTTAGAAGAGGTTCAATTTTTAGGTCATATAATCAATAAAGAAGGAATAGCAGTTGATCCAGCTTAAGTAGAAGTTGTGCTTAAGTGGGAGAAACCTAAGTTAGTAAGCGAAGTGAGGAGTTTTCTAGGTCTAGCTAGATACTATTGGAGGTTCATCGAGGGTTTCTCGAAGATTGCATTGCCTATGATACGGTTAACGAGAAAAGGTACAACGTTTGTTTGGATGGAAAAGTGTGAAGAGAGTTTTCAGAAATTGAAGGAGAAGTTAACTACATCTCCAGTGCTGATATTACCAGATCCTTTAGAACAGATTGATGTATATTGTGACACGTCATATCAAGGGTTGGGATGTGTTCTGAAGGAAGAGGGAAAAGTTGTGACTTATGCTTCCCGACAGTTGAGGATTCATGAAAGGAATTATCTGATCCATGATCTGGAATTGGCAGTAATAGTGTTCGCGTTGAAGATATGGCGACACTATGGAGCTAAGTTTATTGTTTACAGTGATCATAAGAGTTTAAAGTACCTATTTGATCAGAAAGAGTTGAATATGAGACAGCGTAGATGGATGAAGTTTATCAAGGATTATGAATTTGATCTTCAATACCATCCTGGGAAGGCAAATGTAGTGGCAGATGCATTAAGTATGAAATCTTTACATGTGTCCGCAATGATGGTAAAAGAGATGTAGTTGATTGAACAGTGTAGGGATTTGAACTTAGGAATGGAGTTGGTTGAGGATAGAATGTGCTTAAGTATGATCACCATCGGTAGTGAGTTTTCGAGATAGCTTAAGGATAAACAAGTTCAGGGTCTGTATTTACAGGAAGTGATTAGAGGTATAGATGAGGGCAAGATTTCTGATTTTTGTAGAGGTATGGATGATGTGTTGAGGTTTAGAGATAAGATATGTGTGCTAGAGGACTTAGAGCTTAGGAAGATGATTTTGGAAGAGGCACATAAGAGTAAGCTGAGTTTTCACCCAGGAGCCACTAAGATGTAGCAGGACTTGAAGAAGATGTTTTGGTGGCCAAAGATGAAAAATGAAGTGGCGGAATATGTTCTATCTTGTTTAGTTTGTCAGAAAGCTAAGATAGACCATCAGAAGCCTGCTAGTTTGCTACAGCCCTTAGATATCCCAGAGTGGAAGTGGGATAGTACAGCTATGGACTTTGTGGTTGGATTACCACGAACTCCAAAGAGGTATGATGCGATTTGGTTATCATTGATAGGTTAACGAAGTATGCTCACTTCTTACCTATTGGTGAGAGTTATAGTTTGGAAAGATTAACCCAGATCTATATCAAGGAGGTTGTTAGGTTGTAAGGCATGCCGTTAAGTATTGTCCTGACCGAGATCCAAGATTCACATCTTGATTTTGGAGGCAGTTACACAATGCTTTGGGGACGAAGTTGAGGATGAGTTCTGCTTATCATCCTCAAACGGATGGACAGTCAAAACGAACAATTCAATCATTGGAGGACCTTTTGAGAGCCTGTGTGTTGGAGCATATTGGCAGTTGGGATGTGTTCCTACCTTTGATTGAGTTCACTTATAACAATAGTTTCCACAGTAGTATCGGGATGGCACCGTATGAGGCTTTATATGGCCGAAAGTGTAGGACTCCATTATGTTGGTATGAGACGGGTGAGAGTCAAGTGTTGGGTCCAGATGCGGTACGGCAGACAATGGAACAAGTCAGGAAGATAAGAGAGAAAATGAAGGAAGCACGAGATAGGCAGAGGAGCTACAGTGACAAGAGGAGGAGACCCTTAGAATTCCAGGAAGGTGATCACGTGTTTTTGAGAGTCACTCCGAAGACTGGAATTGGCAGAGTTATCAAGTCTAGAAAGCTTAATCCTCGATTCATTGGACCTTTATAGATTCTTCGACGGATTGGTCTAGTAGCTTACCATATAGCCTTACCACATAACCTTTCTAATCTTCATGACGTATTTCACGTCCCCCAGTTGAGGAAATACTATCCAGATCCTTCTCATGTAATTGAGCCTGAGTCCATGGAACTCTGAGAGAATCTAGAATATGAGGCTTTACCGGTTAAGATTGCAGATAGAAACATTAAAGAACTCCGCGATAAACATATTCCTTTGGTTAAGGTCATATGGGATGACATTATCGGAGATGCTACTTGGGAGTCTGAGGTAGATATGCAGCAGCAGTATCCACACTTGTTCTCAAGTACGTAAATTCCTAGGACGGAATTTCTTTTAAGGGGGTAGAAATGTAACAGTCGTGCTGTTATGAGAAGCGTGGAGGATCCAAAGCTCAAGCGTTGGAACGCTCAAGTGTGGCCATTCCCACGCTCAAGCATTGGTGCGTCAATCAACAAAAATAAAAAAGGGCTTAAGTGAACTTATGTTCACTTTTCACCCTACGTGAGAACAGAAGACAGAGAGCAAAAAAGAGTGGAGAGAGGTAGAGAGAGCTTCAGGCTCAGTTCCCGACTTGACCAATCATCCCAACGCGATTCCAAGTACGCCATTTTGATCGTGGCAACGTCGTCTTCTCAACCCTAACTTCCTTTTCTTCTTTAAGTTGAGGTAATCTATACTCTTTTTATGTCGAAATGTCGTCGGTGACGCTGTTAGACATATCTTTCAATTCTGATATCGGTTTTCAATTCCGACTTCGGATTAGGGTTCCCGTTAACGTAAGCTTCATAATGTGGCATTCAGGTGAATCTTCGGAGGCCCGAAGACCTTTGTTCTTGGCGTGGCAGAATTGAGAGAAGTTGAGAAGGGTTCGTTTCATTGTCTCGGAACTAGATACGTGCATCTCAAGTGGGGGAAAGAAGTCATTTAACGTCAAAATTGGCTAAGTAACGTTTATTTCAATAATGGCGTAGGGCGACCTAAACCCTACCAGGGAGCGAGTAACGAACAATATTAATATCACATTGGGGAGTACTTAGTGGTATCAATGATGATATTGAAATTATAGGTTTATCACCATTAGGTTAAAAATATAATATTCGAGGTTGTATGGTTTGTCTGTTTGACTGTTCATGGTATGTTGTGTGAAATATGATGAATTACCTAGATTAATTATGTTTATTATTATATATATATATATATATATATATATATATATATATTATTTTAATATTTTGAGATGCTTGAAAATGATGATTTGATTGGTGATGATATTGTGCTTAGAGATTTCTAAGTGTTGATACATGATGAGTTATGGTGATGTGTGTGGAGATACATTACATATGTTTTCAGAGGTGCCTAACCGAGATAATTATTGTGGTAACATGATGAGATTGATGATATATGATTGATAAGGTTATCTATGAGATAGTGATAAGAGGTTAAGGCACTAGGGTATGACTCGAGATACGTCAGTGATATTATTCATATGCATGGTGTGTATTCACGAGATTTTGAGTCCTCGCGGTACCGTACCATTTTATTTTGTGAAGTTGCAGCTATAGTTTCATTGCGATGTATGAGCACCCTCACAAGAGAACCAGGGTGTGCACCGGCGGGAGATGTGCGACTATAGTGTCGTTGTTTTGCATGGGCATTCTCACCGCGGATGAGAATGTGCAACGGGTTTCAGGGACGCGTCGCTTGGACGATTGACTGAGCAGATGAGGGATATATATATCCGGATTGGTGGCAGCCACGTTATCATACACATTCATTTGCATCATGGTGAAGAGTAAAGGAAAATAACATGTTTCAAGGATGGTTGTATATATATATATATATATATATATATATATATATATATAGATAGATAGATAGATAGATAGATAGATAGATAGATATGTGGAGATGCATGTTTTGTGTGATGTTATTGAATAAATGTTACGAAACCTTTCCCTATTGATATTAGATAGTTTCTTATCCCTTTTCCTTTCTTTTGTTTTCTCTTTTGTTATACACGTAGACCCAGATTTTATTGATGGCTCACTAGGGGCACCCATGGATGGAGGCTCCGGCGGGGTTCCCCCTAACGTGGACTTTTGAGCTAGAGTTCATAGATGAGAACGGGTGGCTTGTGGACCCGGTCACTCATTTTGCAGTATATACGGGTTCGGTGTCAGTGACCATGGGCATAGGGAACGGAGCACCTTTTGGTATGGAAGGGTCATTCAAAGTGGGCCAGACCTTACCACTCCCTATCAGATTTCTTGTGGCACCGATATCCCCGATGACGCCAATGCCAGATGTTGTACCAATTCCCATCCCGGTACCAGTTGAGGCACCTGTACCTGCACCTGCACCCGCACCAACACCAGTACCTATGCTTGCACCAGCCCATGAGGATGACTAGGTTGTACCCGATGCTGATCATATGCTTTCCCCAGAGGTTCCACAAATGCTAGATGTTAGACCAGCTGCTTCTGAGTCCTCCAGACTATCATCTAGGAACAGCTTGGCCTGCAGACGCTTATTTCATCGGCCTTATGGGAGGAGCTCTTCTAGTAGCAGCAGAGGAGTAGTGGGACCATCTAGACCCCAGGGTGACAGCGAAGGTAGTAGCAGTCGTATATGATAGTACCGACCAGTGCTATTCAATTAGGTGTACATAGGGGTGTGTTGAGGATTTTGAAGTATTTGAGTGATGGGACTGGGTGTTGAGGGACAATGAAGCATCTTCTTGTCAGACCTTTTGATTTATTTTTATTTCGCCCGATTTGTACATATTTGGGATCCTACTAATGGGATTCCCTCTACAGTATTTATTGTCTGTATGTAGATGATGCTATATATATATATATATATATATATATATATATATATATATATATATATATATATATATATATACGTGTGATGTATGTTTATATGTGATGGTTGTTTTAGTTAATGTTTTTATTATCCGTTTAACGCTAATAACACGATTATGTTTTTAATAAATACGGTTTACTTTAATGGGACATCGAGGTGTCTCATTATCCATCCTATCTCTATATGACCGACCGAGCTCCGTAGTTCAAGTTGTTCCTTGGCTTTATGATTTCGGGCCTGAGGTCTTGGACCAAAAGCTCGGTGCCGAGGTGTCTAATCATGAGCTTGGATTCCCTTGTCTTCATGTGCTTGGAGTTCTTTCCTTGCTGGGCAAAGGTCTTCATACTTGATTGGTCGAGCTCTAGTTAAAGAAATCGGGGGCCGATGTCCTCAAATAAGAAGTTGGGGCTGAGTTGCTTGTCTTTTAGCTTTATGAACTTGGGAACCGAGGTCTTAGGACCAAGAGGTTGAAAGCCAAGATGTCTGGTCCTGAGCTTGGATTCCTGGGCTCATTAGACCCTGATACTGCTTGGGCTTTGGCCAAATCCGGTAGAAACAGGAGTTCCTCAAGCATCGAGCCGTGTTCGACGAAGAGGCTTTGTATTGCTCCTTGGTAATTTCTCTTTATCAATTGATTGCATTTAGTTGGGGTCGACCCTCGGTCAGAATATTCGAAGTCTAAACTTTGGTGGAACAATTTTATTCTCTTATTCATCGGTTACATAAAGGGATTAAGTCATTGACGACAAAAAAGAAAAGGAATAAAGAAAAATTAAAAAGAACAAAAGTGATGAAAGTTTTGTGAATTGTGTGTGAATTTCTTTTATGTTAAGTAGCATTACAAACAGAAAAGAAGTATTTCAAATGAGAAGTTATAATATTTTTTATATTTTTAAATCCTAAAATCTGCAATATGGGTAGAGTTTGAGCCCGTTTGTTTAAGATTAAAAAATAAGTGATTATGTTATAAAATAATTTAGTGATTATGTTATAAAATAATTTAGTGATTATTTTTAGGGATTTTTTTAAAAAAAAAGCAGAAGCAGATTTGTGTTTGTTTACAATCATAAAAAATCATTTTTTTTAAACTAGTTAGTTATAAAAACTGATTTTTTTTCCCCAAAAGCAAGTGAAAGTTGCTTTTCATTTTAAGCCCAAAAATGATTTTTTTTCACCTTCTGATTATTTCCAAAAGCAAAAACAAACACACTAAAAATTTTTAAAAATGATTTTATGATTAAAAAAAGTGATTTTTTTTAGCAAAATAAGCAATAACAAACGGACTCTTTATCTAACAATCACCATTGGTCCAACACATCATCTCAAGATAAAAAAAAAATGAATATAACTATTTTATCTTTATTGGGGGCCTAATTGCTTGTAGTGAATTTTTAATTTAAATCATTATTAATATTGGGGTTTTTTTTGGCTTCATAAAATAGAGAGAACCTCCTCACACACACTATAAACAATTTTAAAGAAAATTAAAATATTATCTTTATTTGAAAGTTTATGTGTAAGAAAATGTAAGCTATTTCTTCTTATTTAATTTAAACTTATGAATTCTCCCCTTTTTCTAGGATTTTTTTTAAATAACCTTTTTTTAAAATATATTTTCCACAATACCCCACTTTCCTAATTATGTATCAAAATATCCCATTTTTTGGTCAAGTGAGAAGTCATTTTTTCAATCAACGACTTCTCAATGTAATTTGTTTTTAATTTCTTAATTAAAAACTTAAAAAACGAAAAAAAAAGGTAAGGTGAGAAGTCTTTTTTTCAAATAATGACTTCTCACCTATGTAAAAAAAAAAAACTTGGTGAGAAGTCGTTATTTAAAAAAACGACTTCTCACTAGTGTTAAAAAAAAACAAGTGAGAAGTCGTAGAATGAAAAAACAACTTCTCACTATACCAACAAGTGAGGTATTTTGATACATAATTGGGAAAGGGTGTATTGTGAAAAATAATTTAAAAAAAGGGTTATTTTAAAAAAAAAATCTTTTTCTAAGTGAGTGGAAGAATTTTATAATAGAAAACATTTTCTCTTTATTCCTTTCTTTTCCCCTAAATAAAATTTTTTAGACAACATCTGGAAAAAAAAATTATAAACAAAGCTTTTGATTACCAATGAGGGAAAAGTTTTTTTTTTTTTTTAAAGTTAGTTATGTGAAAAGTAAGCAAATAAGAATATATTTATCTTAACACGCTAAGGATAAATACATCATTACTTGCTTACTTTTCACACAAACTCCCTCTAGAGAAACTTTATCCCACTTCTTACTTGGTTAAATTAATAATTTGATTTTATAGGGTGACAATGGTTCTTCATTTAGTCCCTATATGTAAAAACAATTATTAAAAAGATTCTCATATATGCAATCATGATCCATTTGGTCTCTATCCTGCCGTCTCCAACGATCCGTTAACTCCTATATGTAGGGACTAAATGAAGAATTCATGTCACATGTAGGGACTAAATCAATACTTTAACCTAAATTATTGGGTCCCTATACTGATTCTTCATTTAGTCTCTATATGTAGGAGTTAACTGGTCATTAGAGACGACATTGTAAGGAAAGTGACCAAATAAATAATGATTGCACGTATAAAGATTTTTTTTAATAATTTCTTATGTATAAAGACTAAATAAAGAATTCATATCACCTATTAGAACTAAATTATTCCTAGTTTTTTCTTTCTTCTCCTATAATGTTCCACTTAGACATAGCAATACAACATCAATTTCTTTTCACAGGTTTCTAAGGAACCCTTTTGGAATCCATCGCTGGAGATGCTCTTAGGAGTATAATAATATTCAAAGTGAGTTATCATATATTTCTTATGAGAAAAAAATTCAATAAGAAAAAAATCTAACGAAACTTATAAATAAAGACAATTACAAATCTAAAAAGATAAATAAGAGATATCTTAAAAGAACTTCTGTCAAAAAAAACAAAATTTAAAGATATCTTAAAAGAACTAGGAAGGATAAAGAAAGATTAGAAAGGGATTGCTCTCCTCCTGAACTCATGGTACATATAAATTTATTTTAGGATGTGTTTGATTTGTAAAAAGTTTTAGGGGACTGGACAGTACAATTTTTTTTCTCCATATTTGATATGAAAAATGATCATGGGACAGGATAAAAAAGATGTGAGGGACTGAACAAAAACCCAAATTTTTGACATACTATCCAGAAAGACAAAATTATCCCTCCCTCTTATGTTTATATATTATCAACTTTACCTTTTACGTGCGTGTGTATATATATGAAATTTATAATATATATTTTGTATAATATATATTATATAATATCATAAAATATAATATTATAATTTATAATATTATATTACATTATAATATATATTATATAAAAAAATTATATTATATATATATATAATGTTCATTATATATATATATATATATATATATATATATATATATATATATATATTGTCACGAAGTGCATTGTAGTAAATTTAACATTATTTTCTTTATCCTGATCGTTGTTCATCAAACATCATACAAGACAAAAAGTTGTCCAGTAACTTACAGGTTTGTCCTGTGCGATTCTCCTTGTCATGTACCTCAATGCGAATCAAATGCATCCTTAACATTGATTTTATATTAAACATTTAAATATTTATTAAATAGAAATAACTGTCACTAAAATATATGACAACTACTCACTATGAATATTATGCTTAAAAAAGATAGATACTGAAGTAATAATGTTCATTCCTGATGTATTTAAATGAAAAATATCCAAAATATACTTGTAAAAAAGTTTAAATCCTTTAAGTAGGTTTCCAATATTTATACAATATCCATTTTAGCTTTTAAAAAACTCCAAAACCATAATTTGGACAATAACTTATCTGGTGAAACTTTTTTCAAAGAATATAGCTTTGGGAGCTTTCAAACCATAACCATTATATCTTTTCAACAAAATCCGCCCATGAAGCAAACACGGGAAGGATAGTGAAGTTGATACAGGGAAACACAAGAATGGTGATTGAATTGTGTTTCTTAACAGTTTTTCGAAAAAGCCTTTTTCTTAAAACCTCTTTTGCAAGTAAAACAATATAAATACACACAAACAAGATAACCTTTCAAAAGAGTTAACACATTCAGATCCAAATCCCCACGGTTAGTATAAACAAAGACTGTAAAAGATAAGGATAGAAGATTCACACAGATGATTTATCCTGGTTCACTCTCTTCCAACCAAGAGCTATGTCCAGTCCCTTCTACCTGAAGATTTTCTCCACTGTAATCCAATAGCTTTATAAGTATTCAACACCTCTTCAGGCTTACAAGTATTCTTTCTCTACAAAGCCTTTTCAGGCTCTAACTCTAACAAAGAGATTTAAAGAATGATCTTACAAGCTCACTACATGTGAGAGTATAAAAGTTTAAGATCAGTTGTGATTACAAAATGAATTTGTTAAAGAGAACTTTGAGCAGAGTTTTGGCACTTTGAATATCAGAGCTAACATCTACTTCTTCACTGGGGATCGTCCAGTATTTATAGAAGAAGTGCTTCTCTGTCTTGATCTTCTTCAATGGTCTTCAACTTGTATCCGTTTAGACATAACATTAAATGCTAGGATCCGTTGAGACTGATAATTTGATAAGCTTTCTACGATATGTGCTCTTGGTTAATAGAAGAATGCTCAAAGTAGTGATGTCATATCCCTGTTGTAACGAAGGTTGCTTTCTGACTTTTCTTCTTCGTACTTGGTTCAACTTTATAGCAATATAAGTGACAGAGCACAAAGATTTGTGTTCTCGATGGTACTATGTTTCTAATATCAAGAAACAAAGATTTAAACATTTGAAGCACCATGGGAAATAGACACAAATTCCTTTGTATTAAATAAACAATCATTTGAAATAAATTCACTTTGACTAGACGGGTTCAGTTTCAGTGACCACTGGACGTGCATGTCTTTGGCCGCGTGATTTTAACTAAGAGAACAGGGTCGTCTATTGATGTTGCGTCTAGTTAACTTCTCGTCTAGAGTCAAGTCAAAGACTTGCTGTTTTACTGAGAGTTATTAATTTGCTCGTCTACTACTTATTTTACACATAGACTTAGACACTCGTCTAGTGTTATTTAACTTAGCCAATTTTAATACCTCGTCTAGCGATAACTTTAGAGACTCGTAAATTTTCCATAAGATTGAAAGCTCATCTAGAGGGTTAAAACATGAACACGATATTGTTTCTTAGCAAACCAAGAAACTGAAACTGTTTTTACCTTGTCTAGCAACACTTGAGCAATCCTGCAAGGTAGAACAAATAAGTTAGATCTCAAGCATATCTTTGCCATACAAATTTAACCTTTTTGTTAACATCAAAACTTAAGAGATTATGAAGCCAAAACCACTTTGGTTCCAACAGATAGGTTGTAAGGGGATCAAGGTATGGAGAGAGGTTTAGAGGTGGGAAGGGACCATATTGAACATGTGGTTTGCATGTCAACTTGCCAATCAATGGAAGTCTATCATGCTATAGCCCCCTTTTTATCTCGATCTAGGCTTGAGTACCACAATACAGATAAATTCATGTAGGGTGGGAGTTCTTCCACATGGTTGGTGAAAAATATATTGTGGATGGTTAGAGGGGGAAGCAGAAGGGCCGTTCGAGGTGGCGTGCTTAGATATCTTTGTTAATTGTTGGTAGATAATTCATAATACACAATTTAAGAAATTTTTTATATGTTTAAAATATTTTTCAAAAATGTTCAAAATCATTGTATCCCATGCTTGGCATGGGTCACTACACTAGATGTTTTACAACTTAGGCGCTACCAATTACGTCAGAGCTTTGAGGCATTCTTTGTGACTTGGAAATTAATTGCTTGGGAGAAAGGAATGAGAAGGTTGTGGGTTTAAGGTGAGTTGTTAGTTTGTTATGTTAGTAGGGGATGGAATTTGAACTTTGCACCTTATACCTTTCAATACATTTGTCCCACACTCTAAACCACTTTGACTACCTATTTAGTTTGATCAATTCGCCTCCTCACAAAGGGACTGTCTTTTATCATACAGCAAGAGTGAAGATAACCTAGTGGCGGATTGGTTAGCAAATCTTGGACATAGCAAGCCTTTAGGATTATGAATGAAGATTTTTTGTCATATTTCGGTGTATCATAGCCTGTCCCTTTTAATAATATCTTATTATATAAGTTCAAATTTTATTTAAGGGTAAAAGCCCATTTTGGTCCCTGACAAAAAATGCCCATTTCAGTCACTGACAAAAAAAACTACTATGTTAGTCCCTGATAATTACTAACGTGGGATAAGTTAGTCCCTACGTTGACTTCCGTTACCCAGCCTAGGCCTCCGTTACTTTGATGACATGGCTGTTAACTTGTCCCAGTTGTCCGTTATCTTTGCCTAGGTGGATTTAATTTGTTTTTTAAATCCTTTAATGCTCCAAACGGACAAAACGCTGTCGTTTGGTCCCTGACAAAAGAAGAAATCAGCTTCTTCTTCTTCTTCCTTGACTTAGCAGCTGAGACCCAACAAGAACCCTAATTTTCTAACCTGCGATTACACCCCAATCTCATGCTTAAGAACCCTATTATTTCCCCCATGAATTTGCACAATAACCCACAATAATATCCCCGACCTTGATTTCACCTCTTTTCACTTCTTTCTCAAAGCTTCCAATCCTATGTCTAGGGGTGAGCATAGATGGAGTGCTTCTTCAAGCTTTGTAACTCCAAAATTTGATCCTCCATTTGTATTTACAAGAAACCATGTGTCGTCTACATTTCAAGAACTATGAAGAACCCAAATAGAGCATTCTATGGGTGCCCAAATTATAATAAGGTAATGAAATCCTTCAACCTAAGGCTTCCCCTTATTCTTTGGGTTTCATTGCTTAGTGTTTGATGGTTGCAGGAGAACAAACCTTATTGTGAAACTTTTGTTTGGGTGGATGAATATGAGGATAAGCAGCAGAAACTCCTGTTGATGGCGAAATTTGAAGAAAGGAGAATTATCCTGTTGGAGATGGACACCAGTGACAACAAAGCAAAGATGATTCAAATGCAACTCAAGATGAGTGAAATGCATCACAAGATGAGTGAAATTCAATTAAAGATGAATGAAATGCAATTGAAGATCAATGAAGTTACGCATCTCCAAAGATCTCTTGGAATAGTCATAGGGGCTGTGATTATTGTTGTGGTTATGATAGTTTGTGTTTGGAAGTCAGTCTAAGTGTATGTAACAAATGTACTTGACTTTGTTATTCTAAGTGTTGTTAACCTTAGTGTTATTAAGTTAGTTATTACCAATTGTGTTTAATTATTGTAATGAAATGGATAATTTGGCTTTATTAATGTTCACTTGTGTGTTAGCAATTGTGTTTATAAGTATCGAAGTAAAATGACAACAATAATTAAAGAGGTAAATTGACAATGAACCAAATTTAATTCCAAACTTCATTGATTCATTCACAAAATATATTGTACTGAATCACATCATCATTATGCATCAAAAGTGCGTAAGAAAAGTGTAACTAATGTACTTCACAGTAATGAGTTCTATGCATCCCCCTTAAAAAAAATTTATTCCATAACAGCCCCAAAAAAAGTACAAAATCCTATGCATCTCCCTTAAACATCAAAATCCTATACATCACCCAAAATCTATCCCAGTCAATCCCTTCACTTGCTGGTTGAGTGTTTCTTTGCATTTGGTGGCTTAAGTCTAGGTGGTGGCCTCATTGTTGTTGCTGGCCCTGGTAGTCTTGGTGGCCTAAGTCGAGGTGTTGGCATGAAAGTCATCTCACTAGTACTTCCTTGTAGCCTTGGTGGTCTGTAAGGCCTCGTTGGTGCTCCTATTGGCTGAATTGAGAGGGTTCCCATTGCAGTAGATGGTGTGAATGAAGGTGGCATAGCTGGTGGTGTCCTTTGAGCAGATGGCCTAATAGGAGGTGTCCCTTGAGCAGATGGCCTAATAGGAGGTGACCTGATAGCAGCTCGTGGAGGTGAAGGTGGACTTCCCAATTATTGTTCCTGAAATGCAGTTTAACCAGAATTACATCAAACCACAATATGCATAAAACCAGAAATACATCACCAAATTATACAGTTTAATAGTACAGAAAAAGTCCCTGACTTTGTGTTGCTGATTGCCTAACACATCTTCTTAGTGAGGATCCTTCCTCTAGTGCTTCTATGGTCTGCCAATAGGCCTTTTGCTCTTAGGAGGCTGTGGCTTTGGGTAGTCAGTATTGTCCTAATACTCTCTGTTGGCAAAAGGTTTGATGAAGTGCTCATATATTGCATTCACAGCTTCCAAAGTCAACCATGGATGCACATAATCTTCTGGCCTCTCATTCTTCTATGCCAGCAATACCATGATGACAGGGCATCCCAGTCAACTGCCAAACTTGGCATCTGCAAGTCTTTAGGGTAAGGTTCTCCAACCTTTTTCCTATGCCTCTCAACCTCAAATTTCTCATTACCTGGATCACTTGTCCAGGTTGGTGTCCAACCATTGCTCTCTATCTTCTGCTTTTCAAGCCTCTTCTTTTGAGTTGGTGGCAGTTTCCATTTCACAGAACTTAGTTGCCTTCTGTGTTTGGATGTCCTCCTCATCAAATTACCTATGCTCTTCTAACATAGTCAAAATAGGCTTCTCCTTGTATTTGACAATCTTGTCGTTCCATGATTCACACATGTTGCTGGTAATGTTATCCAACTTAGGCCAATGACTAAAATAGGCCTTTACCCATGCTGCTGGATCAATGTTGTTTAGGTAACTCCAAGCTTTTTCCCTCTTAGACTTCAACCTCAACATTGCTACTTTAAACTCAGACCTCGGTTATGCATTTTGCACATTCCCATATAAACTGCCTTAGCTCTCTATCCTTAAAATGTTTGATGAAATTATTCCAAATGTGCAACACACAATTCATGTGGTGTGCACCTGGCATGACTTCTTTCAATGCAGGTAGCAGTCCCTGCATACAACATATGATTTCAGACAACATTAAAATAAATTAGCACAAAATAGTCCCTGACTATTACTACTTGGGGACATATTAGTCCCTGAAAATTACTATCGAGGGACATATTAGTACCTGTGTATTGTCCAAAATCCATACCATATGCAACAAAGTACAGAAAAGTGCATGAAACAGTCATGCCATTTAAATCAGTCGTGACATACACAATCATGCCATTCAAATCATATGCTATAGACAGTCATGCCTTTTAAATCATTCTAGAATCATGAAACAGTAAAGTGAAGTTTATTGTACCTTTTGTTGGTCAGATACAAAGTTTTATCCATTGCTAACATGGTCTCCTATATCTTCTTCAAGCAGACTCAGAAACCACTTCCAGTTATCCTTGGTTTCAACATCAACCACAACATATGCAATCACATACCACTGGTTGTTGGCATCCTGGCCAACTGTAGATAGTAGCTTCCCCCCATAATAACTTTTCAAAAAACATCCATCGAGGCCTACCAATGGCTTACAACCTGCCTTAAACCCACTCTTACATGCCTCCAAACAGATGTACAAGCGGTTGAACAATAGTGGTCTACTGGGATGACTTCCATCTTGCAGTGGACCTTGGATTAGTCTTCAAAAGTTCATGAAGATAGTCCCACAACCTCCCATATTGCTCCATTTCAGAACCTTCAATTGCCTTCTTAGCAGCTTTTGCAGCCCTTGACATTTTTTTTTTCATTTAAGTGGACACTGAATTCCTCTTTAAACATGTCAAATGCTTGCTTCCTTTTAAGGACAAGTTGAGTCAAAATTTTGTGCTCCAATTTCTTCGCAACCCAATTGTCATGACCTAATTGAGTGTCTAGGAATATGTTTAATGTGTTTCTTGAGTTTTGTTAGGTTTTTGTTGAAGTTTAGACCAACTGTTGGAAAATACTTTGGGCATGCTGCAGCATCTGGGTGCGAACTCCTGACAAGCTGCTGGAAAATGCTCTTGTCATGCTGCAGCATGTGGTTGCGAACTGCTTATCAGAATAGGACACAAGCGGGATCACTTTCTCTCTCCTGCCAGGCTGTCTTAAAAGCTGACGACGTGGCCTAGTCAAATGCAGTGGGTTTTGTCTTGGTGTAGTTAATGAATTGGGTCAAGACACTTATTTTAATATTATTTTGGTTGGCCCGAAAGTAGGAAAGAGAAAAGTGCCTTTGTAAAACCCTAAAAAAAGGGAATATTCCTTACTTTTAAAAAGGGGGTTGCCTCATATCAGAAGACGGCATCTGAGGGGTGCAAAACAGCAGCTGAGGGGCGCAAGACAGCGACTGGAAGGTCTTCTTCCTCCTCTCCATGGTTCCATTTTCGTGCTCCCATGGCTTCTTCTCTCATTTTATATTTCATTTCCATATTTTGTAAGCTCGGTATGAGCTAGTTTGCTGCAGCATACTGGTATGCTGAACTTGTCATGAATGTTAGTTGTTGTTATGTGATGCTTTGCTGTTGCATTTTCTCTTAATCTGTGTTTATATGTTGTTTTATTTAAGCATGGCCATCTTAAATAGAACTTTAGCCTGCTGAACTTGGAAAAGTCAAGTTAAGTGGATTTGGTTACGAGATAAGGGTTAAGTCTCTAATTGGAAAATTAGTAGATGTTGAATGGATTAGGAATAATCAATCAAGTCCTTAAGCTAGCTGGAATGTGCTTATTAATAAGAGGGTATAATTAATATGAATCTAGGAATAGAAGGCATTTAATGAACCTTGTCTTTCATGTGTTGGAAAACACAACTTAATTTCCTCGATCTAGATGTTGTAGCACGGCGAAGGATAAATGTAGCTAAGCTGAAACTACAAGGGATCATACCAGTAGCTGTTTTACCATCTTTGTTCACAACCCCATTTTATTATCTTGTTCTCTTATTTGTCTTTTAATATTGTCCTTTTTAATATTTGAAAATCACACTTTCACACACTATTTGGTTACCCCTTAATCTTAACTTCCAAGAACAATTAATCTGAATTTTGGTAATTGCTACATCATTCTAATCCTCATGGGAACGATCTCTTACTTACTCTTTATTACTTGTTACGATTGTGTATACTTGCACATTGAACTTTTTAACACAACAGTCTCACTGTCACTGCCCTTGCCACTATCATTGCAACCATCACTGCTTTCACTACTAGAAACCAACATTGACTTCATTTTTTCCTGCTTTTTTGTCCATGTCATCCCACCTTTCTTTGCAGTTGGTTTTTTCGAGAGACCTTTCTTCTTATGCACAACAATATGTTCATCACTCTCACTGTCAGTGATGACAACAACTGGGAGGTCTATAATTGGAATCTTCTGTGCTATCATCGTCATATGAGGAGACCAATGACTCTACATGAACATCATTTGCAGCAGCTGAACCCGGTTGTACATCTTCCTCTATAGGGTCCATAAACACAGCATCGTCAGGTCCCAACACTAGATGCTCAAAGTATAGATGAATATCACACTCTGAAGAGTCCTTCACATGAATGATAGCTACCTCGACCATAGAATTGATGTGGGTATCCCCCTCCAAAGGTCTCAAACCAACATCAAAATCATTACGATCAGGATGCATCCACCACATTGCTGAGAAGTCATGATAACCACATTCCTTGAACAATTTCACCAAGTCAAAATAGTTGATTAGATCAACATCCAATGGTTCCATGACGTCTACTTTCCCATTCATGTATTTGAGCACACCATCCATGTCTCTCACAATTTTACCTCCTGTGTGAAAGTGGAATGTGATATAGTCTAAAGTGCACCCAAATACCCACACACACACCCCCACACAATTTGGTCCCTCTTAACAAGTTTAGTCCCCCACTCAAGTCTACTACCTTCACAGGTATGGTCCCCCCAACAAAGTTGGTCCCCCACATGCAATATTTAAGTAACAGAGTATTAAAATATGGTCCACCCTCACACACCCCATAAAACTGGTCCTCCCCACCCACATTCGTACCACAATCAACACTATAAAAACCAACCCTACTCATAATGCAAAATCGAAAATATGAGATGAATCACAAACAACCGAAAATCCGAAAAAGGGGAAGAACATAAACAAACCAAATTTAGCAATAAAATTGTAAATATCAAAGGGGAAGAAACTTAACCCACATTTGTTGTCAAGAATCGCAAATCGCAAAGAACCCCCAAGATTTCTGGACGAAAATGCAAATGGAGGAAGGGATTAAGTTAGGGTTCAGGTGTTTAGTGACTGAAATTAGGATTTTTGGGTGTTTAGGGTGTGTTTCTTCGTATGCTCAAGGGAGGGAAATTTTGGGTTTAAGTTTATGGACAAAAACGACAGTGTTTTGTCCCTTTGGTGCATTAAAAAATTGAAAACAAAAATTAAATCCACCTAGGCAAAGATAACGGGCATTTGGGACAAGTTAAAGACCGTGTCATCAAAGTAACAAAGGCTGAGCTGAGTAACGGAAGTCAACGTAGGGACTAACTTGTTCCATGTTTGTCGTTGTCAGGGACTAACGGAGTAGTTTTTTTCTTTTGTCAGGGACTGAAATGGGCACCACATCTTTTGTCAGGGACCAAAATGGGCATTTATCCTTTATTTAAATTTTTAAAAATAGAATATATGGCAAGATATTATTGGTGGAGACAAGATGTGTTTGACCAAAATAGGACAACAAATCGTTATTTTAGAATTATGTATATATTTTAGATCACCCCCTTCATGGTTGTAATTAGAGGTGGGTAAACGGACCAGTCCGGTCCGTTTAAGTCCGGTCCGCATAAGTCCGCATTTAAACGGACCGGACTTTATAGTCTGCATAAAAAATGGACTCTGAAAAATAGAGTCCAAGTCCAGTCCGCATAGTCCGCAGACTAAACGGACTGTCCGCGGACTCTATCCCATGAAAACAAAAAAAAACAAAAAATAATTAAAAAACAACATAAAGAAAAAAACTCCAACCTTGTCAGCTCAAAATTTACGCCCAAGAACTATAATCAGTTGCCCAAGTGTGCAAACATAAATAGTAACCCAACGGGAAAACCATTTCCTCCCTTTTTAATAATCTTATGCCATTGATAATTACACCCTTAAGACCCAGTATTACCCTTGAGGGATCAATCATGAGTTTGTTCTCTAACAGATCTAACATCTTCAGGCAAAAAAACAAAAAGAGTAAAAAAAATATCACGGAGCACGAACCAGATGTGTCACATATGATATCAATGAGATCTAAGATCAAACGTACTAGATGTGTGAATGCCGGACGACGACGAGCACGAACTGAGCAGCAGCAACCTAAGCGGTAGCGACCTGCGATTTGCGAACGATGGTGAGACTGAGGCTGAGGCGGAAACGTGGTGCGATTCACGAACGGTGGTGAGGCGGAAGATGGTGCGATTCGCGAACGGAAACTCCTTGGTGAGACAAAACGCAGGGTCACGGAATGATGGTGAGGAAGGAGAAGGAGTGAGGACGTGAGGCTAAGCCGCTGAGGAGGAATGGGTTGAGGGAGTTAGGGTTTTTAGGTCAAGATTTGAGTTGGGCTGTGTCTCTAAACAGAATTTGTGGCCCAATACATTTTTAAAAAATTGTTAAAAGTGCACAAGTCCGCGGACCGAGTCCGTTAAGTCCGCGGGCTAAACGGACCGGACCCAAAAAGCCCGCATTTTTTTGGACTCGTATTTTAGGGTGTCCAAGTCCGCGCGGACTGCGGATTTAACGGACTGTCCGCGGACCCGAGTCCAAATACCCACCTCTAGTTGTAATAACTTAATGTTTCATCATCGTATCTTGTTGAATTAATGATTGTGTCCCTCTTTATAAACAGAAAAAAAACATAAACCATACATAACTTTGTGCACACATTTAACAACTTAGATATTGGATAAAAGAAAAATTAGTGAAGCTAATCCTTACATATCTCATTAATCATTTCCTTCTTGTATAATTTCTCCAAGTCTTTCGCAATGTGTCTCTTAGGATAAAACTTCTTTTAATGGTGGGGACAGGTTCAACTTGATATGAACCTGATATGATATTTTGATCGGGTTATTTGTTTAGGATAGAATTACCCTACTTGGCAATGACCTAATAATATTCATGATAGATTCAAGTCGACCCAATATATTGATATAATGTATAAATTTGAAAATTGTATACAAATAAATCATAAAAGTAAAGAAGTATAAGACTAAAACTTAGAAATATTTTATAATTCAAAATAAATAATATCTACATAAGTTATTATCATATTATTTTTTTAACCAAAATGATATGCAAGGACATCACAATAGAAACAGACATCCCAACTAGGTTGGCACCCCTGAAACTATCCATCATCTATAGCATATCATAAATTTATTAAATAAAAGAAAAGAATACAAAGAAAACAAGGGGGACATTAACCTTAACCCTTGCAAAACATTATTTAAATCTATAATTAGGAAGACCAATTATATTTCTAAAAAAGTCTTCACTAATATATTATCCTAGGAATAGTATTCCACTAATGAAAACCATCTACACTAAAACAAAGAGAAGCAACTTTATTTGCACAACTATCGTCTTCTCTAAAAATATGAGAAAATCTAAAATTCATTCTCTTAGTGATTCTGACCAGTTTTCCACCTATTTCTCAATCTCCAAGGAACAATTGAGATTGAATTAAAAGCCAACAAAACAAGTCTTGAATCACATTCTAGCCAAAATTGATGCCATCCTTTTTGGAAAGCAATTTCAATAGCTATCATAGCACCAATTAATTTAGCATGAAGAGCAAATGTATTTCCCAAATATGCTGCAAAGCAACCCATGGAGACTGCATTAAAGCCTCTAATAATGCCACCACATGTTGCATGACCAGGGGCACCCTTTGCTGCTCCATCTGTATTACGCCAATAAACTTCCTTGATTAAAGGAGCTGCATTTGGTCTAGCCGAGACTAAAAAGGCTTTAAGAATAACAAATTCCTGCATTGAAGAGGATATATAACCTGAACTGCAGTTTCCTGCCAAGGCAACATTAGCAATAATGAGATTAATGACAGTTTTGAGAGCAATCATTTTATTATCAAACCTTAATTTGTTTCTGCAAGACCATATTGCCCAAACTACATTAACAATACTAGCCATAATCACATCTTTAGATTGATTTGACCATCTGTTAGAAACCAAGAAAATTAGGATATAAAATAAGAAGGAAACACTGTATTATTACTGTTCTCAAGTCTGTATCATGAAGATAACAGCACTTGGATGTGGAAGAAGCAAATACAGGGCAAAAGAAAATGATACTCTAGGCAGTTAGAGAGTGCCTAGTCTCTCCCAAGTCCCAATCCCAATTCTCGCCTGCCCCTTTCCTCCCTTCCCTCATGCTTATATTCTCTCTCATACACCAGCACTCACACTTCACACACCTCACGACTCTTGCCCGGCATGGCAGTTAGTTACATCATATTCTCGCTCTTATATCTAATCAGGTGCATTGCACCTTTAGAGGGCCTTGGAAGTCTTATGTCCATATCAATTCTTCCCCCTTTGAAACTCACCTTGTCCTCAAGGTGAACAAGTGAGTGGCTTCTTGAGCACACCTTTCCGGGGTCCCACTGTTTGAATCCCGACTGTGGAGCTACTGTAGTTGTGTGTCGTGGTCCACCCGGATCCCACTGCTGGAAATACAAGGACCAACTTATGCAGGAAGCATAATAATTTCCACCCAGATCCCATTGCTTGGAGTGTCTTGGCTGGAAGCTCCGTTCTTTGACCCCAACCTTGATCTCAGAGTTGCATATCAACCAATCCTGCAGTGACCAAGCCTTCGTTCCTCTCCTCACTCTGTTTCTTCCAGAATTTGCAATACTTAGCTTTTGGAAAATAACAGCAGCTTCATGATTAAGATATAAAGCTGCATATTGCCTTGTGGTGTTGTTCCCCTTCATGCTTGACTGTCTTGTACCATCAAGAACTCCACCCGGGTCCCATTCCTTGAAGCACGATGACCAAGCCATGGATAAAGTATAAGAACTTCCACCAAAGTCCCATTGGCTTATGCCCCAGTCACGGACCAACATAGAGGACAATGATAACATGTGACATTTATAAGTAGTAGCCGGGTTAATAGCTTTAGCAGTGGCTTGAAGGCCAACCTTCTCACTCCCTTCTAGTGCCTGCAACACTACATCACTTGGGCAGCACATCTGGTCACACGCAAGGGCAATGGCAGCATGTTCCACTTGGCCAAAAAAATCATGAACCACCATATCCACTATGAAAACAGATACTAGAACTCTAGTGGGGGCTCCAAGAACACTTGTAATCTTAGTATCTCCTAAGGCCCCAATAGAAGCCTTCAGCTTTCCAAATGCAGCAAGTTGGCAAGTACTATTTTTCCTTCTGAAGAAACTTGATAACTGAGAGTTTTGTAGATGCCCACCCCCAAAAATAAACATATCCTTCCCAATTGTTGAATCTAGCTGCTTCTTTAAAAGCCCAATTCGCCCATCCTCAAAAGCCCTCTTTTCTTCATTGAGTTGGGCCCTGTCCATTTCCTCACTTTCCCTATAACTCTTTCCCCTGTCATACACAAAATTAAGTAAACCATGAAAGATGGAGGCCCTGAGCAATTCCCCATTTTTCGTATCAGTGATTGTTAGCTTGTTTGCTTCCTCTAAGGCCCACTCTTCTTGTTCACTAAGTTGGCCCACTATCATATTTGGAAGCACTTGCTGAGACCCACTATTATGTCTCAGATGATACCTTGGTCTTCCTTCAGCCAAAATTCTACGAAAAGAACAACTTTGGGCTTGGCCCATTAAACCAAAATTTTGACCCGCTTTCTGCACTGCCCTGGTCCCCTCCTTTCTCTTACACGCACTGGTTAACATAGCAGCGGAGAGTGATGGCAGCTTGACAAGGATAGGTGGTGACCAAAATTTCGCCTCTACGTACACACCCAGATCCGGCGTCTCCGGCTACGGTAACCGGAATTTCGGCGGCGACCCACCCTTCTCCACGAGCACATCCCTATCTGGCGGTTCCAGTGGTTCCGGTGGCGGTGCACGCCCACCACTGACTAACGTCTCCACCCAACTACCTCGGTCTCCAACCTCACCGCTTCCGTCGCTGCCATTACCTGAGCCACCACGATGGGTCATCTCCTGTTCCTTCTCCTTCCACGCACTGTTGTGATGTAATGGTTCAGCAACCATCTCCCTCGAATGATTGGTTTTATCAGCCTCACTCAAACCTTCCCCTCCCTCTTTTTCTTCATCTTTCTCCCCCGCATCATTCTTCTCTTCTGTAAACTCAGATTCCACCAATCCGGGTTCTTCTTCTTCGTCCCCATCCGAATACGGTTGAACGTCCCTGTACTCCGGCTTAAAACGCCATAGTAGTGCCACCATGAACGTCAGTCAGTTTGCCCGTGGATGGCTTCGATCCCACCAATGCCACTATTTGAGAGCACCGCCTCTTAGTGCCGTCATCACCTTCGTCAACTTGTCCTTCTCTGGTGTTCCCCTTTCCTGGAAGTGTTTCTCAAGGCCAATCACCCACCCATAGGCGTCTTCTTCTCCGTTGAATACTGGAATTTCGAGCTTCCTTCCTCCTAATTCGTAAGACGGAGGGCGACTCCCTTCCTGAGTTCGTCGACGTCGAGGTTGTTCTCGTTGCCTTCGATCTCGTTCTCTCAATGGCTGCCTGATCTCATGCCTCTGCAATTGGTTTTCAATTTTCCTTCCCTGAGAACCACGCTCACAATTCTCATATCTGGACCCCATTGCTTTTCGTGTAATGCCCATCCAAGCTCCCGGGATCGAGAGCTGATACCAATGTTAGAAACCAAGAAAATTAGGATAGAAAACAAGAAGGAAACACTGTATTATTACTGTTCTCAAGTCTGTATCATAAAGATAAGAGCACTTGGATATGGAAGAAGCAAATACAGGGCAAAAGAAAATGATACTCTAGGCAGTTAGAGAGTGCCTAGTCTCTCCCAAGTCCCAATCCCAATTCTCACCTGCCCCTTTCCTCCCTTCCCTCATGCTTATATTCTCTCTCATACACCAGCACTCACACTTCACACACCTCACAGCTACTGCCAGCATGGCAGTTAGTTACATCATATTCTCGCTCTTATATCTAATCAGGTGCATTGCACCTTTAGAGGGCCTTGGAAGTCTTATGTCCGCATCACCATCTCTTATCACATATAGCTAGAATATTGCTCAAAGGGGAATGGTCTAATTTAATATTAATCACATATTCCAACCAACACCACAAGCTACTAGCAAAATTGCAATCACAAAATAGATAACTTGTAGATTCAAATGCAGCTTCACATAGACTACACATTGAGACATTTCCACAACCTCTAGACCATAAGGAGAAATCTGTAGGAAGCCTATCAAGCATAGCTCTCCAAATTAAGAGAGATTTTGATGGTGGAATGGTATTGTTCCATATCGGTTTGTATCACTATATTTGTTGTTCGGCATGCTTATAAAATAAGTAAGCATCCTTGAATGATAGTGTACCTGATTCATTGCTTTTCCAGGTTAGCTTATCTTCATCTTCAATAGAAATGTCTGACTTCCGATCAATTGAAGGTAGAGCTGGAAAAATTCGAGCCAAATTTTCAGGAATCTCCCAATTAGCATCCTTTATAAAGTCGTGTACCTTTACTGTTAAGCATGGATGCAGAAAAAGAGGAATCTGCAGACTTACAACCAGGGGTTCCTCCAACCACAAATCAGTCCAGAAATTAACCTTGTTACCTTTTCCAATCTGCCATATAGCATTATCCATCATAGTAGCAACATTTGATTTCAAACCTGGCCAAATGGAAGAGCTAATGTGATAAGAAACAAGTTTATTGTTCCTAAACACCCTAGCTCTAAGATATTCAGCCCATTGACCATTTGAAGCCACTAGTTCCCAGCATAATTTCAGTAAGGCTATATTGTTAATGGATCTTAATGATCTAATACCAAGACCACCTTCACTAATAGGCCTGCAAACTTTTTACCAAGAAACTGTGACAACTTTCCTACAAGAAACATAACCAGACCATACAAAATTTCTGATCCAGCCATCAACCATCATAAGAAGGCTAATAGGCCAAGCATAAACCATAAAACTATAGATCATTATGCTTTGAATTACAAATTGAACAAGCTGGACTCTTCCTGCAATGGATGACAAAGAAGCCTTCTGAGCTGATAATTTGGACCTTATCCTATCTGCAATTGGGAGTACAACGACCTTTTTTGGTTTCCCTATAAAAACAGGAATACCGAGATACAAGAAAGGCAGTTGACCAATTGAAAAACCAAGTAAATCAGCAATTTGAGCCTTCCTGCTAGTTGAAACATAACCAACATAGAAAGTTGATTTTGCTAGATTTATAACCTGACCAGAGATGTCTGCATACTTATTGAACAAAGATTTCAAAGAAAGCAGGTTCTTCTTAGCTCCTCTACAAAAAATCATGACATCATCTACATAGAGGACATGAGAAGGAACCATAACTCCTCTAGGTCCAGTCATCAGAGAAAGACAGCCATCATTAACCATTTTAGTAATTCCCCTGCTCAAAACTTCTTCAGCAAAGTAAAATAACAAAGGAGAAAGAGGGTCTCCTTGCTCCCCCCCTTTTGCAACTAAAATAATCAGAAGACCGACCATCGATTGGATAGATAGTTTTACTGAAAGGAGAATCATTTGAGTCAAGCGTATCAAATGTTTTCCTTATGTCTATTTTAATGGCTAGATTACCACCAAAGGATCTTTTACCAAGAAGGTTAATTGCTTCAGATGTTAAACAAATACAATCAGTAATTATTCTTCCTTGAATAAATCCTTTTTGCCTAGGAGAAATGATTCTTGCTGCAATTTTGGCCAATATGTCAACCAAGACTTTAGTAAAAATTTTCAACTTGTAGTTAGCTAGAGCAATAGACCTATACTGCTCAATTCTCTCAGCTCCCTGCACTTTAGGAATCAGCACCATCACATTTGCATTATAATTAGGAAGAATCCAGCCACTGTTGAACAACTGTAACATAGTACCAATGACATCATGCTGAATAATCTCCCAAAAAGTCTGATAAAAATAACCACCATACCCGTCTGGACCATGTGCATCATCAGGATTTAAAGAAAAAATAGCTTGCATTATTTCCTCAGCAGAAGGACAAGTAGTTAAGGCTAAATTCTCATGACCAAATTTGGAATAACCTCCTCAACTAGACCATTATCAAAGCATGAATTTGAGAAGCCAAAGATGCTTTCAAAGTAATCAACTACATGCTCTTCAATGTCAGCTTGTTTATCTAAAAGAACATCTCCATTCTTCAATATGCTGATCTATTTTGAAACATGTCTGACCTGAGCCATTTTATGAAAAAACTGTGTATTTTTATCTCCATTCATATGCCAATTAACTCTGGACTTCTCTTGCCAAAGACCCTCTTGAATTGCCAAAGCTTTTTCCAATTCCATTTGAGTTGTCTTTTCTTTATCATACATATCATCTTAATAACCACAATAATCAAATTGTTTTTGAATCTGCTCTAAATTCACACTAGCAGCATTCACATTTAGATTGACATCACCAAAGGTATTTCTGTTCCAATCCTTCAATTTAACTGTTAACCTTTTCAACTTTTCAGAAAGCACCAGCATGGGACAACCAACTACATTAACTTGCCCTACTTCTTTAACAAGGTTAAAACAGTCTGGATGTTGAGTCCACATTATCATAAACTTGAATGAAGACTTATGAACATTAATGTTTTTATTAAATTCCAGCAAAAAAAGGATAATGTTCTGAACAATGTTTAATAAGGGTGCAGCCGGAAATTAAAGTCCAAAAGTTCAACCAAGTATCATTACAAATAGGTCTATCTAATATTTTTTCAGTTAAAGCTCTTCCTCTTCTTCCATTATACCAAGTGAATTGAGCTCCTCTAGTCATCAAATGAATCAAACCGTTGCAATCTGTCCAATTCTAAAATTCACAAGCTATTCTCAGTGGAGAACCATTACCTCTATACTCATGAGA
The DNA here is from genome assembly GCA_030762895.1 of Sophora flavescens. Lineage (NCBI taxonomy): Eukaryota > Viridiplantae > Streptophyta > Magnoliopsida > Fabales > Fabaceae > Sophora > Sophora flavescens. Next base: position 79,085,329 of record CM061067.1, read on the forward strand.
ACCAGGAACTACATTCCAGTCGCCAATGAAGCTCCATAGGACTCTTCTATGCAAGTAGCTTGTAAAAGCATAGACAACTGCAATACCAACAGAAGCACCATCCACTATAACAGAAAAAGTAATATACTGATCTGAATTAGCTAGAATGACAGGATCCAAACTTTCTGAACATATACACCAGATATTAGGCTTTATAGAGCCTCTATCATTAATTGCAAAAACTTTCATTTTGAGTTTCTTCCTAATATTAACAGGGAAGTTACAAATTAACATCCAAGTTTCGGAAACAAAAACAAAATCAGGCTTGTGCTGAACACACAAATTTTAAAGAGCTAACCTAGAAGAGGGGTTAGCAATACCTCTTGCATTCCATTCTTCATTAAGAAAATTAATTTTGAAAACCAACCCTTAATCGAGTAAGTTGATTTCCTGGGCTTAGATCCTTATCAGATTTTCTTAAGAATCTGGAACAAATGTAGCATCCCAAATTTCCTATGCTAAAAGGATTGAGTAAATGGAATGGATGGATGGGATTAAAGGAAAGTAAAGGTTGGATCTTGAACCATTGAAACATAAAGGGGTGCAACGAGTAAATCAGGGGGTGTGGATAGCAATAGCAGGTAGAATGGAAATAAAAAAGAAAATAGAAAGAAAAGGAAAGAGGAGAGAATAGATAAGGGGGAGAAAAGGGGTTGTCATAAAGAAGGAAAAAGGAAAAGAGAAAGAAAGAGGAGAGAAGAAGAATGGAGAAGAGGGAGATCAAGGGATTTGGAACCATGGCAAGAAAATGAGAGTTGGAGATCTTAGAGCAAGCTTGCAAAACCAAGAGAAAGAAAGAGAAGAGAAGAAAAGAAGGAGAGAAAACTAGGGTTTAACCAAAAAGGGGGAAAACTCAAGGAACAAAGATTGGAGTTCACCTCCTCTTCAAGAGGTTTAAGGTGACATTTGACAACCCCAAAATCTCTCTATGGTGTGATTTGTATGATTTTGCATGTTGATTTTGAATGAAAATGTAGATATTTGGGATTTTGGGAGTTAATCCCTAGATTGATGAATCGCATGTGCTTAAAATGATTATTTACATGCTTTGATGAGTATGTGTGTTTTCCTTTGATGCAAGAGTTTTGACCTATTGAGATATATACATGCATGTTCTTGGAATGTTTTGATTTGGACTATATGTTGGTGAATGAGGTTGAAGATTGAGTGTTTTATACTTAATTTCGTGTTTTGCCCAGCACAGGGGCGTTAGGGCACTTGTGAGTGTTGGATGCTCATGAAAACGTAGGAATTGGGTCTTGATGTTTTCATATGAAATGGAACCCTGGATGTTAGCTAATTAATGGCTTTGGTTTCATCTCAATCAGACTTTTGTAGATAAAGTTATTGTCAAAATACTGAGCAGAGGTCAAGCTGTTAGGATTAATACTTAGAGATTTCTTCATTTAGAATTTGCACCAATAAGGAGACTAAGATAGGTCTTGATGTCAACATATAAGTTGTAGGTATTCTTATTAACTTTCCAATAAAATGAATATAAACTTGATTGGATTTTTATAACTCTATATATAGCCTTTAGATTGTAAAGAGGTCATAGAAGTTTGTTATAAAATGAAAGTAGTAGCACCTAATAATCTAATATACAACTTTAGAGGTCCATAAATATCAAGCGGATAATTGGGATGATATATGAATGATATTCATAAGCAAGAATTCATTAATTAGAGTTTCTATAGCCTAAGGTTAGTAAATAATCAAATAATGAAATGACCTAAGTATCATAGATGAGATGCAAGTGTCTAGTGCCAAAGAGAATATGTAAGTGGTCCAAGCGCCACGACCATAGTAAATGATTGAATGCTATATGATCTTGTATATAAGTTATAGATGAATGATTTATCTTGTTAAGTGCATATGTTTTAGAAGTATTTACGGAGATTTAATCCTACTAATTTAGTTTTGTATTTCTTAGATAAGCGAGAATGAGATGTTGACCTACAAGTAGCTCGTAGTTGATATTATCCTTAATATTATGATGATTAAGTGTTTATAATTCTTGTAATGTATGTATTGATTGTTGTGATTGTTAAGAGAGGGTTTCCATAACTTTCACACCAGTTATGGCTGGAAACGTCCAAGTATACAAAAATGTTTTCATATTATGTCTATGTCACTGAGTTTTATAACTCACTGTGCTTTGGGGTTGACATTTCCAGGTAGAAGATGTGGTGTTGGGAGCTCGACAGCATTTCTGGAATGCTTGACAGCTAGTCCAGTGATAGCAAGAGTTTATCAGTAGTCCATGCCGGATCAGAGTCAAGTTTCGACTCTCACAATGAGTCGAAGTTCTTTTATGAACTAAGATTGAGTAGCCTTTTACTTTTTCATGTGCATTGTTTATAGAGTCCACTTTGAAAAGATTTATTCTTATGCTTCAAGTTATTAGATGCTTATTTCTACTACACTAGTCAATGTTTTAAGAGAAGGAAATTTTTTGAAAACCAGCCCAAACAAGTATTTGATTTATTTATTTATTTATTTATTTCTTGTTTATTTATAAGGACTTATAAGAGTGTTAAGTAATGTCCTATTAGGAATTAGGGCGTTATATAATGGTATCAGAACAGTTCGATCTTACTGGACTGTGAGCTATGTGTCTAGAGTGATCCGGCTTAGGATGTCTATAGTTAATTTTCTTTTGTGGTGTACTATGAATCTGGAAAATTCTGAGTAAAACAGCCCTAGTGTGTGGATTATTGTGATTTATTGGATTGGATTTTTTGAGTGAAACCAGTTTTAAAATGATTATATATGTGTTGGCTATTGCTAAAAAAATTGGCTTAATTTTACTGTTTCATTTGCTTGTTCTAAAAATTACAAAACCATTGGACTGTTCCAGGCTCTGTTTTGGGTAACTTACTGTCAGAACAGATCCGGTGCATGAACTTTAATAATTTATTGCCTTCGAATTTTTGGGTGAAACTAATTTTAAATTCTTCAACTATGTGTTGGTTACCTCCATTGAAAGTTCTATAATTTTCGGATGATTTTTTCATTTTCTAAAAATTCGTGGATTTCAGACTGTGCTGGGTGAATGTTTATGAACGTTTTTATGGTCATAGTTTTATAAAATTGTGGTGTTCTGAGTTTTAATCCAATAGGTTCTTGTTATTGAGTGTTTAAATGATGATTTAAGTCCCTTGTAAATTTTATTTTTGGTACTGTAGTGTTCTATTTTAAGAAGACAATAAAGAGTGGTAAATGTATGTTCATAAGTTTGCATCATAATTCTTAGTGTTCTTGTTGAACCTTACAAAACTTGATTCTGGATGCATGATTTTGGAAAAATCAGAGGCATATGGCATGTTAACCACTAATGCTATAAGTCATGATTCAGTTTCTTGCCTTTGATAGTTGTACAAAGAAGCATTTCATTGAGAAGCATGTTTAACTAAATGAGGTCAAGGGCATAAGTTATATGTTGTTCCATAGCTTGAGTAATAGATGGTAAGTGGTATGCTGCGCTAAAATGATAAAGAACAGGGGGGTAAATTGTATGATGCCCCATGGTTTGTGCAATGAAGGGTAAGTTGCATGCTGCCCTAAGCCACTGAAAATTTATGGGTAAGTTGTATGCTGCCTTAAGCTACACTAAAGAAGAGGGTAAGTTGTATGCTGCCCCATGGTATGTGCAATGAAGGGTAAGTTGTTTGCTGCCCTCGGCTACACAAAAGAAGAGGGTAAGTTGTATGCTGTCCTAAGCTACACTAAAGAAGATGCTGCCCTCGGCTACACAAAAGAATAGGGTAAGTTGTATGCTGCCATGAGCTGTGCAAAAGAAGAGGGTAAGTTATATGCTGCCCTAAGCTACACTAAAGAAGGGTAAGTTGTATGATTCCCCAAACTACACAAAAGAAAAGGGTAAGTTATATACTGCCCTAAGCTATACAAAAGAAGAGGGTAAGTTGTATGCTGCCCTAAGCTACACTAAAGAAGATGGTAAGTTGTATGCCGCCCTCGGATACACAAAAGAAGAGTGTAACTTGTATGCTGCCCTCAGCTGTGCAAAAGAAGAGGGTAAGTTGTATGCTACCCTAAGCTACACTAAAGAAGAGGGTAAGTTGTATGTTGCCCTAAGCTACACTAAAGAAAATGGTAAGTTGTATGCTGCCATCGGCTACACAAAAGAATAGGTTAAGTTGTATGCTGCCTTGAGTTGATCGAAAGAAGAAGGTAACTTGTAAGCTGCCCGATAGTTTACGTAATGAAGGATAAGCTGCATGCTGCCAGAAGCCATGGAAAACATATGGGTGAGTTGTATGCTACCCCGAGCCACAATAAATATAAGGATAATTTGTATGATGCCCTTGTTGTGGTGTAATTCAGGCTGGTTGGTTTAAGTGTTTTATGAGTCAAAGACATTGGATGCACAATGGACACAATATGTGCTAAGTCCAACTAGAGAATGTAGTGAGTCCAGCATGCTAAGTCCAACCAGATTGGACCTTGTATGCTAAACAGATCGGATGAAGTCTGTTGAAAGTAAATAAGTGTTGTATATTTTGATGCATGAACCAATTTATGTGTTGATGAATTCATTCATTAGTAACTGATCATGCTATGAATCAATTCAAGGGACATATGATCTGATTCATGACTTTCAAAAAAAAATGTTATTTTGATTAGCTTTCAATAAAACTGTGTAATATGTAATGATGGTGATAGTTAATATTCGTTGTGTGCTGTTTGAAGTCTTTTAAGGGAGAATGAGGTACCGGTGGATCTATAGAGGCTCATAGTTTTACATTTTGAGACACCTCAAGTAATGTACTTAGAAGAGTTATAGATTGATTCACTAGTAATTTGTCTTGAACTCACTACTAGAAATCCATCATTTTCGGACAGAATTTCAGACGGATTTCGGACGAAATTTGGACAAATTTCGGACGGATTTCGGATGGATTTCGGACGGAATGGCACCCGTCTGAAAAAGCCTCGTGGGAAATTATAAAATCCGTCCCAAATTCTGTCCGAAAATATTTACGGACGGATTGCGGACGGAATATGGACAACGTGAAAATCCGGATTTTGGTTATTGTTCGGACGGATTTCGGACAGATTTATTTTTGTTTTCCAACGGATTTGGGACGGATGTTGTGATTTTGTTGGTTATTGTTCGGACGGATTTCGGACAGATTTATTTTTGTTTTCCAACGGATTTGGGACGGATTTCCCACGAAAGAATGAAAAGTCAGAATCTGTCACGGCCAGGCCGTGATGCCCATCACGGTCATGACATGTCAACTGAGCCAGACCCCTTCTAGGCAGAATCTGTCACAGCCAGGCCGTGATACCCATCACGGTCGTGACAGACCATTTAGTGAAGTAACATTCAAGGCAGAAGCTGTCACGGCCAGGCCGTGATGCCCATCACGGCTGTGACAAAAACTAAAAGCAAAATACACCAAAATACACTTTTAGTGGCAATTAACCTTTAGCAGCAATTATAAAGAAAACTGGTAAAGACCCAATTAATTGACGCTAAAAGTCAAAAGCTATACCGGCAATTATTGCCGGTAATTTTAATTGCTATTAAATATGATTCTTGAATTGCCTTATAAGCTCATTTACCCGTTCTTTTTTATTGCCACTAAAAATTCCAACACAATTTTACCAACAATTACTATTACCACTAAATGTCAAGATTATTTGTCACTAAATCAAGCATGATTTGATTAAAGTTACAATCTCGTATGCTACATCTTCCTAAAGTTCCATGCCTATTTCATGACACCCAAAAATAGAAGCAGATGGCTAAAGAAAATCTAAGGAACACTCATAGCAACTCTAAGTCGAATAATTATACTTTACAGACAGAATTTCACTAACAATTCAATCTCAGTTCTAAATCCTTATAAGCTGTCAATAGGATAGTAGGAGAAGTGAAAACCATTTCAATGGATCTTTCCACATCATTTGTCAGTCCTTCCATATGTTTATGCAACCTTGTAGATAGATAAATAGAAGGAAAACTTTTATAACCCTCATCGAAGTTTCTTCCCTAACAAATATCTAACATGTTTCAATTTTAAAACATCCCAACATCAGCACATTTATAACAATATTTCTAGCATCCAATTATACTTCAAATGATTAGTTTTACAGTCACACTAACATGATTATTGATTCAATACCTTTGTTTGAAAAGAAAAATACATGATTATAAATGCATATAAATCTGATACCAAAGGTGACACGGCACACTAGCAGTTACTGAGTAGCTGTTACAAGAGTCAAAAGATTCAAAAGACAGAACATACTGAAATAAATGTCATTCAACAAACCTTCAAATTGACTTCTGAGTTGTGCATTCTGGGACTTCTACAGTGCAAGATTCAACGCTAATTCATGCATCTGCAAACCAAGGATAAAAAATAAAGGAAAAAGCAAACAATGAAACCATCAATTCAGAATGAATAACATAAAATACATTAAGCACATTAAGCTTTATATTGTGTGACTATGCAAGAATGGAAAAGAAAACAGTGACAATTAGAAAATAGAAGCAAAAAGCAAATGGGACAGCATCACCTTCCCCTCTGAAGCTTGATTCCCAATCTCCTCATTTTCCTCCTGCAGGGTTCTACATTTAGCCATCAGATGAGAACTCTTGTAAGAACTACTAACTAAAAAGGAGTAGCCATCAATGCAAATAAAACGCCCATAACTACTAATATATATGGTTAAGCTCGGTTCTTACTTCTCAGTGAAAGCATATAAGTAATTGTATAGACATATGACATATCAAATGAGAATAAGTCTTCACTTAAAACCTTTTATGAGTCCTAATTGCACTAAATCATAATTAATTTCACAAAAACAGAACCAAATTCAATTAAAATTAAATTGGGGTTTAGGGTTCACAGTCCCAATTTCATAAAACAAGCTTTAATTTTAAGAGTAAAATCTGAAATCAAAGGGTTAGGGTTTCAAAATCAATTTGGGGATTTCTTGAAATCCAACAAGGTAAGGTGAGGAATCACTCACCCACAAGTAAGGGAGAAGAGATGGTGGCGGTCTGGCTGTCTGGCGCAGTGGCAGGGGAGGACGGCGATGTGCTTCTGGACAGCACCAAGATCTAAATGAAAACAATAATCAAGCTTTAGGGGAGGGGGGAAGGAGGTGTAACAACCCATAGGGGTTGAAAACCACCATTAATGGCGGCAACCGGAGCTTACCGCAGTGGAGATGTCGTTTCACGACGGCGGAGGGCGAAGCAGCGGCCAGGCGCGCGTAGGAAAGGGCTGGGTCGCATAGTCATCTTCTCCGTGTTGAGCAGTGGCTGAACGGCATCCCTAGGAGGCGCGGCGCGCGGTCGGACGGTGGCTGCGGTGGAGGGACGACGCCGGCTGGGAGTGAAGGAAGAGGGTGAAGTTGGAGGGAGGAAGAAGAAGAAGAGAGAAAGAAGGAGAAAGAAGAAGAAAAAGAAAGAAAGAGAGAAGGGGGAGGGGTTACGGGTCTGATGAGGGAAGGAGAGAGTTTTTATGTTTTAAACTTAACATTTAGTGATAGGTACAAAAATGAGTGATAAAATATTAAGCCTAAAAATAAACATGTTTTTAGTTTTTGAATCTAAAAATAAAGTTTGATAAATATATGATTTCAAAATTCAAATTGGAGTAAAGATTAATAGTTGAACTGATCAACTAAGAAAATACTCAGTCCAAAATTTAATGTCCGATAAATGTCAAACCAATTTATTTTCAACTCTAAAATTAAATAGAATGAAAATATGAAAATGCTTTTCTCTTAATCTTATTATTTAAAATATTTTTCTGTACTGGTAATAATAGTGACAATAATGTAACTTATTGTCTAGTAAGCGTGCATTCACTGAAATAAGTCAGTGCTAACGCACCCAATAAAATAATTTGAAGAGAGTAATTTAATTACTCAAACTAAACCACATAACAAAATTAACATAAACATCCATTCTAATTTGATCTAAACACTTAATCTTATTACCAACCAAGGTTATTTTCAAAGAAAATCATGTTTGGAGCTTACGCTTAGGTCCTAACAAGTCGATTTGGGCTCTATTAGGATCAAACAAGTCCATTTAGGCTTCATTAGGACCATAGAAGTTCAATTGGGCTGATCGGGGCAATTGGCCCAATTAGGTCCTAACAAGTCAATTTGGGCTCTATTAGGATCAAACCAGTCCATTTGGGCTCCATTAGGACCAAAGAAGTACAAATTGGCCTAGTTAGGTACTAAATGATCTAAAAAGTCCATTTGGGCTCTATTAGGATCAGACAAGTCCATTTAGGCTCCATTAGGACCAAAGAAGTACAATTGGGCGATCGGGGCAATTGTCCCAATTAGGTCCTAACAAGTCGATTTGGGCTCTATTAGGATCAAACAAGTCCGTTTGGGATCCATTATGCCCGAAAAAGTAAAAATTGGCCTAGTTAGGTCCTATATGACCTAAATAGTCCATTTGGGCTCTATTAGGATCAAACAAGTCCATTTGGGCTCCATTAGGACGAAAGAAGTACAAATTGGCTCAGTTAGGTCGTATATGACCAAAAAGTCCATTTAGGCACTATTAGGACCAAACAAGTCCATTGGGGCTCCATTAGGATCGAAAAAGTACAAAATGGCCTAGTTAGGTGATATGATCCAAAAAAAAACGATCATGTAAATTTTCGGATCTATCTGATAGTGTGATTTCACATCACATTTCATGTACATTTTTGCATGCATTTTCATATAGTTTAGGCATATTTAAATTGATTTTTAGTAGTTTTTACCTTGGAACGGGTAAGGCGGTTTTGTGGTGTTGTTTTGCAAAAATTAAGATAAAATGCTCAAGATTGACCATGATGGAGCTTGGATGAAGATAGGGCTTGAAAAGTGAAGAATATGAGCCAAACAGAGCCGATCACGGCCTAGCCGTGATGACCATCACAGCCATGATCAAGCAGAGCAGAAGGCAAAAGTCAGAAGCTGTCACGACCTAGCCGTGATGCCCGTCACGGCCGTGACATGTTAGCTGATCCAGACAGAACCGAACACGGCCTAGCCTTGATGAGTGTCACGGCCGTGATAGACCAAAATTTGAAAGCGCGCCCAAGGAAAATATAAAAAATAACAAATTCTTTCTGAAATCCGTCCGAAATTTTCGGACGGATTTCAGACGGATGTAAGAAATATAAAAAATAACAAATTCTTCTGAAATCCGTCCGAAATTTTCAGACGGATGTAAGATAAATCAAGGAAAATAAAGAAAAATAACATTCGTGTGAAATCCGTCCGAAATTTTCGGACGGATTTCAGACGGACGTAAGATAAATCAAGGATAATATAAAAAATAACACAATCCGCCTGAAATCCGTCCGAAATTTTCGGACGAATTTTAGACGGATCAAGAAAAATATAAAAAATAACACAATCCGTCTGAAATCCGACCGAAATTTCGGACGGATTTCAGACGGATCAAGGAAAATATAAAAAATAATACAATCTGTCCGAAATTTTCGGACGGATTTCAGACGGATCAAGGAAAATATAAAAAATAACACAATCCGTCTGAAATCCGTCCGAAAATTTCGGAAAATTTCGGACGGAAACATGTCCGTCCGAAAATTCAAGTTTTCTAGTAGTGACTCTTTATAAAGGTCATAATAGTCTTAATGACTATTATGTTTCGTTTATGATCGCTCGTAAGAGAATAGTATCCAGGTAGAGTTTTCAGAAACTCATAACAGTTGCTTTATGAGATGCTAAGGAAAACTTTACCAAGTTTTACCAAAAACCAAAATTACACTAGATAAAGATAGAAAGTCGTACAAAACCATAGGTGAGGAACCCGAGGTTGTCACTACCAATGGGAGGTAAACTCCAAGATAGAGTAAGATGTGGCAAGAGTACCAACTCTAATATAGAAAAAAATAATATCAGAGTGACGCAGCGATAGTAATATTGTGATGATGTACTAAGGAAATTACAGTTTATAGTCATTCAAGTCAACTTGTTAGAATAAATTTGAATCATGAAGAGATATTGAAAAATTTAATATCCTTTGGTCGATGTTCTTGTATCGGAAAAGAACCCTTACAAGGGAAACCATAGTATGAGCTGGTGTAGTTTAGCTGTGAGAGTAGAAGTCTAGTAAGATGAGTTTTAAACTGGTCACATCAGAAAGTTTTTAATTCAAATTTTGAGGACAAAATTTTTCAAAGGAAGAGAGTAAAGTAGCATCCCAAATTTCCGATGCTAAAAGGATTGAGTAAATGGAATGAATGGTTGGGATTAAAGGAAAGTAAAGGTTGGATCTTGCACCATTGAATCATAAAGGGGTGCAGCGAGTAAATCAGGGGGTGTGAATAGCAATAGTAGGTAGAATGGAAATAAAAAAGAAAAAAAAAAGAAAATGAAAGAGGAGAGAATAGATAAGGGGGAGAGAAGGGGTTGTCATAAAGAAGGAAAAAAGGAAAAGAGAAAGAAAGAGAAGAGAGAAGAATGGAGAAGAGGGAGATCAAGGGATTTGGAACCATGGCAAGAATATGAGAGTTGGAGATCCTAGAGCAAACTTGCAAAACCAAGAGAAAGAAAGAGAAGAGAAGAAAGGGAGAAAACTAGGGTTCAACCAAAAAAGGGGAAAACTCAAGGAACAAAGATTGGAGTTCACCTCTTCTTCAAGAGGTTTAAGGTGACATTTGACAACCCCAAAATCTCTCTATGGTGTGATTTATATGAATTTGCATGTTGATTTTGAATGAAAATGTAGATATTTGGGATTTTGGGGGTTAATCCCTAGATTGATGAATTGCATGTGCTTAAAAATGATGATTTACATGCTTTGATGAGTATGGTTGTTTTTCTTTGATGCAAGAGTGTTGATGTATTGAGATATATACATGCATGTTCTTGGAATGCTTTGATTTGGACTATATGTTGGTGAATGAGGTTGAAGATTGAGTGTTTTATGCTTAATTTCGTGCTCTGCCCAGTACGGGGGCGTCAGGGCACTTGTGAGTGTCGGACGCTCATGAAAACGTAGGAATTGGGTCTTGATGTTTTCATATGAAATGTAGACCTGGATGTTATCTAAATAATGGGGTTGGTTTCATCTCAATTAGACTTTTGTAGATAAAGTTATTGTCAAAATACTGAGCAGAGGTCAAGCTGTCAGGATTAATACTTAGAGATTTCTTCATTTAGAATTTGCACCAATAAGGAGACTAAGATAGGTCTTGATGTCACATATAAGTTATAGGTATTCTTATTATCTTTTCAATAAAATGAATATAAACTTGATTGGATTGTTATAACTCTATTTATAGCCTTTGGATTGTAAAGAGGTCATAGAAGTTTGTTATAAAATGAAAGTAGTAGCTCCTAAGAATCTAATATACAACTTTAGAGGTCCATAAATATCAGGCGGATAATTGGGATGATATATGAATGATATTCATAAGCAAGAACTCGTGAATTAGAGGTTCTATAGCCTAAGGTTAGTAAATAATCAAATAATGAAATGACCTATGTGCCATAGATGAGATGCAAGTGTCTAGTGCCAAAGAGAATATGTAAGTGGTCTAAGTGCCACGACCACACTAAATGATTGAATGTTGTATGATCTTGTATATAAGTTATATATTAATGATTTATCTTGTTAAGTGCATATGTTTTAGAAGTATTTACGGAGATTTAATCCTACTAGTTTAGTTTTGTATTTCTTAGATAAGTAGGAATGAGATGTTAACCTACAAGTAGCTCGTAGTTGATACTATCCTTAATATTATGATGATTAAGTGTTTATAATTCTTGTGATGTATCTATTGATTGTTTTGATTGTTAAGAGAGGGTTTCCATAACTTTTACACCAGTTATGACTGGAAATGTCCAAATATACAAAAACGTTTTCATATTATGTCTATGTCACTGAGTTTTATAACTCACTATGCTTTGGGGTTAACATTTCCAGGTAGCATTTGTGGTATTGGGAGCTTGTTAGCATTTCTGGAATGTTTGACGGCTAGTCCAATGATAGCAAGAGTTGATCAGTAGTCCATGCCGGATCAGAGTCAAGTTTCGAGTCTCACAATGAGTCGAAGTTCTTTTATGAACTAAGATTGAGTAGCCTTTTACTTTTTCATGTGCAATGCTTATAGAGTCCACTTTGAAAAGATTTATTTTTATGCTTCAAGTTATTAGATGCTTATTTCTAGTACACTTGCGGATGTTTTAAGAGAAGGAAATTTTTTAAAAACCAGCCCAAACTAGTATTTGATTTATTTTTATTTTTTTTCTTGTTTATTTATAAGGACTTATAAGAGTGTTAAGTAATGTCCTATTAGGAATCCGGGTGTTACAACAAATTCTTTTGAATTACCAGAATGATCGCAAAAATAATCCGATTCCACATTCCCCTCATCTAGATCATTGTGATTTGAGATTGTTGCACATCATCTAGCTGCTCTTTATCCTTGCTACCAGACCCTGCCATCAAAGGAATAGCATAATCTTCTAACTGTTCTTTATCTTTGTTACTAGACTCTGCCATCAAAGGAATAACATCCTTTTTTAACATATCAGCATCATCTTTCAAGGTTCCCTTTCCCTTCTCCTTATATGCATTATGCTTAGGAACATATTTGGTACTAAATTTCTTCCCTTTTTCTGCATCCCGGCCCTTATATTGTACATAAAGTCTGCTATCCTTTCTTTTGCAATTAGCTAGATTATGGCCAATAACTTGATAAGAACTACAAAATTTAGGTAAGTTCTCTTACTGAATTCCAACAAAAAAAAGCATAATCTTCTCGCTCAACAAGAACTTTATTTCTGAAATCTCCATTAAGATCAGTTTCTACAAGAACTCGGGCAAAGTGTCCAAAAGATCTATCAACTGTGCATTTGTTAGTAGCTTCATCAAGGCAAATTGGAATCCCTATACTCCCAGCAATGGCAAAAATTATTCGAGGCCTCCAATACTCCTGGGCGAGTCCATAAATTTTGACTGAACATTGAGCACTTGTCTGCCTTTGAAGATCATGATTAAAATCTGGAATCCATGAGAAAAGTGTAAGAAATCCAGGTTTTAAATTCCATGAATTATTTGATCAAACACTTCTCAAATCTTCAATCGAAGAGAAAGAGAACTCATAGTATCCTTTCCCTAGAGAAATAACACCCCATTTACCTAAGGGTTTCCATAAACTGGATAACTTGGATCTTAAGTCAACCACTTTATAAGGGGAATCTCCCTTTGAGAGGATCAAACGCCCGTGCATATGGTTCTTGAACTCCTTCAACCCTGCAAGGTATTCCTCTTCTGGGATCTTAATCGAAATCTCTTCACCCTTTAGACGTGGTTTCAACAGCTGGCTATAAGGAATATCCATAGCATTGCAAACAGCCTGCGCAAAGGTCTTCCTTTGAGGAGAGGTAGCAAACGAAACATGATCAGATTATCATATTCTTTATTATCTTTATTCAAAAAAGGATCATGAGAAGGAGAAGAAGAAGAAATGATCGAAGGCTTAGAAGGGGAAGCAAGATCTGGAAACAAGAATTCCCATGGACAATCTGAGAGTTTAGCCATGGAGGCTACCATGCAAAACCCTAAATGACCATGCAACGTCAAACCCTAGTAGTGCTCAGATTTTTCAAGTAAAATCTTTTTCTTATCATATTATGTAAAAGGTTATTAATTTAAGTAAAAAAAAAATCCAATTTCTTATATTTAGTTGTAAAAAAATGGTATAAATTTAAAAGAATGTATGACATTGAATCGGATTGAAACTAATTGAAGCAAAAACCAAATCCGACCCAAAACACATCGGGTTTAATTTTTATAATTCGAATACGCCATAATTAGTTTCAAGCAATGATGAGTTAGTAGGACATGCTATGTCTTGATTGCCCCTACTTTATCCTTGTATGTATCATTGGGTTTAATTTTTATAATTCGAATACGTCATAATTAGTTTCAAGCAATGATGAGTTAGTAGGGCATGCTATGTCTTGATTGCCCCTACTTTATCCTTGTATATATCATTTTCTATGTCTCACTCTCTCTCGCTTTTAGAGTATCCTTCCACACTTCAGGTGAGAGATTGATCTCCCATGGTACGGTCAGGTGCCTAAACAGGAACCCCTCCTAATATTATTATTATTTTATTATTATTATTATTATTATTATTATTATTATTATTATTATATATTCTCTCTACACACACATACACTTCCAAACCAACTACAATGTAAGTGTGGGATGCAAGCACGAGTGTGCATAGCCAGTTTGGTTTTATTATCGGGAAAAATCAAATCTCCCAAAGTCAGTTGGTTTAGTATAATTCAGGTTAAACCAAACCAAACTAAACAACAAATTGACTCAGTTTAGGTGATTAGATTGTATATATTTTTTAGTGCCTTTATACAAACTCACAAAATTAATCATTCCAAAGTTAAAACCTACATTAAAAAAGGATTTTGTATATATTAGACTTAGGTGTGAATCCACGATCAACCATCATGATGTTAATTTTGGTTAATTCCTTAGGTGACGTTTGATATCAATCATATTTTAATATTTCTGGGAAAGTGAGATGGGGATAAAAATTTCTCATGTTTAATACAAGAGATAACAAGAGATAATAAATCATTCAAGACATTAAAAATGCCCAAGAATAAATCCATTCTAGAATATGTCAACACCCCTTATTCTCTCACTCTCAGATATTGATTTCAGATCTTCTACCTTGCTCCTCTCTTTCTTTTTCACCCTCAGTTATAGAAACAATATCGTTTCGCCATGCTGGTCTAGTCAATGCACTCCTTCACCTTCCTCTTCCTCGTCAACGTGTTCCGCTACACCAATGACTTCTCCTTCTCATACTTCATCTTCCTCGTCGATGTGTTCTACCATGTCGTGACATCATCTACTGCTCTGCTAGGCCGCTCTTTCCTTCATCCTCATTCCTCCTACCACTATATACAGGAAAAGCTTGTTGGAAATATTTTCAAAATAATTTGTTTTTAAAAGGATTTTAATATCATTTATTACAATTTATTATAATTAATATTTAATCCTTAATTTTATAAAATAACCGTTGTATTTAAGAGGAATTTATTTATAGGTATGTGTCAGTTACAACATTGAAGTTTCTTAATGTGCTTTTAAAATTATTAAATTATATATTCTTTTAATTAGTGAATGGCGGTGCATTTTGGTAAGATGCAAAACTCATGAGGACTTTATATACACTGCAACGTTACTTTTCACGGAGAGAGTACATATCTATATGTCACTAAGTCCAGTGGAGAATAAGAACTAGCTTTTGGAGATATTTGTTTAGTTCATATTTTAAATAAATTCTCTTTTCATTATTTTCTAAATATACTAGAGTTGATGTAATTCTTGTTATTCTGATACCCATAATAATATTATTATTTTGGAAGAGTTGTTAAATTCTGGGGGAGTTTCGCATTATTATTATTATTGTGACGATTTTTTTTTTTTTGATAAACCAAAATTGTATTTATACCAAGGTTTACAAAACCGGACCGGCCGGTTTAACCGGGACCCGGGACCTAGGCCGGTTCGGTTGGCCCCTAAAACCGGCCTTGCCTGAAACCAATCTCAGAACCTTCGAACCGGTTCAAAACTAATAAAATCGGTCATAACCGGTTGTGGACCGGCCTGGACCGGTTTTCAAAAAAAAAATTAAAAAAAAATTGTATAAAAACTCAATTCTTTTGTTTTCTAACATATGTAAGCTGGTTGTAGATTTTGGGTTGACTTTCCCTATAAAGATGATTTTAACATATATCTTTACATTTATTTAGTTTAATTTCAAAATAAAAAAATTGTGCTTAATAATTTTAGTTGTTAATTATGTTGTTTTTATGTTTAATATTGTTACAAATATTATATTAAAAATTAAAATAATATTATTTAATTATAACAGGTTCAACCTCGGTTGGACCATTGAACCTTGAACCGCTGCCTTCACCGGTTCGATGGCCGGTCCGATTTTGTAAACCTTGATTTATACAGAGTACTTGGGGTACCCTAACCCATAAACATTGTTTCCACCCCAAGTGTAACTAATGTAAATTAAATACTACCCTAAAAAAAATAGTATTATCTTTACAAAAGTGCACATCCAAAGGCACCATATTTGCAAATCACAAAAGCCCCCACAATATCTATGCTAATATAAAAGGTGAAGAGACATTTTTACTGCACATACATGTGTCAGTGGTGGGATTTTTTTATTTTTTTTAAAAAATATTTTTTTTAATTTTTTTAATAAAAATAATTTCTTTTTACTTTTCAAATTTTTTTATTTTTAAAATTTTAAAAATTTTTAAAATGTTTTAACTTTTTTTTAAAAAAATATTTTTTTATTTTCAATTTTTTTAAATTTTTTTCTAATACTTTTTTTTGAATTTATTTGTATACACTGACAGTATAAAGTTTTTTTATACTATCAACCAATCATAAATTGGCAAACAGTAAAACTAAAGTTGTCATGTTCTTGTTGTTTTAATTTTTATATACTTATATTTTTATGTATATATAATTTAATAGTTTAAAATTAATATTTTTTTTATTTTTTATTTATATATATATATATATATATTTTTTAATATTTTTCGGTTTTAACCGAATCTAACCAAACCAATAATAAATCTATATCTGTACTAATTGATAAGTGGAATTCTGATTTTAGTGTAGCACAATGGTGTAAGCCACATGTCAAGTTATGAAATATTTTTATTATTATTTTGTTTATTTTATTTATTTTCTAAAATTTATATATTTTTTGTTTTAAAATCTTTACAAACGGATAAAGGTACATTGTTTTGGGGGTCAAACACTGCAATCTATGTATCAATACAAATATAAAAATGGACTAACAACTTTTACTGTACATCTGATGTGGCAGCATCTCCCTAATTTAAGGAGTTTAATATTTTTTTAATCCATTATTTGTTTCTTATATTTTGTATTATTATTATTATTATTATTATTATTATTATTATTATTATTATTATTATTATTATTATACTTGATTGTTTTAATATTATATTGTTTACTTAACTTGGTTGAGGTGCATTAAATGGGATATGACGTTGACATCATCACAACTGTTCGGTCGTCATTCTTTTCCTTCTTTTTCATTTTTTTTTCACTAGATTGGGACAACTTTATTATTTCAGATTTTTTTTTATTATATAGGTTTAATTACTGAGTTGGTCCCTGAACTAATTTGGATTTTTCAATTAGGTGCCTAAACTAAAAAACATTTTTAACTAGGTCCCTGGACCTATAGAAATTTTCAATTGGGACCCTGAACTAAATTTTTTCTAATTGGGTCCCTGAACTTATATAAAATTTTCAATTAGGTCCTTAAAGTAAAAATGTGAATATATAAAATATAAAATAATAAAATGGTAGAAGAGGAAATTTAAAAAAAAACATAATAATAAAATGATAAAAGCAGAATATGAGAGAAAAACTCACTATTTAAAATAATAATAATAAAAACTTAGTGAGAAAAATTATTGTTTAGTGTAATAATTAAATAAAAATAAATAAATTTGGTAGACAAAATTTACTTCTTTCAATGATAATAACAAAATAATTATTATTTTAAATAGTGAGTTTTTTCTCTCATATTCATCTTTTGTCATTTTATTATTGTGTCAATCAAATTTTTTTTCTTCTAAATTTTATCATCTATCATATCATTACTTTTTATTTTATATAGCCACCTTTTTACTTTAGGGATCTAATTGAAAATTTTATATAAGTTCAGGGACTCAATTAGAAACTTTTTAGGATATGGACCCAATTGAAAATTTTATATAAGTTTTAGGGACCTAATTAGAATTTTTTTAGTTCAATGACCTAATTGAAAATTCCCAAATAGTTCAGGGTCCAACTCAATAATTAAACATCTACTATAATATAACGGATGAACCTCAACTTTACTGTAGCGCAAACAGTAATTTGAGGTATCAGCTTGTGGAAATTTTGGTTCTCTTGTTGAATTTTTTTTATTTGCTTTGTTCACATTTAATGTATTCAATTAAGTAATTGTAACGCAACCGTGACTGTAGCTGCAGCATTTCTTCCTTTTTTCCCTGATACACAAAAAAAAAAATCAAAAGGGTGAATTCTACAACAATAATAAAATAAAATAATGTAAAATTAGGTAGAATCATTGTGCTAATATAAAAGGTAGAGAGACATTTTTACTGTACATACACGTGTCAGCGGTAGGATTTTTTGATTTTTTTAAAATTTTATTTTACTTTGTTTATAAAAAAATTAATTTCTTTTTACTTTTTTTTATATTTTTTACGTTTATTTTTTAAATTCTTTTATTTTAATTTTTATATTTTTTTTAAAAAAAATTACTTTTTTTTATTTAATTTTTAAAATTTGTTTTTATTTTTTCCTTAATTTATTAAAAAAAATTCTAATAAATTTTTTCCTAATACATTTTTTTTTTGAATTTATTTGTATACACTGACAGTGTAAATTTTTTTTACGCTGTCAACCAATCATAAATTGGCAAACAGTAAAATTAGAGTTGTCATGTTCTTGATGTTTTAATTTTTATATACTTATATTTTAATCTATATATAATTTGATAGTTTAAAATATAATAATTTTTATATTATATATATATATATATAAATATTTTCTAGTTCGACCCGAATCAAACCAAACCAATAATAAATCTATATCTACAATAATTGATAAAGGGGAAATTTTGATTTTAGTGTAGCACAATGGTGCAAGCCACATGTCAAGTTCGTAATATTATTATTATTATTTTATTTATTTTCTAAAATTTATATATTTTTTGTTTTAAAATATTTACAAACCAGTAAAGGTACACTGTTTAGGGGGTCAAACACGGCAATCCATATATCAATCAATACAAATATAAAAATGGACTAGCAACTTTTACTGTACATCTGATGTGGCAGCATCTCCCTAATTTAAGGAGTTTGATATTTTTTTAATCCATTATTTTTTTCTTATATTTTTGTATTATTATTATTATTATTATTATACTTGATTGTTTCAATATTATATTATTTGCTTAACTTGGTTGAGGTACATTAAATGGGATCTGACATTGACATCATCACAACTATTCGGTCATCATTATATTTCTTCTTTTTCATTTTTTTCACTAAATTGGGACAACTTTATTATTTCAGATTTTTTTATTATATAGGTTTAATTATTGAGTTGGTCCCTGAACTAATTTGGATTTTTCAATTAGGTCCCTAAACTAAAAAACATTTCTAACTAGGTCCCTAGACCTATAGAAATTTTCAATTGGGACCCTGAACTAAAAAATTTCTAATTGGGTTCCTGAACTTATATAAAATTTTCAATTAGGTCCTTAAAGTAAAAAATTGAATATATAAAATATAAAATAATAAAATGATAAATGAGAAAATTTAAAAAAAAAACATAATAATAAAATGATAAAAGCAGAATATGAGAAAAAAAACTCACCATTTAAAATAAAATAAAAAACTTAGTGAGAAAAATTATTGTTTAGTGTAATAATTAAATAAAAATAAATAAATTTGAGAGACAAATTTACTTCTTTCAATGATAATAACAAAATAATTATTATTTTAAATAGTGAGTTTTTTCTCTCATATTCATCTTTTGTCATTTTATTATTGTGTCAATCAATTTTTTTTTTCTTCAAAATTTCATCATCTATCATTTTATTACTTTTTATTTTATATAGCCACCTTTTTACTTTAGGGTGTTGGAACCAAAGTGGTTATGGTTTATTTAATCTCTAAAGTTTTGATGCTAACAAAAGGATTAAATTTGCTCGGCTAAGTGTTAGTTGAGATCTAACAAGTGAGTTCAGTTTATGCAGGAATATTCAAAATAATATAAGGTATACAATGCTTGGACTCATGCAAAGAATTATCCGTCCAAAGGTTATTTAAACTGTTTATATTTTAAATGACAAGTAGACTGGTTTTCCTTAGTAGACGAGGCTATAAATGAATACCTAAATAACTTGTTAGGTATAGCAAGTCCAAAGACTTGGAAGTAGACGTCCACAGAGCCACGTCAGCAGACGATGGCTATCCTTGTAACTCAAGTATACGTCCATAGTGTCTAAACTAAAATTCAGTAGACGTCCATAGTGTCTAAACTAAAATTAAGTAGACGTCCACAGAGCCACGTCAGCAGACGAGGGCTATCCTTGTAACTCAAGTATACGTCCATAGTGCCTAAACTAAAATTCAATAGACGTCCACAGTGCAACGTCACTGAACGGAGGTTCTCTAAGGACTTAGCAAGTCCAAAGACTTGGGCAGACGAGGGCTTCTGTCACTTTAGTGGACGCAAGTTTCTATCTCTTGCGTTTTGGACGTGTGCTTCAATCTCTACAGTGCTGGACGTTTGCTTCAAACACTACGGTGCTGGACGTTTGTTTCGATCACTTGTGTGTTGGACGTGCGCTTCTACCACATTAGTAGACGAGCGCCGATAAGCCTCTAGCTCATCTAGTTTTATAGCTAGTATGACCAGGGTTTTGTGCAAATTATATCGTATTTTCACCCAAATTAGATTAGATTGTCCTCAAGCAAGGTTTTGAGTCTCTAGAGTAGTTTTAAGTTAATTTAGCTAGTTTTAAGTCAAAATAATACACTTATGCTTATTTCCTTGTTTTCAGGTTAAGTAGAAGCTGAGAAAATAAAGAACAGAGGTCTCGCCCCGCGAAGGACACGCTCGCCACGCGACCCCGAAGCCTGACTGTTCCAAGAAATTGCTAAGTCTCTGGTTCGCCTCGCGAAGAAGGTCTCGCCCCGCGAGTCTTCCAAACCTGAAAAAGTCAGAGACGATCACGGCTTGCCCGTGTTGAAGGT
Source organism: Sophora flavescens (assembly GCA_030762895.1). Lineage (NCBI taxonomy): Eukaryota > Viridiplantae > Streptophyta > Magnoliopsida > Fabales > Fabaceae > Sophora > Sophora flavescens. The sequence goes on from CM061067.1 coordinate 79,106,275, forward strand.
CATGGCCGTGGCAGTTTTGAAGCTGAAGAGTCTCGCCTCGCGAATGTTTGTTCGCCTCGCGAGCCATCTGAATTCTGAATTTGTATAAAAGGTTGTTCTGAACATTTTGTAAAGACTTTTGCTACTCCAACTTTCTGATATACATTTTTCTCTGCGATTTCGTTCTTGCCATGGAGCACTAAGTCCTAGGATTAGTCTACTGTTTGAGGATCCTATATACTTGAGGTTATGTAATCCCTATTTTAATTGTTTTTCCCTTTTCAATACCATATTTCATATTTCTGTTTGTTATTTCAGGAGTGTGTAATATTGTATTGATTTGTTTCAGTGATGTTAATTTCCTATACATAATCGCGTTTGTTAATTCGCGTGTGTTCATTCATGATCGTTCGATCATAAGAGCTTAATCCCGTTTGTTATTTCGGGAATAGGAATTTGCATCCATAGTAGCAATTACGTTGTTAGTTATTCTTCGAATCGAAAGGGGATTAGAATCTGCTTAGGGCTTGGGTTTACATTAACCAAGGATAGTTGGGAATTCTTGACAGTAGATTAATCGTTGTTTGATAATTGATAATCTCCTTTTAACTGCCGTGTTTTTGATTGCTCTGTTTTGTTTGTTTCTTAATTGCATTCCAATCCAACCCCCCAAAAACTGATTTTTGTGAAAGATAATATTCTCGAGTCCTTGAGAGACGACATCCGAGTTGTCGCACTAGACTACACTTTTAAACCCGCTCATCCTTTTTTGGCGCGTGCTTGCGACAAATACGACCAAAATTGGCGCCGTTCGGGGACTACGAGTTGTTATTTTTCTCAATTTGTTTTTATTTTATTTTCTTTTCTTTCTTTTTATTTTATGTTCTGTTTTGAATTGGTCCGGCTACTAGGTCTCATTGCCCTGAACTGTGTGATTTTGACCCGGAAATTGAAAGAACATTGCACACACTCCTTAGGGAATTTCGGGCTAGCACTAGTAGTAATTCCAATTTTAAAACTGCTTTTGAAAACATGGGAGACCAGAGGACATTAAGGCAGCTTGCTGCCCCTGATGTCAACTATAATGGATTATGTATTTCTTATCCTGGTGCCGACACCCCTTTTGAACTGAAATCTGGTTTTATTCACCGTTGCCCAAGTTTAATGGTCTTGCAGGTGAGGATCCACACAAGCACTTGAAAGAATTCCAAGTTGTATGCTCCACAACCTCGAGAGCGGAGGGAGTCACCGAGGACGATGATCAAGTCAAGGCTTTTCCATTTTCACTCCAAGGAGCTGCAAAGGATTGGCTATTGTACCTTGAGCCTAACTCCATCACAACTTGGAATGATTTGAAGAGGGTGTTTCTAGAAAGGTATTTTCCTGCTTCAAGAGCTGCTTCAATAAGGAAAGAGATATGTGGCATCAGGCAAGGGAACGAGTCACTAGTCGAATCTTGGGAAAGGTTCAAACATTTGGTCTCTAGTTGCCCCCAAAGATCAAATTTCGAACAACTCCTGATCCATAACTTTTATGAAGGATTGTTGCCTATGGATAGGAATCATTGGATCTTTGCTAGTGGGGAGCATTAGTTGATAAGACCCCAGTGCTTTGCTAAGCAACTTATTGAGAACATGTCGTTGAATTCCCAGCAGTTTTCTACAAGAAGAAATTCAGTTGAGCCAAGAGGTGTGCATGAGATTCATAGTTCATCTTCTAACCAAGCCGCCCTTGAGAATAGATTGGATGAGCTGACTTCCTTTGTAAGACAATTGGCAATAGACAAGGTTCAGCCTGCAAAGTTATGTAGCATGTGCAATGCACTGAGCATCCATTTGATCCATGCCCAATCCGGAGAGAAGAGTTTGTCGGTGAAGTACCTCGGGGCTTATGCAGTGAACCCCTATAATCAAGGAGGCAGTCGAAATCGGTACAAAGCATTCCGGATCTCTCTACTAATAGGTACCATCCTAGCTGGAGAAATCACCCTAATCTGCGGTATGGAAACTCTTCCCAACAACAGTACGATGGCACCTCGAATCATCCTCCAGTGACCACTACGCACCTTCGGACCATCATTAGAAGACTTGGTAAAGCAAATGGCTGCATCTAGTGTACAGTTTCAAAGAGAGGACAGATGCTAGTATTCAAGATTTGAGGACTCAGATTGGACGATTGGCCACATCCATGAATAGCATACAACAAGGTCAAGGGACAAACCAGCTGCCCGCACATGCCCGGTGATAAATCCTAATGCCTCCAACCCTAATGTGAGTGTCATCTCTCCGAGATCTGGAAAGGTTGTTGAGGCCACTCGAAAGGATGAAGAAATTGTTAAGGCTACTCCCGAGCCTCTTTGTTGAGGCTACTCCCGAGCTCGTGGTTGAAGTTGAAACCGAGAGAGTGTATAGACCACCCATTCCATTCCCACACGAATTCAGAAAAATTTGAAGATGGGTGGTGAGAATAAAGAGAAGGAGATTCTTGATGTTTTCGAGAAAAGTAGTCATTAATATTCCACTGTTGGATGTGATCAAGCAAGTGCCCGGATATGCTAAATTTCTGAAGGACCTATGCACTAACAAGAGGAAGATGAAGACTAATGAGAGGGTTGACTTGGGAATGAATGTCTCGGTGACTTATCCAGTCAAAGATAGAGAGAGTTGCTTCTATAGCCCCTAATCAAGTCATCGCCACAAAAGTGCAAGGATCCGGGCACCTTCACTATCCCATGCACTATTGGGGACAAGAAGTTTGAGAACTGCATGTTGGACTTGGGAGCATCAATCAATGTCATGCCTACCTCCATCTTTAATAACCTTGATCTGGGGCCATTGCGGATACAGGTCTTACCATTCATTTGGCTAACAGGACCAGTGCCGACCCATGGGGATGGTAGAGGATGTCCTAGTGCAAGTTGATGATTTGATATTCCTGCGGACTTCTATATCCTAGATATGGCGGGAGAGACTCGATCCATAGATCACCCATAATCTTGGGGAGACCGTTCATGATGACATACAAGAACAAGATTGATGTTTATGATGGGACTATGTCGATGGAGTTTGGTGGTATTGTGGCCAAATTCAAGATTTTTGATGCTATGAAGCACCCAGAAGAGGAGCACTCTGTATTCCACTTAGAGTTGCTTTTTCGAACTCATTGAGGACACTCATGATGACCTTATTTCTGATTTTCCTGTTATTTCTGGTTTTGATTATGTATATACTTGTACTAACTGCACTAACACTAACCCATGTTCTGTTTGTTCTGAGTTTTTGGATTTAACCTTGCAGGGTGAGGATGATAGTGAAAGTGATAATAAGAGTGAAGCTGTTTACTCAAAGAGAAATCCTTGACCCTATGGCTGCTCCCAATGCACCATCTGTTGAGCAGCCACCTCCTTTGGAACTCAAACCACTTCCTGAGAACTTAAAATATGCCTACTTGGGGAGGGATGCAACATTGCCAGTCATCATTTCCTCCAGCCTCAACTCTGATCAGGAAGACAAGCTTTTAGAAGTTCTGAGGAAGAACAAGAAGGCCATTGGGTGGACATTGGCCGATATTCCAGGAATTAGCCCCTCCGGATGCATGCACAGAATTTTCTTTGGAGGATGGGGCTAAGCCATCAGACAGGCCCAAAGGCGACTTAACCCACTCGATTACGGATGTGGTAAAGAAAGAGGTGACTAAGCTTCTACAGTGCGGTATTATCTATCCCATCTCCGATAGTTCTTGGGTAAGTCCAGGTTCAAGTTGTACCAAAGAAGTCCGGTCTAACAAGAGTTAGGAATGAGAATAATGAACTTGTGCCTACTAGAGTCCAGAATAGCTGGAGAGTTTGTATAGACTATAGGAAGCTAAACCAGGCCACCCGAAAGGATCATTTTCCTTTGCCGTTCATAGATCGGATGCTAGATCGGTGGCTGGTCAGTCCCATTATTGTTTTCTAGATGGCTTTTCCGGGTATTTCCGGATTCATATTGCCCCCGAGGATCGGAAAAGACCACCTTCACGTGCCCCTTCCAGACGTTTGCTTATAGGAGGATGCCTTTTGGCCTCTCGTAATGCTCCCGGCACCTTTCAAAGATGCATGCTTAGTATTTTCTCCGATTTTATTGAAAATTGCATAGAGGTGTTTATGGATGATTTTACTTGTGTATGGCTCCTCTTTTGATGCTTGTTTGCATAGTCTAGATCTAGTTCTTCGAGAGATGCATTGATACCGATTTGATTCTGAATTATGAGAAATGTCATTTCATGGTAGAACAGGGGATAGTATTGGGTCATGTAATTTCCCGAGAGGGTATTTCTGTGGATCCTGCAAAAATAAATGTAATTGCTTCATTGCCTTACCCTTCTTGCGTACGCGAGATCCGTTCCTTTTTTGGACATGCAGGTTTCTACAGGCGCTTTATAAAGGACTTCAGCAAGATAGCACTGCCATTGTCAAATCTGCTGAAAAATGATGCCCTGTTCCAGTTTGATGAAAAGTGCAAAGAGTCATTTGACTATCTGAAGAAGGCGTTGACTTCTACCCCTGTCATCCAGCCCCCAGACTGGACACTCCCGTTTGAACTGATGTGTGATGCTTCAAATTTTGCTGTGGGGGCAGTTCTGGCACAAAGGGTGGGCAAAGTTACCCATGTAATTCACTATGCTTCTAGGACCCTAGATGCCGCACAGGCAAATTACACAACCACTGAGAAAGAGCTGCTAGCTATTGTATTTGCACTTGATAAGTTTAGGTCTTATTTGCTAGGTTCTAGGGTGACTGTTTTTTCCGACCATGCAGCTTTGAAATATCTGCTTGAAGAAGCCGAAGCTAAGCCAAGACCGATCCGGTGGATGCTCTTGCTCCAGGAATTCAATGTGGAGATAAAGGATAAAAGTGGAGCCGAAAATCTGCAGCGATCATTTGAGCAGGATAGCAAGGGATGAGGATATTTTTCCCATCCAAGATGATTTCCTCGATGAGAGATTGTTACATATGTATGGGGTAACCCCCTGGTTTCTCGACATTGTAAATTTTCTAGTTCTTTGGTGTTGTTCCCCGCAGGTACAAGTAGACAAAAGTTCCACAAGCTGAAGAAGCGATGCAAAATATTATGTGTGGGATGACCCCTATCTGTGGAAGTTTTGCAGTGACCAAGTCATTCGGAGGTGTGTACCCGATCATGAGACGGAGTCCATCCTGCATTTCTCACATGCCTCCCGGTTGGAGGACACTTTGGACCTCAAAGGACAGCAAGAAAAGTCCCTGGACTCCGGGTTCTCTTGGGCCCACACTTTTAGGGATTCATATGAGGTATATAAGAGTTGTAAAGAATGTCAAATAACAGGCCCAAGAATCACTCGTAGGAGTGAGATGCCCCAACAGCCCATGCTCTTTTGTGAAGTTTTTGATGTGTGGGGATGGACTTCATGGGTCCCTTCCCTCCTTCTTTTGGTTTTGTATATATTTTGTTGGTCAGTAGATTATGTTTCAAAGTGGGTGGAAGCAATCCCCACTAGGACTAACGATGCTCGATTGTTTCAAAATTTTTAGGTCCAACATTTTTTGCGGGTTTGGTATACCCAAGGCCATCATCAAGTGACCGTGGGCACGCATTTTTGCAACAGAACCATGGAGGCCCTACTCAGAAAATATGGGGTTGTACATAGAGTGTCTACTTCTTACCACCCCCAAACGAATGGCCAAGCTGAAATATCCAACAGGGAGATCAAGCAAATTCTGGAGAAGATGGTGCAGCCTAATAGAAAGGAATGGAGCCGCCGTCTGGAAGACGCATTGTGGGCACAAAGGACTGCTTTCAAGACCCCTATAGGAATGTCCCCATTTCGGCTAGTTTTTGGTAAGGCATGTCACCTCCCGGTGGAGGTTGAGCATAGAGCATACTGGGCAGTAAAGTGTTGTAATATGGATATGAATAAATCTGGTGTTGAAAGAAAGCTGCAGTTGCAGCAACTTGAGGAGCTTAGGCTTGAAGCCTATGAAAGCTCCAAGATTTATAAAGAAAAGACAAAACAATTTCATGATAGAATGATTGTTAGGAAAGAATTTTTTGTGGGCCAGCTAGTATTATTGTTTAACTCCCGCCTGAAACTGATGGCTGGGAAACTTAGGTCCAAATGGGATGGCCCCTTTGTCATTACTAATGTGTTCCCTTATGGTGCAGTAGAGATTACACGTGCAGGTACACACAAGCCTTTTAAGGTTAATGGGCAGAGGTTGAAGCCATTTCATGGTGTGGATGCGGTTGTTCCTATGGATGCCAATGTTGAGGAGCTATCTTTGGATGCTCCAACCTACACTGATGCTTGAACAGGAAGTTTCTTTTCATTTCCCTCACTCTGATTGTAAAGTCTGTTGTTGTTCATTGGGGACAATGCATGTTTTAAGTGTGGGGGAGGGAACTAGTTGTAGTTTTTCTTTTCTTTTTCTTTTCTTTGAATAAAGTTTTCTTTTCTTTGAATAGAGCTCCTGAATAATTTGAGAAGCTCAGGAGCATTTGTGTGTTAAGTTTTTAGTTGGCAAGTTTGCTAGATTTTGATTGATGTTGCACAGATTGCTTGCATGATTGATATGTAATGATTTCCCCTAGGCTGAAAAATTTTGTGATTCCCATGTGAAATTGAAAACTGAACTTTGGGATTTTGTTATGATAGCATGATGAATGATAAGTTTGGGGTGATAGGAAGCACACACTAGGGATAGTATCTCTTTCAAACAATTTGCATGAATGTCCAGGTGAGGTTTTGAGCCTCCAACATGTTTCAAACTGTGTGAAAATCACTTTCAAGTTGCACTTCCCTGGATTTGATTGAATCTCTTTTTGGTTTGCATGATTATATGTGTGTAGCAAATGATTTAGGCATTTTCCTTGTAAATAGCTACTTGGCCTGAATAAACCAATTCCTAAAGCATGTTCCCTAGTTAGCCCTTTTGAGCCTATTAGCCTGTTAGTTCTTGATAACCTAATGTTATAAGCCCAAAAATCTGGAAAACCATGTTAACCCGATCTTAGGATTAGGAGAGCATGTAATCTTAGAATGGGTGCAAGAACTAAAGTTTGGGGTGGCTGCAAGGTGTAATATGTTGTTGGGTTAAAAAAAAAATACAAAAATGCCAAAAAGAAATAAAAAGAGCTGTAGCCACCCAGAAGTGTAAAGAAAAAAATAAAGAAAGGAACGTGAGTGAAATTCAAAGTGTAAATATAGTTCATGCTCTCTTAGTTCCTAGGGTCTTCAGCTTAGTTCCTTTGTATATCCTACCCTTAGCCAGGCCCCATTACAACCCAATAAAGACCTTTTGATGTTGCTTGCATGTTTTCTGTGGGAGCCATTTTGAGGTAAAAATCAAACTTTTGGGAAGTGTACTTGAAAAGTGAAACTGAGTGCAAATTGTTAGCCTGACATAAACTGAGTGACTGAGTGAACAAATAATGCCCTTGTGAGGAAGGCAGTTGTTTGGATTTGGTGATCTCCCTCTTGTGTGTGACTTAGATCCCCTGCTTAGATTTCTGATTGTTTTCATGATGAAACTCTCAAATGTTTAGAATAAATGAATTTGGGGATTGCTCTGTTTGAAAAGGGTGAAACAATGAAGAAAAACTGTTTTGATGTATTGCTTGAATGTGTGCAATGTTGATTGAATCTTTTGAGCTTGCCGGTCTTGAGTCTTTTTGATTTTTGAGTCTTAGTTTGCTTGGGGACAAGCAAAGTTTAAGTTTGGGGTATTTTGATAAGCCTCTGGCTCATCTAGTTTTATAGCTAGTATGACCAGGGTTTTGTGCAAATTATATCGTATTTTCACCCAAATTAGATTAGATTGTCCTCAAGCAAGGTTTTGAGTCTCTAGAGTAGTTTTAAGTTAATTTAGCTAGTTTTAAGTCAAAATAATACACTTATGCTTATTTCCTTGTTTTCGAGTTAAGTAGAAGTTTGAGAAAATAAAGAAGCAGAGGTCTCGCCCGCGAAGGACACGCTCGCCACGCGACCCCGAAGCCTGACTATTCCAAGAAATTGCTAAGTCTCTGGTTCGCCTCGCGAAGAAGGTCTCGCCCCGCGAGTCTTCCAAACCTGAAAAAGTCAGAGACGATCACGGCTTGCCCGTGTTGAAGGTCATGACCGTGGCGCTTTGAAGTCAAGAGTCTCGCCTCGCGAGCAACACTTCGCCTCGCGAGAATGCCAAGGGTTGCTGACAGTTCATGAAATTCGCCTCGCGAATGTTTGTTCGCCTCGCGAGCCATCTGAATTCTGAATTTGTATAAAAGGCTGTTCTGAACATTTTGTAAAGACTTTTGCTACTCCAACTTTCTGATATACATTTTTCTCTGCGATTTCGTTGTTGCCATGGAGCACTAAGTCCTAGGATTAGTCTCCTGGTTGAGGATCCTATATACTTGAGGTTATGTACTCCCTATTTTAATTGCTTTTCCCTTTTCAATACCATATTTCATATTTCTGTTTTGTTATTTCAGGAGTGTGTAATATTGTATTGATTTGTTTCAGTGATGTTAATTTCCTATACATAATCGCGTTTGTTAATTCGCGTGTGTTCATTCATGATCGTTCGATCATGAGAGCTTAATCCCGTTTGTTATTTCGGGAATAGGAATTTGCATCCATAGTAGCAATTACGTTGTTAGTTGTTACTGTAACTGAAAGGGGATTAGAATCTGCTTAGGGCTTGGGTTTACATTAACCAAGGATAGTTGGGAATTCTTGACAGTAGATTAATCGTTGTTTGATAATTGATAATCTCCTTTTAACTGCCCTGTTTTTGATTGCTCTGTTTTGTTTGTTTCTTAATTGCATTCCAATCCAAACCCCCCCAAAACTGATTTTTGTGAAAGATAATATTCTCAGAGTCCTTGAGAGACGACATCCGAGTTGTCGCACTAGACTACACTTTTAAACCCGCTCATCCTTTTTGGCGCGTGCGCGACAGCGCGACCAAGCGCTTCTACCTCATTAGTAAACGAGCGCTTCTACCTTATTAGTAGGCGAGCGCTTCTACCACATTAGTAGACGAGCGCTTCTATCACATTAGTAGACGAGCGTTTCTACCACTTTAGTGGACGAGCGCTTCTGCCACATTAGTGGACGAGCATAATTAAAATCTTGTATAGATGCGTTCTTAAAACTTAGACGGCTATATATGTTCTATATGTTTGCTACCTTGAATATATGATTTAATGCAATCTGGACCACGATGAATTTATTTCAAATGATTGCTTATTTTATTCAAAGAATATATGTCTTTTACCTTGATGCTTCTTTTGTATAAAATCTTTATCTCTTGTACTCTGTCAAAATACTTTGTTGTAAAGATCAAGTCAAGTACAAAGATGGTAAGTCAGAAGACATGTCAAATTATCAGTCTCAACAGATCCAAGCATTTAATGCTACAGTCTAAACGGATACAATTTGAAGACTGTTGAAGAAGATCTAGACACAAAAGCACTTCTCAGTGAAGCATATCAAATTATCAGTCTCAACGGATCCAAGCATTTAATGCTACAGTCTAAACGGATACAATTTGAAGACTGTTGAAGAAGATCTAGACACAAAAACACTTCTCAGTGAAGCATATCAAATTATCAGTCTCAACGGATCTAAGCATTTAATGCTAAAGTCTAAACAGATACAAATTCAAAGTAACCGTTGAAGAACTACAAGAGAAGAAGAATGTCACTATATAAGTAGAAGACCTCAGATACTGGAAAAAAAACAAGTGCACTCTTGCCTGAAATAACTTTTGCGAGCCTAACTCCTGCCAATACAATTCTTAAGTAGACAAGCTCTTATTCTTTCATTCTTTCAAAATAAAAAGTCTGTAAATTATTAGTTTGAATATTGTTGTAATATTCAAGTGATCTTAAACTGTCATACTCTCACAATTAGTGAGTTAAGAAGATTAATTTTTAAATCTCTGTGATAGAGTTAGAGCCTGAAAAGGCTTGATAGAGAAAGAATACTTGTAGCCTGAAGAGGTGTTGAATACTTGTAAAGCTATTGGATTATAGTGGAGAAAAACCTTCAGGTAGAAGGGACTGGACGTAACTCTTGGTTGGAAAAGAGTGAACTAGGATAAAACACTTGCGTGAATCTTCTAAACACTTATCTTTTACAGTTTTTGTTTATACTAACTGTGGGGTTCTGAATCTGAGTTTATTATCTCTTCAAAAGCGATTTCCTGTTTGTGTGTTGTTCTTATTGTTTTGCTTGTAAAAGGTTTGAGAAAAGACTTCTTCGAAAATCTGTTAAGAAACACAATTCAACCCCCCTTCTTGTGTTTCCCTGTGTCAACTTCATGGGGACCTAATTGAAAATTTTACATAAGTTCAGGAACCCAATTAAAAACTTTTTAGGATAGAGACCCAATTGAAAATTTTATGTAAGTTTTAGGGACCTAATTAAAAAAATTTTTTAGTTCAATGACCTAATTGAAAATTCTCAAATAGTTTAGGGTCCAACCCAATAATTAAACATCTACTATAATATAATGGATGAACCTCAACTTTACTGTAGCGCAAACAATAATTTTATGTGTTAGCTTGTGGGAATTTTGATTCTCTTTTTGAATTTTTTTTATTTGCTTTGTTCATATTTAATGCATTCAATGAAGTTACTGTAGCGCAACCGTGACGTTACTGTAGCTACAATATTTCTTCCTCTTTTTTTACTGATACAAAAAAAAAATCAAAAGGCCACATTCTACAACAATAATAAAATAAAATAATGTAAAATTTGGTAGAAATTTTTGATTAATTTAAATAATAATAAAATAATAGAATATAAATTTTACAAAATAATTCACTATTTATAATTGAGTTTTTGGTGTTATTTTATACTACAATTATGTATATATTAATATTTATATATGTTTTAAAATTAATATATATATTTTATTGTTTAGTATTTATTATATTTTAATATTTATATATAATTTTTAGCTTAATATTTTTATATTTTTAATATATTTTATTTATATATATTAATATTTTTGGGTACTAACTAAACCAAACCGAACCGAACCAATTTTGATTGATTCAGATTTTTATTTTATTTTATTATTTACTTTTAAAACTTTATTTTTTTTTGTTTTAAATGTTTTAACCATGAAAGGTAGCAAAGCTACCGTGTTCTTAGGGAAAGTTTAGGGGTGTGAGACCTGAACCAATAATTTTATTCTACATCAATTTATATTTTTATTATTAAAAAAACAAAGTCATATTTATTGTTGATTCCATTTTTACTGTTCCTCCACCCATAACATACTATTCATTTACTATTTACATAAGTAAACAAAGTCTAGGAGTGTGCGATGCTCTTTTTTTTTTGTAAAAAACATGCTTTGCTATCTATTACTACATATTGTAGTATGGTATTTTTTTAAATAAAACTAAAGATAGTATAAAAAAATAATAAAATAAAATAAAATAAAACTAAGGAGAAATTTTATTATTTTAATTAATAATAAAATAAGAGGATATAAAATAGTAGAGTGTGTCAGGTTATGTACTCTTTTAATATTTATATATATATATATATATATTAATATTTATATATGTTTAAAAATTGATATATATTATTTAATTCTTAGTATTTATTATATTTAAATATTTATATATAATTTATTGTTTAATATTTTTTGTATCTTTTTATATATGTTATATATATATTCGAGTACTAGCTAAATCAAACCGAACCAGTTTTTATTGGTTCGAATTTTTATATTATTTTATTATTGACTTTTTAACTTTTATATATATATATTTTAAATGTTTTAACCATGAAAGGTAGTAAAGCTACCGTGTTCTTTGAGAAAATTTAGTGATCTGAAACATGAACTAATAATTAGATGAACCCGAAAATCTGAACATAACCAATTAAATTGGTTTGTATTTTTTGGTGTTAGGGTCCAAACCGAACCAAATCAAACCCGATGATCATTGGTTCAGTTATCAGGTTCAAGGATTTTGGAACCAAATCAATTACTATATTTTAGTGTATATATATATATATATAAATAAATATATATACTAATATTAATATTAATTATATTCCTATATTTATATAGAATTTAACAGTTTATTATTTTAATATTTTTTACATTTTTATTTATATATATTTATATATATTAATTAATATTTTCGGCATCCGAAACAATTTTGATTGGTTCGGCTTTTATATTATTTTATTATTGACTTTTTAAATGTTATATTTTTTTAATGTTTTTTAGCCATGAAAGGTAGCAAAGCTACCGTATTCTTCGGGATGTTCGTGGCATTAAGCTACTATGTGATTCCTGTTAATTATTCTAAAGCTTGAAAGAAACGTCAGTAAGTCATCACGTGGGAATAAAGTCATTTTTAACATACTACTCATTTACTCTTTACATACGTAAACACTATTTGGAAATGCGTGATGCTAATTTTTCTTTATAAAAAAAACATGTCCTGCTATCTACTACTACATAATGTAATATGGTATTTTGTAATAGAACTTAAGATAGTATAAAAAGTAATAAAATAAAATAATATAAAACTAAGTAGAAAATTTTATAATTTTAAATAATAATAAAATACTAAGATATAAAATAGTAGAATGTGTCAGGTTGTTGACTCTTTTAATATTTATACATAGATATATATGTATATATTAATATTTTAATAATTATATATGTTTTAAAATTAATATATATACTTTAATGTTTAGTATTTATTATATTTTAATATTTATATATAATTTATAGTTTAATATTTTTTTATCTTTTTATATATGTTATATATCTATATATATATATATTAATATTTTATAGTACTAACTAAACCAAACCAAACCAATCCAGTTTTCATTGGTTCGGAATTTTATATTATTTTATTATTGACTTTTTAAAGTTTATATATATATTTTAAATGTTTTAACCATAAAAGAAAGTAACACTATCGTGTTCTTTGAGAAAGTTTAGGGGCGTGAGACCTGAACCAATAATTTGATAAGCCCGAAAATATGAACATAAAAGTAGATTGTTATAAAAAAAAAACCAAAAGATATACTTTAATGTTTAGTGTTTATTATATTTTAATATTTATATATAATTTATAGTTTAATATTTTTTATAGTTATATATATATATATATATATATATATATATATATATATATATATATTCGGGTACTAACTAAACCAAACCAAACGAACCAGTTTTTATTGGTTCGGATTGTTATATTATTTTGCTATTGACTTTTTAAAGTTTATTTTTTGTTTTTAAATGTTTTAACCATGAAAAGTAGCAAAGCTACCGTGTTCTTCGATATAGTTTAGTTTAGGGGCATGAGACCTGAACCAATAATTTGATGAACATGAAAATCTGAACAGAACCAATTAAAATGGTTTGTATTTCTTTGTGTTAGGGTTCGAACCAAACCAAACCAAACCATACTCGATGATCATTGGTTCAGTTATCAAGTTCAAGAATTTTGGAAACGAAACAATTACTATATTTTAATATTTATATATTTGTGTATATATACATAGTAATATTTTATATTTATTATATTTCTATTTTTATATAGAATTTAATAGTTTATTATTTTAATAATTTTTATATTTTTTATGTATATATATTTATATATATTAATTAATATTTTCAGGTCCGAACCGAACAAATTTTGATTGGTTCGGCTTTTATATTATTTTATTATTGACTTTTTAAAGTTTATATTTTTTAAAATATTTTTAGCCACGAAAGGTAGCAAAGCTATGTGTTCTTAGGAAAGTTTGAGGCATAAAACTACTATGTGATTCATTTCCTGGGAATTAATTATAAAGCTACTATCTCATAAATATATATTTTTTAATTAACGTAAACTCCCATGAAGTCATTCTCTGCGGTTTATTCCTCGCCAGATCACTCCAACACTCTCACCAGAGATTCACTCCCTCACTTAGCTCGTCTCTCAATTTAGTGTCTCTCTATTTGGTATTCACTCACAAGGCGGACCTGGTGGCCTCCATTTTACTAGAAGACCATCAAAACATCAACATCCCTTTTTTAACTCTTTATTTTAATTAGTTATTTCATGTTGTTTCCCTTTTCCCATCTGAAAAACCACAAGAACAATATTTCACTCACCTACATCCCAACATTTACCCTCTCCCCCTGCTAACCATTACCTTATGAATTTAGCATTTCATACACACCAACGGGTTTATGCACCAGACTGAAAACTCTACCTTCCATTCCTTATCCATCGTCGTCCACGACCACCATCTACATTTAATCAAATCCAAAATCTTTAATACATCAAACTGAGCATTCGAGAAAACAACTGCATTATTTCTAACCAAAGAGACCGCATGCCAAACCATCAATCCTCTTTTTATACTCTTTGTTCCTACAAACAAGGCTTTGTGTTGTAGATACAGCTCCCCAGTCCCCAATGTTGTTTTGTAGCGGAGCTACCACACCAAGCCGCTCATAAACTTTTGACCACACCAATACTACTTTCCTGCAATGCAAAAAGAGATGTTCCAGCGTTTCTGTCACTTCACCACACATAGGGCATCCCAAATTGTGTTGATCAACAATAACTTGTCTCTTAAACAAATTTCCTCTCGTGGGTAGTCTATCCTTTAGAGCCTTCCATGAGAAAGCTAGAACCTTATGGGGTACCTTTACTTGCCAGTATTTTTTGAAAACCAAGCTATTTATTTCCCGTTACCTCCCCACTCTGGCGACTTTGGGCCTGCCACACATAAGCAGATTTAGACGAGAACTCTTTAGACCCCTCCAAGGTCCATTCCCAGAGATCTTCTCTTTCCACCTACAGAGACGCCGGAAGAATGGTTGCATCGAACTCATCCTTTTGTTCTACTTCCCAATGAAAAAAGTTTGTTCTCCAGTTAAATACCCATTCCCATCTGCCCCATTCCCACTTGCACATCCTCTCAATAACCTTCTCTTTATCCTCTAAAACATTATACAATATTGAAAATAGCTCTTTCATCGAATTTTGCCCGAACCATACATTTTCCCAGAATCTAATCTAATCTTATTCCTCGTTCCCAACTTTCTTTTCAAACCCCTTTGAAACCAATCATCCACATTATCTAATCTTCCCAATCTATATAGACCTTTCCACCAGAAAGATCCTTTCCTTATTCCTTCCTCTATATTTAGATCTGCCTCCCCCCTCTATCCCCGCACCATATCTTGCACTAAGAATTTCCTTCCAAAGTCCCTTTTCTTCCTTGAGAATTCTCCATCCCCACTTTGCTAATAGAGCTAGATTAAACCAATCACTGTTTTTGATTCCGAAACCACCTTCCTCCCTTGACCTACATACAACCTCCCATCTAACCCAAGCAATTTTCTTCCTCTCACTGTTACCTCCCCACAAGAAATCCCTTTGCACCATAATGATGATCTTAAGTACTTTCCTCGGGATTCTCATGAAGGATAAAAAATAAATGGATAAGCTGTTTATAACAACATTTATCAATGTTATTCTACCCCAAAGGATAAGTTTCTCCCTTTCCATGTTGCCAACCTCCTTTCCAATGCACACAAAATCGGTTGCCAAGTTGATAGTTTCTTTGGGTCAGCACCCACCGGCAACCCAAGGTATTTAAAAGGAACTTGCCCGCTTTTACAATTCAGAAACTCTTCTCCCATTTTTAAAAAAAGGTAGTCCACATTAATTCCTATAACTCTTGTTTTTTAAAATTTACCTTGAAACCGGATACCAATTCAAAACACCTCAGCATCGATTTCATAGTCCACAGGTTCCCCCATGTTGCATCCCCCACCATAATAATATCATCCGCATATTGTAGGATTGACACTGTCGGACCATTATTCCCTAACTCGCATCCTTTAAACTTCCCCTTTGTTACTGCATTCATTATTAGTCCACTTAAACCTTCAGCTACCATCAGATACAAAAATGGTGATAGTGGATCTCCTTGTTTTAGCCCTTTATGAATCGTCACCTCCTCTGGGGGACTTCCATTTACCAACACTGAACATCTTCCTGAGAAAATACATGCCCTTATTCATTCCTTCCACTTTTCAGAGAAACCAAATCGCCCCATCATATATTCCAAAAATTTCCAATTAACTGAGTCATATGCCTTTTCAAAATCTACCTTTAAAATTAGGCACTGTTTCTTTTTTTTTCCTTACAAAATCCACTACTTCATTAATTACTACTACCCCATCTAGGATGTTCTTGTTAGCTATAAATGCGGGTTGATTACTTGAGATTAAGGTTTCCATAACCTTCTTTAGCCTATTAGCCAACAGTTTTGAGATTATTTTGTACAAACATCCCATTAGTGAAATTGGTCTAAAGTCACTCAAAACTTGTGGGTTAGTTATCTTTGGAATTAGCGCCACAAAATATGTTGTAAAGCCCTTTGGAATCCTCCTGGTATCAAAAAATTCATTAACCATTTCCCACATTTTTTTCCTTCAGAATATACCAGAATTCCTGAATGAATTTAAAATTGAACCCATCTGAGCCCTAGTTTTTGTTTCCATCTTTGCACTACATCCTCCAACTCTTCCTGAGAGAATCTTTCGTCGAAATTAATTTTTTGTATATCATTTAAACTTTGAAACTGCACTCCATCTAACATGGGACGCTCCCATTCCTCCTCCCTATACAACCTAGAAAAGTGATTTTTTACCTCGTTTTTTATTTGGCTAACCTCCTCCACCCATATATCATCTACCTTAAAAGCCACTAATTGGTTCCTTCTCCTCCGAATTACCAGGCTTGCATGAAAGAAAACCGAGTTTAAATCTCCCTCCCTGAGCCACTGAATCCTAGATTTCTGCCTTAATAAACTTTCTTTTGCTTTTAGTACGTACCAAAGATCCACAAATTTAACCATTCTCAAAACCACCTCCTCCTCTGACAGACCCTCATTCTCTGCTTTAACATCTAACCTACTTATCTCTACCTCAATGTATAGTAGTTTTTTATTCACATCTCCAAACACCTCCTAGTTCCATGTCTTTAACTTAACTTTCAACATTTTTAATTTTCCTTTCAACACATAACCCTTTCACCCATTCACTAAAAAATTCCCCCACTCATTTTCCACATTTTTCTTTAAATCTCGGATGTGTCATCCAGCAGTTGTTAAACCTAAAAGGTTTCGGTCCCCACTCTTGTGATCCATTTTTTAGAATTAGAGGACAATGATCTGATACATCAAAGCCCATTGGGCCACCACACCCCAATTTGTCAACCATTCATCTGACACCAGATATCTATCTAAACGACTCATAGCCGAGCCATCCGGCCTACACCATGTAAATTTTCTTCCCAGCAATGGCGGATCTATTAATTCCATTTCAGTTATAAAATTTATAAATTCTTCCATCTCCCGATTCCATTATTATTTCTCACACCTTTCCTCTCTCTTCGGTTTGATACAGCAATAAAGTCCTCCAGCAAGTGATAAGCATCTGACTTATCTAGTTTTATAGCTAGTAAGGTAATGGTTTTTGTGTCAATTGTTTGAGTTTAATCTCGTTTTCACCTAAATTTGACTTTAGTTGTCATCGATCAACATTTTGAGTCTTTAAAGTAGTTTTTAGTATTTTTTTGCTATTTTTTGAATCAAATAAAGCACTAAGTGCTATTTTATATTTTCAGGTTAAAAGTGAAGCTCGAGGAAACTTGGAAAATAGAGGAAACGAGCAAAAAGGAGAATTTCACGGTCTCGCCCCACGAGATAGTGATCGTCCCGCGAGCCAGAGCTGATGTTGAGTAAGGAATTGGGATCTTCCGGGTTTGCCCCGCGGGCAAGGATTCGCCCCGTGAGCCAGACACAGGAAATCTGATAACGTTTTGTCTCGCACCGTGAATATTCAAAATTGCATGCGGGACCCACGTGAATCAATTGAACTAAAAGAATGAAATCAAATTTGATTCACATGAAGTAAATGGTGCAGAGGCCTAATTGATGGATTTGAAGATTTGATATTAATGGCTCATCATAAAAATAAAAGTTGGAGATATTGATTTGACAATTAATTTAAAAGATTGAAGTCATTAAAAAATATCAATCATGAAATGGAATTGATATAGAAGATAAGAAAAAGATTTGACTTTGGCAATTAGAAGTGGCAGCATGAAACCAATTTACCTTGGGCCCACGTGATGTAACTTAAATGGGATAAATAAAGTGAAATCAGATTTGGAATTCCTCTTGCTTCACGTGAAGCACATGACAAGGGTCCCATGTAAATTGATTACAGATAGAAAGAGCATCAGGACTTGCTAGTTGCTAGGTCAATGTGAATCAAAAAGTGTGCTAGGACCCACATGAGATGCAATTTGAATGGAAGATATAAAGATATCACAATAAGCCCATGCATTATGAGGTTTTGATCCTAATTGAATTAGGAAATTGAGGTCATATATATATATATATATATATATATATATATATATATATATATATATATGCACCGTGCAGTTCACAGCAGAAGGGGTTCTAGCGCAGCAACACAGTGCATCAACACAGTGCATAGACCAGATCCATCTTCTTTTCCTTATTTTTCTTGGAGCTGCCCGTCTCCTTTAGTTTTAGAATTGTTTTCTGTTTTCTTTTTAATTATGGATTGTTTATTATGAACATGGTGAGGAGTTAATTCTCTTTTCTGAGGGATCGATAAAGTCGCTCATGACCGTATAGTTCAATGTGATATTTTCTTATTGCCTTCTTCTAATTCTGATTTGGTTGCATTAATCACATGCACGCGTGGTTAACTAGTCGTGCACGATGAGTCCGACCGGAGATTCGCCCTTTAGGAATTGAATTAGGAACACCGATTGAGTATTGCTAGAGATGGAGTAGGAGATTGGTGCAATCGTTATAGGGAACCAAGAACTTAATGAATCTTGCATGTTTGTCATCATAGAAATATAGTTGATTTGCATGTTAGGGTATTTTCTCTTACGCTCGACCGAGACATTAGGATAATTTTGGGTTCCTGATTGGCATGTAATTGAACTTAGGGATAGGAAGATAATCACTTAGATTAATTGAGTAGGTGAATTCATAAACTTAGATCTCAGTATCATAATTAACATCTTGATAATTTATTCTTAGTTTTAGATTTATATAATTGATTTAGATAACTCTTTTTATCCCAACAAACTCTTATTCCATTGACTTGGTCAAAAACATTAGTTGTTCTCTTCAAATCTAGACAAATTGGCCACCCAATCTTTGTGTTCGATACTCGGTATTTACTTATCGTTTTAATTATTACTTGTTTCGATCCGGTAACTTGCCGGAGCCCATTAAGTTTTTGGCGTCGTTGTCGAGGATTGGCTTAACCAATTTTCTTTATTTGAAGAAAATAATTATTTTTTGAACAAGACAAATTTTTAATTTTTAATATTATTTTTGCGACACCCTAAACCCGGTCATCACATGATTACCCTTTTTGCGGAAAAGAACACATTAAAACGCTGGTCGCTTTCGGAAAAGAAAACCTTTTGTATCAAATTACCGAAAAGGTACTTAATTTTTTTTTTTTTTGAAGAGAAGTTGAGAAAAGGTGATGAACACTCAACATGAATATAAACATCATACATAGATACATATATAACATTTCCCCATTGGGATCTCAAGTTTTTGGATTACGAAACAGGCCTTAAACAAACAGGACAACTTCACTGAAAACATAAAACATAAAACTGGGAATGAGGAATCTGGGTAATGAACTCAAAAGAAGACTCTAAAAATCCAGGGACAAACAGAACTACTCCAAAAACCCGACGACGATCACCAAAGCCTCCTACAATCTGAGTGGCCACAAACACTACCTCCAGATGAGATATCAGACTCCGGATTGATAACCTCACCACCATCGCCGATCGGAACATCGTCCTCTCTGGGGTCCTGTGGATGGTACTCTGCCTCTAGGTCGTCCTCCCACCAGTCGCCTACCAACTCAAGAGGCTCCTCCTCCGGATCCTCTTCGGGATCCTCTTCAGGGTTCTCCTCGATAGGTTCCTCCGGCTCAACGTGTGGATGAAGAAGTCCAGCCATCTGTAGAGTACGAAGGTACAGCCAGGGAGGTGGAAGTGCCACTGTCCGTGTCTCGATCGTGTGAATCCTCCGGATCGGTTCTCCGTTGGCATTAGACTCCGTCGTCGTAATTGGTCCCCGATACGTAGCTGTCATCGCATCATCGCTCACCGTCCAGTTCCTCACTAGCCCAGCCTCGTCAAACACCTCATTCCTCGAAATCGAGGGTGCTAGGGGAACGTTGGGTTCCATCTAAAGCACGTACATATACCAATACAAGAAAAGGAAAAGAACATATAGATATGCAAGAATGAGATACCGTCATAATATATATCCCACAACAACCATATACATGATACATGCAACACATAATCAAGTCAACAGCTATATCATGCATAATCATAATATAACCGTGTTATATCAAGGGATCTCAATCCCGCACAATAAATTTTCGAAAATATGCATGACACTTCAATATCAGGCTCTATCCTAATCTCATGAGATCTCAACACCGTATTTCACTGGAGAAGAATTAGAGTTGGTCAATCTCTAGCCCACCGGCCAGTTGCCTCCATACCCTCATGCATTTAAGGTCTCGGGACGAGCAACGTCACATGTGCCTCCAAACCGGTCACATGGACAGACTCCCAGATACCACCTTGTATCTGATATATAAGAAAGGCACGTCTTCCTGGGGAAATGCACATGAAAAATATTTTGTTTACAAGGTTTTCTTTGTGTTCATTCTTTTTCGTTGTCGAAGCTCAAAGCTAACGACTAAATCATCATTTCCCCATCACTTGAAAACTTAGAAACATAGGACACACAGTCCGAATGCTCAATCACAACGCCCTAAACCATGGCCGCGGTCCAGGGTTGTGGTCATAAATATCAATTATACTTTTATTCATGTTTTAAACTTAACATGATAAGGATAATAGCCCACAACAATGAAATCGGAACGCACTGTCCTCGATTTCGATAATTGGACTCTCAGTCCATAACATCATGAATAGGACTCATAGTCCCGAATTAACACTGATCCAAGATCACGTGCGTGTAACGCCCTTCGTTATATTAGTAGCCCAAATTAATTTTCTATAAAAACCTTTAAAATATTTAAATTAGATAACCGAGTCATAAAAACTTTCGCCATAAATTTAAGTTCGAAAATATCTCGTATATTCAAAATAATTAAATAAAGTAATAATACTAAATAATCATTATAGCCAAATAGAATAAAGCCTTATAAATATTGATTATTAAAAACAACATAGCTCTTTTACAATTGTTTTGGCCTCAAAACTCAGGCATCTAATAAACCCCAAAGAAATAAATAAAGAGAAATAAACTATATCTTCAAGACTCCCTCAAGACGCTGCATCATCTATCTCACCACCTGTAAGCCCTGAAAGACAACACCACTAATGAGATTTTTAATTTCAGTAAGTAAACACAATTATAAAAGGTTTTGGAAAAGATGTTGCTTTTAGCCGGCGCGGTAACCGGAAAAACAACCATGGTAATCCGCCATTTTCAAAATAATATAACTCAAAATATTTTATATAAAATAAGGATAATCAATACAATCTCATGAGATTCATGCGCAAGTCATAACATCATCAAATATAAGTAATTCATCACTAACAGAACACGTAACATAAATAAAGTAATACAAAGGACATCTCTTGTGTCCAAATAATCTCAATTTATCATCTAAGTCTCTTTTATTTAATCACCCAATTTTAGTCTATGAACTCATGACAAATGCAATGGCCTCCACCGCCTTCCCCTTCCCAGAAGGAGGTATCTATAATGGGTCTTTCCCTTCCCAGAAGGAGGTATCTGTCTTCCCCTCCAACAAGGAGGTATCTGTCTTCCCCTCTAACGAGGAGGTATCTATCATCCCCTTCCCTGAAGGAGGTATCTGTCTTCCCCTCTAACGAGGAGGTATCTGTCTTCCCCTCTAACGAGGAGGTATCCGTCTTCTCCTCTAACGAGGAGGTATCTGTCATCCCCTTCCCTGAATGAGGTATCTGTCTTCTCCTCTAACGAGGAGGTATTTGACTTCCCCCTAACGAGGAGGTATCTGTCATCCCCTTCCCCGAAGGAGGTATCTGTCTTCCCCTCTAAGGAGGAGGTATCTGTCATTCCCTTCCCAAAAGGAGGTATCCATCTTCCCCTCTAACGAGGAGGTATATGTCTTCCCCTTTAAGGAGGAAGTATCTGTCATCCCCTTCCTATAAGGAGGTATCTGTCTTCCCCTCTAACGAGGAGGTATCTTAACAATCACAAATAACAATCCAAATCATATTTTGGACATATGTCATGACCCCAGGACATGACTTATGACCTCATACTTCAATTTCAATGGTATAACTCATGTCAAAACAACTCATAAGCATTCTAAAATAACATCAATATATAATATCATGTCTCATGCATTAATATTCATCATGTTCATATAAAAACAATACTAAAACATCATATATCACAAAACGTCATACCCAATAATAATAATCATATCACTCAATATTTAAATATTCAATCTCATAACAAACGATCACCGATAAACTATCAATTTTATTTTAAAGACAAAATCCCAAATAATTATTCTTTAATTACATACTCGAAACCTTTAAAATCCATACCATGGAAGGTTAGAAAAAAGGATGTTTACTTACTTCTCGTAGACCTCCCAAAAGCTCAAGCGTTTCTGTGAACAAATCATATTTATAGAGCCTCTTATCCTAGTTATCACATAAAGCATAACAATTACACAATTTCCTTTGGCTTACGGTGCTGCTTAATCCTTCCTCAATTCGTTGACGGCGCCAGTATGTGTCCAGAATGAGTGGTTCTCTTATATACCTCTCAATTTATAAAACCCACTTAACTTTTGTTTTCCTAATAAAAAAAAAAAGACGGCCCAGAAGAGATGCTGCCATGTGACCATATTTGTATAAAGCCAAATTTCTTCAATTAATTAACCAAGTGGGTACAGTGGATAAGTGCTAAAAGGAATATGGTTTCCTAATTACATTTAAACAAAAGCAAGCCTTATTTTCTAATTGTATTTGACGTGGCTGATGTCTTTTCTATTTTTCTTTATTTCTTTTTTTAAAAAAACTTTATATATATATATATATATATATATATATATATATATATATTTGGTATTAACTTCATATTCTTTTGTTCACTAAACAAATCTAATAAATTAATCTTTTTCTACACTAAACCTCCTAATAGCTTAATCTTTTATTAAAAAGACTATATTGAAATTTTAGGATGTTACAGTGCACATAACTGAATACTAGAGGCGACGTCTCACGTTCTAGATTCTCTTTCTTAAGTACTTATTTTTTTTCGTTCAGTGAAAATCAAATTCAAAACCGAATCCTCGATAACCTATCCAGGCTATCGGAAAGTTTCTAAAACATTTAGGAAAAACCTTTTCTTTGAAAATCTTTTATAAAGCATCTTTGAAATACTTTTATCTTTGAAAAATTTCCCCCAATAGGACATTGCCAAATAGTTCGTGAAAGTTTTCACTTGAAAACACATAGTTCGAAAATGATTTTTTTCTATTGTATATCAATAGTTCACCAAACCATTTCAACATTTAAAACAGTTCTTTAAGTTAAAGAGCTTTTGGAAAAGAACACCAATCTTTTCATCTTCAAAGCTTATTCAGGTTTTTAATCCTTATAACAGATGAGCACAGACACAAGTCTGGCTTAGTAAACTTTCAATCAACAGCAGTATATATTCTCAGTTCAATGTTAATATCACAGTTCATCACAGATATGCATTATAACATTTAGAGTAAGTATATTCAACATCAGATAATAGCATAACAGTTCAAGTACATCAGATCACCAAGTAAGTTCAATCAACATATAAATATCCAGTTAAACACCTACACACATGCATACAGTTATTGAATATCTTTAGGAAATCCCCTCTTACCTCACGTCGGAGTTAAGAGCTTTGGATTTGAAAAGAAGGTTCACGAACGTCCTCGCTTCTCCTGCGATGGAAGTCTAAGGTTAACAATCATAAAATCATTAGTTAAAAGAAGATCAACTCGAGAACACTAACCACAAGGTATAGGTTCGGTTCATACAATAAACTAGGATTAGGGGTTTCCGAAATTTATGAGACTCTTGGATTTATGATCCTTAAGTGCTAGAAGTTCATAAACAACAATATTTTAACAAAGTTGAACTAAAAATCCCACTAAGTACTTGACTTAGAGTTTCGGCCAAGCATAGATAAATAGGCTAGGAATTTCTAAACTTTCCAATCTCTTTAGGTTAGCATCCATACATAGTAAGGAGCTTGAAACCATGATCATTTTGGAAAATGGAAAAATCAAATGTCTTAGACCATGAACTCTTAGGTTCGGCCTTAACAAGTTTGTGAGGTTAGAGATCTTTAAATCATCCAATCTTTTGGACATAGCATCCTTTAACATGAAGGAGCTCTAATCCATAATCATCTTGGAAAACAAAATAAAATAACACATCCTAGGTCAAATGTTACATTCGGCCATCATAGGAAAGTAAAGCAAGAAAATATTTTAAACTTTCCAATCACTTAGACATAGCATCCTTTAACATAAGGAGCTTTTTAGTCCATGATCACTTTGGAAAACAAAACTCAACATCTTTGCCATAACCATTTAAGGTTTCGGCCTTTTAAAGAAATAGGGGTTAGAAATCTTCAAACTTTCCAATCTCTTGGACTTAGCATCCTCCTTTATCAAGGAGTCTTAATCCATGATCATTTTGGACAACAAAACTTAAACACCATTGCCTTAAAACTCATTGGTTTTGGTCTTTACATAAAAATAGGGTAAAATCTTTAAACTTTCCAATCACTTAGACATAGCATCCTTTAACATAAAGGATCCTTGGTCCATGATCATCTTGGAAAACAAAACTTAAATACAAACTCATACATGTAAAAGTTGAAACAAGATTCACCTAAATTATATGCATGGTTTCGGCCGCATCAATAAAATAGGGTTAGAATTTTTTGTTTTACACAATCTTTTAGTATGTTGTAGTAGGAGTAAAAATAAGAACATAGAAATTGGTTTCAACTCAAACGGAGTTTTCTACCATTTTTAAGTGATTTTAGAAGTTTGAAGCTTAAAGGAAACTTAAAACAAAACTATGAACATAAAGACAAGAACTTGAAAAATAAACAACATAGGATCATTACCCTCAACAATATGAAGAACTTTTATGAAGAACTTAAAGTAAAAAAGCTTGATAAAAAGATGAACTTTAGAAGAGAGAAGTAGAAAAAGAAGTGTAGTAAGGTGAAAATGTGAGAAAATGGAGGAAAGTGATGAAGGGTGGAAATGAAGAGTATTTATAGAGAGTGAGGGAGAGTGGCACGGTTTTGAAGGAAGAAAGAAGAGAAAGAAAAGTTGGTTTGCTTGTAGGGAAAGAAAGAAGGTAAGGTGTGGTAAGGTGGAGGTATGGTGTGTAGGTAAGGTTGGAGAGAGAAAGATGAAAAAGTGAGATTTTGAAAGAAAGTCAAGATTCACTTTTTGAGGTGTGTCATAGCCTTCACATCAAGACACTCCATGTCACTTCATCCTCTTGGCGCTCTGCTCCATTGCTTACCAGATGACCTCCCCGATCGTATTTCCCGACGATTTCGCCCGGGAAATCCCTAAGATTTGGCCCCGAACAAGATTTTTCGAAAAACTCCAAACCCACACAAAACATCATAAAAACACTAACCGTCTCGTTCACGAATTAAAATTTGGTCTCTAGCTCAGTAAACTTGTATTGGCAGTGAGAACCAGACCGGTTTTCATCTGAATTTTCGATCGAAAATTTTACTGTGACTTCATGCGCTAAAACAACACAACCACGTCCACATTTCAAGCCGGATCTCGATTTTCTACAGATTCTTTGGAATATAGATGCTTGTCTTTTGAGCCTGAGTGTAGCAAGGAGGAATTTAGTTCCATGACTCAGAGGGCTGAAATGCGAGCTAGGGAACATTCTAAAGAGATGGCAGCAATGCTGAAGAACGACTTTCAAAAATTAGAAGAGAAAGCTAGTGAATTTTCTAAATTGCTAGGAGAAAAGCCGCACGAGACTCACATTGAAGAGAATATTTTTGCTAGCATGGACTTCAATGAATTGAAGTGGTGGTGGAAGATGATTCAAGAGGAGAGGATCATGAAGAGGAGTACAAGGAGGAAATATCTCCTATTGTTCCTTTGCAAGGGACAAATGAGACCAATCATGTGGAAAATAATTCTCTCGCCATTCCTATTGAGGAGCCTAGAAATTCTGAGTTAGATAAGTACGTTGGTTTGCATCCATGTGTAGATGTTACAAAGTTGGTGCCTTCTATGTGACTACCACATTTTATGTAAATACCAACTTTGGAGTACAAGTCATTGCCTAAGCATTGTGAGTTTTCATCAATAACGGCAAAGACTCTAAGGTTGCCTCAAGAAGTTACAGTTCTAGTGCTTCATGGAAAACTAATTACATAAAGGCCATTCTTTGAGTAGGCGACTTACCATTTGACCTGGGAGGAAGTGAGCTTGTCATAGCATTTAGAGAAGTCAATGGAATCTCCTCCCACTTGATTATTCCATCTCCACTCCACAAGAAATGGGATCCAAGAGGAAGGACTTATATCTTGGGCATCTCTTGGCCTTTGTACCACAGGCTATGGGATCCAGGTGGAAGCGTCTTCATGAGTTTTTCTAACCCTTCTCTTTTTTAATTAGCTTTCTTTTCTTGCTTGAGTCACATGTGTGTGAGTCTTGTATTGGTAAGCTTGAAGGGATTTTAATTGATTTAACATAGATGGAATGCATGATAAATGTTAGTTTTTGATGATTTCCTCCTAAGTTTTAAAATTTTGAAAATTGATCCCCATGAAAAAAAAAATCGAAGATTGAACTTTGAGAATTTTTGTTTAGATTGCATGATTTATGACAAGTTTAGGGTGAAGGGGTGCACACATTAGGGATGTATCTCGGTCAAATAATTCGCTAAAAAATGTCCAGGTGATGAATTTGAGCCTCTAACATGTTCTTAAATTGTGTGAATCCCTTTTAAGTTTCACTTTCCCGGATTTACTTGAATCTCTTCATGGTTTGCATGTTTATATGTTTGCATCAAATGATTTAGGCAATTTTCTTTGAAATAGCTACTTGGCCTAAAAAGAACCTTCCCTAATGCATGTTCCCTAGTTAGACACATTGAGCCTAATAGCCTATTTTTTTCTTGATGACCTTATGTTATAAGCCTAAAATCTAGAAAAACCATGTTAACCCAATCTTATGATTTAGGAGAGCATGAAAACTTAGCAATGTAAGTGTTGTTCGGAAACTAAGTTTGGGGTGGCTACAAAATTTATCATGTTATTTTGGGTTGAGAAAAGTAAAAAATAAAAATAAAGGTTGAAGCCAAAAGCTTAAGAAAGAAAATGATTGCAAAAATGCCAAAAAGGGAAAAGTGAAAAAGATGTGAAAATGGAAAAGGGTTGTAACCACCTAAAGTATAAAAATGGAGAAAACAGAAAAATAAATGAGAGTAAGATCAAAAAAGTATAATTGCACATTTCATTCTCTCATAAATCTTAGGGACTTAGCCTTGATCATTTGTATATCCTACCTTGAGCCAGGCCACATTACAACCTTTAAAAGACCTTTTGATGTTGCATACATGTTTTTGTGGGAACTTTGTTTAGATGAAAAGTAAATTCATGGAAATTTCTCTTGAATGTGAAATTGAGTAAAAGTGGATAGCCTAGACAAATTGAGCGAATGAGTGAAATGCCCTTGTGAGGGAGGCAATTGTTTGAAATTGGTGATCTCCCTTTTGTGTATAACTTGGTTCCTTGACTTAGATTAATAATTGCATGAATGATTAAATTCTCAGTTGTTTAAAATAAATGAATGTGGGGATTACATTGATGAAAAGGGAGGAACATTGAATTAAGAAAATTGAATTGATAAAATTGCATGAAATTTGTGCGGAAATAATTGAATCCTTTGAGCTTACCCAGTTTGGAGTCTTTTTGAGTTTTAGTTTGTTTGGGGACAAGCAAAGTTTAAGTTTGTGGTATTTTGATAAGCCCAAGGCTTATCTAGTTTTATATCTAGTAAGGCCGTGGCCTTTGTGCCAATTGTTCGTGTTTAATCTCGTTTTCGCCCAAATTTGACTTTAATTGTCCTCAAGCAACATTTTGAGTCTTTAAAATAGTTTTTAGTAATTTTTGATATTTTTTTAATCAAATAAAGCACTAAGTGCTATTTTATATTTTCAGGTTAAGTGAAGGTCGAGGAAACTTGGAAAATAGAGGAAACAAGCAAAAATGAGAATTTCATGGTCTCGCCCCATGAGACAGTGCTCGCCCCACGAGCCAGAGCTGATGCTGAGTAAGGAATTGAGATCTTTCGGGTTTTCCCCGAGAGTAAGGATTCACCCCGCGAGCCAGACACAGGAAATATGAGAGCGTTCTACTTCGCCCCACAATTATTCAAAATTGCATGCGAGACCCACGTGAATCAATTGAACTGAAAGAATGAAATCAAATATGATTCACGTGACGTAAATGGTGCAGGGACCTAATTGATGGATTTGAAGATTTGATATTAATGGCTCATCATAAAAATAGAAGTTGGAGATATTGATTCGGCAATCAATGGAGAAATAGGAAGGAAAATTTTTCTCGATTCATCTTCTAGATAATGAATATAGAGATCATGGTGAGTTTATAGAATTTGGTTTCATGTCAAATGAATTTTTCTACAATTTTCTAGAGATTTTTAAAGAAAAGCATGATGAACTTGGATGATGATGATCATGGTATAAACTCACAAAACAAACGAAGGAGAAGACTTAGAGATACAATGAGATGAGGTTTTACCTCTTGAAGCTTGAAGAAATGGCTAGGATTAATAAAGTTCTTCATAAAATCCTTAAGTGTTCTTGAGTTTTACTAAGAGAGAAAATGGTTTAAGTTTGAAGAAGATGAAGTGAGTTGTGAAATTTTGCCTATGTATGGAGTGTGATGTGTGTTGGAACCAAAGTGGTTCTGGTTTATTTAATCTCTAGGTTTTGATGTTAACAAAAGGATTAAATTTGCTTGGCAAAGTGTTAGTTGAGATCTAACAAGTGATTTCAGTTTATGCAGGAATATCCAAAATAATATAAGGTATACAATGCTTTGACTCTTGCAAAGAGTTATGCGTCCAAAGGTTATTTAAACTGTTTATATTTTAATCGTTAAGTAGACGGCTAACTATATCTCTGTAGACATCCATAGTAGCCATGTCAGCAAACGAGTGATATCCATAAAACTCAAGTAGACATCCATAATGTTTAACTAAAATTCAGTAGAGGTCCATAGTGCCACGTCATTGGACGGAGTTACTCTAAAGACTTAGCAAGTCCAAAGACTTGTGTGGACGAGTGCTTCTGCCACATCAGTGGAGGAGCATAATAAAACCTTGTGTAGACCCGTTCTAAAACTGAGTGCCTGTAGACGGTTCTATATCTTCTATATCTTTACTACCTTGAATGTGATTTAATGCAATATGGACCACATTGAATTTATTTCAAATGATTGATATTTATTTCAATGGAATATATTTTCTTTATAATTGTTTTATCTGGTTAATGCCTTGTTCCTTTGTGAGAAAATTCATAGTACTATCAAGGAAATACAAAAAGCAAATAGTACAATTGGAATTGCAAAACGATCTATACGATGACAACTTTATTGCTGGACAAAAGCTGGGTTATACACAAAGGAGGAAAGAAAGTTTTAAAGGTATGATTGCTCAGGACAGTGAGCCTCCATTTTGTGCTTTTCTGATAACCAAGGATGCTTTTCAACATGGCCAAAATCAAGCTATCAGTCTCAACGGATATCATGCATTTAATGCTATCTCTAAACGGGATGATTAAAAATAACCGTTGGAAATTTGCAAGAGAAGTTAAAGACCACTATATATAGAAGGTCTCAAGCACTGAAGAATAACTTTTGCCAATTGAACATTTGCAAGATATTCAAATCTCATATTCCCTTTGTAAAGCAAAAGTCTATAATTCTTAAGGTTGAATATTTGTAAAAATATTCAGTAGATCTTAAACCTTCATACCCTCACATATAGTGAGTTAGAAAGATCTTAGATCCTGAAGAGGCTTGGCAAGAAAGCAATACTTATAGCCTGGAGAGGTGTAGAATACTTGTTGTAGAAACTGTTTGGAAATAGTGGAGAAAATCCTTCAAGTAGAAGGGACGGGACGTAGCTCTTGGTTGGAAGACAGTGAACCAGGATAAAATACCTGAGTGAATTTTCTATCCCTTATCTTTTACAGTTTTATTTATTTATACTAACTGTGGGATTTGGTTTTGGTTTTGTTAATATTTTAAAAAGGATTTCTTGTGTGCTTAAACTTTTTATCTTCTACTTGTGAAAAGGTTTCTCAAAAAGGGTTTTTGGGAAAATAATTAACAAACACAATTCAACCCCCCTTCTTGTGTTTGCATGTGCAAACTTCAGTTGGTATCAGAGCTCAGCTTTGACAGGGTTGAGCATCTAACAAGTGCTAAGGCAGTACGATCCTACTATCATGGATGCAGAAGGACAAGCTATCAACAAACCTCCTCTCTTTGATGGAACTGATTATGATTACTGGAAGAAGAGGATGATGGACTTCTTGGATGCACAAAATCTAGACATCTGGGAGCTCATAGAAACTGGTTACACTGAGCCCAGAAATGAAGATGGGGCTGCTGGTCCTAGATCTCAATGGACTCAAGAGCAGAAAAATCAACATCAGCTTAACCTAAAAGCCAAGCACTATCTCATGTGTGTAATTACCAGATCTGAACATGACAAAGTTCACAGTTGCAATACTGCTAAAGAAATCTGGGATACTCTTGCCCTAGATCATGAGGGTTCTTCACAAGTTAAGGAATCAAAGATCAGCATGCTGGTTCACCAGTATGAGCTATTCAAGATGGCTGATCATGAAACTATAGACCAGATGTTTGGAAGATTCCAAACAATCACCAAAAGTCTCAGGTCTCTTGGAAATGTCTATGAGAATAGAGATCATTTGAGAAAAATTTTGAGAAGTCTCTCAAAGCAGTGGAGACCTAAGGTAACTGCTATCTAGGAAGCAAAGGATCTGAATACTCATTCTCTGGAAGAGCTTCTGGGGTCATTAAAAGTTCATGAACTTGAACTTAATGAAGAGGAAAACTCCAAAAAAGGAAAATCCATTGCCTTAAAGGCCAAGAAAGCTAGTTCCTCAAAGGTGCTTAAAGTTGCTGAATCCTCAGATGAAGCTGATTCATCAAATAGTGAAGGTGACTCAGATGAGGATGAACTATCTTTCATCTCCAGAAAAATCCAACACATATGGAGAAAGAAAGGTGGATTCATAAGGAATCAGTTCAACAAAAAATTCTCCAAGGAGAAGTCAAATTCCAAGGAGAAAGGCCCACCCCTGTGCTTTGAATGTAAGAAACCAGACACTTCAAAGCTGACTGCCCAGAGCTGAAGGAGAAAAAGTAATTCTTCAAAAAGAAGAAAGGATTGATGGCTACATGGGAGGATCTTGACCTGTCTTCTTCAGATGAAGAAGACGAAGCAGGAGAAGAAGCAAACATTTGCTTCATAGCTGACATTGCATCAGAAAGTGAATTCACTGATGCTAAGGTAATGGACTCTGATCCATCTACTCTTCAAACTGTTTTTGATGAATTACTGCATGAATCATGCATACTGTGTAAAGAGTATAAGAGTCTCAAAAAGAAGTTTATTAAACTCTCTAGAGACTATGATAAGGTCTGCACAGTGATTCAAAACCTTAAGGATGAAAATGAAACATTAAAATCAATAAATGTCAATCTGGCTGACAAGACGAAGTGTAAGAATAATAGCTCTTGTGAAGTTGAACAACTGAAACAAGATGTGACATACTTGACAGACTCTCTGTCAAAACTGGTTGGTAGCTCAGATAAATTAAACCTTATTTTAAGGTATTCTAGATCACCACGTGACAAATCTGACATTGGTTATGATAAAGAGAAGCAAGGTGCATCTCTGAATAAACCAAAGGTTCATACACAATATAAGGCTTCTAAAGTCCGTCCACAACACACTAAGTTAAAACCAAGCCCTTCCAATACTTACTGCAAAGTATGTGGAAAAAGTGAGCATGTGTCATCTAGATGCATACATAACAAGCATGCAAAGCATTCACGACCTATGATCACTAACAAGAAAGGACCCAAGTCAATTTGGGCACCTAAAGATAAGATAATCCCTGTTGCAGATCTGCTTAACAACATGAAAGAAATAGAAGTCCTGGTACTTGGACAGTGGGTGCTCACGACACATGACAGGAGAAAGGTGTAAGTTCCAAGACCTTAGACCCAAAGATGGTGACTGGGTCACTTTTCAAGGAAACCAAAAAGGAAATATCATTGGTATAATCAAAATTGGTAAACATCCTTTTCCCTCCATTGATAATGTTCTGTTAGTGAATGGTCTTAAACACAATCTGCTTAGCATTAGTCAATTATGTGATAGTGGGTTTGCTGTTTCATTTGATAAGAATATGTGTACTATCAAGAAAGCTGATGGATCACTCCTATTCACTTCCCAGAGGCAAAAGAATCTGTATAAGATTGACTTAGAGGACCTCTCAAATCAAAGTGTCTCATGTCTAGTGTCCATTGAGGATGAGCGATGGATTTGGCACAAAAGGTTGGGTCATGCAAGTTTGAGATTAATCTCAAAACTGAAAAAGCATAACCTTGTAAGAGGTCTACCAAACCTTAGTTTCAAATCTGATGCTCTCTGTGATGCATGTCAGAAGGGAAAACAAGTCAAAGGTTCATTTGAATATAAGAATGTTGTTAGTACCAACAGACCACTAGAATTGCTGCACCTTGATCTCTTTGGTCCAACAAGCACTGCCTCTGTCAGTGATAAGAAATATGGTCTTGTCATAGTAGATGACTACACTAGATGGACATGGGTTATGTTCCTTGCTCACAAGGATGAGTCATTCAAGGTCTTTTCTGTATTCTGCAAACGAGTACAGAATGAAAAAAACATGTGTATAACTTCAATTAGAAGTGATCATGGGGGAGAATTTGTCAATGAGCTATTCCATGAGTTTTGTGAAGAAGGTGGTATTCAACACAACTTCTCAATACCAAGAACACCACAAAATGGTGTGGTAGAGATAAAGAACATATCTCTTCAAGAGATGGCTATGACTATGCTCAATGATAATTTTGTCCCTAAGCACTTCTGGGCTGAAGCTGTGAACACTGCCTGCTACATTCAGAACAGAATATACATTAGACCTATTCTGAATAAGACTCCTTATGAATTGTGGAAAGGTAGAAAACCCAACATTTCATACTTTCATCCTTTTGGATGTAAATGTTACATTTTGAATACAAAAGATCAACTTGGTAAATTTGATGCTAAGGTAGATAATGGAATTCTACTAGGATTTTTTGAATCCTCAAAAGGATTTAGAGTCTATAATTCAAGAACCTTAATTGTAGAAGAGTCTATACATGTTAGATTTGATGACAAACAACCTGATAAGAAATTATCAGAGCTAGATGAAGTCTTTGCAGATCTTGATCTCAATATTTCAGGAGGCAAAACAGAAATAAAGACTGATTATCAAATAGATGATTCTCCTCAACAATCAACCATAAACGTCCACTTCTCAACAAGAAATTCAAAGATCTTGGTACTTCAAGAACTATCATCCACAAGATCAAGTTATTGGAGATCCTAATGACAGACTGAGAACCAGATAAACTTTTAGAGAACGAGATGATTCGGGACTTGTCTCTGAATTGGAACCAAAGTCAGTAGATGAGGCTCTGCTGGACAATGACTAGATCTTGGAAATGCAAGAAGAACTGGACCAGTTTGAAAGAAGTGATGTTTGGACTCTTATACCCCTACCTAAGGATAAATCAGTTATTGGAACAAAATGGGTGTACAGAAACAAGCTTGATGAAAATGATAAGGTTGTAGGAAACAAGGCTAGACTTGTTGCTCAAGGATATTCACAAGAAGAAGGTATAGACTACACTAAAACTTGTGCACCAGTTGCTAGGCTAAAAGCAATTATAATTTTAATATCGTTTGCTGCACATCATAGCATTATGCTTTTTCAAATGGATGTTAAAAGTGCCTTTTTAAATGGCTTTATTAATGAAGAAGTATATGTCATGCAACCTCCTAGCTTTGAAAGTACAAATCACCCTGAACATGTTTATAAGCTTAAGAAAGCACTGTCTGGACTTAAACAAGCTCCTAGAGCTTGGTACGATAGGTTAAGTTCGTTTCTAATGGAAAGTGGTTTTAACAGAGGAAAAGTAGACACAACTTTATTTAGAAAATCTATTAAGTCAGATTTCATTATAGTACAGATTTATGTTGATGATATCATTTTCGGTGCTACGTACTAATGAATCTCTGTGCAATGAATTTTCTAAGTTAATACAGAAAGAGTTTGAAATGAGCATGATGGGAGAACTCAAATTCTTCCTTGGACTTCAAGTTAAACAGTCTATGGACGAGGTGTACATCCATCAAACTAAATACAGAAAGGAATTACTCAAAAAGTTTAAGATGGATGAATGCAAACCTATAAGCACTCCTATGCACCCCACAACCACACTGAATAAAGATGATAAAGATAAAAAGGTAGATCAGAAGGTATACAGAGGTATGATTGGATCCCTCTTATATCTAACTACTTCTAGGCTTGATATAATGTTTAGTGTATGCTTATGTGCTAGAGTTCAATCTGATCCTAGAGAAACTCACTTATCAGCAGTTAAGAGAATCTTTAGATATTTAAGAGGTACTACTAATCTTGGTCTATGCTTTAAGAAAGATGAAGATTACAGACTAGTTGGTTTTTGTGATGCTGACTATGCTGGATATAGAATTGAAAGAAAAAGCACCAGTGGAGGATGTCACTTCATGGGAGCTAACCTAGTATCATGGTCAAGGAAAAGGCAAAGTACCGTTGCTCTATCAACAGCTGAAGCAGAGTACATATCAGCTGCAAGTTGCTGCTCACAACTTCTATGGATCAAACACCAATTGGAGGACTACAATGTATTTGTAAGTAGTATTCCACTTATGTGTGATAATACTGCTGCAATCAATTTATCTAAGAATCCAATATTGCATTCTAGAGGTAAGCATATAGAAATCAAACATCAATTTATTAGGGATTATATGCAAAAAGGTGTGTTTGATGTTCAATTTGTAAATACTGACCACCAATGGGCATATATCTTCATTAAACCTCTTGATGAGGACATATTTATCTTTATAAGAAAGCATTTAAATATGTTGTATGTGGATTGAGTTAGTATATTTGTTGTTAATTTGATCGTCTATTGCATGTTTTCTCTGCACGTCCACTAGTCATGGTATCCATAGCACGTGGAGTCTACGCATCCACTTCTGTTGGTGTGCCGCGTCCACTACATATGTCTCTACGCGTCCACTCTTAGTCTTGTGTGGACTCGTCTATGCACACATTTATTGTTTGTATTAATTTGTCCTTGAACACATTTATATAAAGCATTTTTTCCTTGCTGAGTCAGCTACCTCTGCTCTCGTGCCTGCTTTTGTAACTGACACCATGTCTATATCTGTGGAACATCACTTCAATTTTGGAATTCTACAAGAGTACAATCTGGATGTGAGTAAGTTCATTAACGCTGCTGGATGGGATGGAATATTTCTGGAAAAGGTCTCAGTGTATCCAGATTTGATAAGGGAATTCTGGAGAAGACCAAAGATTACTGAAACAGAAGTAGTTGGGTTTGTGCTGGGAAGAAAAGTAACAGTGTCCCAAAAAACCATCTCTGATGCGATTGCATATGCTCAAGAGGGTTCGGTCTTCACGGAGAACTGGGAAGAAGACCTAGGTGGTTCAGAGACAATTGCTGTTACCGTAATGAGGCAAGACACCATAAGAACTCACTCTTGGAAATCCTCTGAGATGAAGGATCACATCAGGATTCTTCACCAAATCCTAAACAAGGTAGTGCTGCATAAGATTGGGTCTAAGGACAGCTTATCAGCTCTTCACAAGTTCTGTCTTTGCCATCTGACTCTTGAAACAAAGATCAACTTACCCTGGATCCTGTTTCATCGCTTCAAAGATGCCATTACCAACAAATAATCTGCTTCTCACATCACCTTCACTCACCTTCTGTCAAAGATTTTCAAGCAGCAAGACTTGTATGATGTTGAGTGCAAAGCCTAAGGATGAACAAGAAAGACTCCTTCGTGAGAAAGGATTGCAAGCTGCTGATTTTGGCATAGTTAATCTCAGTGGCATGCAACTTAGCACATACAAGCAAGTGGAGTTGGCCAAGCTTGAGGAGAAGATGAAGATTAAAGAAGAATCACTTGAGGCCAACAATGCTGCAATCCTTGGTCTAAAGAAAGGAACCAAGAGGAAGACAATGGCTGTCAGGAAGCCTAATCCTAGAAGGCCTACTAGAGGCATTTTGATTAATGAGCCTACAGTTGAGGCACCTCAACCCGATCCTCAACCTGCTCCTAAGAGAGTAAAGAAGTTGTTTCCGCCTTCAGATGATGATGATGATGATGATGATGATGATGATGATGAAGAAGACAATGTTCCTTTGGGAACAATCTTGAAGAAGAAGAAAGCAAGTGAAACTGCTTCTATGCCTACCAAGAAGAGGCAACCTGCAAGGAAATCAAGGACCTTTGCAGCCTGAGGTAAACATCTCTGCTGAAATTCCTGATTATGACCCCAGGTTTCATCAAACTGATGATGGAATTTGCCCAGGTGCCCCATTTCCTAAACCTCTTAGACAACTCTTTCCACCCATTGTACCCTCATCCACTCTCTTTGCTAACAAATCTGAGAATTGGGGCAAGATCAAGCGAGATTGGAAAGCTCTGTTTCACACTCACCAACTTGACCCTGATATTGACCCTAACACTCCTCTCACCAGGTGGTACCCTCTTGCTGAATATGAATATTAACCATATGAGGACTATCCTTGAACCAACAGATATCCAAACACTCAGCCTCCCAAAGGACCCTTTCCCTTAGAAATGCACAACAAACGTGGACCTCTTCTTACCGACTTACCCCTTAAACGTTTCCCTAGAAGTAAAATTTACCCTCACCTCATAAAAACCCCTCCATTGATCCCCTTCACTGATGGAGTAGAGAGGCATATCATACCAGTATGGCAGACTGACCCAAAAAGGAATAGGTTGCGTACCCTACCTGAGAAGAGAGCCAGATCTTCTGAGCATGTTCCCATCATCATGGATGGCAACACAAAATGGATGAAGTTCAAACACCCCAGTATCTATGGAAGAGCCTCTGACTTCTTCCAAGATCAGTTTTTCTATGAGATACTGAAATGGAGTTCAGTCATTCCAAGTTGACAGAGCTGCACACTATGTTCCATTCACCTGGCTTAGGCATGGAAAGAAAACCATACTAGGAGTTGCTCCTTACCCTGTCTGTCCAAGGCTTAGCATGATTGATCTTAATAATGACAAAGACAGAAAGTGCAGAAGAAACAAATGAGTCATGCCTGAAGCTCATTCTACATTGCTGGACTTATCTGAAGAAACATTTGATTACTCTATGCTTGAGTACTATCTGCACTTGGAAGCTGTTGGGAAAATAGAAGAAAAAATAGCTGCTGACTTCTGGAAGTCTCACATAATCCACTGCACTAGGGAAGCCTCTTCTTCTGGCCTATCTCAAGAAGAAAAGCAGAAAAATCCCAAAGTCAGAGGAAAGTGTGGACTCTCTAAGTTCAGACATATGATCTACAAAGATCTGTGGGCACTCCCCATTACCAGCAGAGATGTGGAGGAAATCACTCCTATTCATTGGGCAAAGGATGTCCCTGAACCAATTCTACAATATGCCACTGCTTCAGCTTCAACCTCAATCTCTGAACATTCAACAGAAGAGTTAATTGTAGAAGGCCGCTGAAATCTTTTCCAGACATGCTTCTGAATCTTCAACTGTTTTAGCTGATGCTGTTGTTGTTGCTACTGTTGAGCCAACTCTGACCGAGCAGTTTGTTAAGGTCCGTGCTTCTAAGCAAGGTGCTGAGTCTGCTAAGACATCATCTCAACCATTAGCTCTTGCTATGGTTCATCCACCAGCCCAAGCTCAAGACACTGTGTCAGACACTGTTGAGAGTGTAAGACAATTATCCTTGCCACCAAATCTTGAGGACATCATTGGAAGAATTGTTGATGATAAGGTTGGCAAGATAGTTGAAGAGAAGACAGAATAGATGGCACAATAGCTTAAAGAAAGGGTACAGAAGCAAGTTCAAGATACTTTGGCCCCTACAAATGCAATGGTGACTCAAATGCTGGCTTTATTGATGGATTTTCATAAAATCCAAAACCCAAATCAAAACCAACCCCCTCCACCACCTCCTCCTACCTAAACCTTTTTTTTCTTTATCTTATCTGTTTTGCTGACTATGATGGTCCACTCATTTTACCTTTTTGTCTGATGACAAAAAAGGGGGAGAAAGGAAAGATTAAATTTATACAGAGTTTTTTTTTTGAAAAGGTACATATTTTGTCTCCATATGCATAAGTTTAAACTATTCATCTTGATGATACATTGCCTTGACTTCTTATGCCTAAATTTTGTCTAAAGTAAATTATGCTCTGATACTGCTTTGAACTATTTATTCATAAATGTTTGATAAGCTACTATCTAGGTCTGATAACTTATATTATCTTCCAAATAAGACTTGGTTTTATATGCCTTAACTACTTTGATCCGTTGAATGGTATGTCTTAGGGGGAGCTTTGCAAGCTCTCTTAGACTTTGCTACTTAAATTTAATCAGTTTTTGTCATCATCAAAAAGGGGGAGATTGTTGGAACCAAAGTGGTTCTGGTTTATTTAATCTTTAGGTTTTGATGTTAACAAAAGGATTAAATTTGCTTGCCAAAGTATTAGTTGAGATCTAACAAGTGATTTCAATTTATGCAGGAATATCCAAAATAATATAAGGTATACAATGCTCTGACTCTTGCAAAGCGTTATCTGTCCAAAGGTTATTTAAACTGTTTATATTTTAATCTTTAAGTAGACGACAAACTATATCTCTGTAGACGTCTATAGTAGCCACGTCAGCAAACAAGTGATCTCCTTAAAACTCAAGTAGACATCCACAGTGCTTAACTAAAATTCAGTAGACGTCCATAGTGCCACGTCATTGGACGGAGTTTCTCTAAAGACTTAGCAAGTCTAAAGACTTGTGTGGACGATCGCTTCTGTCACATCAGTGGACGAGCAGAATAAAACCTGGTGTAGACGCGTTCTAAAACTGAGCGCCTGTAGACGGTTCTACATCTTCTATATCTTTACTACCTTGAATGTGATTTAATGCAATCTGGACCACATTGAATTTATTTCAAATGATTGATATTTATTTTAATAGAATATATGTTCTTTATAATTGTTTTATCTGGTTAATGCCTTGTTCCTTTGTGAGAAAATTCATAGTACTATCAAGGAAATACAAAAAGTAAATAGTACAATTGGAATTGCAAAACGATCTGTACGATGACAACTTTATTGCTGGACAAAAGCTGGGTTATACACAAAGGAGGAAAGAAAGTTTTAAAGGTACGATTGCTCAGGACAGTGAGCCTCCATTTTGTGCTTCTCTGATAACCAATGATGCATTTTGTGCTTTTCTCAACGGATATCATGAATTTAATGCTATCTCTAAACGGGATGATTAAAAATAACCGTTGAAAATTTGCAAGAGAAGTTAAAGACCACTATATATAGATGGTCTCAAGCACTGGAGAATAACTTTTGCCAATTGAACATTTGCAAGATATTCAAAGCTCATATTCCCTTTGTGAAGCAAAAGTATGTAATTCTTAAGGTTGAATATTTGTAAAAATATTCAGTAGATCTTAAACCTTCATACCCTCACATATAGTGAGTTAGAAAGATCTTAAAAAAATCTGTGATTGAATTAGAGCCTGAAGAGGCTTGGCAAGAAAGCAATACTTGTAGCCTGGAGAGGTGTAGAATACTTGTTGTAGAAACTGTTTGAAAATAGTGGAGAATATCCTTCAAGTAGAAGAGACTGGACTGGACGTACCTCTTGGTTGGAAGAGAGTGAATCAGGATAAAATACCTAAGTGAATTTTCTATCCCTTATCTTTTACAGTTTTATTTATTTATACTAACTGTGGGATTTGATTTTGGTTTTGTTAATCTTTTAAAAAAGGATTTCTTGTGTGCTTAAACTTTTTATCTTCTGCTTGTGAAAAGGTTTCTCAAAAAGGATTTTTGGGAAAATAATTAACAAACACAATTCAACCCCACTTCTTGTGTTTGTCTGTGCCAACTTCAATGTGGAGGTGGCCATGGGGTTAGGGGGGCAGATGGGTAAAAATGTGTGATGACATAATTGTAGTTTTCATGGAAAATTAAGGGTATTTTGGTCATTTTACCACCAAAATATCTTATCGCATTTATGTGCTATTATGACCATTATGACTCTAATAGGATCGTCATAAATGCTCGTCATGTCAGTCACATCAGTCATCTCAGCTCCGTCGTTTACCCGACTTAGGTTTTACGCAAGATATTTTGAAGTTTTCGTCTGTATAAAATATAATATTTTATTTTCACGCAAAAAATTTCAAAAAAACCAATATCGTTGCAATTATGATATAAACCTTAACCGTCTCGTTCATGAGTCAAAATTAGGTTTTGTGATTAGTAAACTTTTACTGTCAGTGAAAACGCAGATCGGGTTCTGTCTGAATTTTCGACCAAAAATTTACTCGTAACCTTACAAAAATAAGTATAATATGAATATGACTTTGGTTTATAAAAAATCGGGGTGTTACACAAACCAAACCTCTCGGATCTGTCCTTTCCAGAATCGAGAGGACTCGATGAATCGAACCAACCCGATTTTTTGATTCATGTTAGTTCGGGTTGATCGAGTTGGCAGGTTAATCGGGATCTGTGGCCACCCTTGTCGTTGAAGCCTGGGAAACAGGTTGCCTTGGTGGCACCACTGCGGCTCCATTCCTCACAAGGTACTTAGCATTTTCAAGGTCTGAAAATAAAAGTGTCTCTAGCGTCTACAATGAAAATAGGGAAGAAGAGGAAAATAAAAATGAAGGGGGAGGGCGTTCAAACAAAAAAATGCATATTTAATATGTAGTAAGCAGTTGGAAGGCCAAACCTTTTGTCATTGTTCGTGCATTTGGAAACATGGGTTGGATTCAAATTGCAAATATACGTCCATAAAGAATGGAAAACGGCACAAAGCCATAAATCACAACGTTTCATTTTGGGTTTTGACATTGAAGTGCTTTTAAATTTTTTAAATCAAATTTTCATTTTGATTAAAAAGGAGGATGCATTGATTCTTTGAAAACATGTGAACATGAACCAGTAGTTTTACCAATTCAATTATGAACATGAACATGTACTCTTACCAATTCAATTTTCGGTTTTATTTTTAAAATATTATTTTTTTTCTTTTCAAATTTCATTGTCACAACTTTCCATCGAAAGTATAAGTTCTTTTGGTAAAAATAGCTGATAAGTTAGTTTATAGATGATAAGATAATTTTTAGCTGATAGCTAAAAGCTACCTAATTGAATTTGAAGCGTTTAGTAAAATTAGTTGTTTAACCAGCTTATAAATGTAAAATGACATGAAATTATATATTTATGAGACATGGTAAAATGAGAATTCATTAAATTAATAAGGGTAAAAATGATAGAAAAATTAATAAGCTATAAACTATAAGCCATAAGCTAAAAAAATATCTTATGAAGAAAAATTATAAGCTAAGGAGATAAACTTGTTTACTAAACATCTCTATTTTATCAAACATGAGTCCGTCTTTTTTTTCCCCTGACACCATAAGGGTGGTAAAGAGAAGATCTGTGTCATCTCATCCAAACACTCTTGGGTGCTTATAGGTGAGTCTAATAATATATAATATAATTTTTCAAAATAAAAAAAATTGCACTTGTATATAATTTCAAAATTTCTTCTAATTTTTTTTTTAAATAAAATTTCTTCTATTTTTATTGAAATCAAATTGAACCTTTGAGGGGTGGGTAAAAACAAAAGGAAAAAAAAATAGTTTTTAACTTTTAATTCTAATTTTGACCTTATGGAAGAGACAGAGACATAGAGGGAGGCAGAGCGGTAACCTTAACATGTCTTTTATCGGTGACATGGAGACAAGAGAATATACTAATAGGATGATAAATTTGGATTTCGGAACACTCACTGACCGAGAAGCCATGAGAATAAGCGCCAAAAAAATAAAATAAAATCTGGTTCAGACATTAGAGTTCCAGTTTACAGGATGAACAGTCAAGTTCCTCCGAAGAAGCCCAAACGCCCTCCCTCCTCCAAGAAATCCCTTCACGCCGTAGACGGAACCTCCAAACCTCTGCAACCGTACGTTTCTGCTTAATAATCTTCCCATTTCTTAAAGCTAGCTTTTCATGGATACGTTAACGCCTCTTATTGTGTTAATGATTATTATTATGGTTGAATTTAATTATGGTTATTTATTATTGATAAATTCAATAAGGTCTCATGGAGGAGAAAGGACGGTGAAGAAGCTTCGGTTGTCGAAGGCCCTCACAATCCCTGAGGCAACCACCGTTTCTGAAGCGTGCCAACGAATGGCTGCTCGCCGCGTTGACGCTGTTCTCTTAACTGATTCCAATGCTTTGCTTTGCGGCATTCTCACTGATAAGGTTTCTACCATATTCCTTTCAGCATGGGTTGAGCTTTATGCTTTACTTGCTTACTTTGCATGCAAGCTCACTATAAAATAGGTTTATCCCAACATGCAGAGCTTTATATTGGTTTAATCACTCTGCATGTCCCTGAACTACTATTTGAGAATTTCTAAATTGGTCTCTATATTTGTAAAATTTGTACTTTGGATGCTAAACTTGTAAATAATTTTTAATCGGGTCTCACATTTGTAATCAGGTCTATGAACTTGTAAATGATTTGTAATTAGGTCTCTGGGTAGGGTTTCATGAGCTGACTTCACGGTTCGGAAATTCTATCATAGACACCTAATTACAAATTATTTGTAAGTTCAGGGACCCAGTTACAAATTGTTTATAAGTTTAGGAATCCACTTACAAATTTTTAAATTATAACGACCTACTCAGAAATTCTCAAATAGTTTAGAACCTGCAAAGTACTTTAACCAATTATAGATAGATAGAAAGGAAGAGGATTCGACCATATAATGAACATGAATGGTCAAGAATCAAGATTAAAAGTCACTTATATCACATAGCACTTAAAATACTGAACTCATATGTATTTATCTTCGAATTTTGACCATTCAAATATGATTTAGTGGTCAAGATTCACTACTCTCATCTCATGATAACAATGTGTTTTCACCTTATATGTCTCATAATAAAAAGCGCTTTTCGTCCCCCCCACCCACACACACACACACAGGAACCATATGAGGTGTAAACAGAACAAACACTTTGTTTGTGAGAGGTGAGGATAATGAATCTTAACTATTGGATCTTTTTTAAATGGTTAAGATTATAAGATAAATGCATACAACTCTTTTTAGAAGTGGTGACGTGAGCAGTAAGTAATAAGATCCAATATTCAAAATATATAATGTTTCAAGCTCGTTTATCTTGTGGTTAGGACATTGCTACTAGAGTTATCGCCGAGGGGTTACCACCGGAGCAGACAACAGTGTCGAAAGTGATGACACAGAATCCTATATATGTGACATCAGATACCCTTGCCATTGAAGCTCTTCAGAAGATGGTCCAGGGTTAGCTTCATTCTTCCTGCTATGCATCTCTAGGATATTTGACTACATAAATAAGTATCTCTATTCATTTGTGCTATTGAAGCAGTAATTTACATGATTGCATCTATATTTTGGTTGCTATTCGACAAGAGACAATAAGTAACGATGAATTTGCTATTACTCACTAGCGTATGCCAGGGTTATTTACATCCCATGCTTTAGCAATAAACTTATTTGTACTGTTATCTTCTTGGTTAAAAGAGTTTATGATACAAATGCATGTCTAGAAGCCTCCCTATGACCCTATGATCTACAAGCCCCCCCTACATCAACCGTAGCCATAGCCATTACTCTCAACCATCAACCACCTAGCCACTATTTTTGACATTTCATTTC
Organism: Sophora flavescens; assembly: GCA_030762895.1. Classification (NCBI taxonomy): domain Eukaryota; kingdom Viridiplantae; phylum Streptophyta; class Magnoliopsida; order Fabales; family Fabaceae; genus Sophora; species Sophora flavescens. The sequence continues at coordinate 79,150,645 of CM061067.1, forward strand.
TTGCATTCCCATTACATTTCAGTATTTCTAGCTTACTTACAGTTGCATCTAAGGCCTCTAGGATTGCTATAAATAGGGCCAAGCATTCCTTGTATTATCATCTTGAAGTTTATGAACATTGTGGAAAGCAGACTATTTGTAGTTAAGGCATAGTTATTGTTTATGTCACATATTGTAGGAGCCATGTTTTGACTGTGTCTATATACATGTCAACTGCATTCCAAAGTTGTTTGTGTTTACCTGTTTGGAGAAAAGTGATATGGTAGCTAAATATGGAAAAACATTATAATGATTCACAGTAGCATATCTTGGCCTTAGAATTGGATGGTAACTTTGTTGCCTTGGAGGCTTGGACTAATAACTACTTACAATCTTACACTATTGGCTGCAAGGATTTTAAAAGAGATCATTGTTCATTTTCTGCCTCTCTATTCTTCCTTTCACTCTTTGATTCCTCAATTTTCTTGGTGGTAAATTCATGGTTTCAACTTTGTCAGCAATTTTTTCGGTGCATGTTGTGGCTTTTGGTTTTCATTTTCTTGTTTACTTCAGACTTTACTACATGTACTATCTTGGAAAACATGAAATTTTGTTTCATTTTTAAACGTACTTTTCCTGCACCTCTGTTTCATGTTCTCTGTTTTCTTCCTCTAGCTCCCACCGAAAAAGAAAGCATGATGTTTGATTGGCAACAAAATATTTATCTTCACCTGATCAAGTATTTACTGGCACAATTTTTTAGTCATGCAATCAGGGCATTTATACATTTCTTGTCTGTTATAAAATTCTCTCTTTTGTTTTTGTTTTTCTCTATACTTGTTAGTGGAGTCATTCTGGAAATTATCGATCTTGAATATAATTTGATTTATTTTAACTGATAGGTAAATTCAGGCATCTCCCTGTTGTTGAAAATGGTGAAGTCATTGCCATACTGGATATCATCAAATGTCTTTATGATGCCATATCTAGGATGGAGAAGGCTGCTCAGAAAGGAAGTGCCATTGCTGCTGCAGTTGATGGGGTGGAATGCCAACGGGGTAGTAATGTAATTGGTTGGTTAACAGTCTTTATGCATACATCTTATAGTACTGCTTGTATATGAAATAAGGAATTGCTTCTACTTGCATTTAGTATGTCTGTTTAGTGTTTATTGTTTAGAACTGCCACAGTTGCATCTTGTAGTACTGCTTGTATATGAACTAAGGAATTGCTTCTACTTGCATTGAGTATGTCCGTTTAGTGTTTATTGTTTAGAACTGCCACAGTTGAATTCGTAAATTGTATTTTATGAATATGGATTCTATCTTTTTGACTTATTTTATAAGCTAATTTGGCTATTTCTGCAAACAAAAATTTAAGCATTATTATCTTTGTTGCAAAAAATAATACACAAAGGAACTTGTAGTACAAAAAAAAGTTTGGGATAATTACCAAATGAGTGATTTGGCTTGCTGTTTATCTTTGTTCCAGTAAAACGTACTTTTATATTAAAACAATGTCCAAAGAGTGGTCAATATGAATGCACTATGACTTAATAACTTGTATGGCTAATGGTTACCAAACTTAAAATGAAAATATAATACAGTATATTTTTCATCCAAAAAAATAATCTGAAAATATATTTGCCAGAAGTTATTCTATTGTAATTCTCCCTTAAAATTTCAAAAACGTTTTATGGACTAAGTCTAGGTGATGTATTCCTAGTATATTTATACTTAACTGACATACTTCAGATGTTAACTAGCAAGATTTTCTCTACCAAGTTTAAGCAAAGTGGGTAAATGGAGAACTGGATGATGTCAAGTGAGTTGAATTAAAGTTCTGCAAGTTTAGACAATAATATGTTCCTTTTAATGTACTTTTCCTATCTTAAAACTGGTACCTTTTGAATTTCCTTTTGTTGGTTCTGCTTCCATAAATTTTTGGCTTCTTATCATCACGACTTCATCAATGTCCGGAAATGTTGAAAAATGTCATATTTCCCTTTCATATTGTAATGTTGCTAGTTTTCTGTTTCAACTGTCACTGTTTTTGTCAGCTCCAGATGCATTCATTGAAACATTGAGGGAGCGCATATTCAAGCCTTCCCTGTCAATTGTAGTTGGTGAAAATACCAAGTAATTTCCACATCATGTGTTTCTTGTGTTTTTAAGTGTTATCAAATGATCCTTATATAATCAGGTATAATAGTTTTACAACATTATGTAGCTTTATGTGTTTCTAGGGTTGCTATTGTATCAGCATCAGATCCTGTCTATGTAGCTGCAAAAAAGATGCTGGAGTTACGTGTCAATTCAGCTGTGATTGTGATGGAAACCAAGATTTTGGGGATACTTACGTAAATCCTTTTCTGAGTCTACATTCTCTTCCTTTTTGTAATCTATGATATGGCATAGATGATTGTGTGAATTTTTTTAAGTTAGATATTTTTTAAATTTTTTGCATAATATATTGTTCTGTAATTCTCTAATGCAGTTCAAAGGACATCCTTATGCGTGTTGTGGCTCAAAATCTTTCTCCTGAGTTGACACTAGTGGAAAAGGTTGTTATGATTTTATTTTTTGAAGTACCTTTACTTGAAAGTGGTTTATTCCGAGATGCCATTTGTTCTGGCTGGTGCTTATTTTTGCAAGGTATTCATAACTACATGTTTTTCTTCTTTACTCTTCCATTTTATCACTTACTTTTCTGTTAGGTAATGACTCCAAATCCAGAATGTGCATCACCTGAGACAACAATTCTTGATGCACTACATATGATGCATGATGGGAAGTTTTTACACCTTCCTGTGGTGGACAGAGGTGAATTTTGCTTTCTTAATAGCATATTAGGCCTCGTTTGTTTAGGATTTTTTCACACATAAAAAGAAGCATTTTTTTATTAAAAAATCACTTGGACATTTACATGATGTTTGGTTGGCCTTATACTAAAAAGCAGAAGCTGAAATTCAGCTTTTATGAGAAGTTATATATTTTTCCAGCTTCTCAAAAATCGCTTTTTTTTGTAAAATCATTTTTCAAAAGCTTCTTAGAATAACTTTTTCTTTAAGTCTAAAAAAACAGGTCCATAATCTCTTGCATTGTTGTGTTGAATATCATTTGTTTTGCAGATGGATATATTGCTGCTTGTGTGGATGTTTTGCACATAACTCATGCTGCAATTTCTTTGGTAAACTTTCATGTTTGAGATACATATAAAATATAGAGTACAGTAAGCAATTTTATTGGATATATTGAAGAAGGAAATGTAAAGGGATCTGTTTTTGAGTTTTTGTGGGTTTGGTCCGCCCGTGTTTCACGTGATAGCTGGGTACCCATCATCAAACATCAGTTTGAGTTCCCTGGCATTTAACTTTGAAAGAATTTTTCTAACCTCTTTCAATGTCATTTGCACAATATCTTACATCATTCCCTAGCAGGGGGTATTTTGGAATTAATCTTGGATTTTGACTCCATTCTTTTTGTTTCCTTTTGTTTTTTTATAAATGCTAAATGTCTGTCTACATCAACTATCCAACCTTGTGGTCCTGAATCCCTGGTTCACATTCAATTTGATTAAAGGAATCAAAGTGTTGTGAAATATTTGTGCCTTTTACACTTGATATTAATGTATTGATATCTTCCATCTATATTTGGAGGATTGCCGCACATATTAGATCACGATTTGTTGCTTTCCCAAATTATCAAAACTTTGTGCCTTGGGCAGTCTTGTAGATCCAGTGAACTAGCTGTCCACTTTTCATTCCCCCTTTCCACTAAATCATGACAATGCTTTTTACAACAGTTGGGCATCCACTCACCTCAGATTACAATGAAGTATAATCTTGTGTATTAAGAATCATAGACATCTGTCTTAACATTTGGTACTTATTATTGTACAGATGCTAGTGTCTGGTTACTAAATTATGTACTTTGCAGATTGAAAGTAGCTCTGATCCTGTTAATGATGTGGCAAGCACAATTATGCAAAAATTTTGGGACTCAGCTTTTGCTCTAGAGCCCCTAGAAGATTATGACACTCATAGGTACTTTGGTGATATCTATGTTGTTTCAATATAGGTTTTGTTTTACTCAGTAAGTAAGCATATATGTTTGATTGCAGTGAAGTTTCTGGGCTGATGACTTCGAATGGAGCAGACACTACTAAGTCTACGTATCAATCTGTAGGCTTTGGAAATTCATTTACTTTTAAATTTGAGGATCTCAATGGTCGTGTGCATCGATTCAACTGTGGTGAGTGACATCTTGAGGAAAGCTTTGCAAGAACTTACAAATCTAAATACTTTTTCTGTAACCACAAAAATCTTGTGCATTAACCTGGGTCATGTAATTTTTTTTCTCTTCCCTTCCTCGTTTAATCTTATAAGAACCTTACAAATATTTACTTCTGCCTTTTCTGTAGGTGCTGAACATCTAGATGAACTTGTATCCTCTATCATGCAGAGAGTTGGAGATGTTAATGGTGGAGAACGCCCTATACTTTTGGTGTGTTTTATTATAGTTCAATTTTGTCTTCCTTGTGATTGTGCTGTATGTATTTATTATGATACTGGTTGTTTCTTCCCTTCTAGTATGAGGATGATGAAGGTGATAAAATTGTCATTGCAAATGATACTGATCTTCTTGCTGCTGTCAGCTATGCTAGATCTGCAGGACTAAAGGTGAAGATGTCTCTACTTTTATTAGCCTTTTCATTTGATGATGTTGGCTTCCATGTTTTTATTCTTATGGATTTGATGCATGCATTGATGCATCTTTGTATTTCAGGCTTTAAAGTTGAATTTGGAGTTTGCTGATTCATCCAAATCAATAACACCACAACATGGTACAGCCACCATACAGAAAATAACCAATGTATTGTCTCTCTATTCTGGTATATTTGCAAGTGCTGTTGTTCTAACAAGCATTGGTGTGTTGGTCTACTTAAAGCACTCCAAACAGTGATGTCTTGGCCAGTTTGAAAACAAAAACAAAACATGCAATAATCATACTGTACAAATTACAGAGCTCTGTCGTAATTTAAATACTCATTGAAACAAAATAAATATTCCATTGAAATAGGTAAATGGTGAAAAAGATCACTAATTGCCAGTACTTATTTTTGTAGCTTTCATAGCCAAGGTTAAGCCAGGGTTGATTAGTTAAGATGCCCCATGCCTGCTGAATTTTTTTTTGTCTCTGATGTAATTGTAACCAGTATCCTCTTCTTCTTACAAGAGAAGAAATCAGGACACTGTAAAAATAAAGTCTTGGCATACAATACTCAAATTTCACTGTATTCTGCAGTTTTACTTGAGCTTAAGGGTACTTGCAATACCTGAATTATATGAAGTTTCACCTCAGAATATCTACAACTTTTGTAATCAACCATTGTGGTTCTACTTTGATGTTCTATTATCAGTGATTTGGATCACATTAATGGTCCTTGGGTCAAACCCGATAAATACACTTATGGTATATCACAATTAAACTTTTTACCATACTTTTTTTGGTATACAAGGAAAGAAAACCAAAACAGACAAAAAGGAAACTAAGCTAGAAAGTGTAAACCTAGGCTATCCCTTAGAAGAGACGAGCCTAGCAGTGGAGGTGGAGAAGTCCAAGTTTTCCATCCAAGATATTCCTTAGCTCCATATTTGGCATGGTAGTCAGCACAAACATTTGCTTCTCTGTCGACATGATGAATAGCTATTGACCATTGACGCTTCAGAATTTCCTTAATATCTGATATGAGCTCGGCTTGCCTATGGTAGTTAATCTCCACTTTGTTCTGAAGGATATTGAATAACTCCATGCAGTCCGTTTCGCATGTGAGCTTCCTATAACCTCCTTCTCATGCAAACTGAAGACCATTCCACATAGCTAGAATCTCAGCTAAGAGGGCATCGCCTATACCCCATGGTTAGAGAACCCATCTAGCCACTCTCCTAATGCGTTACTGATCAATCATCTTTGATAGCGTGAATCCGCAAGTGTACGGCTTGGTCGTCAAGTAGTAAAAAGATTGAATTCATAAAGACCGTGATCTTCAACAACAATTAATTAATAAATCAATTAAACTAAACAAGGAAATATTTGGTTGTTGAAATAAGAATCAAGTAGCAAATCAAATTTAAAATTGCAATTAAAACAAAATCAAGAACAAAATAGGAAAGTAAATCAATTTGGGGTTTTTCAAATTAATGAGGAATTGTCGGGAATTGGGTTACCAACAAGACCCCTTATGCTACTAAATTGATTACCTCTTTGCTAATTATCAAAATGCTTTGAAGGTGAATTTATCCTAAGATAGTTAATACTTCCTCTCGAGATACAAGAATCGTGCCCAATTAAACCAATCCTTACTCTCGTGATAATTGTATTTAAATTAGACCCATTGAGGTTTGTGACAATTCAATGAACCCTTGAAGGACCGCTTCTAACTCTCGTGATTTAAGTCCTAAGTTTAATCCCTATAGATCCAATACCTAAGTTTACTTCTCAGTTCATCCTTAGAGTATCTATGACATGCAAATAAGTGCGTACCAAATTCACAAGTAATTATAACAATAGGAATTAAATCAAAAGCAAATTGGAATTAACAAAGGAAAAACATCAATTCATAACATAAAACAAGTCTTGGTCATAGTCCCAATTCCTAGAAATAAAACGACTACTCAAGCATTGCCATGTTCATAACAATCTTGATTAACAAAAGCATAAAAAATCCTAAGAGAAGAGAAGAAATTGGAGAAGAAGAGAAATCCTAATTTTTGTCAAAGGTAGCAACCAAAAAGATATGCCTATGTTCGGCCCTAAGAGTCCTATTTATAATATAGGTTAACTTGGATTTAAGCAATTACAATTCAGTTCAAAAACAGAAAATCAGAATCCCAGATTTTACGCGTCACGGCCGTGATGAGTGTGATTTCACATCACATTTCTTTATCATATTGCATGCATTTTCATGTAGTTTAAGCATTTTTAATTTGATTTTTGTTAGTTTTTCCATTTGGAACGGGTAAGGTGGTTATGTGGTGTTTGTGTGCAGGAATTGATGATTAAATTGCTCAATACCAGTTAATTTGGAGTTTGCATGCAATATGATAAAGAAATATGAGGTGAAATCACACTCATCAAATTACCCCAAGCTTAAGATTTTGCTTGTCCTCAAGCAATAACCAAGGCCAGAAAAGATAAATAATCAGAGCATGGACAGTGAACCAAGAACCCGAGTAACAAATCCAAGTAATAGGCATATCCAAATAAGTAACCAAGAGACAATCAATTTCAAGTCCAATTAGAAGCTTAGGTTCCCTAAATTCATGTCTCTCACCAATTTGGGCACTCTTCTAACCTCACTCAAGTGTTTAAGGAAATATGACAATTCGCTCAATTTTCTCAAGGAAAGTACCCTATCATAAGCTTGACTATTAGCCAAAATCTCTACTTTATTAATGAAAACACATAAGAATCAACAAGTCTTTCATTTTGGTTGTAATGGGGTCATGAGATTAATCATTAGGTACGGAAACCAAGAAAATGAAAATTCTAGAAGGCTAAACAAAATATCAAACAATGCAAAGCATGACAACCTTCTAAAATACATTTTTGGGATTTAATTCACTTTTTCACCTTTCTTTCTTTCTTTCTTTCTCTCTTCCTTTTTCCTCATCCCCTTCTCCATTTTTTTTGTTTATTTTATTTTATTCTTTTCAATTTGGAGAAGGGGAGATTGAGACACCCCACTGTGCATCTTTGTGTCATTAGATTAAAACCTCATTATTTAATTACTTAATCGCACGCTTAACGTGAAAATACGTAAAAATTAAAACTTAATTTATAAAGTATACAACTTCATATAGAATGACATATCACAATATAAGTATATTATCCATTTTACAAAACACTGTTGAGGATATCCTATCAGTAGGATCCCTCACAGGCATATACTTAGATAAAAAGTTAAACAGCGGAAAACATAATAAAAATACGCCTCACGAGACGCACTGGCCATAACTAACTAGACCCTAATCACCATGGGTCACAGCTCGTCCTCCAGCCTTCGGTTAGGAGGGAGTTCCATCCAACTCCTCCTGGTTACGCTCATCCACAGGGTCTTCTCGTACGATTCCACAAGGAGATAAAATACAACATACAAAAATATACAAGGGATAAGAAACAGTTCTATCATCAAAAAGTGGAAAAGAGTCATAGTAAATTATACAGTAATTGTCACAGACAATCAACACACATAACTAACGAATCATCCTCAGGTTAATATATATCGTCCTCTACCCTTACTCTCGGGCAATCTAACACTTTATTTTAACGTAACCTTTCTAATCCCATCACCATGTCTTTACGTTATCATGGCCACTACCACTCCTGTCACCATCCCTCATTTGCATCGGGGCACACCCTCATTCCCGTTAGGATGTTCCACCTAGTGCACACCTCCATTTCCGTTAAGGTGTTCCACCCACATTCCCTAAGGTGGAAGTGGTCTCGCGAGAACTCTTGAATTTTACGTGTATTATATTACCAATACACAGAAGTGTTTTACGTGTATTATATTACCAATACACGGTGTATTATATTACCAATACACAGATGTCCTTGTGTATTATATTACCACTTTTGTCCTTGTGTATTATATTATCAATACACGGTTGTGTACAACAACACCTATACCTGAATCTCACCAACCCGTTTTAACAACATCCTAGTACCTTAACCTTCCATTAGAATTTGACACATATTCTATGCCATAACACCTCTTTAACATACATCATCTAGGTTAGGCACTTCTAAATCATCATTATCCTCACACCCAAAACAATCATCTCTTAGACAACATATATATTTTTGCTTAAAAATCACTAAGCATAATAATACAAACCAGATAGATCATGCATAACACAATATCAATCAAAATATTCTCATATCACCAATCATAGCATAAAATCAATTCAATAAAGGTAATAAAATAAAATCAACCATCAAAAATATAAAATCAACCTAATATCGATAAACCTACAATCCCGAAATCGCCATTGGTTTTTCAGAAAAGGTTTCCAATGTGATTTTGGTCTTGTCGATTACTCGACTACTAGTAGAGTTTAGGTCACCCTACACAATTATTATATAATCTACTACTTATCCATTCCGACGATAGGTTGATTCTTTCCCCCACCCGGATTATCACCGAACTCGAAGCTCCTCGTTGTCACACCACAAAGTACTAACTCCACCTTCAACCAATCAACATAATAACCAATAAATCAAACAAACTCATCTATGTTCTTTTTAGGCTAGGTTTGGCCATTTAATTCAAATTAGAGTTAGGATTCTTTTCTCAACATAAGCCTTTGGATACTTATCACTTAGGTTCTAGGTAACTTAGATAAATTGCTATAACTTGAAAATATGGAATAAAAAATCATCCAACCACTTAGGGTAGGTTTCGGCCTTGTATTACAAAATAGGCTAGAAATCTTTAAAATTTCCAATCTCTTATACTTAGCATCCAAATGTATTAAGGAGCTTAAGTCCATGATCATATTGAAAAATGAAAACAAAACATCCTAGGTTCACAACCATCATAGGTTTGGCCATCATAGGATAAATAGGCTAGAAATCTTTAAAATTTCCAATCTCTTAGACTTAGCATCCAAATGTATTAAGGAGCTCAAGTCCATGATCATTTTGGAAAATGAAAAACAAAGTATCCTAGGTGCATAACTTTCTAGGTTCGGCCTTCATAGGATTTATAGGCTAGAAATCTCTAAACTCTCCAATCTGTAACACCTTGTTTTTCGTATGCTTCTTTATCAGTAAATACATGCTTTAATGTGTTTATTTTTTATAAAATTCAGAGGATGATTTTGTTTAAAATAAAATCATTTTCTTGTGTTGTTTTACTGTATGAAGTCACAGTAAAATTTTCGGTCGAAAATTCAGACAAAAACTGGTCTGGGTTCTCACTGCCAGTACAAGTTTACTGAGTTAGAGACCAAATTTTAACTCGTGAACAAGACGGTTAGTGTTTTTATGATGTTTTGTGTGGGTTTGAAGTTTTTCGAAAAATCTTGTTCGGGGCCAAATCTTAGGGATTTCCCGGGCGAAATCGTCGGGAAATACGATCTGGAAAGTCATCTGATGCGCAATGGAGCAGAGCATCAAGAGGATGAAGTGACATTAAGTGACTTGATGTGAAGGTTATGACACACCTCAAAAGGTGAATCATGATTTTTTTTTCAAAAATCTCACTTTTTCATCTTTCTCTCTTCAATCACATCACATCTCCTTAACTCCTTATCCTCTCTACAAGCAACCCACCTTCTTTCTTTTCTTCTTTCTTCCTCTCCCAAAACCGTGACCCTCTCCTCTCACTTCCACACTTCATCACTTTCCTCCATTTCTCACATTTACACTTTACTACATTTCTTCTTCTTCTTCTCTCTTACAAAGTTTACATTTTTATCAAGCTTTTCTCTTAGAGTTCTTCATCAAAGTTGTTCATCTGGTTAAGGGTAATACATCTATGTAGTTCTTTTTCAAAGTTTCATATTTTGTTTCAAAGTTTTCTTCATATGTCCTTTATGTGCTTTTAACTTGTGGCTTAGGCTATCCCCTTAGTAGGTCACCTCACTCTCACATGTCACCTCATCACTTTTGTGATCCCTAGCTACTCTGCTTCATTGCGTATCCGGTTCAAGTTTTCTGATCGTATTTCACCCGGAATAAATATTATATTTTATTTTCGAACTCGAATTTTCGAAAATTCCAAACATCAAACAAAACATCACAAAAATACTAACTGTTTCGTTCACGGTTAAAAATTAGGTTTTATGCTCAGTAAACTTGTACCGACAGTGAAAACGCAAACCGGCTTTCGTCTGAATTTTCAACCGAAAATTTTACCGTAACCCTCTACCATAAAGTAGACTATGAATATGATTTTATTTTAATCAAAAACACTTTTTAGCTCTCAAATTAAAATATAATTAATTATATTTTAACCAGTTGAACAACATAATTAAAATCAGGCTGTTACAGAGATTTCCAACTTCAGAGAAATATTTATCTATTTTTCTAACTTTTTCATCCCACAATTTATTTTTCAAACCACCTTTTTGCCCTTTTTTGCAATACTTTAAAAGGTATTATACCAAGCATCATTCATCAAAATCAATCAAGGCACCAAGAAATGCATTTTATTCTATTAGGCTCAAAATTGGGTAACTAAGGGGTAACATTTAATCAGTCAAAGCTCAGAAGGCCAGAAAAATACCTAGCGCCTCAATCATTTTCAAATACGTTTTCAAAAATTTCTAAGTTTCAAAACGGTTTCAAGTCAAGTTCTAGAGAATACAATCCAGGAGGAAGAAAACACTCAATCACAAAGAATGGGGTAAATTTAGTGAGTACCCCTTTTAGGCCTAAAAATATCACATTTTGTAGTTTTAAATCAATGAGAAACACAGAATTCAAGGAACCACATGCTAATTAACAACTATCAAAAGATAATCTCTAAGATTTTAATTTTTAGCCCATCACAAGAATACAAAAATTGGGTTCAAAAATTCACTATCTCAATTCATTTGGCACAAAGTTCTCACAATTGGATGCAATTTCAAAACAAGGGGCAATCTAATGATGCAATCATGCAAAACTACACCTAAATGAATATAACATGAAAAATGCAATATGCAAAAATAATACCCCTACCCAAAGCTTAAAAACTTACATTGTCCCCAATGTAAATAATCAAGTCGGAGAGAGGAGAAAAATGGAACAACTCATCGAGGTGGTGGAGGGTGTTCTCTATGGAGGTAGAAGAAGGAGAAGGTTGGGTTCAGTTGCGCAATACTGGAACAGGAGAGGAGCCTTCATCTTTTTAAAATGCATCTGATGAGCGCATCACGACCGTGAAGGCTATCACGGTCTGGCGGTGAACGCGCCTGGTCTGGGAGTTATGGCCTGTCACGGCCGTGAATATGGTCACGGGCTAACCGTGATCCTTTCTGCCCTGAGTGGCTTCTTCTGATAATGCCCGTGAACCTCTTAATGGCAGGGCCCTGATTGCACTGATTATTTCCGTCACGCCCATGAAGGCTATCACGGCCTGGCCGTGATCTTCACTGCCTCCCTCTTTTTTTTTGTGTCACAGCCATGAAGTATATCACGGCCTGCCCATGATCACCACTGTGTTCCAACTTTTCTTCCTTCACGGCCGTGAATTCTGCCATGACCAGGCCATGATCTCCTCTGACTTCTATTTTGTCATGCCTCTTTGCTCTTCATGCTTTTTCAACCTGCAAACTCACTTGGCAAAACCATCAAATGGTGATCTTTCTCCACTAAACTTCTCAATTTATTCAAAACAAAAAAAAAACAAAAACAAAAACAAAATAGCAAGAAAGAAAGCTTGGGTTGCCTCCCAAGAAGCACTTATTTTTTGTCATAAGCTCGACCATACTCCCTTCAATCAACCGGGATCAGCTGGGTTTGGAAGTGAAAGAACACCTCTCATCCAAGGAAGTCCTTCAATGAGCTTATAGTGTTCATATGGCCACATTCGCTTTCGCTTTGCTCTTTTCACTATGAGTCTCATGGCCTTACTTCCGCCTGTGGAGTTGAGCAACTCCAACTTCATCTTTATTTGGTGCATCATTTGTCATGCAAAGTTTGGGAGTTGCTTCCATGTTAAGTTCTTCCTTCACCTTCGGAGACATTATCTCAATCTTGCACACATGATTCTCAAAAGGATGGTTGTTATATGAGTTAGTCAAATCAAAATCCACCCTACCTTTCTCTATATTCAAAGAGAGCTTACCATTTTTTACATCTATTATTGCTTCAGCTGTGGCCAAGAATGGCCTTCCAAGAATGATAGGGAATTTAGAATTCTTGTTCATATCCAACACCATGAAATCGGTAGGGATGAAAAATTTCCCTACCTTTATGGAGACATTCTCTAGTATGCCTAGATAGGTTTTAGCCATCCGCAAATTGTAAAGAGAACTTGGATGATCTCAGTTCCTTTATTCCTAACCTCCCAAAGATGGTAAGCGACATCAAACTCGCACTAGCCCCTAAGTCACATAAGGCATGGTCTATTTTCACTTCTCCAATTGAGCAAGCAATAGAGAAACTTCCTGGATCTTTTCGTTTACGAGGCATATTAGTTTTTATCATTTCATCATGCTCCTCAATTAAGCCCGTAGTCTCTTTTTCTACTTGCTTTTTCTTGACTAGTCTTTGTGGAAAAGGTATTGGGGGTTGGTAAGGTGGTGGAGGGATATACTTTGGTTCAATCTCTTCTTGTTCACTCATATCCACCTCACATTCCACACCCTTTCCAACTACCCCAAGCTTATCATCCCTCAAGTACATAGCATTACAGTGCTCACTGGGATTAACTTCGGGTTGTCCCGGAAACGTACCCTTAGTCCTAGAAGATGTACTAGCTTGTTGGGCAATCTGAGTTTCTAACATCTTATTATGGATGGCTAAGTTGTCTACCTTAGATTTTAACTCCTTTATTGCCTCATTGACTGCCCTACCTTGTTGCCTAAACTCTTCATTTTGCTTTGTTTGAGTTTCAACAAAATTTTCCAAAAGAGACTCAAGTTTAGACTTTTGTACCTGAGGATACCCCGATGCGGGTTTCCTATTACCTTGGGCTTCTTGGAATTTGTGGTTCAACATGTTGTTGTAGTCCCCGTAGGAGAGATAAGGGTTATTCTTCCTTCCTTGGTTGTAAGAATTTGGGGGAACATAATTTGGTAACTTCGGGTTCGTGTCATAAAAATTATGACATGAATTCACTTGTTCACCCGAAGCGTCTTTTGCAGGAGCACTACCATGTGGGAACTCCATGAAGTCATGTCCCTGCATTCCATAAATCTCACAACCAACATTAGTAGCACCTATTGAACTTACATTAACTTTTTCGAGATTATCAAAGTGTTTACTCAATGAGTCAACTTTAGACATAATTAAATCATTACCATCCATTTCACTTACCCCCCGAAAGCTTTTTCGGGTTATTACATCTTTCTGAACCCCATTGGTGATAGTTGGTAGCAACGTTTTCAATGATATCAAATGCTTGAGTCAGTGGTCTATTCATCAATGCTCCACCGACTGCAGAGTCAAGTGACACCTTCGAAGAATAGTCCAATCCACTGTAGAAGGTATGGACTAATAGCCATTTCTCAAGCCCATGATGTGGGAAAGATTCTAGTAATCCCTTGTAACGATCCCAAACCCCGGATAAGCATTCTCTGTCCTTTTGGAAGAAGCCGGTGATCTGAGTTCGTAGGTAAGCGGTCTTGGATGCCGGGAAGAATTTTTCCAAGAATGCCTGCTCCAGTTGGTCCCATGTTGACAAAGTATTAGCAGGCACTGACTTCAACCAAGCTCTTGCCATTTCAGTCAGAGAGGAGGTGAATAACCTCAAGCATATAGCATCAACTGGAGCTCCTTGAATCCTAGTTGTATCACAAAATTCCAGGAATGTCTCCACATGATTAGTTCGGTCTTCCTAGGGTAATCCTCCAAACTGATGTTGCCTAATCATTCCAATTAACTGAGGCGACATTGTGAAGTTTTCCGCTTCAATTTCTGGCCTAGCAATCCCAGATCGCAAACCCCTAGCATTTGAGGCTGCGTAGTCCTTCAATGGTTTGGTATCTGGTTGATCGGCCATGAGTGGGATGGGGATAAACTTTTCTCTCTCTCTTTGCCTTTGTAGTCTCCTACGTCTATGAGAAGTCCTTTCGATCTCGGGGTCAACTTCAATAAGAGTTCCAAAACTTTGGGATCTTCGCATAAAAGAGAAAAATACCTGCAAAGAGAGAGATAGATACACTAGAAAAAAGAAAAAAGAAAAAAATGTACATAAAATCAATTTAAAAATTAAATTGAAATTCAAGAACGCACAGTCCCCGGCAACGGCGCCAAAAACTTGATTGCGTGAATCCGCGAGTGTACGGCTTCGTCGTCAAGTAATAAAAAGATTGAACCCACAGAGACCGTGATCTTGAACAACAATTAATTATTAAATCAATTAAACTAAACAAGGAAATATTTGGTTGTTGAAATAAGAATCAAGTAGCAAATCAAATTTAAAATTGCAATTAAAACAAAATCAAGAACAGAATAGGAAAGTAAATCAATTTGGGGTTTTTAAAATTAATGAGGAATTTCCAGGAATTGGGTTACCAACAAGACCGCTTATGCTACTAAATTGATTACCTCTTTGCTAATTATCAAAATGCTTTGAAGGTTAATTTATCCTAATATAGTTAATGTTCCCTCTCGAGATACAAGAACCGTGCCCAATTAAATCAACCCCTAGTCTCGTGGTAATTGTATTTAAATTGGACCCATTAAGGTTTGTGACAATTCAATGAACCCTCGAAGGACCACTTCTTCTAACTCTCGTGATTTAAGTCCTAAGTTCAATCCCTATAGATCCAATACCTAAGTTCACTTCTCAGTTCATCCTTAGAGTATCTATGACATGTAAATAAGTGCGCACCAAATTCACAAGTAATTATAACAATAGGAATTAAATTAAAAGCAAAATGGAATTAACAAAGGGAAAACATCAATCCATAACATAAAATAAGTCTTGGGCATAGCCCCAATTCCTAGAAATAAAACGACTACTCAAGCATTGTCATGTTCATAGCAATCTTGATTAACAAAAACATAAAAAATCCTAAGAGAAGAGAAGAAATTGGAGAAGAAAAGAAATCCTAATTTTTTCCAGAGGTAGCAGCAAAAAAGATATGCCTATTTTCGAGCCCAAGAGTCCTATTTATAATGTAGGTTAACTTGGGATTTAAACAACTACAAATCAGTTCAAAAACAAAAAATTAGAATCCCAGATTTTGCTCGTCACGGTCGTGATGCCTGACAGGTTCTGTCTTGGAGAATGGTTGTAATGGTTGGCTTGTCACGGCCGTGAGGGCCATCACGGCTTGGCCGTGATAGGCTGACTTTTGTGTTCTTCTTTTTCTTCAGCCCTACGCGATCATGGTCATGATGCTGGTCACACCCAGGCCGTGATGGTCTCTACTTGGCTCATTTTTCTTGTTTTTCAATCTCCGTCTTCATGCAAACTCCAAATTAACTGTTCTTGAGCAATTTAATAATCAATTCCTGCACACAAACACTACAGAACCACATTACTCGTTCCAAAGGTAAAAACTAATAAAAATAAAATTAAAAATACTTAAACTACATGAAAATATATGTAATATGATAAAGAAATATGAAGTGAAATCACATTCACCACTCTCAAGCCCATTAGCTTGGAGTTGTTAATAAAACTGCCTTCAACGTTCAATTTTACCTCATCCACTAGGGGTGGATGCCAACGCACCACGAGCTCACCATTACTCTCCCTTGCCTTTCTCGGATGCAGGAAAGCATGATACTCTTCGGCGGCTGAGAGTTTTGCTTTCCTCAGAATCATCTGTGTTCCGTCCAAATATCTCAGGTGTGAGATACTCGTCCGGAGAAGGTCTTGTGGGAGTGTTTTGGAATTAGCTTGACAGAATCAGAATTCTGCTCCTACGTATCCAAATGGGAATCAAAGCAAATGTAGTTCTAAGTGAGGGGATTGAACCCCTATTTATAGAGATGTTTTAGTGTAACAGTTTGGGTAGGACTGTTATTGAGTTCCTATTTGTTAGGATCGGATTGTTATTGCCGTTAGACAATGATAAGGATAAGGCTCCGAGTTATACGGAGAGATATTTGGACCAGCGAGATATTCGGCCCATTCAGTTGTGGCTAGATAGCTCGGGACCGAGATATCTTCATCCATGGCCTGCTATGGAATAGGCCCGAGTAGTTATCCTCGGGTGTCAAGTGTATTAATAGGTCTTTGGCTCTATGGGAGTTCGGGTCACGGCCCAGTTACAAGAATGAGCTCGGTCGTATTGACAATCCTCGGCATTATATCTTCGGCCAGTACACAAGCCCCCCGAGCTCCGAGCTTAAATAAGCGAAAGAGCTGACAAGTATTAAACCGAGCTTATTCTTCGGCCACGTAGACTTCCGTATTCCCAGCTGTCATTTCAATCGAACCTTTCCTCCTGTCAGAGAAGGCAATCATTCCCCCTAATCCTTCTGCGGCACGCTACATGTGAGTAACCCTAGAGTTCCGCGCCCATTTAATGAGGGGAAAATTAAAAGTCGCGCCTTTGGGCTTCGTGAGACGTGGGCCGTTGATCGTATCATCAACTGCAGCAGCTATAAATATCTCCTCTAACCCCAACTCACCTCCACCTTGCCTATCCTCCTTCGCCCTTCATCTCTGCCTTCCAAGTTTCTGCCATCACTCTCCTGTCTGTCACTCTTCAGGTACGCCCAGTCTTCTTCCCCCTTTCGTTCTTCAAAGTTTATTTTCTGTTTCCAGATATGAGTCCGTCCGAGTCTTCTGAGTCGAACACCTCGCCTCTGGTTGAGCGCGAGGTTTCCCCCATTGGGGGCTCTCCTTCCACTTCTTCTGTTCCTTCCCAAGAATTGAACGTTGGACAGGCGGAACCGTCCTCATCCAGGTCGTCTTCCACAGAGTCTGATTCTTCTGGGTCTGACTCTTCTAGGTCTGGCTCTCCCTCCCCCCAGGTTTCCAAACCCGTTGCTCACAAACAACGCCTAAGGGTTCCAAAAGACCATGTTTCCGATATTACCCTTCCTGGGTATACCTGGGTTAAAGGCGAAGTTGGGACTTATTTTTCTGACTTTCAGACTTCAGAGTCAATTGCTCGTCTTCGGTCCCAGATTAATATCTCGGCGTCCGGAGACGAATCCGAGTTTATTTGTTCCCCATGCTCGGGTACCGATTATGTCTTTCTCAGGGCTCATCCTTCTGAGCCCCTTTCACATATATGTATAAAACACTATTTGCCCAGCTGCGCGTGTCTCTTCCTTTCACTGAGTTTGAGTGTGACGTTCTGAGAACCATGAACGTCGCACCTACTCAGCTCCATCCCAACAGTTGGGCTTTTATGAAAGCCTTTCAAATTCTGTGTAAATACATCGGGATGTAGCCCACTACTCCCAAATTTTTGTACTTTTACCAAACAAGGTTTGGTGAGAAAACGGGATGGATTTCCCTTAATGGGCTGAACCGAAGAGGACTGATTAGTTTATATACATCATCGTATAAAGACTTCAAGGTCGGCTTCTTCCAAGTTCGCCCCTCGGGCTCTCACTCTTCCCATTTCTTTGATGAAAATAGATGCGCCAAGTTTCCTTTATACTGGCAATCATCTCCCACCAAATTTGTCGGTTTTGAATACCAATCCCTTCCTGCCGAGGATAGACGGGATATAGACATATTAGAAAAACTTCCTCGGCCTCTCCATTGTGGACGTCTTCTGAAACTTCCCTTCTCATCCACTCCGAGATCCGACCTTAAAAGTAAGTGTTCGGCTTTTTAGTTTTCAGCTATTTTATGTATGTGTTCCTGTACTAACAATTTTTCTTTTTGGCAGTCATTATGGGGAAATTCGACTTCTCCAAGCTTTTAAAATCTGTTGCGAAAGAGGATCAGGGTCCCTCCACGACCGAGAAGAAGAAGAAAAGACTTCCTCCGGCCACTGCTAAGGCCTCCGCCAAGGGGGCTTCATCATCCGCCCCTCACAAAATAAAGAGGGTAGAGGCAGTGGTTGACGCCGAAGATTCTTCCCCTTTTCGCTCAAGTCCCCCACACCCTACCACTCACGAGACGGGAACTGTGGGGCGAGAAGAACAACTTCCTCCTTCTACCGAGGTGAAGTGGTATAACACTTCTCTAAAAGCAGGGACCTCGTCTCTCTGGGGCGAAGACTTCAACCCCTTTCCTTCTTTTGACTCGAACTTCCTAAAGCCCGTTGATCACCGATTAATCAGGCAACAAGGGGCTCAGTCTAGCGTGGAGGCCCTCTCGGCCTACTGCATCCGAGCTGCCGCTCTAGCCCGCTTTTGCAGTCGAGATTTGGTGGAGACCGAGAGGAAATCCCGACATCTGGAAGCTGAACTTTCTTCTATTGAGAAGCTGAAGGGGGATTTTGCCCGGGCCTCCGCGGAGCGTGATGAGCTGGCCAAAGCCAACAATCTCCCGAATACAACCATTACCGAGCTGAACGGCCAGAACTCCGAGCTTAACTCCCAAGCAAAATTTGCTGAGGAGAATAAAGCTCGGGCTGAAGAGGGTAGAGCTCGCGTTGAAGAAGAGCTCAAGAAGGCTCAAGCTGAAATCGAGCAACTTAAGGCTGCCCTGGAAGCCGAGACTAAGACCAGGATGGAGACTCAGGAAGATCTAAAAGAGGCCACTGACTGCATTCTTGCCGAGCATCGGAAAGGTTTTGCCAAGGCCATAGCTCAAGTTAAAATTCTCGCTCCGGGGGTTGATATTTCGGGTGTCGATGTGACTAAAGAGGTGCTGAACGGGGAACTTGTTCTCATTATTCCCGAAAAAGAAGAGGAGGTGGAAGGGGCGGAAGATTCTCCCGAGGATCACATTGAGGCCGAAGAGAGTCATAGGGACGAGTAACTGTATTCTCTGTTTTTGGTTTTCTTCATCCCCTGTAATGGGCTTTTGCCCTTGTGACCTCGGTTGATTTAATGAGAATTCTTCCACCATTTTGATGACTTCTTGTTCCTCTTGTAGCTTTTGTTTGGCCGAGATATTCTTCGAAATATTTTTATATTCCAATGTTGTGTTAGGCTTGTTTAAACAAGACCTCGGCTAAGGCCGAGATATTCTGCCATCCGTATAAAAAACGGATAGTTGTTGTCACACGTGAAATACATGATTCACGCTTTGCATATGTGGTCACACATTATGTGCTTTGGAAACCGCAGTGGGTTCATGCAATTACTGCTTTTTGCTGAGTTTCGAGATTTGTTTTTTCAACAAACCTTTTCCCAGCGCATATCTTTTCCTTTCCAACGCCTCTCCCCCCTATAAATAGGGTTGTTTCACTTCTTCACTTATTCATTCTTCATTCTTTTCCACCAGCCAAATTCGTCCTCCTTCGACCCGAGTAGTTCTATAATAGTGTTAGGGGTTTACGCTCCTCTCTCCCAGTTAACATCCTTTTTCACGCTTTCAAGATGTCAAAAAGGATGTAAGTGGGAGTTGGGATCCAGAATTCCTTTTATAATTTAATCCTTCAAAAAGGATGTTAACTGGGAGAATAGCAATCTTCGGGAGTGGAGAAAGGGGTAGAGGTCGTCTACTCCCGGAGCAGGCTGAGCACCTCATCATCCAGCTTTCTCAAGGGGAAGTGATTACTTTCCCCCTTGAGGGAAAGTCGTGGCGTCCGATTGGGGGGACTACTGGCCAACGGATCTTGCCCCTGCTCTAATTGGGGGAACTACTGGCCAGCCGGGCGGGCCTTATTTTCAATTTCAGCTCTGTATCTAAGTCGTAGTACTTTCTAGTACTCGACTCGTACCTTGTTTTTACTTTTGGCATTGTACTCGGTTTTATTAAAAAATTTTAATGGCTCGAACTCGGCCTTTAGATCAAAATTTTGTTCTTCTTACTGCTCGTATTCTATTTCACTTAAATAATTTCAAAAGCCGGAACTCGGCCTTAAACAATTTAATTGGCTCGAACTCGACCTTCAGGCTCAAACATGGCCTTAAAAATTTAATGGCTCGTACTCGGCCTTGAGGCTCAAACTTGGCCTTTAACAATTTAATTGGCTCGAACTCGGCCTTCAGGCTCAAACTTGGCCTTAAAAATTTAATGGCTCGTACTCGGCCTTGAGGCTTAAACTTGGCCTTTAAAAATTTAATTGGCTCGAACTCGGCCTTTAGGCTCAAACTTGGCCTTAAGGCCCAAACTTGGCCTTAAAAATTTAATGGCTCGTACTCGGCCTTAAGCAATTTAATTGGCTCGAACTCGGCCTTCAGGCTCACACTTGGCCTTAAAAATTTAATGGCTCGTACTCGGCCTTAAGGCTCAAACTTGGCCTTTAACAATTTAATTGGCTCGTACTCAGCCTTGAGGCTCAAACTTGGCCTTAAAAATTTAATGGCTCGTACTCGGCCTTGAGGCTCAAACTTGGCCTTAAAAATTTAATTGGCTCGAACTCGGCCTTCAGGCTCAAACTTGGCCTTAAAAATTTAATGTTCGCGGAATAAATACATCGGCAAATTAAGAAGATAGAACAATGTCCATAATAAATTCTTTTATTGAATAAAAAGGAAGTCTGCGGCGTGCCTCGTTAAAACCTTCTCGGTCAAAACCCTTTTTGGGACAAAATACCGAGGTAGGAAAAAGAGTACATCACCTGACTATATACATCAACTATAATAAAATTTTAAATGCGAAGCATTCCAAGTTCTCGGGATAGGCTTCCCTGACAATTCTTCTAACCTATATGCTCCGTTTCCCAAGTTTTCTACCACTCGGAATGGCCCTCCCCAGTTTGCTGCTAGCTTGCCTTCCGTATGGTCCCTCCTTGCTTCTCCTTTCATCCTTAGCACCAAGTCTCCGCGCAGGAAACTCCTCGGTTTTAGTTTTGAGTTATACCTCCGAGTAGCTCTTTGCTTGCAGGCTTCCTCCCTGATTTTAGCCTCCTCTCTGATTTCCTCCACCAAGTCAAATTCGACCATTAAGTTGCTTTCATTCTCATTCTGCTCATGTTGCATATGCCGGAAAGACGGCTCACCAACCTCAACTGGGATCATGGCGTCTGTTCCATATGTCAGCCTGAAGGGTGTTTCTTGAGTAGTGGATTGAGGCGTGCAGTGGTAGGCCCAGAGGATACTCGACAACTCTTCTATCCAAGCTCCTTTGGCTTTCCCACTCTCTTCTTCAGTTCTCCGAGAATGACCTTGTTGGCCGCCTCGGCTTGCCCATTGGTCTGGGGATGTTCTACCGATGTGACATGGTGTTTAACACCGAGATTGACACAGAATTCTCGCAATGTCTTATCTACAAACTGCCTTCCGTTATCAGTGACGATTGCAAAGGGAATTCCGTGCCTACAAATGAGGCTTTTCCACACAAACTTTTGTACCTTCTCGGCAGTAATTTTCGCCAAAGGCTCTGCTTCAATCCATTTTGTGAAGTCGTCCACTGCTACCAAGAGAATTTTGACTTGACCTTTGGCTACAGGGAATGGCCCAAGTATATCCATCCCCCACATAGCAAAGGGCCAAGGCGAGTTTAATGTGTGAAGTTCTTCGGGTGGGGTACGACTTACATTGGAAAATCTTTGGCACTCATCACATTGTTTCGTCCACTCGATGCAATCTGCTCGGATGGTAGGCCAATAGTACCCTGCTCGGACTACCTTGGAGGCCATTGACCTGCCCCCGCAGTGAAAACCACAGATTCCTCTGTGAACCTCTTCCATGACATATTTTGACTGTGCCTTTGTTAGACATTTTAACAACGGTACCGAAAATCCCCGTTTATACAATTCTCCGAAAACGATAGCAAAGTGACTTGCTCTGAGCCTGATCTTCCTGGCCTCAGCGCGATCTGGGGGCAGAGTTTCTGAGGATAAATACTCCCATATGGGTGTCATCCACTCTCGGTCAACCGACTCGTTGGCCATCACCTCTCCAATCGTGATACTCGGTTCATTGAGGGTTTCTTGAATAACTGTTCTATGCTGGACCGGTTTCTTCGTACTGGCCAATTTGGACAGCAGGTCGGCCCGAGTATTTTCTTCTCTAGGAATGTGTTCAATAGCGAATTTCTCAAAGCTGGAAATTAACTGATTGACTTTACATAAATACCTGGTGAGCTGAGGTTCTTTCGCTTGGTACCCCCCAGAGATTTGTCCTGTGACTAGCTGTGAATCACTTCGGCATCTAACAGCCTCTGCCCCCATTTCCTTAGCCAGCATTAACCCTGCTATCAAGGCTTCATATTCGGCTTGGTTGTTTGAGGTTTTGAACTCAAACTTTAATGACTGTTCCAGGATCAGCTCTCCCGGGCCTTCCAGTATTACCCCAGCTCCATTGCCTCTGACATTCGAGGATCCATCCACATACAAATTCCACCATATATCCTCGGTTATCGGCAGCGGATTGAGCTCGGCTACGAAGTCGGATATACATTGAGCTTTCAGAGGACCTCTCAACTCGTATTTCAGACCGAACTCGGATAACTCCACCAACCAAGCAATCATACGGCCCGCCAACTCGGGCTTTTTGAGAATCTGCTTAATCGGGTGATCGATTTTGACAATCACCCGGTGACTCTGGAAATACGGACGCAATCGCCGAGCTGCAGTTACCAGGGCCAAAACCAGCTTTTCTATGACTTGATACCGGGTTTCGGCATCATGAAGGACCCTGCTGATGAAGTACACCGGCATTTGAACTTTCTCTACTTCTTGTACAATGACCGCACTGATGGCGTACTCGGTGGCTGACAGGTATAAGTATAACTCTTTCACTGGGATAGGTCGAGTTAATATCGGTGGTGAAGACAAAAAGGCCTTGAAATCGACGAAGGCCTTCTCGCATTCCTCAGTCCACGTGAAGGTTTGAGGCCTCTTCAATAATCTAAAGAATGGCCGAGCTTTCTCTGCCGATCTGGGGAGAAACTGAGATAATGATGCCAGCCGCCCTGCAAGTCGTTGCACTTCTTTAATATTTTGTGGGCTTCGCATCTCAATCACAGCTTGGCATTTATCAGGATTGGCCTCAATTCCCCGGTGTGTCAACATAAAACTGAGGAATTTTCCACCCTGAACACCGAAAACACACTTTTCCGGATTCAACCTCATATTATACTTTCTCAGCTGCTGAAAAATTTCCTCCAAATCTTTCGGGTGGTTGTTGTGGTCATCAGATTTTACGACCATATCATCCACATACACCTCCATAGTCCTTCCGATCTGTTTTTCGAACACCCTGTCCATGAGCCTTTGGTAGGTAGCTCCAGCATTTTTCAATCCGAATGGCATTACCCGGTAACAATAATTCGAGCCTTCAGTTATGAAAGCTGTTTTCTCCTCATCTGGGGGATACATTTGGATCTGGTTGTACCCCGAGTATGCATCCAAGAAGCTCAAAATTCTGTACCTGGAGGCACCATCCACCAACCTATCAATACTCGGTAAAAGATAAGAATCCTTTGGACAAGCTTTATTTAAGTCTGTGTAATCAGTGCACATGCGCCACTTGCCATTTACTTTTTTGACCAGAACCACGTTGGCCAGCCAAGTAGTGTATTCTACTTCTCGAATAAAGTTGGCTTTAACCAACTTCGCTATTTCCTCTTCCACCACTTTTCTCCTTTCCTCACCAAGTCTCCTTTTCCTTTGAGCTACCGGTTTTGCCTCAGGACAGATTGCCAGTTTGTGGCATAAGAAATCGGGGTCAATCCCCGGCATGTCTGATGTGGTCCAAGCGAACAAATCGGCGTTGCTGCGGAGCACTTCCTTTATTTTCTTTTTTAAATTCGGCTCAAGTTGACCGCCGAGCTTGGTGCACTGATCGGGCTGTGATCCGAGCTGGAACTTCTCTAACTCCTCAATGGGTTGTGGCCGTTGTTCCTTCATGTCCATTCTCGGGTCTAGTTCAACAGAGCTAATAGAATTCACAAACTTGTCTTTTCCCCTGTCTAGTGTTTCTGCAGGTGTAGGTTTGAGTTTGCTTACCCGCAAACTATCAGCATAGCATTGTCTAGCCATTTTTTGATCAGCCCGGATAGCCACTATGTCTCCCGAGTTGGAAGGGAACTTCATTGTGAGGTGGGGAGTAGAGACCACAACTCCTAACTCGTTCAAAGATGGTCTCCCGATCAAGACATTATACGATGTTACTGCATTAACCAACACGTATCTGACCAGAATAGTTTTGGATGTTTTGCCATCCCCAAAAGTGGTTAGGAGGTCAATGTATCCTCGGGTATCCACCTGTTCCCCAGCAAAGCTGACGAGTTTACTATCGTACGGCTGAATAGATTTTTCTGGGATCCCGAGCTTCTGGAATGTTGAATAGTATAAAATATCAGCCGAGCTCCCCTGGTCGACGAGAGTTCTCTTGACCGAGAAGTTGGCCAATTGCACTGTGATTACCATAGGGTCGTCCTGATTAGGATCCACCCCCAAGAAGTCTTCGTCAGAAAAGATAATCGGTGGGGAAATCCTCGGGGGCTTGCCGGATCTGAGTTGATGACCAATGGCCCGTAGGTGTTTTCTCCGAGCTGAACTCGTCGTGCCTCCTCCCGCAAATCCACCTGAAATAGTGTTTATCACACCTCGGACAGTATTATCCTCCTCTCGCCTTTCATTCTGATCTTCCCTGGTTTCTGTTCTTTCATTATTTTGTCGACCGTCGCCCCTTCTCGGGCTTTGGCCACCTCCTCTTCTTCTACTTCTGCCACGCCCCTCACCATTGTGATTTATCCGAACGAAATTATTGAGATGGCCAGCTTGCACCAACTCTTCAATCTTATCCCGCAGGACCCAGCACTCCTTGGTGGTATGCCCGTAGTTACGATGGTACCGACAATGTTTCTGTCGATCAGCATTCTGGGGCGTGTGGCCGCGGTTGGGGAGCTGCAAAAGTTCTGCGTTGTAAGCTTCCTCAAACACCTGAGCTCGGTTGGTGTTAAGGGGGGGTATAATGCTCATACTTCGGTCCCCTATGTAAATGCTCGGATGCGCTTTTGAACTTCTGCTTATCACCTCCAGCCCTCCTCTTCTCTCTCCCTTCTCGTCTATCAGAATCATCAGTTCTTTCCCTTTTCTTAGATTCTTCAATTTCCTCCATGTTGATGAATCCAGCTGCCTTTCTCCTTAACTCATCCATACTGGTTGGAGGCTTCCGGGCTAGGTGTCTGGCAAAAGGGCCAGGTCGTAACCCGGTCAGAATAGTATGCAGTGCGACATCGGCACCGAGATTCCGGATGAGGATAGTCTCTTTGCTGAACCTGACCATAAAATCACGCAGAGACTCGTTCTTTTCTTGCTTAAAGTTTACCAACGAGGCCGAGGTTTTTTGATGAGCTCGGCTCGTAGCAAACTGAGCATTGAACTTAGTCATGAATGTGTCAAAGGAGTCAACTGACGCTGGCGGTAGCTGGGTATACCAGCTCAACGTAGCATCTTTCAGAGTAGTTGGAAAGACTTTACACATGACAACATCATCGTCGGTAAAGAGGTACATTTGAGTAGTGAAAGCATCCAAGTGACTCTCCGGGTCCGAGGTGCCATCATACCTGTCAATGTTTGTGGGTTTGTAGTTGGCTGGTAGAGGAACCTCCATGATGGCATCGGTGAAGGGATGTCTCGGCCTCCGCACGCCGACCCTTTCGTTAGGCCTATTTGCCTGAAGTGAAAGTTCAGGGGCCTGCCTAGGAAATTCCCCTTCGTCTGCTCGGTCAACATGATGAGAAACCCGGGGTGGTTGGCCTCCCTCTCTACGCGTGTTTCTGGATCCTTCATTCTCGGCTGTCCGGCGCTCTCTGTCATGAGGAGAAGAGGCGGACCTTTCTCTGCTTTGCTCTCGTTCACGGCGGCTGTTCTGCCGCCGAAACTCCTCATTCTCCCTTCTCAGCATTGCCACTTGTGCGAGGAGTTCTTGGATAATGGGATTGTCGGTCGTCATAGCCGGGTTTATGGACCGTTCCCCATTATCCCTATTGTTGGCATTCTCTGGCTCCTCTCTCCTGCAGTTTCCGCTCCTTGTCCTCACCATTATTTGTGGTATGGGAAAATTTTGCTTCGATTCCCACAGACGGTGCCAAATGTTCCGTCCAAATATCTCAGGTGTGAGATACTCGTCCGGAGAAGGTCTTGTGGGAGTGTTTTGGAATTAGCTTGACAGAATCGGAATTCTGCTCCTACGTATCCAAATGGGAATCAAAGCAAACGTAGTTCTAAGTGAGGGGATTGGACCCCTATTTATAGAGATGTTTTAGTGTAACAGTTTGGGTAGGACTGTTATTGAGATCCTATTTGTTAGGATCGGATTGTTATTGCCGTTAGACAATGATAAGGATAAGGCTCCGAGTTATACGGAGAGATATTTGGACCAACGAGATATTCGGCCCAGTCAGTTGTGGCTGGATAGCTCGGGGCCGAGATATCTTCATCTGTGGCCTGCTATGGAATAGGCCCGAGTAGTTATCCTCGGGTGTCAAGTGTATTGATAGGTCTTCGTCTCTATGGGAGTTCGGGTCACGGCACAATTACAAGAATGAGCTCGATCGTATTGACAATCATCGGCCTTATATCTTCGGCCAGTATAATCTGCGCATCCCAATTTTCTTCACCAAATATCATCTTATTCCTCCAGCACCAAATCCACCAAAGGCTAGCCAAGAAGAAGCATTATGTCTCCATATTCAGATGCTGATGGATCCATCGAGCAACATGATTATGATTGAAGACGGACCCATTTTGACATAACCCACTATTGTACCAAATTTCGCAGGGGTGTAGGCAGTGAAGGACAACTTCCGGGCCACCTGAGCAGCGTTATCTTACTGGAATAGTTATTTGTTTTTTTATATGTATATTTTTATTTTTTTATTTTTAAATGGTTTTGACAATTTCTTGGCTAGATAATTGGATTGACAATAAAATTGGTAACCGGTTCCATATTTGTATAATTCGGACAGAGGCTATCCCAGTCACAAAGGATGGATTATAGGTTAATAGTCTTACCGCAAATTAAGTAGTTAAACCGAAAAACTTGGACAAAGAAGGAAAAAAAGATTATATGCAAAAGACCTCATTAAAGTATTGTATGAAAAAAATATATATATGTGAAAATTATTGGATTTATTTGTATTAGTGTCATTACAAGTTTCTATTTGATATTTATAATTAGAAAAATGAATTGCATTGCTAGTAACGTCACCTTATTAAAAATATTTGATTTTTATAAAATTATCTTTAAAATGATATATTAGAGGATATATGGTTTTTATCATCTTCATTTTTCTAATATCAACTTCATTATTGCACACTACCCATCAACTCACGGGTTTAAGGATTCTTTAACCTTTATACAGAAAATTTCTCTAAAGGTATCTAAATTGGTATGTGATAAGATATTTTGTATGTTTTTCTCTCTTAATTACGGATTTAGATTCTCTAAATTTGGATTTCCCTGAAGTTCCTGCATTTAGACAAATTATAAAGATGTTTTTGTCTTTACTGCACCTAAGAAATATGACTCAAAACCCTCTCTTAGACAAAATTTTAACCAACTACAGGGAAATCCAGGGATTTCCAATTATAGGAAATCTGGATCATTTAATTACATGTAGTTGTTCAAACTGTTAAAGAACTTTTTATCATGGCTGTTCCATTTTGGTGCCTTCTACGATGTACAAACAACAAAACTGGTGCATCAGTGCACCATTTTGACTGAGTAAGTTGGACCAATAATATTATCAGGTAGGATGTTTATTTACTCTCTTTTTTTACCCGGTCTAATGTTGGAAAAGCAATTAAATTTCCAAATAAATGCAAGTAAGTGGGATTTTAAGAGATTAGTTGGGAAGGTGAAACACTTGACTCTTGGAGTCATATCATAAAGAGAGATTGGGAAGGTGAAACACTTGACTCTTGGAGTCATATCATAAAGAGATATTAGTTGGGAAGGTGAGACAATTAATGTCCACTAGTCACATTCATGAATGGAAGCCATGTCCCTTCACTATATAAATGGGTCATGTGAGGAAGAGTAGAATCATCCCAACCAAAGCAAGAGAGAGCAAGTGTGTGAGTGATCACTTGTAGAGAAAGTCTCTTGTGTGAGTGAGTGTTATCATTTCTTGTAACTTGAGTGTGGTACTTGAGTTTGTAGAGTGATACACAAAAAGTGGGGTGGGTTACAAATATTGTAATCACATATTTGAGATAGTGAATACACTTTATTGGAGTGTTTCCGTGGACGTAGGCAAGTGGTGCCGAACCACGTTAAATTCTTGTGTTCTCTATTATTTTTCGTAGTGTATTTTTCTTGTGTTTCTAACGATCCTTTATCCGTGTGAGAGATACCCAACAGTGGTATCGAGCTATGGCCGGGAACACATCAAGGTTTGAAATCCCATTATTTGATGGGAAAATAAATTTTATGATCTCGCGGTGTACCATTCAAGATCTCTTGGTGCGAGAATGGTCTTGATCGGGCTTTAGAGAAGGAGAAGCCAGCTACCATGAAGGAAGAAGAATGGACAAAAATTCAAAAGAAGGCAGTAAGCACGATTCGGTTAGCTCTAGCTCCCGAGATAAAGCACAATGTGTTAAAGGAGACAACACCAACGGCTTTGTGGGAGAAGCTCCGAGAATATCTATGCGTCGAAGTCGCTAACCAATCGTCTCTGTTTAAAGATGGAGTTATATCAACTCAAAATGGAGATGGGAGGAAATCTCCATGACCACATCAACAAGTTCAACCAGCTAGTAAGCCAATTGTTGAACGCCGATGATAAAATATCTGATGAGGAGCAAAGGCTTTGCTTTATTGTCATCACTACCAAGGTCCTACAAACCTGTGGTTCAAACGTTGCTTGTCGGGAGAACAACTTTGAAGATGGATGAGGTGACCGTCACTTTAAGGGAAAATGAGAGGATGATGAAAAACGAGAATATCAATGATGAAAGTGAAATAGCAATGGCGGAGGAATCTGAACGAGGGAGGAATCATTCAAGGAGGCATGATGGGTCAAGAGGAAGATCAAAATCGCAATCACGTCCTCAACGAGATATGACAAACGTGCAATGTTATTATTGTGGAGAGAAGGGTCATTTGCAACTAAGGTGCACACAAATGAGGGAGGATTTGAAGAAATTAAGGATGATGAGAAAGGATGATGACAACTCTCAGACAAACGTGGTCAAAATAGCTGAAGATGAAGATATATTTTTAGCAACAACCGAGGATGTTGATAAATCAAATTGGGTGATGGATTCTCGCCGCCTCGGAGCACATTTGTAGAGATCGAGCAATGTTTAACACCTTGAAAACTAATGAAGAGTTTGGCCATTTCAAGTTAGGAAATGGTGAAAAAATGAAGGTTGAGGGCATTGGCAGTGTGAGAATGAAGCTCCATGATGGTGCCATTAGAACTTTCCAAAATGTGAGGTTTGTACCTTCCGCGATTTGCCAATATTATTTCTTTGGGGAGATGGCATCACAAGGGTACAAGTATGTTGGTTCAAAGTGGGGATGCAAGGTGTATAAGGGAAGACGCTTGGTGTTAAGAGGGCGGAAAAGTAAGAAGAACCTTTGCTACTTGGAAGGGCAAGCTTTGAGAAGGGAAAGCGTAGTGATAGCAAAGGTGGAAAGAAGGTAAAATTTCTTGATGATGTGGAAATTTGGAAATTTTAATTGAGGGAGGAATTGTTGGAAAAGCAATTAAATTTCCAAATAAATGCAAGTAAGTGGGATTTTAAGAGATTAGTTGGGAAGGTGAAACACTTGACTCTTGGAGTCATATCATAAAGAGAGATTGGGAAGGTGAAACACTTGACTCTTGGAGTCATATCATAAAGAGATATTAGTTGGGAAGGTGAGACAATTAATGTCCACTAGTCACATTCATGAATGGAAGCCATGTCCCTTCACTATATAAATGGGTCATGTGAGGAAGAGTAGAATCATCCCAACCAAAGCAAGAGAGAGCAAGTGTGTGAGTGATCACTTGTAGAGAAAGTCTCTTGTGTGAGTGAGTGTTATCATTTCTTGTAACTTGAGTGTGGTACTTGAGTTTGTAGAGTGATACACAAAAAGTGGGGTGGGTTACAAATATTGTAATCACATATTTGAGATAGTGAATACACTTTATTGGAGTGTTTCCGTGGACGTAGGCAAGTGGTGCCGAACCACGTTAAATTCTTGTGTTCTCTATTATTTTTCTGTAGTGTATTTTTCTTGTGTTCTAACGATCCTTTATCTGTGTGAGAGATACCCAACATCTAAGAGGGCCAGTGCTAGCATGAAGCATTTCAATTGGTGGTACACTGATGGAACATGATTTTCAGTCATAGGATTTAATATTAAATTAATCGATGGTGCATGTTTGTTGGTTAAAAAAATAAAAATAATATTAAATTAGTCCTTCCTCTTTGCAGATGCGGACCCTCAATCTCGTGTTCTGGGTCAACATCTTCTTTGAGATTGTTTTGCTTTAGGTGGCAGAACAACAACTGAACGAACAGATTGAAATAGACAACTATAAACACGAGAAATGAGGTTGAATTGTGTTTATAAAAAATTAAAACAAAGTTAAAAACATTTCGCACACAGAAGATAGGTTCAGACAAATGTGAAAGCACTGTACAGACAAATGACCTGTCTGGTGTGATCTTAACAGAAAAACACACAAACACACAACTTGAAAACAAGTTTGATATTCACACTTTAACCCCTTTAGTAAGAAAGCAGATAATATAATCAAAGCAACTAAAGAGTTTAAGGGAAGAGAGATTAACACAACTATTTATCTCGGTTCACTCTTTAACACAAAGAGCTACGTCCAGTCCTTGGCAGCACCAAGTTTTATCCACTATTATTGATCAAGTTACAGACTCCAAGTATTGTTTGCACACCTAGTCTCTTCAGACTCCAAGACAAGTATTCTTTGCTCACCTAGCCTCTTCAGGCTCACTCAGGTTTGTTTGTAATAAATACAATCAGACAGACACTTCTTTCACTAACACTCAGAGAGTGGATTAAATGTAAACTTAGGAAAGACTGCGTAATAACTTCAAATGATTGAAGAATACAGATTGAAAGAATGAAGAAATAAATGCACAGAGTAATGGCTCTTTAATGCCGTGTGTTCTATGTCTTCATCTTCAATGAGTTATGTATGTAAAGCCTTTAAGCATTTAAGATCCGTTAGAGACAGACATTTCTTCAAATGTTGGCTTCAAGCAGAGCTCCATTAAATGCAATAGAGTCATTTGGAGCAGCCGTTAATGCTATAAGAATATTGGTTGTACTATAACACGGAAGATCATGGCTTTATGCATCATGCAATAGTCAAATCAGAGTTGTGCAGAATGCTTTTGTACTTTGCAGAGCACATTTCCCTTTCAGTGTAATAACCAAGAGTCCTAGAGAATAAAGCATGTTGGAAACATTCTTTAACTGGACTTCGTTTCTGATTTCCTAGGTTGCTTGTGAGAATGACCTTCTGACTTTTCTTGATAAGTATGAGAGAGAAATCTTCAGAATCTTCTGTATGAGGGGACAACTTCCAAAAGCTCTTTGTACTTGAGTTCCCCATCAAAGAACCACAAACGAGTGTGAGAGCTTCGCAGAGTCAATATCCTAGTCATCAGACAGGTTGACATTTACTTTTCCAGACAGATGGTCTTCTATGTGGGCAGACATGTGAGAAAGTGAATTCTGACTTTTGATCTGCACATTCGATAGACAGGTTAGCAACCAATATGAATATTAATTAAATTATTAGCAAATATTTAGTTTAGAAATACACATCAGACCTTTTAGATACTTAACACACATCAGCTTTAAGTGAACTCTAAGTACCTACCATGGAAATCAAGTAACAGTGGTAGATCTTGTTATTGGTGTTGGCAAAATTTTCCATTTACACGAAATATTTTAGAAAAATGGGTTTGTTAATTTAAATAAGATAAAATAGTTACTAAACATGGAAAACCAAAATTTGGAGGAGGTAAAAATTGCGTGTTTTCAAGAAAGCTTTCCCCTGTTCTTCCCATGAACTAAACTTTTGATCAGTCTTGATGGAAGGTTCGGTCCCCCTCATGCCGCCCCACCTTCAAGTATCCATCGGAAAAACAACCAGATGGAGTCGTGCAACCTTCTTCTTCAGAGAAATCCGCAATTCCCTTCTCTGAGTCTTACAAAGATAAGCTCTTGAATTTATTTGGTGAGGTTGCAACCCAGAAAATTCTGAATGAAAATGTCAGTACAGAGAATGGATCTCAAGGTAAGGATGTGAACATGGTGCAGCAAGACTCCCTTCCAGTAGACTATGAAGATGGCGTTGGTATTGAAGTTCCCTTATCTGATTTAGAGTGGAACTTATGGTCTCAACCACGGAGGAAAACTTTGATTTTTAAAGTCATGGGCAAAAATATAAACTTTAAAGCTTTAGAAAATAACCTGCAGAAAAAATGGCAAAAGAAACGATCAATGAAGATTGTTGATATGCCGGATGGATTCTATTTGGTCTACTTTTCAATAGTGGAAGACTACTCTTTTGCTCTCTTTGAAGGTCCTTGGATGATAGCGGATCACTACCTTATTGTTCAACGATGGAGACCTATGTTCCTTCAAAATGCTGAAATGATAAAAAAAAAGTTGCAGTGTGGGTTAGGATTCCTAGGTTACCTCTGGAATTATTCGACACTCAATTTCTATGGAGGATTGGGTCAGGATTAGGGACTATGTCAATTCATTCTAGAGGTCAATATGAACGTATAAATGTAGAGATTGATCTAGACAAACCACTTAAATCTTTTATTATGATAAGAGGCCATAAATTGTTTCTTGAATATGAAGGCCTTCATCTAATATGTTTTCATTGTGGAAGATATGGCCATAAAGTGGGGCAATGTGATAAGCTTCCTGAAGTTCCTAAGGTCCAAGTATCAGACAATAAGCTTCCTGAGGTTTCTAAGGTCCAAGCATCAGACATAGTCCAAGAAAAGCAGAAAACCATGAAGGATGGAACTCCTAAAGGAACCTAAGAGCAGGTTATTCAATCTAATATTCAAAAGGGAGAATCTAGCTATGTCTATGGTTCATGGTCCATGGATGATTGCTTCATCTGGAAGGCAAAAGAAAAACCAGAAAAATCAAAAGAGCCAAAAGGATGTTGATCCTGGGAAAAAGTCAAGCAACTCAGATGCATAAAATGATAAAACTGTGAAGACAGTGGATTCAAGATTCTCTGCTCTTACTGATAGTCAAATCAGGGATCCGGAGCATAAGTAACCAGATCTGTCTCGAGGAAAAAAGGTTAGGAAGGTGAATTCTAAGTCAAATCCTAGTAGTTCATCGCAGGTAATTCCTATTTCTCAAGAACCTATTAAGCTAAACATTTATTCAGGTATAGGAAAGAATAATAATTCTATGGTTTCTCTTCCTGAAAAGCATAATAAATCTCAAAATTCTTCTATGAGCGTTCAAGATTCTGATATGATTGTGCAAAAACCTCAGGATAACACTATGCTAGTGCAAGATGCTAATATGTTAATGCAAGTTTCCTCTATATGTCTGAAGTTAAAAATGTTAATTCCCCTAATGATGCTATAGAATCTATTTTGCAGAATCTAACTCTCCCTGGTAATGATTCTGACCCTAAATCCTTAAATCATAGTGCTAGGCAGAAATTCCCTCGTAGAAGCTCTTAGGAGAATGGCAAAAATCTGCAAAAGAAAGATCAAATTAAGGGGAAAAAAGGTGTTATAAAAAGCTCTTTTAAAAAGAAACCTAATCTGGTTTCTGGCTTAAAATTTCCCCCCTCTTTGATTAGTAAAGATAGTATGGAAGATGAGTTGGTGACCAGAGAGCAAAATATGAACTCTGTTCCACCTACCTCATCTACTACTATTTTGACTAATATTCAATTTGGTGAATTCTCCATTGTTAAAGATAACTTGTAGAATGAATCTAGTGTCACTAACCTTATTTCAAAGGTGGAAAATCTTAGTGATATGAATTTGGTTAGCCAAAACGAGGACCATAGGCCTTTGAAGGCCAAAACTGAAAATGTGTCCAATGAATAGCATGGTTTGGAATTGTCGTGGTGTAGGTGGTTGAAGTTTCTCTTATCTTATTGGGGACTATGTTAGAATCTATAAATTAGATTTTGTTGCTATCTTAGAACCTAGAGTGAGTGGCCCTACTGCTGACAGGATTATTAATAAAATTAGTCTTATTGAAGGTGCTAGGGTTGATGCTTGTGGGTTTTCTGGTGGTATTTGGTGCTTATGAGAAAGTCTAATGTCATGCCTATTAGTGTTGTGCATACTTCTAGATATTGTATTCATCTAAATATGAATCCCAATTCCCCTTCCTCTTGTTTTTTTCTGTGGTTTATGCTAGCCCGAATATAAGTAATAGGGAGGAAGTGTGGCAAGAGTTGAGAGTCTTTCTTTGCCAATATCAAGGACCATGGTGCCTGGAAAGGGATTTTAATATCATTCTTGCTGCAAATGAGCACAAAGGTGGTGCTGATTTTAACCTTAGATCTTCTAATGCTTTCAGGGAATGTATTGAGGATTGTGGTTTGCTTGATATGAGCTTTGCTGGCCCACCTTTTACTTGGTTTAGAGGTGATCTACGACAAAGACTTGACAGAGCTCTCTGTAACTCTGCTTGGCAAAATCTCTTCCATTCTAGCTCGGTTACCCATGTTCCCTTATCTACCTCAGATTATTGTGGTCTCTGGTTCAAGATTGACAACGGGAATTACAACCCTAGAAATCAGTATCTTAAATTTTTAGGGACTTGGTTGGACCATATTGATTTCTCATATTTGTTTTGCTGATGATATAGTCTTATTTGCTGAAGCTAATAATGATCAAGGTAAATTTTCAAAAGTCTAAGGTTTTATGTTCTAATAACTTGAAAGAAGAGGATGTTGTAAGACTCAATAACCTTCTTGGGATAGAGCAAACAAAGGATTTAGGCTTCTATCTTGGAGCACCTTTACTCCATTAGAGAATTTCAAAACACTGTTATTTTTATCCTAGATAGAATGAAGAAAAAATTATCTTCTTCGAAATCAAAAAATCTGTCTTCTGCGGTAGAATTACTTTTGCCCAATCTTGCTTATATTGTATTCCAGGCTATGTTATGCAATCTATGGCTATCCATGCTTCTGTATGTGATGAAGCATAAACCATTTGTAGAAATTTCATTTGGGGTAGCAATGAAACCCAAAGGAACTGTCATCTCATCTCTTGGGGAAAAATATGTAAGCCAAAAGACCAAGGAGGTCTAGGCTTTAGAAATCTTAGAACCCTAAACAAAGGCTACTTAGCTAAATAAGCTTGGCAAATGACTAATAATCCAGATAAGCTTTGGTTTCAAATTGTGAGGTTTAAGCATAAATGTGGTCCTTATGGACACCCTATTATTATAGCTAAAAATAACGCCTCTAATATTTGGAAATCTATAGTTAATATATGGAATACTGTGGATATTAATATTTTATGGACTGTTAGAAATGGAAATAATATCAGGTTTTGAAGAGATAATTGGATACCTGGGATAGGTAAGCTTGAAGACATATGTGCAGAGAATATTCCTTCAATTGAGCTTAATTTTCCAGTCTCCCACTATGCTTCTCTAAATGGTTGGAACTGGAATCTTTTTGCTGATCATGTGTCTGAAGATGTTTGTCACGCTATTGCAAATGTCAACCCTTGTCTGATCACATGGACTTCACTTCTTAGATTACGGTTTCTGATGGGCAGTTTTATCTTAAGACTGCATATGTTATTCTTTCTGATTCAGCTACATCAAATCCTCCTATTTCCATCTTTAAGAAAATTTGGAGCTGGGAAGGACCGGCACGTATGCGGTCTACGCTTTGGAAGTTGGGACATGGAAAACTAATGACAAACTCTGAAAGACTAAAAAGAGCGATGTCTCACTCTGATCTATGTCCTAGATGTAACCCGTTTCTTGAGACTGTGATGCACATGCTGAGAGACTGTGAAGATTTCCATGAATTCTGGTCTAGACATATTCATCCAAATCATTGGAGCAAATTTTTCATCTTGGGGCTTCATCAGTGGTTGGAATGGAACCTAACTCACAATGATAGGCTGTCTCATTGGAAATAGAGCCTTCTATTTGGTGTGGTTTACTGGGCTCTTTGGAGAGATAGGAATGCTCTAGTTTTTTTTCGAATCAATTAAATATTGGGGGAAATCTCTGGTCTTCTGTATGCAATCAAGTTCACTTCGTTTCTAACAACCTCAGCAATCCTTAGTTGTCAAGGAGTAATTTTAACAGTACAGCTCAATCGACTTGGGTTAAACCTGCTCAAGGATGGTTTAAGCTCAATGTGGATGGAGCTTTCGGTTACAGAAATTTTACTTTGTTGTTTCTTGTAAAAAAATAAAATTAGGTGGAGGTAATGTTCAGAGAAAACCCTCAGCAAGTTCTACCATCCATTAACCCCCAAATTGACTATTGTACCAATATTGTCACTTCTGTGAGGTAGAAAGGGGAAAATCGGAAAACTCATTGAAGCAGCTCGGTTGATGCTAGCTAACCACACCACACCAATGAGATCTAGGTCTTTGAAGTAGCTCTGGCAAAGACTTCCGTTGTCAACGGCAGCAGGAGGTTAAAGTCGTCATTACAATAACTGCCGACTAGTTCAACGCCAAACAGAGGACCTCCAATCCTCCAATTGTCCACCGGCAGATGGATTATTGGTGCTCTATTGCTTCTCTTAGACAAGCAAAATGAGACCAAAGACTCCTCTCCTCTTTTCAACCATGCCCTTTTTCCATTTTTATTCCACTGCACATACCCATTTCCCCTCTCTGAAAATTGAAGAGGGTTTTTCTATCACGTACAATTTTATACAGATTAAAAAATTCAAAAGCAGCAAATATTTATTGAAAAACTAAATATTTCAATTTTAAAAATATAAAATATACAAGTTCTTAAGTAAATTTATTTTTTTAAGATCTTTAATCTGTATAGAATTACACAATATAGAAAAACCCTTTAAACAAATGTGCTTACACGAGAAACCGACAATTACGGGTGAGTCTTCAATCCTCACTCTTACGAGTTGAGGATTGATCCTCCACTTAAAAAATGACCGACACATGAAGTAGCCGGTAAACATTGGACCATTTTCGAATTTTTTATTATGTTAATCAGCCGGTTCCTTGGTCGTTTGGCCGGTTGCACGAGCATTTTAAGACATATAGCATTTTCAAAACCACGAAGAGACATTTAAGACATCTCCATGAGCAATTATCGACGGTGGTGGTGCTGAGGGTTTTCTTTAATTTAAGGCGATTTACAGAAGTCATTGTTAACATTTTGAAAACGACATTGCTATATTTTACATCATAGATTCTCTAGAGGGGTGATTGTTGGTGCCAGAAGAATGAAGGATTGATCGTGCATATCTGTGCTTGTCGGTCATGGGTGTAGATCCGACAACGAGGAGCGACGATTAGGAGCAGAGGGTCGGAAAGCAACTTGCTTTGGACCTCTGGAGTTTGCGTATCCTTGGTTGTGTTCATGTCGTCTAATACATGGAGGAAGACTCAGATCACCAGGTTTGTTATCCTCTGTAAAAAAAATTAGGAACACTAACATGAACAGTGTAAGTCTGGTTTACATCACCCCTTCTGGGAACCCTAACCCCCAAGGTCTGTTAATGTTAACATTTTATTTGTATGATTCAAGCATTTAAGATGAAACCCTGAATGAGTTATTTTATTTTATTTTTTTGCATACTTTGAACTGATTAAATTGGATGCATGTAATAGGTTATGTGGTTAATAATAGTTTGCTTGCTCTAGTATTTTGCATAACGTAATGTTTGCATAATTTGGAAATGTATAGATGGGTAAACATTGGAGAAGAAGTAGGTTGAATTAGGTGAAGTGTTCAAGTTAGTTTTAATGATGAAGGATAAAGATTTGCCAAAAAAATGTCATTTGCATATGCGATGATGACAACGTGAAATATAGCATTTTTGTGTGGTTTACTGTAACTATTTTGGTTGCTCAAGGAATAGAAGATATATCACTGTAACTATTTTGGTTACTGCAATAATGTATAGACACCGTTTGGGAACATAGGCTGTATAGAATTTTTTGGGATGAGATGATGAAGATAAATTGGAATTAATGAGGTGTTTAAAGCTGGTGGTTAATTTTGTCGGCATGTATTGCAGGGCATAGAAGACATATCATTGAATGATGAGGACAGACACAATGATGGGGAAGAAGATTTGGGAAGTTTGGAGGAAATTGAATATGAGCAAGAAGCTAATTCGGAAGCAGAAAGTGAAACAGGGGAGGATGTGTTGGATGAAGATGGAGAGCAAGAGGAAGATGAAGTCCAGGTTGATGATGATGTAGGCGAAGATGTTTCAACCAGTGATGAAGATAATGAGGATGATCCGGTTGTTCGTAACATAAGTGATATTGACTTTAGTTGTTTAACAGCAAGTGATGTCATTGACATGGTCTTTGCAGATGTAGACATTGCTTATGGTTTCTATAATGAGTATGCCAAAATCAAAGGGTTCAGTATAAGGAAAAACAAACGTGGTAAAAATAAGGACAAAGAAATTACATGGCAGCAATTTGTATGTTCTTGTGAGGGGTTTCGGCAAAGCAAATACATGAATTTGCCTAACACAGCTTGTGAGCATCGTGTTTTGACAAGATGTGGATGTGAGGCTGAATTGCGTGTTGGCTTAAATGTAGACAGCGGTCGATGGCATGTTACGCGATTCTTTGATGAACACAGCCATGATTTGCTTGGAAAAAAATATAGTGGTCTGTTAAGGTCACACAGGAAAATGTCAGATGCAGATTTTGCACAAATGGAGAGCATGAGGAAGAGTGGGATAAGCATTCCTAAGATTTATGGTTCATTTGCTAGCCAATCCGGAGGGTATCATAATGTTGCTTTTAGGAAAAAGGAGATTTACAATCGTATTCAGAAGGATAGATGCAGGCAGCAAAGCAACGTAAAGGAGGTACTGAAGTTACTGAGCGAGTTAAGGTCTCAAGACAGAACTCTGTTTTGGAGCCACAAAGTGGGACCTGAACGTAGGTTACTACATTTGTTCTGGTGTGATGGTACATGTCAGATTGACTATGAAGTCTTTGGTGACGTGCTTGCATTTGATGCAACGTATGGTAGGAATAAGTATAAGTGCCCTGTAGTTGTTTTTTCAGGAGTTAATAATCACAAGCAAACAGTTGTCTTTGCGTGCGGTATAGTG
The DNA here is from genome assembly GCA_030762895.1 of Sophora flavescens. Taxonomy (NCBI): domain Eukaryota; kingdom Viridiplantae; phylum Streptophyta; class Magnoliopsida; order Fabales; family Fabaceae; genus Sophora; species Sophora flavescens. The sequence goes on from CM061067.1 coordinate 79,190,575, forward strand.
TCTGATGAGAAAGAAGAAACATATGTTTGGTTGTTACAACAATTCATTCAAGCAATGAAAGGCAAGACCCCAAGGTGTGTCATAACTGATGGTGATCTCGCAATGCGGAATGCAATTGCTATAGTATTTTCAGAGGCGCATCACAGATTGTGTGGATGGCACTTGATCAGGAATGTAACAGCAAACGTAGGTGATATTCGATTCACACAATTGTTTAAGAAATGCATGCTTGGGAACCTTGAAATATGTGAATTTGAAGACAGGTGGGGAGCTGCTGTGGAGGAGTGTGGGTTGGTTAACAATGATTTGGTGCATCAGTTGTATGATAAAAAAGCAATGTGGGCTACATCACATATAAAGGGGAATTTCTTTGCTGGGTTGAGGATGGCGTCCCGGTGTGAGTCATTGCATTCTCACATGGGGAAATATGTACAGTCACGATTCCGGTTGAGTGAATTTGTGTTTCATTTTCAGAGATGCCTTGAGTACATTAGAAGTAAGGAGGTTGAGGTTAATTTCAGATCAGCATATGGCGTGCCAGTTATGCAAACTGAGTTTGTTGATTTGGAGCGGTTTGGTTCAGTAACATATACCAGAGAAATGTTTTATGTTTTCCGCAAGAGGCTGGTACGTTCGATTGGGTATGTGGTATTAGACTGCATAGTAACTGCAACTTCTAAGATTTTTGTGGTCAGACGGAATTGCAATGAGGTGATAAAGTGGCAAGTGGCATTGTATCCTAGAGAGTTTGAAGTTCGTTGTTCATGTTTTGGGTTCGAAACAGATGGCATTCCTTGTGCTCATATACTCCGTGTGCTTGTGCTACTAGATTTTGATCACCTTCCGAAGGGTCTCGTATTAGATCGGTGGACGAAGGGTGCGAAAGCTGGAAGTGAAAGTAGACATCTTGATGGTAATACAAGTGGCAACACTGCATTGTATAATGCTCGTTACACTGCTTTGTTAGACAGTTGCCGGAGGCTCTGCACGTATGCAACAAAGACTGTTGAAGACTTCAATGATATCAGAGATAAGATTGCTTTCGAGCTGGAACAATTGCAGGGTAAGTATAGGCAGCAGCAAACATATGGTGCCGATGTCTGCGGGCGACCTTCCGGATGGTTTTGTTGGGGTTCCATTCTGCGGTGGTGGTCGAGCACGAACCGATGCAGCGGCTGGCGGTGGACACGGATACAAGAAGCGAACGAGGTGTGGATGTTGCAATGCATTTAGGCATACAAGGAAAACCTGCAATCATGCTCGCCGGATAGGACAAATGCAAGCTTCGGAAACAGCAGATACATCTTCAGCTAGGTAGGAAGGTAATAGCCATGTGTTTGGCTATGAGATGCAGTTTGATTTGATTTGGTAGTATAAATGTGTTTACTTGTAGGATTAACATGTAAGTTGAATGCATGAGAATGTCACATATAAATATCGGACCTGGTATGCCGGTTGGTAATACTCGAATGGATACTATATGTGCTTATTAAGAAGTCGTTTAATTTTGGTTCTGAATTTGGACAGTATATTATGTGGTGGGTGATGACTGTGTAGTTTCGTTTGTGTAACTACATGTGATTGACTACGAAAAAGTGAGAACCTCCACTTTTGGGTGTCATATGTATGCTGTATATGTAATTAATGGTGTCACCTGAATAATTACCACTGAGTTTAGGTCATTGTTAGTTGACCTTGGTATATGAATTAATATTGAATATGTTAGTTTAGTGAGGTCATTGTTAGTTAGGTGGGATAAAGGTAAATATATAGCTACATTGTTAGTTGGACCATTTTTATTGTTGGCATGGAATGTATGTTAGATAGGCCCATTATCAGGAGAGGGGAGCGAATTCCCTGACGTTGTGGCGCGCAACGTCAGGTGACTTTGACGCTTATTAGCCGTCGGATCAAATCCGACGGCTCAGAGATGAAAAGCTTAATTTTTTCACCAGCGCTGGGCGCTGGCTTCCACACTCGCGAGGCGATCCAAGGTTCGCGGGGCGAATATGCAAAGATGAAAAAACGCTTATTTTTTTCACCAGCGCTGGGCGCTACATCACCAGTGCCGGGCGCTGGCTTCTGGACTCGCGAGGCGATCCAAGGTTCGCGGGGCAAATATCCAAAGATGAAAAACGCTTATTTTTTTCACCAGCGCTGGGCGCTACATCACCAGCGCTGGGCGCTACATCACCAGCGCTGGGCGCTGGCTTCTGGACTCGCGAGGAGATCCAAGGTTCGCGAGGCGAATCTCCAAAGATGAAAAACACGTAATTTTTTTCACCGGCGCTGGGCGCTACATCACCAGCGCTGGGCGCTGGTTTCTGGTTTCCACACTCGCGAGGCGAGACAAGGTTCGCGGGGTGAATCTCCAAAGATGAAAAAGTTTAAGAAACCCGTAGCGCTAGGCGCCATACTTAAATTCAGTAAAAAATGCTACATTTTCCAAAACATAAGTGGTGCTTGTAAATGACTTAGTAGAGTATGGAGTATTTATTTAGATTAGTAAATACAGTTGGAATTTGTAAACAATTAATGGTAGAAATAAGGGTATTTTGATACAAATATACGCAGATTAATGATTTCTTAACTTATGTGTAGAAACCTTAAAATACCAAAGATAAGAAACGGATGGAGTAATACCAACTACCAAGCAGCTAACACCCAAGGAGAACAAATAGAAGGAGAAATTTAGAGGAAAAAAAATTAAGGAAATCTCTTGTACAATTGAACAGGCTCAGAGGTGACCATTCTAGACCATATGCAACAGCAGGACCATGCCAGTGTTCTTTATACTACCTATAATGTCAATTTTAATGGGGAAGTAAGCAGGACCTTGGCTCCCAGTGTTCATTTTTTACTGATAATTAATGGGCCATTGTTATTGGGTAATTTTTTAGTAATAAATGGGATACAAGGGTTGTATTTCAGCGAGGGCCAATGGTGCACATGCTTAGACACAACCCGTAGGGATTTGATAAGGGAAAATATAAAATATACCAGATTGATAGAAATAAGGATAGTCATTACAAAATATGTCTTGTACATTACAAACATAGCTGCATTGTAATACTTTGTAGTGCAATGAAAGTAAACTAGCAGTATCCTATTTGCATTTTAGGCAACGCATGAGAACTGCATGTTTCACGTTACATTGTTATGCCAAAGGAAACAACAATAAACTTGATTTCAAAACCATACAAAAAGAGTTTGTACTTAGTGTGGTATCATTTGTAAGCAGGGTTGGATTACATGGCCAGAAACGAAGTTGCAAAATATCCATGCTTCACACAAATGGCAAGCTTCAGAATATCATTTCCTAGAGTAGTTCCAGAAAACATTGATGTTACTCTGTATTATCCGATGTAATTCATTAACTGGGTCCATAACCAGTCCCACAACAGTCTTGATCCTAACCTCATTGTCATGTAGCTGAAAGGCATTAAACAACAAACACAGTGAGGGGCATATTTATGTACTAATTTGCAACTATTGTAACCAATAACTCATACAAGTTCATTACCACTCCGATAAGGTTTGAAGTGAAGCCTTGTCCCATCCCTAGCCAGTCAATTACCCATGTAGCTGAGTTATTGCTACAACAGGTAAATGCCATAAAAAATTACACATACAATATATAAAAATGACTACATCAACATGTTTGATAATATGTACAGCTTAAGAGTGGTAGGCAGAGGAGCCATGTCTACCTATGACCCAAATTTGGAATCCCCTTTGGGTCCAATATTGGCTAGTTTGCAAAATCATGTCGAGTGCGGATCATATCATCAGGATAGTAACCGGAGTCAATGAGCTTTGTAAGAATATAACACTTAAAAATTCCAAGCGATTTGGTTATAGCCGCATATTAAATGATGATGCCGATTTATTTAATGAAATTAAAATCTTAATATATATATATATATATATACATGTGGATTGCTTCTTAAAGTTGAAAAAGCCATACCACTGCCCCAATGTCTCTTTCTCTGTCAACATTTCTTGCCATCTCTGGATTGGTGTCTAGCTTAAACAGTTTTCGTTGTAGGACACATATAACCAACAGATACCAGTGTCCATTTTCTTCGTTGATAGGACAATAAATCTAATGAATCCATCGTGGTGCATAAAGTGTTAGTGATGCATTAAATATACGATAGGTATCAAATATGGTATAATTAAAATTGAACACTTACGTAAGTCAGCTGTCGAGTCTTGGGCATGTAATGATCTATATAGTCAACATAATCATTTATTAGATCACCATCACTATAACCTCTTAAGACTTGATCCAAGTAAGATAAATAATAATGTCATCAGGTGAGTTGTAAAGGCTATGTTATTAAAAGAATTGGAAATTGACTTTCATGACAATTTATCCAATAATATTGTTGTTGCATACTGTAAATGCTGGTGGTAGACACCAAGTAGTGATAGTTGCATTCCGGGCCTCATTCCATGTGACCTTGTAAGCAAGCATTTTAATTATCTACAACAACAATAATAATATAATGGTCAGATTTTCTTAATTAGTATGGCCATAGTATTTAAATATTCAAATTGTTACTCGCCGTAGATGAAATCCGATTTCCTGGACAAAGGCACAGAAAATATGCTCTTGACAAGCTTTGATCTCCATTTTGGAATATTATCTCACTGTTAATTGCATATCATACACACAAATTACATATGATGATGTGACATAGTATATAGTCAATAATATTGATGGATACAGTAAGCATACCTTGTGTCTAATTCTGTGGCAAATATGTAAGCAGATGCCTCCACATCATCCTTAGATAATCCCATATCTTTGGTTGGTTTGAACCTTGATTTTACCTCCTGTATATGGTAGGTGGTATCAATTAGTATTCGGTGTAACTTATTTGAAACGGTTCCTCGTGCAATCTAATCGGTGAAAACATCACACTTATGGGGTCATATTTTTAGCTCACTGCCTTCCCTTATTGTGACATCAATGTTACTCAAGTTTCATTAATATACCTTCGGTATGACATGTCCATAGGCTTTTGTGTCAGCATGAGGTGGCGTTGTATTCGTGGTGTTACCTATCTTTGAGGGTGTCCTAGCTTTCGTAGGCTTCTTTGCTACAGCCACTTTACGGCCACCACCCCCCATCCCTTTGCCCCTCGGTGGTATACCTTGTGAAGACATTCCAGACTGTTTTTTATCTCCATGGTTTATTGCCTTACCCTCGCTTTGAGATGGATTTGGATCCTTAGGTGTAGAGAACAAAGACCTTTTACCCCTCACCCACTCATCATTGCCATGTTGTTCATTCTGTTCCTGCAGATATTACATACAAGTAAATAAACATTCATACATTGTAGACCAATAAGTTGAGCAAAGTAAATGAAACTGAATATGAAATATTCCTAACCTGACTAGTTGATTCATTTGGAATGTTGGAAAAGTTAGACAGGTTTAGCCTGTCCCAACCCCTTGTGGCTTTGTCTGTCAGGGTTTCCATATATGCATCGGTTCCATACCTTGCCTTCTTGGTGTGGGAAATTTTAATGTTTGGACCAGCTTCATCATTGGATAATTCCATTATGTCTGTGTCGTCAAGCAAAGGATTAAGTGTGTCTGGTATACTGATCCTTCGACTGATGGTTGGGGTCTTGAATCGGGTTTGTTGCATGCATGCAGGACGTTTCCCTTTGTCACCCATTTGGGTAGGGTTTTCAACATTCGATTTCATTGCATGAGTTGAGTTGTTGATCGGGTGATCCTCACATGCATCTGGCCTTGATGTCATACACAATGTCAACTACAGATCGACCACCGCATTCCGGATACAGTCTATGACAACCAAAATAGCCGCTAACTTGCTGTCCAAGTTCTGGAATATATGGCAAGTACCATGACACATCAACATCGTTAATTGGTTTACTGTATCTTGGTGCATAAATCTTTGCTACTATTGTTTGTTTAAATGGTTTACCGTATTCAAATATGGCAACATCAATTGATTATGTATGACAAAACAATACGCAGATAATGTTCTACGGTATAGGACATAGTACAGAGATAATTTTTTTAAATTTACAAAAGTGGCATAGGGTTAACCTCCAACCTGGTTATCATCTTTTCGTTTGTGGTTGTCTTCCCAATGGTTGAATGTACATCATCTCCTTGCTCACCCTACCGGTGCAGCAACATGTGTACGTATCGCAATAAATATTATTAGTTATCAACTGGAAACACTAAACATTTATAATATTTGATGTCTGCCAATTACAAAAAAAATGTACCGTAATTGTGTTGACCTGTTTGAGGTAGCTGTGAGATGCATTGGCACGTGGTTGAACAACTTCATTGTCACTAGCTTCGTCGTCATTAACAACTTGAACAGAAGCCATTGACTGCATACGACAAGATGAACCAATTATGTTGGTGGAGACAAGGTTAGATAGTTGCATGCGCTAATATGGGTCCTGATATTAGCACTGGTTCAATGGTCTTCTATCGTATATCTTGTGGTAGTGGTAGTGGGTTTACACACAACACACTGCACCTCATTATTTAATTGAATTTGAAAGGACAACCCTCTGCCAGCAATGATGTTGATTTCAAATTTATTTTATAATTCAAAACTTGTGCCTAGATATACCGCCAAAATGGGTTGCTTGGGCTTTGTTGCATCGATGCCATTAATGACACTGCAACAAATTTACAGGTGCATTGAATAAACCTCTACTTGATTGTTTGCATTATTATAAAATAAATTTTATTCTTCTTAATTGTATTAAATATGTCCTATTAGTTTTTGCAAAAGCATCAGCATGTGTAAGTAGAAAGCAATAGTGCACGGGAAGCTACCAAAGCTAGCATAATGATGTAGGGTCTCGTTTTCCCATACTTGATCTTTCGAAATTTCCACCATATCTAATCATTAACGATTATGTCAAACCTACCACTAGTAGTGAACGAAGAAAGTAAATGAAGGGTGCAAGAGAAAAGCCATTAACTTCCAACATGCTTTGAAACTACAACTCCAAACCATCTTACATTACACAGATGACATTTATATAGTTACCACTACATTTTAACCAAAGTTCCATCACTTTCGGATGAAAAATCCATAACACACAAGATTCACGATATGCAGCCATAACATAATCACTGTCAACCACTTCAATTGCTCGCGAATGTGACAGACTTCCCTATACGTCCGCGTCAGGCTCTCCCCGATACTGGAAAGTCGACCATCACGGCTGTTAACCTCATCGTCCCCTGCATTTGTGTTCAAGATCTCTACTGTTATTGGTAAACACCATGCAAAGAAACCACAAGCCTGCTTGTTACATGTATAAAACAGTTTGTTTGGATTCCTATCGATGTTAGACACCTTGATCTCGGCGATAGCACCACAAGTAGTGCACCTTCTGTTCACATACACTAGCCTTAAGCGTGAACCCACTCCACCTGAGGAAGTTGATGCCATAAAACCCCCTTGTAAATGAAAAAAACAATGTGTTAATGAGGCCTCAAGTATGAACCTTAGAAAATGAAGTGCTTACTGTTCAGAAATTGATTACCTGGTATAAGATCGTTCACGATGTTGCTCGGTGAGTTGTGGAAACGGCGGCAGGGTGATAAAGTCTCACAGCTGATGCTACAGCCTTGTCAATGGTGGCTTTATTATATCATGTGAGAGATCGCATCGTATGTAATATAAAATTTTAAACACAATAGTTAACAAAAGTATATGTACATACATTTTATGATACTATATTAATATATTCAAACCCTAGCCACACCCTATATTTAAACTTATTTTCTACATATTTATGTATTACTATTTTATTGCTTTAATTGTAAAACCTCCATACCAGATAATGTTATATCGTAATGGCAATCACAGTGGCTGTGGCTGAGAAGACCATTCCGCAAAACCGCCCCAAATAACAAATTTCAAATTTAATGATGCTATCTGAAGCACTGAATCTGACTACAATTCAGACTGCAACTGTGTTGACCAGATTTTCGCGTACAGTGCGCAGATAAGACACCACGCTTTCTAACCAGCTTTACAAACAAATTCTTATTCAACATTGCAACATTTACCGGTTTATCTTCTATTGTTTCTAATTAATTACACCATCCTTTTTTTTTCTTCAGTAATTTTGAAGGTTTTAAAAATCGGATCGGGCCGGTCGGTCCAGTTAGCAGGGAAAATCGGACCTTTGGCAAATCGGTGAAAAAATCGGAAAGTCGGTTCAAAATCGGTCATAGCCGATAGTGAACCGGCCGGAACCGGTTTCCTAAAAAAAAGAAATTAATTAGTATATAAGGATTTGGATCATCCTAGCCAAAATCCAATTCTTTTGTTTTCTAACATATTTGGGCTGGTTGTAGATTTTCGGTTGGTTTTCCCTATGAAGATGATTTTAACATATATCTTTATATTTATTTAGTTTAATTTCAAAATAAAAATAATTGTGGTTAATAATTGTAGTTGGTTAGCTGTATTTTGTTTAATATTGTTATAAATATTATTTTAAACATTAAAATACTCTAATTTAAGTATAACCGGTTCAACCACGGTTCAACCAGGGTTGGATCATTGAACCTCGAACTGCTGCCTTCATTGGTTCGATGACCAGTCCGGTTTTGTAAACCTTGGTAATTTTAGCTATTTTTATAATGTTCCTAAACAACGGATGTTGTATAAACGGATGTTGTATAAACGTAGCATCTATTTGGTTAAACGCTTAGAAATTCCTTATTAAAATTAGTTAAATTGGTATTGCAATCCTTGTGTTAGACCTCAGTATTTACTTACCGTGTTTTATTACTTGAGAAAATTGAGCGAATTGTCATATACTCTTCGTAAACACTTGAGTGAGGTGAGAAGAGTGCCCGAATCAGTGAGAATATGAATTTGAATGAACCTAAGCTTCTAATTGGACTTGAATTTGATTATCTCTTGAGGATTTATTCGAATGTGCCTGTCACTTGGATTAGTTTGTCGGGTTCTTGATTCACTATCCATGCTCTGATTATTTATATCTTCTGGCCTTGGTAATTGCTTGAGGACAAGCAAAATCTTCAGCTTGGGGTGATTTGATGATTGTGATTTCACCTCATCTTCCCAACTATCATTTTGCATGCATTTTCATGTAGAGTAGGGGTTGTTTAATTTGATTTTTGGTTATTTTTACTTTGGAACGGGTAAGGCGATTTTCGTGGTGTTGTTCTGCAGAAATCAAGTGTAAAATGCTCAGGATCAACCATGATGGAGTTTGGATGAAGATGGGGCTTGAAAAGTGAAGAAAATGAGCCAAACAGAGACCATCATGGCCTATACGTGATGTCCATCATGGCCATGATCGAGCAAAATTGGAAATGAAGAAAGACTGAAGTCAGAACTGGTCACGGCCCAGCTGTGATGACCAGCACGGCCGTGACCTTTCACCCCCACAATATCAGAATCGCTCTCTTCTTCTCGTCTTCTCTTCTGTTAGTTTATTTTCATGTGGTTGTTAACCAAGCTTGTCATCACCATGACAAGGCTTGAGTAGTAGCTTAGTTTCTAGGGATTGGGGCTATGCCCAAGTTTTGTTTATGATGTTAATTTGATGTAATATCTTTGTTAATTACGATTTTGTTTTAGATCTGATTTCTAGTGTTATAATAACTCGTACATTCGGCGGCCACTTGTTTGCGTGTCATAGACATTCTATGGAGGAACCTAGCGATGAACTTAGGTGTCGGCTCTATAGAATCAGACTTAGGACTGAAATCACGAGAGTTAGAAGCCATCCTTCGAGCATCAACGAATTGTCAAGAAACGCAAAGGGACCAATTTGAATTCGACTACCACCAGAGTAGGGGTTGGTTCAATTGGGCACGGCTTTTGTAACCCGAGACGGAGGTTAAGCTATTTGATAGTTAACAAGGGTAATCGAGTTAGCAACGTAAACGATCTTGTTGGTAACCTAACTCCCTAGGAATACATTTAGATCTGAAAAACCATAAAGGAAAAGATTTGTTTTCTGTTTTATTTGATTCTGTTTTATTTATCACTTAATTCAAAATCAAAACCTTTTCAAAATACAAATCCTTTTTATACATTCCAGATTTACTAGTTTGACAATTAGTTGCGATTTGAGATCACGGTCTCTGTGGGATCGATATCTTTTATTACTTGGCGGCAATCCGGTACACTTGCCGGAATCGCACGTGCGTTCGCACGACATCACCTCTCCATGCTAAACACTCAAACAACTATTCTTTTCTCACCTACCCTCTTCAGGCTCAACACAGTAAGGAGTAACGGTTTTGTATAATTAATACAACTTGCAAATCTTTCAGATAACACTCAAGGAGTGAAATAAATATGAAGTATGGAAGACTGTGTATTAATATCAAATGATTTAAGAAGTATTCAACGAAGGAATGAAGAAGTAAATGAATAAAGTAAATGCTTCTTGAGTATTTGCGCAGAGCTCTTAACGTTGTTCTTACTTCTACTCTTCATCTTCATGGTTTGGTTTACTTAAAGACCTCAATCAATTTGATCCGTTAGGTACAGCTTCAGAAAGTGTGTTATTTTGATTTGAGCTTATGGAATGCCATTAATGCCAAAGAGTCGTTCTGTGTAAGCATTAAATGTTTAGGGACATTAAGTTTTAACAAGGCAGTCCATGAGTACACTTTGTTCTGGGAAGCTTTTGTTTCAGAGTTGCGGCAACATGCTTCTTGTACTTGCAACAGAGAGCTTTCCTCTTTCAGTGCAACACTCAGCTGCTGCCATTATGACAAACAACCCTTCCAACACTGCAACGTCTATATATCTTAATAAATTATTTTTTTCCTGTTTAATATATATTTATATTATATAATATATTTCATATTTAATTTAATAAATCTTATATTTAATATGTATCCATGATTTAGTGGATTAATATATAAATATTATTTTTATCTCAATTTATGTTTATATATATATATATATATATATATATATATATATATATATATATATATATATATATATAGAATTTAAGGTTCAAATCCGAACCGATCCGATTAAATTGGTTCCTTTTTTTTTTCCGTCTCCTAACCAAAACAATCAATGTAAATTGGTTCATATTATATTTTCTAAGTTTAATTTATATGTAGTATTAATGTAAAGAATTTTCACACTAACATCCAATAATATTTTGTAGGTATAATGAACAAATATATATAATTAAGTATAAGTATATAATATTGGGTTTTCCTTGTTTTTATCCATATATACCGAAGAGATATACCTTATTTAAAATACATTATACTCTTGCAAATACTTCGTTGTAAACAATATTGTTAACATTCGAACATGGTTTACCATCCTCACTGCAACTTCAATTTTTTAATTCATTCCTATATTTGACCCTGAAGATAGTAACATATAATTTACATTGGAACCATTTCTATGTTTTTCTGACCGCTCCTCATACCAATCATTGCGCCACAATGCTCACAACATCAATTCATTCCTCCAAATTCTAGACAAGGAAAGCTTCTTTTTCATTAGAAGATGATTGGGCATAATTGATCAATACTATCTGCTATGTTTGAAGGTTTACATTCTTACCTTATCTATCGCTTTAAATGTTTCCTTTCTTTACCTTTTTGATAATGCCAAAAGGGGAGGAAAAAGTATGATATAGAGAAAGGGGATAATAACAAATTATACATATAAAAAAGGTATAATATAGAGAAAACGAATTATACATGCATATGTTGAGGGGGAGCTTATAAGCTTACATGATTAATGGGAAGTAAATCAAATTCTGCTATGATAATATTTTTTTTTTGCTCTGATATACTTCTTCTCTGACTGCTTTGATACCGTGATATAAATCTGCTAAAAACACTTAGCGTCTGCTACAGTTATACTCTGATCCTATAATTTGTTAAAAGGTTTCTCATAATCAAAAAGATGCATGAACAAAATCCTTTTTCCATAACCTACATTAAAAGGAATAAGTTTTCGTTAATGAAAATGAATTTTGGAAATAAGATTTCAGAAGCGTTCGTCCAACACTGGAATAATATAAGTGCTCGTCTACTTAACTGACATAAGTGCTTGTTTACTAAAGTGACAGAAGTGCTCGTCCAATAAAGTGAAACAAGCGCTAGTGCACTAAAGTGACAGAAGCACTCGTCCACTAAAGTAGCATATGAAGCTCGTCTACCATATGGAGCTCATCTACCATATGGAGCTCGTCTACTAAATGGAGCTCGTCTACTAGCTCATCCGAATGTAAAATCTTAATGGCTAGATGAACTTGGTTATTTTATGGATGCGAATTCTACAAATACTATCAGAATCTTATTTCAATAACCAGCCTCAAGAAAACAGTTTCTGTTAAATCAGATCCAAATCTGTTTTGATTGATCCCAACGACTATAACTTGTTTTCTATATAAAGAGGGATCAAAGGAACATTTTTACAACATATACGAATATCATAACATATCACAGTTTTACGAAATCAATTTAAGAAATAAATTGTGAAAGTCATTCATCATCTTCCTTGAGCTTATTGTGAAAAGAGTCTTTCAATACTCATAAGTGCTTCAATTTGTTTATCTGACTATTGAGAGTTATGGATCAACTTTTGTTTCACATTTTGATTGTAAAGAGAGAGGGAGTCTCTCTGAGTGATTAGGGTGAGGTATCCCTAAGGTTGAACATTGAGGCTCTTCACAAGAGTGTGGTATCTCGAGGTGAAGGAGTGCTCTGTGGTGTAAAGGTTTTTCAAGCTACCTGGCAAAGCTTGTGTGTTAGTGTGTGAAATCCCACAGGTGGAGTGGGGACTGGATGTAGGTTACAGTGGAGGTGACCGAACCATCATAAATCTGGTTGTGTGGTATCTCTAAACTTAAACTCCTTTACTTTCTGTTAATGTTCAAGAACGTGCGACTTTGATTCAATATAATTTCTGTTCTTGAACTGTATATTGTTATTACTGAGTTATTGAATCTGAACCTATTCTGAATTAATTCTGAATAAATCCTTCTTATCCTCATCAACTTCTATTCAAGATTTTATATATACCCTTCATTGATCTTGTAAAAGATCCCGAGACCACAAATCCGCAACTATGAAAAGTAAAGTTTTGTGAAAAGTTTTTAAGAGGGAAAGATTTTATTGAAAACTCAATTCACCCCCCTCTTGAGTCGTTGAAGCCAAAACAACAACTAGTAGGGATAATCTTGATGGTTCTAGACTTGTTTCTTGTTTTATTATTATTTTTTCTAATTCTCTTGATTTTAATAATTCTTCTGATTCGAATATTGTTATGCATTTATTCTTTTCTTCATATTCTAAATGTTTTTTTTTTGGGTTACAAATTTTTTTTTCTAATTGTTCAAGAACTTTTGTAATTTTTTCAATATCTTTATTTTTATCTATTTCCCTACCTTTAATTATATTATTTAGTGTATCTCTTATATTATTTATTTCACTTTGCCATTTTTGTATTCTATTATAGGTGTAATATGCAAATTTATTAGTATTTTCTATTACTTGGATAATATTTTTATTACTTTCTTCCATTATTTTTTCTATTCATTTGAATTTTATTGACATTTTATCAAACAAACCCATTATTTTATTATTTTATTATTATTTTATGCTAACTGTACAGTTTCATTATTATTTTATGCTAAGTGTACAGTATACTTGGTAATGTCCCCTTTCTCTTCGCACGTGGCTCATTAATTAGAGACCTATGCATGATTTTCTTTGGTTACCAAGTATTACTTACTAACCAAAAATGACCGGTTTCTTCCATTACAATCAGGGCCGTCCGAATTAAATAATACTATATCTACGGTCCAAAGTCATGGAGGATGGATCCTCCAAATCTACCAGTGAGCATTGAAGACAACGCCGACGTCAATTACAGGTCAGTTTTGGCATTCGTGGGTGTACCATCTAATGAAATGCTTCATGCTAGCGTTGGCCCTTCTGGTCAGTCAAAGTGGAGCAAGGTTTTTTTGTTGGTGGCTTGATGCAACCTAGACTAAACCCTTTTGGCATTAGAAATTGTTAATAAAAACAATAAAGCTTGGGATGGGTGATATCAGAGTTTGACAATTCGTTTCCAATCAAGAAGGTAAAATTCCCACCCTATTCCATTTTACTATTTTCTTTGTTATTTTGGTTTTGCCACATTTGTTTTCAAAGTAACATGATTATCAAATTATTTCACAAATAACTTGATTTTCAAAGTAAATTTTGTAATCTAACTGTTTGGGTGCCACCGATAGCAGTAGCCTCTAGGGATGGGCGGGGAGGTTAAAGCAGGATATCCGTGGATTAAAAAAACAAATTATTTATACTGACCATTTATTCACGGAGGAGGCCGGCTACCGAGGTACCCATGCCCATGCATACTCGTACCCGCCAGGTTCCATCTTTAGCGTTATGTGAGTGGAATTTGTGATCGGCTATCTCTCACTCTCACCCAGCATCAATGGATCAGAAGCAGAGAGTATTATTATGGGAGAGGATTGTGGAGAGTATACACATTTGATTGTACAATAGGGGGACTAACATCACCCATAGAGGTAGTCACCAGGCATTTTAGAATATGCCTATGTCAATACATTTATTCTTCAGGTTCCATCTAGTTCACCTTCCAACCTTCTTATAGTGATACAAACAACAAACCACGTTTTGGCGGTGAAATGAATTTTCCGTTAAAAGAGATGGTCATGATATTTTAATTGCACGCAAGGTTTTAAATTGCGGTTGCGGTCGCGGTTGCGGTCACTGCGGTTGCGGTCATTGCGGCCGCTGCGATGCGTAATGCGGCCGCTGCGGCGTGAAACGATTTGAAAAATTCACAAATTGAAAATAAATCAATTTTTTTTTGTAATTCTTTATATATCTTTTATTAATGATGTTGCACAAATTTCTATTCATTTTTAATACATTGTATTATGTTTATGAATAATTTAAACTTAATTTAGTGAAAATAAATTATAAATAAAACTTTTAAGCACATATAAGTACAAAATTACAAAGAAGTAAGAAGGTCAGAAACTTAATAGTGCATAAATATATATGAATCACAAATAAAAAGATATTAGTGTCACATATAGGAATACATACATCCAACTGCAATTGTGATTCTAAAACAACGTCACATTGTCACCACTTAGAGATACGTCTTCACTACAAAAAAAAAAAAAGAAGATAAAAAGTAAATAAATTAATAAATTTAAAATAATAATAATAATAATAATTAACAAATATATGAATCAAAGATAATAAAAATTGAACTTACATGATAATTGCTACCACATGGTGGAATGACGTGATGGTTCATAACCTCTATTCTCACTTTGGCTATCATCTTGTGTAGCTCCTTGTCCAAAGACATAATCAAAAAATCCACCACTTGATTGTTGATGATAAGGATCTTGATAATTCATTGATGGTTGGTAGTATGAGGGAGCTTGATCACTTGCGTATGTGTTATTTGTGTTGAAATAAGGATATTGATAATAAGGTGGATGAGGTTGTTGACTACTCTGAGAAGAATCATCAATACCAAAGTCACTAAAACTTTGTGCAATACTAGAAGAGGAAGAATCTTCAAGTGGAAAATTCTGTTTTCTTTTTCCTCTCCTCGAATGTGACCCACCTCTGCTGCTCTCAGGTAATGAACTACCAGAAGGAGCCATATCAGTCAAGCTCCTATAACGCCTATTATATGGTGAATCTTGAGATGGGTCATTTTGAACTTGCCCATCATCATCACCATCACCATCATCATTATCATCACCGCCACCTTCTTCAGCTTCTACATCACCACCCCCATCACCACTATTATTACTTGGTGGACTTAAACCACCACCATCTTCATTAGAATCATCATTATCATCAACAACTTCCACATCTTCATCATCTGTATCCACTAGAGGCAACCATTCTGCATTTTGTACTCCATCTAATAGTGGATCTTCTCTCTCTTCAATCCATGGAGATAATGCATCTTCTTGAAATATATAATCAAGATTGATAGGATTAAAACTTGCTTCAATTTCATCTTGATTTTTTCTCATTTGATGCCTCATTTTCAATTTCATATTGTAGTGCGTGAAGACAAGCTTTTGCAGCTTTTTATACTTCAATCTATTCCTTGTCTTTGTGTGGATATAACTAAATGTGCTCCAATTTCTCTCACAATTTGTGGCTGAAGTTGTTTGGCTAAGAACTTTTATAGCCACACGTTTAAGCTCAGGAGCACATACACCAAAAAAGGATCACCATTCAGCTTTTTAAAGGAGCAACAAAATGTAAACAAATTATTAGTTATTATATTAAAAAATAAAGTTAAAGTTCATTGATTTATAAAAAAAATATTATTTTACCTGGATTCATCTTAGACCAAGCTGCTTGAGCTTGAGGAGTACCAAATGTTTCAACCTTATCTCTAAAAAGTACTAACTGTGAAATATAACATAATATATCAATATGTAAATATCTTCATTTGATAAATAATGAATTATAAGTTTAAAAATATAAATATTCATCACTAACCTAGTTCAGAGCTTTAATCTGATCATCGATGTTTCTTTCTATTATGAAGATGACTCTATTTGTTCCTTCAAACGTTTCTTTATAGACATCATCCCCATGTTCAACTCCGTATTGAAATTGCGGATTAAGAAAATAACCTAAAAAAGGATAACATATTATTATGGATGAAAGTATAAATATAAAATTACATGATAAAAATAAATTTATAAATTATATCAACATACCGGCAGAATGAAGATCGGAATGCATGTAACTCCATCGCTTGTCTATTAAATCATTATATCTGGAATGATAACGAGAATTTTGTCTAATTGCTTGTTTAGCTCTATCAACGGCTTCATATATGAAACCCATGGTTGGTTTCTCGTCACCATCAACAAGTCTCAAAACTTTTACTAAAGGCTCAAACACCTTCAATTTTGGAGTCATTTTTCTTTGCTTTTCCTTCAAGAAGAAGTTTCATCATACCTTCTCTAGCCAATTTGCTCACTCTAGCACAACCAGACACTTGTCCTTTCATATGTGCTATATGTTGCTTCACTCTTGTAATGCCACCTTTTATTATCTTGTGACAAAGTTTGCATTCGATATTGTTACGACTTCCGGCTACTGGGTTTCCAAAATGCCATCCAATGTCATCACTCGGAGCACCATCTAATCTCTGTGTAGGAAATTCTTCTCTTTGAGGCATTGTGTAAATTTTATACAACCTGTTCAATATTTATAAATAAACATCAATCAATAATTCAACCAAACTTACAACTTTATTCTAAACTAGCCTTCAAAAAGAAAACTTTTATATAAACTAGTAATTAGCAAAACACAGATAATCTAATTAATAATTACAGTAAATTATTTAATACAACAAATCAATTATTAGCATATAATTTGAACAATAAATACTAGCTAAACATATACTAAATCAGTAATTAGATTAATATATCAATATATATTTTATTTCTCTCTCAAATTTTTCCTATATTATTCACAAATCTTAATTAATTTCCCACCTAAAATTTTTAATTAAAAAAAAATTCCCTCCTAAAAAATTCACCCCACCCAATTCAGTCACCCCACCCCACCCCACCCCACCCCACCCAACCCACACACACGGCACACACAGTGGATAAGATTGGTTCACTGATTCTTAATTCTTATCCTCTCTCTCGTCAGTCACTCAGTCATCCACTCGTCCCTCACCTCACGCCTCACGGTTCCTCACCATTTCTTCCCCTGTCCCTCACCTCACGCCTCACGGTCCTCACCATTTCTTCCCCACCATTTCTTCCCCTATCCCTCACCTCACGCCTCACGGTCCTCAGTTCCTCACCATTTCTTCCCCTGTCCCTCACCTCACGCCTCACGGAGTCACGGTCCTCACCATTTCTTCCCCTGTCCCCCTTCGGTCTTCCTCCCCTGTCCCTGAGTCTCTGATGACCCTCTATCGTCCCTCACGGTCTCAGTCTCTCAGACTCTCACTCACTCTCACAGTCTCTCACGTCTCACCTCTTCTTCTTCTTCCCCTCCTCTGTTTCTTTTTTTCTTCTTTTTCTGCAACCCTAGCTGCATGGATCTGGAACCTGGGCTTCGACCCTCTCTCGTCCCTCACCACGGCACTCACCAGTCACCAGTCACCACTCACCCCTCTTCGGTTACCCTCCCCCCTCCTCCGTCACTCGTCCGGCGCCGCGGCTACCCACCGGCCAAAACCCAGTTCGCGGTCACCCTCGGCCCCTCCCCCCTCTCTCAGGCTCAGCCTCCCCTTTCTCTCTCAGGCTCCGCCTCACGACCCACGGCCTCCACCTCACGGCCCTCCTCAGTCACGGACTCACGGTCACGGCCTCAAGCCCTCACCCACTGAACCCCACACCCGGAGGACGACGGCAGAGCAAAGGAGGAAAGGAAGATCTTACCAGGCTAGTAGATCGGATGATTCAAAGCACAGTGAGCAGATGAGCAGATGCAGATCCACTGGAGGAGTGTGAGACTGAGGAATGACCGAAGAGGTTATATGAGTGAAGTGAAGCAGATGACAGAATGAGACACTGAGTGAAGTGAAGCAAAGCAAAGCAGAGCAGAAGCATAAAGCAGAAAGGAGATAAAGGCAAAAGCAAAAGCCAAATTTGATCTGAAAAGAAGCAGGTTAGGAGAATATAATCTGTACAAATATATTTAGAAATCATTTTGTCTGATTCTGATTCTGATTCTGAGAATTTGGTTTTTTCAACCTATGAACGGAATTGGCTTTTGGCTCTGTTTGGAACGCCGTTGCGGCTGATGCGGCCGTTGCGGCGTTACGTTGCGGCCGTTACGCCGTTACGTTGCGGCCGTAACGGGTGATTTTGGATCACACCGCAATTGCGGCCTGATGCCGTTGCGGTGAGTCCCGCAACCGCAATATTGCGGCCGCATTAGCGGTTGCGGACTTCATTTTGAAACCCTGCTTTAGAGGCGAGGACACTCGCTACACCTTCACAAGCCATCTCTATGCTGCACTAACAAGGCTTGAAATAAAAACTTACATAGACAATGAGCTTGAGAGAGGTGATGAGATATCACCCTCGCTTCTTAAGGCAATCGATCTAGCAAAGGTTTCCGTGATTGTTTTCTCTGAAAACTATGCTTCTTCCAGGTGGTGTTTGGATGAGCTTGTGAAAATTATGGATTGTAGGAACAAGAATGGGCAGATTATAGTGCCTATTTTCTACCACATAGATCCAACTCATATACGGAATCAGACAGGTAGCTATGGACAAGCATTTGTTAAGCATCAACAACGTTTTGTTGATAACACGAACAAGGTACAAACGTGGAGGCATGCTTTGGCTGAAGCAGCCAATCTTTCTGGGTGGGATTGCTTGTCCACAAGGTAAATATATTCCACCTTCATAGCATAAATATTTTGGTAACTTCAGTTCCTTAATAAATAGTCGTATAATTTTAGCCTAAGAAACTCACATGTTTGTGCATGGAGACCAAACTTCATATAAGATATCAGAAGTGTCAAATGTCACTGCATGCGCGCACTAGTAATATTTTGGATAAACTCTCAAATTGGTTTTTATAAATATAAGTGATATTTTATTAATCTTTTAGCCTTTATTTGGTTTGGATGAATAAAGGAGCAAATAGAATAAAAATGAAAAGAGAGAGTACAGAGATTTTTCATCTTTCTCTCATTTGTTTGAGAAAAAAGGAAAAATACTAGGGTAGAGAAAATATAATGAGACCCGAGTTATTTTCTTTCTCTCCTATTAAGAGAAGAAATTAGGAAAGAGTCTCTCTCTATGAGACATGACAACGGGACCCGAACTTGATTTTGATGGGGAAAACCCGCTTTAACAGGGTTCGGGTTCGGGTTTGGGTTTTTCCTGCTTTTCAAAATCGGCGACATGGGCGAGGATGAGGATACTGATACCCGTCCCGACCCCAAACATGTGCCGTTGTTTATGTAATTAAAATAATATCTATGTAGGGGGCTGGATTTATTTTGATTGAAAGTTTTCATTCTGTAGGGGACACTACAAAAAAATATTTGTTTAGCGACCGTAATATTCGGTCGCTAAACAGTGTAAATCGGTTGCTATTTAATTTAGCGATCGAATTAGCGACCGATTAATGGTGGTAGCTGAATACCTGGTCGCTAAGGTTTTAGAGACCGAATTAATATTTCGGTCGCTAAGTAGCGACCGAATATGTAGTCGCTAAAAAATAAAAAACGGTCGTTATTAGGCTGGTCGCATTTTTTGGGTAACCATTTCTAGCGACCGATAATCGGTTGCTAGTTCGGTCGCTAAAGTTGGTTACTGTTAACCTATATTAGCGACGGATTTTCGGTCGCTATACCTCATCTGTAAATGGTAAATAAAGTTTAGCGACCGAATTATCGGTTTCTAATTCGGTCGCTAAACTGGTTATTATTAACTTTTTTTTAATTTTACTTTTTAAAATAAATTTTTTTTCCTGATTTTCTTTAACCGTTAGCAAAATTACTAATAAAACACACCAAATTACTTATGAAATATACAATCATCAAAAATAATAAATATATATAAAAAGAATAATCCAAAATGTCGTACAAGAATCGTTTAAAGTAAAAAATATGGAAAAAAAATCAGTCATGATGAGGGGGAGATGGAGGAATCCAATCATCCTCAGCGTCCGTACCACCGACGTCTGCTAGGCGATCGTTCACTGAGTAGCGACATCGATGGCGGCGGCGGAATCGGAGGAGCGGCAACAAAGGGCGCACAACCGCCGAGCATCATCATGAGCAATCGAGTCTGGATCTCATCTGCTCCAACACCAGCCCGCAATGTCCGGCCTCGCTCGATGCTCGCCGCATCATCACCGCGGTGTGCTGAGTCAACTGTGCAATCTGGTTCGCCATCTGCTGCTCTCTCTTGCTCTTCTCCCGAAGCTCCGCGTTCAGCTGCGTGATGGTGTCCTGCATTTGGTGGAACTGCTCCTGAGGGATGGTATCGACGCAGGAAGGAGCAAGCTTGCCGGACGATGAAGCGATAAACTCGCCTCCCAGGTGTCCGAAGCCATACACGTGCCCCTTCTTGTTCCTGCCCCCGACGACCTCCAAATAAATGGCATTATCGTCGACGGAGACAGGAGAGCAGGGCCCATCACCAGTCAAAGCCTCATCTTGTGATTGTGAGGCACGTGATATGGCATCGTCCTTCTTCTCTTTGAAGCCCACCTACAAAGTATAGTTGAAGAGATTTAGTTAAAATTATATCTAATATTAACAATTCATTTATAATAAATTACAAGTAAACACTAAATTATTTTTTTGCTTACAGCATAGTTACGGGCCTTGTCGTTGACCCATGTCCCCGACTTCAACTTCTTCGTCCTCTCCACCAACTCCATAGCAGTCGGAGCCCGCTGTTTTTGTGCTTTCTGCACAGAAAAATGTAATATTAAATTCATAAGAATAATTAAAAATGAAAACTAATTAATTAAATAGTATATTAAGTCAAAAGTTTAATGTATTACCAGCTCGTCGTCGTAGTGGCGGCTGATTTAGACCCACCTGGTCCAAGCACATGCGCCACCATCGAAGCTCGATTACGCCGAGCTGTGGCACTGATCTCCTGGAACTTCTCGGTACCCCAAGATTGGTCTAGCTGCCTCCTGATCTCAGGATCCACCCACCTCCCCTTATTCTGACCCTTCCTCAGCTTGTTCGTCAGATTCTTCATGACCAGTGAGCCTTTATGCTCAAATATGTCCCTGACGAGAGCCTCCACGACGATCCCTACCTCTAGAGGAATCTGCCATCTGTGGAAAAAATGAAAAGATGATTACACAACAGTGTAAATAATACAAAAATAAATTACCTAATAAGTAGAATGACATTTACACAATGAATTATGACATAAATAAATTACCTAAGTAGAATCTCCGTCACTATATTCACCCTCACTCTCATCAGTATCACTTGATCGGAATGTACCTTCGCTAGATGCGTCCAACTCGGATTGATCCATTAACTCTCTTTCAACTTCTTCCCCATTTCCGGAAATGTCCGCCAGAGAATTAACAATAATGTCCGGCGTAATTTGCAACGGTACATGGGGTCTTGAAAACTCATCATCTTGGTACGGAGCATCTTTTTCAGGCTGGTTGATTACATTATCAGTAATTATACTGCGAGCCTTTATCTTAATAACACCCAACCAGCCATGATGTCCTTCGGGATATGGCGAGTAATAAACCTGCTCTGCCTGTTGTGAAAAAATGAATGGGTCGTACGCCTTATTATACCTTCGAGATAGCCTAACTTGAACAATACCATAATTTTTATCTATTTTTGTCCCTATGTCAAGAGTAGGATCAAACCAATCACACTTGAAGATAACTAACTTCATCACGGGGAAACCGGTATAATCGAGTTCAAGGATGTCAGTTAGAACCCCATAGAAATCATCCTTTACATTGCCATCAGTGGCTCGCACACAAACACCATAGTTACACGTCTGCATTCCTTCATTCCATGTTTTTGTGTTAAATTTATATCCATTTACAAAATAAGTATTCCATGATGTAACCCATCTGTTAGGCCCCCATGCCAAATTTGTCAACAATGGATTTTGAACATTGTTTTCTGGATCTAGTACCTAAAAAATCAAATATTATATTATTCTTATACATGCTATATATTTAAGGAAATAAAATGTATTTCAACAAATGAAGGTGCTTAACCTACATATTTACTGAACCACGTAGCAAAGTGAGAAGTAATTTCTCGATTAACCTAATTGTTTGAAATGTCAGGTTGGAGATCCCTTAGAAAATTGTCGTACATCCTACATATGGGAGATTAACAGCAGGACGATTAATAATCATAAATGTCAATTGAACTTATAAAAGACATTGTAGAAACTTACTCTAAATATGGCGCGACCTCTTCACAATTTTTAAGGATATACAGATGAGCAGCATTAATGTCACGCTGCTCCAAGAAATATCCTTTTGATTTGCCACTAAATATGCCCGGATAGTTGAATATTGATATAGGAGGACTAGTTGAACTTCCTTCGCCCGAATCAACGTTTCTAGGCATCCTTGTCCTTCTCGTGTTAACTTCGTCCGGATAGAAATAAGAGGCAAAAGTGGAAGTCTCCTCTACTAAGTATGCTTCACAAATGGAACCCTCCACTCGTGCCTTGTTCTTGAATTTGTGTTTAAGGGAGTGCAGGAACCTATTACAGAGGGATACATACAAATAATTACTAGTTTTAGGGAAACCTAAACTACGCTCTCGTGTTCGTGAATTTCATATGTATTAAGTAAAATAGTTGATGTTGTTTACCTCTCAAATGGATACATCCAGCGGTATTGGACTAGGCCACCAACTCTTGCTTCGTACGGTAGATGAACTGGCAGGTGTTCCATGGAATCAAAGAAACTCGGCGGGAAGATTTGCTCCAGCTTACATAACAAAACAGGTATCTTGACTTCCATATCCTTTAATTGATTCACATTTAGTGTTGTCGATGTAAGCTCCCTGAAAAAGTGGCTAAGCTCAACAAGTGGGTTCCAAATTTACTTCGGTAATGCGTCGAACGCAATTGGAAGCAACCGTTGCATGAACACGTGGCAATCATGACTCTTCATTCCATGTAACTTTGCTTCCTTAATGTCAACACATCTACCCAGATTGGAAGCATACCCATCTGGTAACTTGAGTTCTTTAACCCACTTACAGACGGCCACTTTCTGTGCTTTGCTTAGTGTATAACTTGCCTTCGGTTTGATAAGTCTGCCACGACCACCGTCCTGCAACTGAAGCTCCTTCCGATTACAAATGTCAGCCAGGTCCAATCGGGCTTTATTTGTATCCTTTGTCCTCCCCTTGATGTCCATCACAGTGTCAAACACATTCAAAAACACATTCCTCTCAGTATGCATGACATCAATGTTGTGACGGAGTAGCTGCGTCCTCCAATACGGCAACCTCCGAAATATACTTTGTTTTGTCCAATTATGGTTGACGCCATAACCAGGAATATGTTCTCCTTGGGTTTCATGGACGAGCGGTAAGTACTGTACTCTGCGCCATACATTAGGACCAGTCAACCGTGGTGGAGGCGGTGTTGTCTCCGCACAACGCTTCTTGAATGCATTCTTGTTCCGCCTATAAGGATGATCTTCTGGAAGGAATTGACGATGACAATCAAAATATGAGATCTTTCGACTGTTTTTAAGCGTGAATGCCTTCGATCGCTCCATACATATTGGGCATCCAAGCTTCCCCGCGGTCATCCAACCCGATATCATCCTATAAGCAGGAAAGTCGTTGATCGTCCACATTAAAGCTGCTTTCATGATGAAATTCTGCCTCAAAGATACGTCATATGTCAACACACCATCATTCCACAGCATTGTCAACTCATCTATCAGCGGCTGCAAGTACACATCAATCTTACCTTTTGGATTAGACGGACCCGGAATTATGACTGTTAGGAACATAAACTCCCGCTTCATGCACATCCCCGGGGGAAGATTGTACGGAGTCAGGATAACCGGCCAACAAGAGTATGCTTTTCCAGACTGCCCAAAAGGATTAAATCCATCAGTAGATAACCCCAATCGGACATTCCGAGGGTCCTGCGAAAATGCCATATGAACCCTATCAAAATGCTTCCAAGCTTCTCCATCAGATGGATGACACAAGACATCTTGCTCCCTCTCATGCTCACTATGCCACCTCATGTGAGCTGCAGTGGCCATCGAAGAGTACAATCTTGTAAGTCTTGGCACGAGCGGAAAGTACCACATCTTTTTTAGCGACCTCTTCTTCTCAATGCCCATCCTAGTGGTTGTCTTATACCGATCCGCACCACAAAATCGACAACATGTTATGCTTTCCACTGAATCATCCTTATAGTACAACATACATCCATTCGGGCAACAATCAATTTTCAAACACCCCAGACCCAAATTTTCCACAGACTTCTTAGCATGATAAAAACTAGTAGGCATCCGATTGTCTTCTGGCAATGCCTTGGACACTGACCTGGTGAGGCGATTAAAACAACCTTCTTGCATATTGTAGTCAGATTTGATACTCAACCATTCCATGCACATCGACAACTCCGTGTACTCCCGATATCCTTCCCACAATGGAGATCGTGCAGCACTCAGCATATCATAGAATCTTTGAGCTTCGGGATTCGGATTCTCCTCTATGTATTGGGAACCCATTCCACCATCTTCTCCCCCATCTTCTTCTAGTACAACACCAACCGATGGTCCAGCATGATCCATTATCATCTGCTCGTATGGATTCAATTCTTCCCTCCGGTCACCACTTCCATAGTACGAACCTTCAACCACAATCGGGTTTAAGTCAGGCAACATCTCACCATGGTTACTCCACCAATAGTAATCAGGCATGAAGCCCTTCTCATAAAGATCGGCTACAACTCCATCCACGCTTTTGAAAGATTGACACTTGCATCTTTTGCAAGGACACCTCAATTGATCACCGCCCAGCCGTATAAATCTCTCCTGGCTAACAACAAACTCTATAACTCACCCACTCCAACTCTATACTCTTCCCTAAGACGTTTATTCCGATCCAACCTACGATACATCCATTTCTGATTCTCCGGAATATCCATTGCTGGAAATTAAATAGCCTGACCAATCCTACAATAACACTTATATATTACGGTGCATTCCAATAACTCCATCAATCTCGTTCTTATGACAAGATATGAACCTATCCCATTCGAGAAGAAACCTTTACCACACTCGGCTACTAATAGTTATTCCCATATTCAAATACCTTATACTTGACAAAATTTCGGCAGCATTTCCCATCGGTCTCCAAGTTACACGACTCGAGCACGGTGAGAATCACCGCGATCAAGTATGCACCAGGAGAACAAAAGGAAATGCATTAGACCGATATTTCAACAAGTATATAAGGCATTTGAACATTGAAATGACTATTGTACGAGTGTGAAAAAGGTTTTTTCCCAAACTGTCCCACTTGGACAATTCAAGATTCAATACAATGAGCATGCATACCTTGATAAGTTACGCATGCTCATTACTATTGAATCTCAAACAGGAAACTAAGGCTTTCGTAAATTAATTATTAACTCTAATAGAAAATAAAACCATTAACCTATAAATATTGCAACATTGTTGAGCTTATATAAATTACAGTGTAAATCAATACAAACTTAGATTAAATATTGTAGCAAACATCCTATTGAGCTCCGCTCTCCACTAACAAGTAGCAGTTAATTGTCAAACACATGCATAATTTCTAAATTATCAGCACACAACCAGCATCCCGCCTTTCGGACAGGATCACATCCTATTGAGCTCCGCTCTCCACTAACAAACAACACATATTGACAAAAACATGCATAAACATTAAATTATCAGCATACAATCAGACAAGATCACATCCTATTGAGCTCCGCTCTCCACTAACAAACAACACATATTGACAAACACATGCATAAACATTAAATTATCAGCATACAATCAGACAAGATCACATCCTATTGAGCTCAACTCTCCACTACCAAACAACACGATAATTCACATAATACATTACACTGAGTGTTCAGAGAACTTACCTGAGAGAGAAAACACAACCGAGCAAGGATAAGGGCAGGAGCCGGAGCCAACAGAGAGTAGAGGAATATAACAACAAGGACCAATCGTGCATAAATGAAATTAGTCATTTCAAATCAAATCACTATTCTATATATACAGAATCCAGTACAACTATTTATAAGACTAGAAACACATAAATTAATATAAAATAGAATCAACAATATACGGTTGCATAAAACATCTTTATATTGGTGCTGCTGGCAATTAATAGATGGGAAGTTTTTTGGAAATGTCATCAATAATTGCAATATGAATTAAAGCAACAGTTTTAAAGTTTTTAATAGTCCCAATAATATAGTTTGAAAAGAAAGCAGGAAGTTGAAAAGTGATGCATGCATGGGTCATTTGAATTAGTAAATGGCATTGGGAATATTGCACACCTTAATGCTAATGAAGCACCCTGTTGACGAATTTCCCTAGTACTGGAGTAGCGCTGCATTGCATAGCATACTTATTAAAATGATATGAATGATGTTGAATTGTTATTATGAAACTTGTTATGCTATATGATATACGATGCATGCTCGTCTTACTAACTGCATCCATGCCGTTATGCCGTTTAGTTACAATTAATGAATTTATTTTGTAATTTTATTTCACTTGTGACATTTTTTTTGTAACTTTTCAAAGCCATAAAAACACTCACGAGTGCAGGAATCTTGCCAAAGTTTAGTGGAGCAAGTATGAGGTTGGTTCCACCTAGACTTAGAGTTAAATGTTAGATATTGATAAATTTTTCCTAGTCTAGTTGTCGCCCAATTAATAAATGAATTGTAAAGGTGAAACAACATACATTATTAAAATAAAAAAATTAAATAAAAATAAATAAATTTATATTTAATCAAACAAGAAAAACAAGAGAAAAACATGGTAGGAAATCACAATTTATATCCAAATACTATCAGCAACCCTCGAATAAATTCTAAGCATGAGAAAAACAAGATTGAACACATGGAACGTTTAATTATATCAATCGAGAGGAACACAAATTCAGTAAGTGTTAAATTCTAATATTGAGTAACAACAAGCCAACATAGCATACCAAAATAATAAGGGTTTCATCATCCCCATTGTACAAGAAAATCTAAATAGAAAAACTCACAGGTAGCATCAATACTACCCTCATTGGTTATATGATAAGATCAATTTAGATTTAGCTCTAATGCTTTATGATTTATGCAAACACAAACATGAAAACCTCCCAGTCACCACCGTGTTCACACCATCGC
This sequence comes from Sophora flavescens, assembly GCA_030762895.1. Classification (NCBI taxonomy): domain Eukaryota; kingdom Viridiplantae; phylum Streptophyta; class Magnoliopsida; order Fabales; family Fabaceae; genus Sophora; species Sophora flavescens. The sequence goes on from CM061067.1 coordinate 79,218,534, forward strand.
AGACCACATCAGACACAGCTTCTCCCATTCATTTATATAAACACAAACACGAAAACATTTGTGAATGATAAAGAAGTATTTAAAATCTGACACATGTAAAAACGAAAATTAAATATCAAAATCCAACCACAAACCACATAGCTAAAGCAAAACACACAGAGTTTTCAACAACAAATTTGTTACCTGTATTTTGTGAATCCGCCGACAGCTAACGTATATCCCCAGTCCCCAAGCGAATGGATGAGAGAGACCTTAGAAACACATAGAGAGAGAGTAGCAGAGTGAGACAGAGAGAGATGTGAGAGAAACAGAGACAAATAGAGAGATGGAGTAGAGGAGACCTTACCTGAGCAGAGGGGATGATGGTGGTGACAGGAGGTGTCTTGTGGTGGCCGGAGCGCGCGGCTAGGAAGAGAGAAACAGTGAGACAGAGAGAGAGAGATGCGAGAGAAACAGAGACAGAGAGAGAGATGGAGTAGAGGAGAGCTTACCTGAGCAGAGGGGATGTCGACGGTGGTGACAGGAGGAGTCTTGTGGTGGCCGGAGCGCGCGGCGTAGAAGAGAGAAACAGTGGGAGAGAGATATGCGACGGATAAAATGAGGAAGAAGGAGGTTCTGTCGAATTTAGGGATTTCAGTTTTAGCGACCGAATTAGTTCGGTCGCTAATTCAGTCGCTAACATGGTTTGGTTGAATTTGAATTTATAATTTTAGCGACCGATTTAAATTTCGGTCGCTAACACGCGCTATTTTATTTATTTTACGCGTCGTTTAGCGACCGAATTAAAATCGGTCGCAAATATAAAGAAAGTTTGACCGTTGCATTTAATTCGGTCGCCATTTCGGTCGCTAACAATTCATAAATTTATGACTTTTACTTTCCTTTGTTTAGCGACCGATGTCTCTGCTACGCTCTATTTCGGTCGCAGAATCAACTCTAACCAGTGTTTCATGTAGATCCTACAATCGGCCGCTATTTCGGTCGCCAAAAGCAACCAAAATTTTCGGTCACTATTTTCGGTCGCTAAATGACCTTTTTTTTTGTAGTGGGATACCTTTTTTTTTTGTTGAAAAATTATAGCAAATTTGATTGTGCTTTTGGTCTGGTGTTTTGATGCTATCAGTGTTATCTGAAGCATAACAAAGTGCTTCTGAGGCACTAGTTTCTTTTTAATTTGTAGTTGAAAGAAAACTAAGCCTCAATTTCTGCTTCATTGTTTTAATTGTGTGAAAGTTTTATTTATTTATTTTTCTGGAAGCTCAATTTTTTAGTTATTGATCTTAATTAAAACAAAATAATTTTTAAATTTGGTTACTCATTGTCGAGGGCAGAGAAACCCGACCCCCGCCAGGTGGGGATGGGGATATATTTCCAACCCCGAAGGGAGGGCGGGTGAGGTCGGTTTTTTCTTTTTTAGGAAGTCGGGAGCGGGGGAGAGGAAGGTAAAACCCACCCCCGCCCTGCCCCGCCCTGCCCTGTTGTCAACCACTCAACCCTACTATCTTGCAGCAATCCCCTCATCTAAGAGGAGCATAATTGTCTATTCAAGACAAACTATATTCTTTATTTTGACTTTTTTTCTACTTTCTCTAATACCAAACAACTCAAAATCCATTCTTTTTTTCATCACTTTTTTCTACCCAAGTCCTTTCTTTCTTCTATAGTCTCTTTTTCCAATTTCTTCTTCAAACTAAACAAAGCATCAATGATTTTTTCATTGGTTCACGTAGACACCAAATCATAATCAACACATTTCTCTTTAAGCATATTTGATGAATAACATATAAGGCAGAATTTTGTATTCTTTTTTATAATCCCACAAAATGTTATCTCTGTGCGACATACCAATCAAAGGCTTGATGAGCAGATGTGTTAATAAGTTATCGTTTTATTTTCTCAAGTGACAAATTATCATTGATGGGGACAAAAAAGATGCTTACAACATGAGACATAAGATTTTTTTATTCCTTTTTGATATCTTCAAAGAACTTGCTTAAAAAAATCTTTAAAAGATTAATTTGCTAACACAGTACTGTTTAAATTAAGGACCCCTGTTTAAGAGTTTCCTAACATTATTAATAATTAATAAAAATTAATAATATAACAAAACGACCATTCATAAAAGTTCCAAAGCCAGTTTTTATCCGAGTCATTTGAGTCAAATCCTTCAAGTGGATGGGTCAATTATTTGGGCTAGCAGTGTGAACCTGTGATCAAATAATTTTCCTTTCCTTCAAGTGGATGGGTCAATTATTTGGGCTAGCCCGAAACAAACTCTTGAATATCTTCACGAGAAGATGTGGTCATATATATTTTTTCTCTTTCCTAAAATTTGTGTAAAATGAACAGAGTGGAGTCTGAGCTGGTTGATAAAATTGCTATGGATGTATTACAAAAGCTGGACTCTATAACAAGCGGGGGCCTAGAAAGACGCATAGCAACATACAAACAAATGGCACAGCAGAAGTTGGAGAAGTCCCTAAGGACTGGAAACCTGAAAGACATGGAAGAACTAATCACAACACTGTCCCAGCTTGGTGAGCTTAAATTGGAGAAGGCCCTACGCACTAATGATTCAAGTGTTTGGGAGGACCTTATGGCCACATACGCGCGTATATTGCAGCTTAAAATGGACAAGTTCGAGCGTACCATTAATGTAGATGACTTGGAAGATGTTAATGCTACAACGCAGCATGTAAGGCAGATTGAGAGAGAGCAATCCAACCGCATGCAGGGTTTCAGCGGCATATAGATGAAGTTGAAAGTTTTTAATTTGGGTCGGAAATGGTAATAGAAATATTCTGATATAACGGAAAATGTAATGCGTTCATGATTGTAGTCGCGATAGTAATTTAAAACCTTAAATCCTTAATTAATGAAGATTAATGGTATGTTTGATATAATCAATGGAGTCGCATTTAACATTGGAATAAGAATTTCTATATGTTTGTTGATGAAAAAGTTTCTAGAGATTTCTCGCAATTGTCTGTAATGATTGCGATTGTAATTTAAAACATACATATGAATGGAGTCACATTTAATACTGAAATAAGAAGTTCAGTTATATGTTTGTTGATGAAAAAAGTTCTAAATTCTATTTTATAAATTTAGGAAATTTCAATTTAGAAAATGGAAAGAGATTTTATATTATGATGATATAGAATTCTATTTGACATTAAAAACATTATTTTAATAATTTAAAAGCTTGAAATAACAATTTATATGAAGCAAAACAGTATCTTTCTCTCTTTTTTTTCGTCTGGTATATTTTTAAATGTCAATCAAACCCAAATTCACCAATTCCTCTAGATAAGCTTATATACGTGCTTAATTATTGAGAGAGGTATATTAATAACAAGGCAGAGAACCCAGAATTACATTCTTTGACAGATTAATACTTATTATATCTTAGTCACGTCGTTGATGAGAAATACAATTGTATCAATGCTATTCTATTTTCTGTCTGTATTTGAGACAAACAGAAGACATAATCCAAATCATATCGATCAAAAAGTTTTCGAAATATATATATATATATATATATATATATATATATATATATATATATATATATATATATATATATATGTAATCAGGTTGAATTTCCTTGCTTTCTCCACCCTTTTGTTTTGACCACACACCGGCCATAAGCTGCTGTGTTGGAAATTTATTCTTATTTAATTTACTATGCATGCAGCTGGCCTAAGCAAACAATAATAGTATATATATGTTAGTTCTATGTTATAGTTTTGCACCACAACTAAGTTCTCAAGTAATCTAAACCATGGCTAAACTTGTCCTTAAAACTGAAAACCCCTCAATGACTTTCCTTATGATCTTCCTCTTTTTTATGTTGCTACTCAACAATGTCAAGTCGGATTCACTTTCGTTTAGCTTCTCCAGTTTCACACCTAAACAAGGATCTGATATAGGTTTCCTTGGTGATGCCCGTCCAGTTGGTGGTGTTATACAACTCACAAGAAGAGATGGAACATATGGTTCTACTCTCCGCCAACACAGTGTTGGGAGAGCGGTTTACATTCCACCGGTGCGACTATCGGACAAAAGTAAAGGAAAACTCGCAGACTTTGAAACCGAGTTCTCTTTCGTGGTCGACACGCAAGGTTCACCAATCCATGGTGATGGGTTCTCATTCTTCATCATTCCCTTCGACGCTGACCCTAGAATACCTAAGAACTCAACCGGAGGATTCCTTGGATTGTTCAATCCTGAAACTGCTTTCAACTCATACCAAAATCAAATTGTAGCAGTTGAATTTGACAGCTTCGGAAATGAATGGGATCCTACACCTGTACCCATTGCTCCTCATGTTGGAATTGACATAAACTCTCTCCAGTCAGTGAAAACCGCAGAATGGCCTATTAATTCCGTTCCGGAAGGATCAATAGGAAAAGCTCGTATAAGCTATGACTCTAAGGCCAAATTATTGAGTGTCTTGGTTACATATCAACCAAACAGATTTGTTGGCCTCTCAGAAACCATTGATTTGGGAGGTATTTTGCCTGAATGGGTTAGAATTGGTTTCTCTGCTGCCACCGGTGATCAGGTTGAAACACACGACATTCTTTCTTGGTCTTTCATTTCACGTATCTAGAGACTTTCTTCCTAGAGGAATAATACAGTAATTGCATGGGTCTAAAGAAAAAAGTGTATATCATGCAATCAGAGCCTTAACAAGGCAATTTGGATCGTGCTGTTAAATTAATAATAATGTTATTTCTTGTTTTATAAAGAGTGTGGTGTATGTTTTGTCAATATTCCCTTTCAACTCTTGATTATTGTTTATTCCTCTTCCTTCGCAACCAAATACATTTTTCTCCTCAATTTGTACTTGTAAGCTTTGAGCGATCACTTTTTAAGATAGTAATATATATGAGAATAGATCGAGAGGGGTCGATGTAAGTCAAATGCATTCTTATATCTATGTATAAATTTTATTTGATAAATTTCTTATAAAACCATCCATGTTGGATTGATAACTCTCATTATATAGATCATGCATATCAATTTTTATTAAGTTAAAAAGTATATTATTAAAGGGTACAAGAGATACCCCAACTCATATACAAAGGAATATGGAATAAGCATCAGGATCGATGTAACTAAAATACTAGAGCTAAAATAATCCAGCATTTGTATTATTTAGACATACCCAAACCCACCATCTGAGAAAGAAATAACTAGTACATTCGGAAAAACAACCCAAGTAGAAAATATAGCTCCCTATATTATAACAGCACTAAACAACCAGAAAGCCCACTTAATTGTCAAAAATCAACCATATGAGCACGTCCTATGAGAATGATTCACTTCAATCTCCTGAAAAAGTCATGAAAGCCAAATAGGATCCAAACAAAAAGTCAATGATCTAATGCAACCCCACCACAACTATAAAAACCGTAAGACCATGAAGCACAGGCTGCCATACAATATCATTCGATCCTGCCAATACCAACAGAGACAAACAACATCCTCCAGTAAGAATCACCAAGTCTCCATAGAAGAAACCGAAATTGTTCCAAATCCTCAAAACCAAAAATGCATATAGCCGAGTATAACTTGACATAAATATTGATAGAGAAACCAAAAACAAAACCAGCCACATGAAAAGAACATAAACCAAAGAGATCTGAAAGGTATGAAAACTACAAAAATCCAGTGATCCCTCCTTTTTTTTTCCTTTTTTTTTTCTTTTCCTTTTTTTCCCGTTCTTTATTCTTTTTCACTTTTTTTTTTCTCTTCTCAACTGCATCGCCTGCAGCACCATTTTAGAAATGCTGAAACTAAAAACAGCATACATACTAGCAGCGGCACACATCACCAAGAGGAATGCAGTGATGAGAACCAAAAGAGTTCTTGCCCATATGCAGTAGCCAAAAAGTAAAGGCCCAGAAAAGCATGAAGAAAAAGATTTGTCAACCAAGTATTTCACATTAGGCTCAAGGATAAAAACACACACTCATCAAAGAACACACAAAACTGAAGAAAAAATAGATAAAAAAAGATCACTTGAGGAAGCAGGACCAGACCCAAGAGAAAGAGAATGAGACCAAATCCTCATATTAAACATATATCTAATCAAAGTCTAGCACTCACATTAGGAAATGTGAAAACAACCCTCACCAAAACACTCAAACGACACCAAAATAGGGAAAAGGAAGTTCCCCTCAGAAGATAAAAACAACACCAACAACCTTCCAGAGCTCACCAAATAAAATCCTCACAAAAAAACACTTTTTTCAGGACAAAGATAGCCTTAAACTGATAACCAACCTCTTGTTCAAACCTGCAAAAATAACTCAAGCAACTCTACAAATCATAAATAAAATCATGTTAGCCTGAGAAAAGCAAAACCGCATGTCACTTTATGTTTCAGTCTATCTTCCACTTTCAGCCTAAAACCACCTAGCCCACCCCATGACCCAAGATAGTTCACACAAGTTTTTAGGATTTCCTTCATCAGTAACATCCACCCTGTTAGATAATATAATGTTTTTATGCTTTTATTTATTTTTTAGTCCTTTTGCTTAGACATATATATATTTACTCTTTCCCATCTTTTTATTTGTTGATTTTTGGATTATTACAATGTATTGAACCCTATCACCCCTTTGTTCTCTCATCTCCTTCTCCCTTTTGTATGATGCATTGTTATTCTAATATGGTATCAAAGAGCTTATGCTTATGTTCCTGGTAGTCTCTCCATTCTCTCCAAATTCTGTTCACCTTGGTTGCCTCTGTACGTTTCTGTTTGGCTTTAAGTTGTTCACCATCATCGTTTCTGGGTTTTCATCTTCCGGCCATCTTTTTATCTCACCGCCCATATAGGTGCATTTGCCGTCCGCCGATCTGCTTTCCAACAAGCCATGCGCCGCCACGTGCTCCACGTGCTCCACGAGCCGCTACTTCTTTTCCGCGCGTGTGATCCACGCACCTGACGCATTTATGGGTTCGCGACCGACTCGCATTTTGACCCGCGAACCCGACTTGTTTGCGCTGTTGACCCGCGTTGCTGCCCTTTGACCTTGCTTGACAAGTTGACTCTTTGACCAGAGGCTTTGACTTGTTGACCAGAGCCTTTAACCATCTATTCTTGACATTTTTGACGTATTTTGGTGATATTTTTCCATTTTTGCAGTCAGTTTTCCTCAATTATGCTCCGATAGCACTATTATTTGAAGCTATTGTGTTGGAAAAAAAATTTACCAGAGTTTGACAACTTATTCTTGGCATAATCCCATTTGCAGTATCTGGGGTTAGAGGTTTAGCAGTTATTATTTTTGCAGCAATTAGAATTTCCTCTTCTCAGTTTGTGTTTGTTAGCAATGGTTTATGAAAATGATGATTCACCTCATGTTGGACATGCATATTCTCCAGAAAGCACTTCTTTTACAAGTTCTAAGGTATCTGTTCTTGCTTAGCAGTTCCAGAGGTTTCTCGTCACACAGCCACAAGCCACGTCTGCCTCCTCCAATATAGGTTTGCTCTCCTCTAGATCACTAGGTATATCTTCATCCATATGGATTCTTGATTCCGGAGCCTCTCATCATATGTCACCTGATTTTAATTCATTTGTGTCTTTACATCCCGCCCCTTTTATGCCAATCATGATTGCTGATGGCACTCCGATGTCAATAGCAGGCACTGGGTCTGTTTCTACATCTCATTTGTCCATTTCAGATGTTTATTACATTCCTAAACTACGTGTGAGTCTTATTTCTGTTAGTCAGTTATGTGATTCTGGTTATTCAGTTTTGTTTTCTTCCACCTCTTGTTATGTGCAGGATCTACAATCCCAGAGGCTGATTGGGACAGGCCATAGACAGGGGGACTTTATATTCTGGATGAGCTGAGAGTTCCAGATGTTGCAGCTTCTAGTGTTGACTTGTCTTCCTTTCGTTTGAATTCTTCATCCTCTAGTTTTTATTTATGGCACTCTCATCTTGGTCATGTTTCTTCTCCCCGTTTGAAATACTTAGCTTCTACAGGAGTGTTAGGAAAGTTGCAAACTAATGATATTTCTGATTGTTGTGGTTTCAAACTTGTTAAATTTTCTGCTTTTCCCTTTTGCAAAAGTGTCTCGTTTCTGTTGCACCCTTTGACTTGGTTCATTCTGATGTATGGGGACCATCACCGATTCTTACTAAAGGTGGATCTAGATATTATGTATCATTCATTGATGATTGTACTCGTTATTTTTGGGTTTATCATTAAACATCGTTCTGACTTCTTTAGCATTTATCAAATGTTTCGTGCCTTTGTTAAAACTCAACATAATGCTATTATCAAGTGTTTTCGATGTGATCTAGGTGGTGAATATACTCTTCATAAATTTTATGAGTTACTTGCCTCTGATGGGACCTTTCACCACACTTCTTGTACTGACACTCCTGATCAAAATGGAGTTGCTGAAAGGAAACATTTTCACATTCTTGAAACTGCTCGCTCCCTTCTTTTGTCTGCCTTTTTTCCAAATGAGTTTTGGGGGAAGCCGTCCTTACTGCAGTACATGTTATTAATAGAATTCCATCTTCTGTTACTTCAGGTTTGTCTCCCTTTGAAAAGTTATATGGCTATACTCCTGATTATTCAGCTTTGAGAGTCTTTGGTTCTACTTGCTTTGTTCTTCGTCCTCATGTAGAACGTAGTAAATTGTCTTCTCGCTCTGCGATATGTGTTTTTCTTGGTTATGGTGATGGTCAGAAGGGTTATCGTTTTTATGATCCGTCGAGTAAAAAACTTTATGTTTCACGTCATGTTGTATTTCTTGAGCACATACCATTTTATTCTATTCCTTATGATTCTCATAGCGTTACACGTTATGATCTCATTCGTATTGATCCTTTTGCCATGGATACAGATAATTCTAATACTTCTGATGTTGAGATTTTGTAGGGTTGACACTAGTAGTTGTACAGATCCAGATGTCCCTTCTGTTCCCACGGCTCCCCAAGCACCTGCTGAGATTGTTGATCCTCCTCCCTGTTATCCTCGACGTGGTCGTAAGTCCACTCACTTACCAGATTAGGTTTATTCCATTTATTCCACTTCTTTTGCTTCCTTTCTAACCTCCATTCACTGTTTGTATGAGCCCTCTTCCTACATGGAGTATATTCTTGATCCCCTTTGGCAGCAGGCTACGACAGAGGAACTTTCTGCTTTGCATTAAACAGATACTTGGGACCTTGTGCCCCTTCCTCCAGGAAAAAAGTGCAATTGGTTCTCGTTGGGTGTATAAGATCAAAACCAAGTCAGATGGGTCAGTTGAGCACTGCAAAGTTCATCTTGTTGCTAAAGGATTCTCTCAACAGTATGGTATGGATTATGAAGAAAATTTTGCTCATGTTGCTAAGATGACCACTATTCGTACTCTTATAGCAAAAGCATCTGTTCGCCAGTGGCATATTTCTCAAATGGATGTTAAAAATACTTTCTTAAATGGTGATCTTCAAGAGGAAGTTTACATGGTACCTCCACCAGGTGTTTCTCATAATCCAGGGGAAGTTTGTAAGTTAAAGAAGGCTCTCTATGGGCTCAAACAAGCTCCTCGAGCTTGGTTTGATAAGTTCTCCATTGTGATTGCATCTCTCGGCTTCCGTTCTAGTGATCATGATTCTGCTTTGTTTCTCAGGTCCACTACTCATGGTTGTATTATACTTTCCTTATATGTTGATGACATGATTATTACAGGGGATGATGTTGATGGGATTGCAGAGTTGAAATTACAATTAGCCCAACAATTTGAGATGAAGGATTTGGGTACTCTTTGTTTTTTCTTGGGGATTGAAGTTGCCTACTCTCCTAGGGGTTATCTTCTTTCTCAATCTAAGTATATTGGCAACATTCTTGAACAAGCTCGTCTTTCTGATACTCGAGCAGCATACACCCCTCTCGAGCTTAATGCTCGATATGTCTCCTCCGATGGTGTCCCTCTACCGGATCCCACCATGTATCGTACACTGGTTGGTAGTTTGGTGTATCTCACCATCAATAGACCTGATATTGCTTATGCAGTGCATGTTGTCAGTCAGTTTGTTGTTGCTCCTACTACAGTACATTGGGCAGTTATTCTCCGTATTCTTCGTTACCTTCGGGGCACTCAATTTCAGAGTCTTCTTTTTCCTCCTCCTCTTCTTTGGAGTTGCGTGCTTACTCTGATGCTGATTGGGCGGGTAATGTGACACCCTTCTACCCCGCATGTTAATATAAAACATTTACTTAAAAAGAGGTAATTATAAAACATGAATTTATTTGAAAAAAATAAAAACTTGGATAAAAATGTTTCGCATCTCAATAAAAACAACACGGAAATAACATAGTTTTAAAACAATAAAACATAAACAAGACAGATAAAGAAAAACCCAACCCCGATGTCACATACAGAGCTGGTATGACCAAAATCCGGATAAATCACAGAAACAAACTAAACAACTAACAAAACTAACATCTATAACTCAGCATTCTAACTAGAGTCGCGGCTCCTCAGAGTCACTCCTCCGCTGGCTGCTCACCGTCCTCTGCATAAGGAAATACATGCAACAACATAAACAGGAAAACAACAAGTAAGAAATCATGTAAACACAACGGCATAGGAATATGGAATAAGATGAACATACATCATAGCATGGCATAGGAATATAACAACATACAATATTTATACATCATATAATACCATAACAACATGTTAATCATCCAACATATGCTATGTGGTACAATGCAACCCTACTCCACTACTCCATCAATGCATGTGGATCCAACTAACTCAGGAAGTCAACTTCGGAGTTACATATCAGTATTGGCCAAAAAGCACCAACATCGGCAGTTCCCCAAACCATGGAGGAACCCCTTGGATAGCCGACGTATCATAACTGGATACGCCACCTCGGGGGCGCACGGTTCACCAAACCATGGGTGAACCACCCGAGACTTGGGTCAGATCATCATAACTAGGACGACCTCCCCTATGTTGAACATCCCCCTCAACATCCACTCCAATACTCTATGCAAATGGCACAACAACACACAAGGCAACCACCTCTTTTGCTTGGGCCTAAAAGCACCCAAGACTTATCACCAACATCAACATCAACACCTTAGACCCACACCATGGGGTCAAGGCCCCCTTGGCCAAAAAGCACCAAGGTCCAACATAACAACATCTCGACCAAAAAGAATCGAGAGCACTTTGGCCAAAAAGCACCAAAGTGTGACAACGTGCGGTAACCCATCGGGTACCGTGAGACACCCCGTCGTGTCCCTTTATGTCATTTAGTTTAAAACCTCATTATTTAATTACTTAATCGCAAGCTTAACGTCAAAATTACGTAAAAATTGAAACTTAATTTCTAAAGCAAATAGATTCATATAGAACAGAATATGAAAACATAAATATATTAAACATACTTAAAGCATCAAAGTTATCAAAACACTGTTTCAGGGCATCCCATCAATAGGATCCCGAACTGGTGCATAGTTATACAAAACATAAGCGGAAAGATCAAGCTTCACGACACAGATGCATTGACCATAACTAACTAGACCCTAATCGCCATGGGTCACAACTCGTACTCTGACATCTGGTTCGTAGGGAGTTCCATCCAACTCCTCCTGGTTACGTTCATCCACAGGGTCTTCTCGTATGGTTCCACAAGGAGACAAAATACAACATACAGAAATATACAGGGGATAAGAAACAGTTCTATCATCAAAAGCGGAAAAGAGTCATAGTAAACTATACAGTAATTATCACAGACACAACATCAGTCAAGTCATCCATCTTCCATAAAATTCTTATATCCATCCTACCCACACTCCTGCAACTAAAACTTGATACTGAAAATGGCTATGGTTTCCCTATCATAGTTATGGTTATCGGTCAGTCGTCCAAGCGACACGTCCCATTCCCGGGGCACATACTTGGTCATGGTGAGAATGCTCATGCAAAGCAATGACACTATAGCTGCACATTAAACCCGGTGCACACCCCGGACCGTGGGTGCTCATGCAAAGCAATGACACTATAGCTGCACGATTATCCCGGTGCACACCTTCACCATGGTAAGAACGCTCACGCAAAGCATGACACTATAGCTGCACGATGATCCCAGTGCACACCTCGTCCGCTCCCAGAGGTCCTCATGCAAAGCAACGACACTCGTAGCTGAACAAGTTAAGTTTACCCATTGGATGGTCCCACAAGGACTTCGGGTCTTGCATGTGTCCCACATACGGTTATAGAAACAACACAACTTATGAACCTCGCAGACTCCTATGGTCATAACCTAGTGCCTTAACCTCTCATCAAGACCTCAACACATGCTCTATGTCACAACACCTCTTTAACATATTTCATGTAGGTTAGGCACCTCTAAAAATCATCATGATCCTTACGCCCAAAACAAATCATCTCTTAGACCACATATATATTTTCGCTTAATCCACTAAGCATAAAGTAAATACCACACAGATCATGCATAACATCAAGTCAATCAAAGATATTTCAAAACATCAACATAGCACTAAATCAGTTCAATAAAGGTAATAAAACTCAAATCAACCATCAACAGTATAAACATCAACCTAATATCGATCAACCTACAATCCCCGAATCACCATGGATGTTTTATAAAAGCAATTTAAAGCAATTTATTCGACTTCTAGTAAGGTTTAGGTCGCCCTAATTACTACATAATCTACAACTTATCGATTCCGACGATAGGTTGATTCTTTCCCCCACCCGAGTTATCACCGAAAGCTCGAATTCCCAGCTCCTCATTATCCGACCACGAGGTGTTAACACCACCTTCAACCAAACAACATAAAAACAACTAAATCAAATAAACTCATCTATGTTCTCATTAGTTAGGTTCGGCCATTTAAATCTAATGAGGGTTAGGTTTCATTTCACGCTCTAAGATTTTAGATACTTAACTCTTAGGTTCTAGGTGACTTAGATAATTTGTTATAACTTGAAAATATTGAATAAAATCATCCAAACTCTTAGGTTAGGTTTCGGCCTTGTATAGTAAAATAGGTTAGAAAACTTTAAACCTTCCAATCTCTTAGATTTTGCATCCCAATGTATTAAGGAGCGCAAATCCATGATCATATTGAAAATAAAAGAAAACAAAATATCCTAGGTCCATAAACCTTAGGTTCGGCCATCATAGGATTTCTAGGCTAGAAATCTTTAAATAATCCAATCTTTTAGACATAGAATCCTTTAACATTAAGGAGCTTTAATCTATAATCATCTTGGAAAAAGAAAAAAAACCTCCTAGGGCCATAAACCTCATAGGTTCGGCCATCATAAGATAACTAGGTTAGAAATCTCTAAACTTTCCAATCTTTTAGACTTAGCATCCTAATGTCTTAAGGATCTTCAAGTCCATGATCATTTTGGAAAAAGAAAACTCAAACATCCTAGCTCCAAAACATTGATTTTCGGCCTAGCCTAGGAGAATGAGGAAAAGCCTTTTGTTTGATGAAAACTCTTAGGTTTGGCATCACAAAGTATTAAGAGGTCTAAATCCATGATCATAGTTAGAAAATTGAACTCAAGCATCCTAGGTCCAAAACCATATAGGTTTGGCCATCATTGGATAAATAAGCTAGAGATTTTAAAACCTTTTAAGACTTTAGATTTAAGATCAAGAGGGATCTAGAAGCTCAAATACATGATCATCTTTCAAAAAGTTGAAACAAAACTTCCTAGGTCACCATGTATAGGTTTCGGCCATCCTTGGAAATAAGAGGTAGAAATTTTTGTTTTATACAACCTCTTAGTATGTAAAAATATAAGTTAATACAAGACTATAGAAAGTGGTTTCAACTCAAAAGGATTTTTCTACAATTTTCTAGAGATTTTAGAAGTTGAAAACCCATTAAACACACTCAAAGAAAAAGTAGAGTAAACCATAAGGTAAAAGAAGTAACTTGCAAAAAGATTGACATAAGAGTATTACCCTTGATACAAGGATCAACTTTTGCGAAGAACATGAGTTGAAAAGATGAATAAAAATGCAAGCTTTATGAGTATGAAGTTTGAAGAGAAAGGAAGAAGATGAAGAAATAGTGTTTTTGGAGAAGGAAAAGTGAGTTGAAGAAAATGAAAGTGTGATATATAGGGAGAGAGAGGGCCACGGTTTTGAGGGAGAGAAATGAGTACTTGGAGGCCATGTTTTGAGTTATGTCATGTTTGGTTGGCAAAAGTTGAAAGGAATGGCTTAATTGATTATAAAATAGTAAATTTTGAAAAAAATGTAATGATGGTACTTTTATGGATGTGACATAAAGCTTCTACAACCATGCCTCATTTCTCTAACAAGTCACCTCATCTCTTTTATGTCCCCTAGTCTGCTCTATTTCGTACCCGGTTACAGTTCCGATTGTATATTCCCGACGTGTTTACCCGAATAAAATATTTCATTTTATTTTATTTTTGAACGAAAAATTTCAAAATAACAAAAGTTGAAGGAAACATGATAAAAACACTAACCGTCTCATTCACGGGTGAAAATTAGGTTTTCTTCTCAGTAAAGTTATACTGGTAGTGAAGACGCAGACCGACTTTCGTCTGAATTTTCAACCGAAAATTTTACTGTGACTTCATATGATAAGGTGGATTAGGAATATGATTTTATTTTATTAAAACAAAATATTTTCTACTTTCATATTAAAGTATAATTACTTATATTTTAATTGATTAAACAGTATAATGAAAATCAAGATGTTATATACTGGCTTAACCAGCTTATCAGTCTTTGTTATCTTAATTAATATTTGATTAAGTTATCTAACTTGCTATCATTTTATTAGTGTATTATTACATCATCTGGGCATAATTGGGGTAAACACCCATTTAATTCATTAATCTTAAGTTCTGACCAGTAGGGGGAAGCACGGGTGTACTAAACCCCCAGCACGGTCGTGCTGCCATTTAAGTGGAGCACGGTCGTGTTCATTGTCCTACACAGCCGTGCTCAATGCGCGGCCTATTTTCCAGAATTTAACTGTCGTGCTCCCTGTTCAGCACGGTCGTGCTCCTGGGCAGGGCCATACTGGTCTAGGCAGAATTTAACGTGTTATTGGAGTTTTGGCTCCCTAATTCACTCAAATCAGATCCTAGGGTCTTAACTAAAACATTCGACATGAAACTTCACCCCTCACTAACACAGTTCATGTCTTATGAAGCTTGGGGAATTAATCCCCCTAATTCCTATGTTAACTAAGAGTCCTAATTAAGTCAATTAGAGTCTTATTAACATATTCAACATAACGGTAACATCATCATCAACAACATATCCAGTCAATGTGATCAACATAATCCATGTCATAACAACATTCATAATCACGGGTATTCATGGGTATTCATGCCAATTCAACCAAAACTCATGGCATAAGACAATTCAATAGGCATACCACATCATGAACAACTCAACAATTTTAAAAAATAGACATACCAATTAATCTAATTAAACATATAAACAATTAAATCATACAACCAGGCAGATCATGGCATCAATACATTATAACGACAATAAACGGGGCTATGGAACCCCTCATCTTACGCTACTCTCTAGCCTAGTGTATACACTATTCTTCTCCCATACCTGGTAAGAGGTTCACGTTTCAAAAGAAGAAAGAAGATCCACTAGGGTCCCGTCTCACTAGCGCTTGTCTACGACCTCAAGGACGCCAAAAAGACACTTTAGTTCAACTCTAAGATCAAGAAATAAAAAGGAAGAGATCAAGAACTTGAAATAAAGAACACAAGGGACAAGGTGCACGATTTTTATCTTTTATAAAGTCCTAAACATCAAGCACAACGAACCCTTATTCGTAGCGATGTTCTCCTGTCAAGAAGCAATGAAAAACGATGTAAGAACGGGTTCCCTAGAGAGAGTTTTAGGGAGAAAAACCATAAGGATTCAAAGAGGAAGGAGGGAGGCAGTTTTATGAGTGTTGGGGTCGTGTAAACTAGGTTTAGGTCGAGTCTAATGGTATATATATGAGTTTGGGTCATAACGGGTTCCTATTTCAGCCCAAACTGTATACAGTTCGGTATTTTGACCATAACTTGAGCTACAAGTTTCCGATTGAGGCATTCTTGGTGTCGTTAGAAAGCTCGGAGAAATATCTACAAAGTAATACTAATGGTCAAATCCTAAATTGGACTCTAAGATGGTCAAAAGTTCGATGGAAATTTAGCGACAGATTTGGTAGTTATTCCTAGATAGGATCCTTAGGAGGTTATGATAAGATCTTAAGATATAAACAAAAAGAGGATGATCCAATATTGATAAGGAATCAAATCTGATTGGTTGAGGGGCTAAAATCTAAGAATAACACTATCTCTATTTAAATACTAGATCACACGATATCTTATCATATCATTCTTAATCGCTTATTACTAATAAAATCACATATCATATATTAACATATAAAATCAAACATTAAGAGACACAATCTCATATTAATGCAAATAATCATATATTAATATACATATTATCATATGCAATAATATATACACATATATATAAATATCAAACATAAATATACCAGAACTAACACATATAAACATAAGGGTGAATCTTGAGGTGTTACAATTACACCCCCCTTATAAAAATTTCGTCCTCGAAATTTCTATCACCTTAACTGGTTAAACGTTCATCAATTAGGCGTATACGTTAGGTTGAGTCCATGGACTTGGAGGCTCCAGCTCCACTATGCTTCCGCTGCGCACTCTCTGGTTCTGACTTTTCTCATTTACAGTTCCTGCTGAGGTGACCATATTTGCCACACTTGAAACAGATGATGTTCGGCTCCTTGCATTGATGGGCATAGTGACCTTCTCCACGTTTTCCAAATCTAACATGTTTAGGAGAATCCCAATCCTTGGGCTTACCTGCTGAGAACTGTGATTCCTTGCCATTTTGCTTGAAGTCTATGCCGATGACATTGTCTCACATCGTTCTTCTGATCTTCATCCTTACTGCTCTGGATCTCTAAACTTTTGCGGCTTGAGATCCTGGCCTCATAAGAATCCTCGAAGATTTTGCACTTGTTCACCAAGGTAGGAAAGACTCGGATCTCCTGATAACAAATGGCTTGCGTGCTTTCATCCCCCTACCAACCGCAGTCATTGGAGTAACTCTCAAGGACACATGATCACCTTCCTGGAATTCGAGCGCCTTCCTCCTTTTGTCATGGTAGCTCTTTTGCCTACTCTATGCCACTCTCATCTTTTCCTGAACCATCCCGATCCTTTATGTTGTTTCCTGGACTATCTCCGACCTTAGCGCCACACTATCACTAGGTTCACTCCAACACAAGGGTGTCCTACATCTCCTCCCAACTACCAGACTGTGCTAGCACACAAGCTCTCAACAAGTCCTCTAAGGACTAGATGGTTCTCTCAGACTGACCATCAGTCTGAGGGTGACAAGCTGAACTTAGCCTAAGCATGGTTCCTAAAGCCTCTTGCAAACTGTTCCAAAACCTAGAGGTAAACCTCGGGTCTCTATCTGAAACTATGCTAGAAGGTACACCATGTAGCCTAACTATCTCCCTGATGTACAGCTTAGCCAACTTTTCCAAAGAGTATTCCATGTTCATCGGGATGAAATGGGCGGACTTAGTCAGTCTATCCATGACAACCCTTATAGCCTCAAAACCAGCTGGAGTCCAGACACCAAATCCATGGAAATACTGTCTCACTTCCATTTTGGGATACTTAACGGTGGTAACTTTCCTGATGGCGTATGGTGTTCTATCTTAGCCTTTTGACATACTAAACAAGCATACACAAACTCAGCCACATCTTTCTTCATCCTATGCCACCAAAACATGCGCTTTAAGTCCTGATACATCTTAATGGCACTTGGGTGCACACTCAGTCCACTCCTATGTCCTTCTTCAAGGATCAGCTTTCTAAGCTCTGGGACATCTGGTATACAGTCTCTATCTTTGAACCTCAAGACTCCATTGCTTCCTTCCTTAAAACTAAGGTCTCTACCTTGCGCAAGCAACTGTCACTGATCTAAGAGAAACTTTTCTAACTTCTGACCTTCTCTAATCTGATCCATCAAATATATGGTAACCTTCAAGGTTCCAAGCCTAATGCTTTTAGGGGTAACTTCCCAAGCTAAACTCATGTCTCTAAACTCCTCAATATATCCATCTCCCTAACCATCAAAGCGGAGATGTGCAAGGTTTATTCTACTTAAGGCATCGACCACTACATTGGCCTTTCTTGGGTGGTAGGTTAGATCAAACTCATAATCCTTTAAAAATTCCATCCACCTACGCTGCCTCATATTCAGCTCCTTTTGATTAAAGAGATACCTCAGACTCTTATGATCACTAAAGACCTCAAACTTCGCTCAATACAGGTAATGCCTCCAAATCTTTAAAGCAAACACCACAGCTCCTAACTCTAGATCATGGGTAGGTTAGTTCCTCTCATGGGTTTTCCAATTGCCTAGAAGCATAAGCCATTACCTTACCATCTTGCATCAACACTCCACCTAAACCTTGCTTGGAAGTATCGTAATATACTACGAAAGGTTTACTAGGATCGAGCAACACTAAAACTGGTGCTGATGTCAACCTATTCTTAAGGGTTTGGGAACTCTCTTCACACTTAGAGTCCCACACAAACAACTATCCCTTCTTGGTGAGACGGGTTAAGGGTAAGGCTAACTTAGAGAAACCTTCTATGAACCATCTATAGTACCCTGCTAAACCCAAGAAACTCATAATATCGGTCATTGACTTTGGCGTTTCCCATTGGAGCATCGTCTCAACCTTAGCCGGATCGACAACTATCCCACCTTTTGAGATCACGTGACTTAAGAAACTAACCTCTTCTAACCAAAACTTGCACTTAGACATCTTGGCATACAACTGCTTCTCCTTAAGGGTCTGTAAGACAACGCTCAAGTGCTCATCATGTTCTTCCTTAGTCTTAGAGTACACTAAGATGTCATCTATAAAGACCACCCCAAACCTATCCAAGTAAGGGTGAAAGGTCATGTTCATGTAGTCCATGAACACATCAAGGGCATTGGTCACACCAAAGGGCATAACCAAGTACTTATAGTGACCATAACGCGTCCTAAACGCTGTCTTCGGGATGCCTTCAGACTTAACCCGAATCTGATGGTACCCTGACCTCAAATCTATCTCCGAGAAAACACAAGCTCCGATCAACTGATTCATAAGATCATTAATCCTAGGGAGGGGATACCGATTCTTAATGGCACCTTGTTGAGCTTCCGATAGTCGACATGCAACCTCATACTGCCATCCTTCTTCTTTACTAGCAACACTGGCGCTCCCCCATGGGGACACGCGAGGCCTAATGAACTACTTCTTCATCAGGTATTCCAACTCTTCCTTCAACTTAGCTAGCTCTAGAGGAGACATCCTATAGGGTGCTATGGAGATTAGGCCAGTGCCAAACACTAAGTCTATGGCAAACTCAATATCTCTCTCTGGGGGTAAGTTATAAACATCCCTCGGAAACACTTCTGGAAAGTATCGCACAACAGGCAAGCTGGCGACATCAGGAGGGCTGCTCTCTACTTCCAGGGAAGCTATCATCATGTACACTTGGGCTTCGCCTTTCATCGAAGCTTGAAATTGGCTGGCAGAGAGAAGGTCCGGATTCTTAGACTCCGCTGGAGTTCCTGATGCGTGATTTTTAAGAATATAAATAAAGGCAAGTGCACCTCGTCGCAATCAAGTAATACGGTGGTGAGACCGGTTATCGTATCCACAGGGATTGGTTGTCAATTACCAATTCACAAACTCAACAGCTATTTAGACTAAAATAAAGTATGAGAGATCAAAACAGAAAATAAAGAAAGCAAAACAATATTTTTGGTCTTTTGGGAATTATATCGAACACTTGGAAGGCAAACAGAGATATGGCTAAGATTGTTAGGGTTAGACTACACTAATCCTCCCTTAATTGCAATGAAATGGTTATCAACACAAGTCCTACTCCAATTATGACAATCAAGTCTTTTCTAAAGTACTCAAGCCTAATGTCTTAGGTGCATTGAGCCTAAAACCCCAAATCAAACCCTAATGTCTTAGGTGGATTAATCTGTGATTTTGCATTAAGTCAAGATTTATAAGATTGCAAGCATTCAACACCTATGTCTAGATTCTTGAACTACTTGGCATATGATTCATGAGCATGCCTTAACACCAACCTTTCAGTCATCTATCAAAGCAACATATCATTCCTATGGGTAGCTAATCCAAGGAAAGCATTAAGAACAGAATCACATACTCATAAGGAAATAGAGACTTGCATTAAAACACCAAATCAATTACAACAAGTTCAGAAAAGTTACATCTAACCCCAACAATGGGGATTTAACTACTCATGATAAAAGGAAATACAAAAGAGAATGAGAAAAGGGATGGAGAACACTCATAGACAAGCTTCCTCCATTCCCAGAGCAAGGAAATCTCCCCTTCTAGGGCTGGAACCCTATCTCAGCCGCAGCCTCCAAGTCCCCAAGTGCTCTCTCCACCAAAAAGCTCTTTTTTTAGGTTAGAAGTTAGTCCCCTTTTCTGTTCATCGCAGCCCTATTTATAGATCAGTATCGCGTCACGGCCGTGATGGTTTCTGACTTGGGCGAATTTGCACAAAATGGTCACTCGCGAGGCGAGCCCTTTGTTCGCGACGCGAATCCTAGGTCACGGCCGTGATTCATATCACGGGCAGGCCGTGACAGTCTCTGACTTTTGCCTTCTGCTCTGCTTGATCACGGCCGTGATGGTCATCACGGGCAGGCCGTGATGAGCTCTGTTTGGCTCATAATCTTCACTTTTCAAGCTCTTTTTCATCCAAGCTCCACCAAGGCTGATTTCTGGGCATTTTTCCATTAAATCCTGCAAAACAACACCAGAAACCACCTCATCCGTTCTAAAGGAAAAACTATACAAAATCAACACTAAATTGGCCTAACTATATGCAAATGCATGCAGAAATGTACATGGAAAATGAGGTGAAATCACACTCATCAAATCACCCCAAGCTTAAGACTTTGCTTGTCCTCAAGCAAAAACTAAGGCCAGAAGAGATAAACAGTCAAAGCATGGATAGTGAACCAAGAACCCGAGTAAAATGATCCAAGTAACAGGCAATTCAAACAATTCAGCAAGAGACAATCAATTCAAGTCCAATTAGGGCTTAAGTTTCCTAGACTCACATTCTCACTGATTCGGGCACTCTTGCTCACTTGAAGCTCACCCCAAGCTTGTTTATTTGCTTGGCTCTCTTTCTTGCCTCACTCACTCAAGTGTTCAAGTATATATAACAATTCGCTCCATTTTCCTCAAGGAATGATTCCTACCAAATGCTTGACTATCAACCAAATCTCCACTTTATTTATGAAAACACCTAAGAATCAAGAGGTCTTTATTTGGTTGTAACGTGGCCATGGGATTAATCTTTAGGTGGGGATAACAAGAAAGGGATATTTCAAAAGGCTAAACCAAGTATCAAACATTTCAACACAAGACACCTTCTAAAATACCTTCTTGGGTTTTCAATACATTTTCCACCTTTCTTTTCTTTTTTTCTTTTTTTTTCTCACTTCTCTTTTTGTCATCCCCTTCTCTATTTATTTTTCTTTTCTTTCTTTTTTTTTCCTTTTATTTGGAGAAGGGGAGATTTTTTTTTTTCAACTCAAGAGAATTATTTTTTTTCTGATTCTTTCATCCCAAACTTTCAACTACCTGTTTACCCTTTTGTACTACTTTAGAAGGTCCCTTGTCAAACATATTTATCAAAACATTTCAGGGTACCAAGAAAAGCATTTTATTCATTCAGGCTCAAAATTGGGCAACTAAGGGATAGCATTTCATCATTCAAAGCTCAGGAGGCCAGAAGAATACCTATTGCCTCAATCATTTTCAAAAATGTTTTCAAAAAATTTTAAGCTTTAAAATGGTTTTAAGTCAAGTTCTAGAGAAAACAAACCAAGAGGAATAACACTCAACACAGAGAATGGGGGCAGATTTAGTGAGTACCCCCTAATGGCTCAAAAGCTCACATTTATCAGTTCAAGAACCAGTAAAAAACACAAGTCTAAAGAAACATATGCTAATCATCAACTATCCAAGATCATCTCAAGCATATTCATTTGCAGCCATATTACAAGAATAAACAGAATTGGGTTCAAGAATTCACTATCACAAAAAAATTGGCACTTAGCTCTCACAATCATAAGCTCAATCTAAGCAAGGGTAACCGAATCATGCGATCATGCAAACTTAAGCCTATATGAATGCAATATTTACAATGCAAGCAAAAAGATTACCCCTACCCCAAGCTTAAAGATTTACATTGTCCCCAATGTAAACAATCAAGTTGGAGAGGAGAGAAGAAAAAATAAAATAAAACAAAAGAAAAATGGAACGGCTTACCGAGGCGGTAGCGGTTGCTGACTTTGCTTTTTCTTTGCCCCTTTTGCTCTTCTCCTTGTCTTCTTGCTCTACCTTCCTTATTATCCTGAAAACACTTGACAAATTGACAATTTATTATTTTCCTCTTGAGCTTCTCAAATTATTCAAGAGGTTGAAAATCAAAAACAAAAACTAACTAAAGAGAAGGGTTAAGAAACTTGGGTTGCCTCCCAATAAGCGCTTCTTTAACGTCACTAGCTTAACTTATTAAGAAGCATCCACCTGGATCCCATAACCTGTGGTATAAGGACCAAGGGATGCTAATCATGTGAGATCCTTCACCTGGATCCCACGGTTTGCAGCAAAAATGTGGAAGTGAGCGCTCGAGATTCATGCTGACTTCTTCAAATGGGAAGCGCTTTTCAATTCCTCTCGGGTCAAAGATGACCCCTTTATCAACAAAATCTTCCCAATAAAAATGGGGTTCAACCTCAGGCAAAGGCATGAACTCCATTGTTGACTGCTTTAAAGTGTGAGGTGGCAAACAGGTCGAGAGGATCATTGGTGCTGTTCTGGCTTCTGTACAATCTTCACTCTCAGCATTGCCAAATCCATCACCTTCCAAATATGCAGAAATCTCCTTACAAACCACACAAGTGTTTCTCCCATCACATTCCACACATGCATTGGAACTAATAGCATCATCTAATTCCAAAAGTTTTTCATCATCTCCAAGCATGGTGAAATAGATGTCCTCCAATTGCCTCTTCCTTTCAGGCTCTTTAGTCAAGGATTCAATGGGGGATGGGGCAACTTTGTTCTCACAAACTGGTTCTTCACTTCTTGACTCGGCTGCCCCCACTTCTTCTTCTTCCTCATCATCCATTTTGGCATCATCTTCATCATCATACGTTATTGCATCACCTTCATCATCATCCATCAAGTTCCCTTTTGACATTCCGGATAGTTGGTTAGAGATTTTCTCAATAAGTACCCCTAAACTTCGGATGGTGTCTTCTTGATTCTTTAATTCTTCCATTGTTGTTGCCATGAAGTTCTCCAAAACAGCCTCTAAGTGAGGTCGACTATCCGGGATAGGTTGCTCAACCTCGACTGGGAATGCGGATTTGAAGTTCTCCCAAGCAACTTCCAATGGGGATGGCTCATCTTGATATGAAGGTGTGGAAGATTCCCAATGTTCCACTTGCTCAATCCAAGTATTGTTTGGAGGTTTCCCCCACCATGGAGTGTAAGTGTTGGGAAATTGATTTCCCCATTTAGAACAACCTACCATTGGTGGAGGAGAGACAGTTGCCCTTGACAGCTCATTACTCACTTGTTGGATGTTTACGGCTAATTGCAGCATATCTACCCGCAGCTGCAGCTCAGATATCTCCACTTCTGCATCAGATGGTTGATAGTAATTGTAGTCCATGATCCTGTCTAATCAATTTTTCACCTCACAGACAATTAAGCCCAAGATTAAAGAAACAAAAAAATCAAATATATACAAAACTAACAAAAGAAAGAGATCAATTATATACAGAAAAATAAAATAAAAAATGTCTAAACTAGTTGTCTCATTTGTTACTACTGATATTGACAAAACCAATCCCCGACAACGGCGCCAAAAACTTGATGTGTGATTTTTAAGAATATAAATAAAGGCAAGTGCACCTCGTCGCAATCAAGTAATACGGTGGTGAGACCGGTTATCGTATCCACAGGGATTGGTTGTCAATTACCAATTCACAAACTCAACAGCTATTTAGACTAAAATAAAGTATGAGAGATCAAAACAGAAAATAAAGAAAGCAAAACAATATTTTTGGTCTTTTGGGAATTATATCGAACACTTGGAAGGCAAACAGAGATATGGCTAAGATTGTTAGGGTTAGACTACACTAATCCTCCCTTAATTGCAATGAAATGGTTATCAACACAAGTCCTACTCCAATTATGACAATCAAGTCTTTTCTAAAGTACTCAAGCCTAATGTCTTAGGTGCATTGAGCCTAAAACCCCAAATCAAACCCTAATGTCTTAGGTGGATTAATCTGTGATTTTGCATTAAGTCAAGATTTATAAGATTGCAAGCATTCAACACCTATGTCTAGATTCTTGAACTACTTGGCATATGATTCATGAGCATGCCTTAACACCAACCTTTCAGTCATCTATCAAAGCAACATATCATTCCTATGGGTAGCTAATCCAAGGAAAGCATTAAGAACAGAATCACATACTCATAAGGAAATAGAGACTTGCATTAAAACACCAAATCAATTACAACAAGTTCAGAAAAGTTACATCTAACCCCAACAATGGGGATTTAACTACTCATGATAAAAGGAAATACAAAAGAGAATGAGAAAAGGGATGGAGAACACTCATAGACAAGCTTCCTCCATTCCCAGAGCAAGGAAATCTCCCCTTCTAGGGCTGGAACCCTATCTCAGCCGCAGCCTCCAAGTCCCCAAGTGCTCTCTCCACCAAAAAGCTCTTTTTTTAGGTTAGAAGTTAGTCCCCTTTTCTGTTCATCGCAGCCCTATTTATAGATCAGTATCGCGTCACGGCCGTGATGGCCATCACGGCCAGGCCGTGATGGTTTCTGACTTGGACGAATTTGCACAAAATGGTCACTCGCGAGGCGAGCCCTTTGTTCGCGACGCGAATCCTAGGTCACGGCCGTGATTCATATCACGGGCAGGCCGTGACAGTCTCTGACTTTTGCCTTCTGCTCTGCTTGATCACGGCCGTGATGGTCATCACAGCCAGGCCGTGATGGTCATCACAGCCAGGCCGTGATGGGCTCTGTTTGGCTCATAATCTTCACTTTTCAAGCTCTTTTTCATCCAAGCTCCACCAAGGCTGATTTCTGGGCATTTTTCCATTAAATCCTGCAAAACAACACCAGAAACCACCTCATCCGTTCTAAAGGAAAAACTATACAAAATCAACACTAAATTGGCCTAACTATATGCAAATGCATGCAGAAATGTACATGGAAAATGAGGTGAAATCACACTCATCAGTTCCAAAAACCAAGGTCTTATCAAAACAGATAAAGGGAACGTGGTTGGAAGATAACCAGTTGAACCCAAGAATAACATTGAGCCGTTTTAAAAAAAAATAAGCGCACAAGATCAGCTGTAGAGTTCATATTATCAAGAGATAATAGAACAACCTTCCTAAACACAAGAAGCACCCGAAGGCTCCTTGGATCGTTCAAGACAAACCGCCAAATGCAGTAAGTCAAGCCAAAGCAAAGCTATAGGTACTTAGTACCACGTAACATTGTCTATATAAATATAGACAATTCAAACAAGAGTCACACAACAGACTCGTACCACGTCCGGATAGGGCCGAACTGCTCTAATACCACTAAATGTGACACCCTTCTACCCCGCATGTTAATATAAAACATTTACTTAAAAGAGGTAATTATAAAACATGCATTTATTTGAAAAATATAAAAACTTGGATAAAAAGGTTTCACATCTCAACAAAAACAACGTGGAAATAACATAGTTTTAAAACAGTAAAACATAAACAAGACAGATAAAGAAAAACCCAACCCCGATGTCACATACAGAGCTGGTATAACAAAAATCCGGATAAATCACGGAAACAAACTAAACAACTAACAAAACTAACAACTACAACTCAGCATTCTAACTAGAGTCGCGGCTCCTCGGAGTCACTCCTCCGCTGGCTATTCACCGTCCTCTGCATAAGGAAATACATGCAACAACAGAAACAGGAAAACATGGAGTAAGAAATTGTGTAAACACAACGGCATGGGAATAGGGAATAATATGAACATACATCATAGCATGGCATAACAATATAATAACATACAATATTTATACATCAACATATAATACCATAACAACATGTTAATCATCCAACATATGCTATGCGGTACAATGCAACCCTACTCCACTACTCCATCAATGCATGTGGGTTCAACTAACTCAGGAAGTCAACTTCGGAGTTACATATCAGTATTGGCCAAAAAGCACCAACACCGGCAGTTCCCCAAACCATGGAGGAACCCCTTTGATAGACGACGTATCATAACTAGATACGCCACCTCGAGGACGCACGGTTCACCAAACCATGGGTGAACCATCTGAGACTTGGGTCAGATCATCATAACTAGGACGACCTCGTCTATGTTGAACACCCCCCTCAACATCAACTCCAATGCTCTATGCAAATGGCACAACAACACACAAGGCAACCACCTCCTTTGCCCAAAAAGCACCAAGGTCCAACATAACAACATCTCGACCAAAAAGCATCGAGAGCACTTTGGCCAAAAAGCACCTAAGCGTGACAACGTGCGGTAACCCATCGGGTACCGGCTTAACCAGCTTATCAGTCTTTGTTATCTTAATTAATCTTTAATTAAGTTATCTAACTTGTTATCATTTGATTAGTGTATTATTACATCATTCGGGCATAATTGGGGTAAACACCCCTTTAATTCATTAATCTTAAGTTTTGTCCTGCACGGTCGTGCTCAATGTCCTACACGGTCGTGCTGCCACTTAAGTGGAGCACGGTCGTGCTGCCACTTAAGTGGAGCACGGTCGTGCTCACTATCCTGCACGGCTGTGCTCAATGCGCGGCCTGTTTTCCAGAATTTAACTGGGAGCACGGCCGTGCTCCCTATACAGCACGTCCGTGCTCCTGGGCAGGGCCATACTATTCTGGGCAGAATTTAACGCGTTCTTGGAGTTTAGGCTCCCTAATTCTCTCAAATCAGATCCTAGGGTCTTAACTAAAACATTCGGCACGAAACTTCACCCCTCACTAACACAGTTCATGTCGTATGAAGCTTGGGGAATTAATCCCTTAATTCCTATGTTAACTAAGAGTCCTAATTAAGTCAATTAGAGTCTTATTAACATATTCAACATAATGGTAACATCATCATCAACAGCATATCCAATCAATGTGATCAACATAATCCATGTCATAACAACAACATTCATAACCATGGTTATTCATACCAATTCAACCAAAACTCATGGCATAAGACAATTCAATAGGCATAGCACATCATGAACAACTCAACAATTATAAAAAATAGGCATACTAATTAATCCAATTAAACATATAAACAATTCAGTCATACAACCAGGCAGATCATGGCATCAATACATTATAACGACAATAAACGGGGCTATGGGAACCCCTCATCTTACGCTACTCTCTAGCCCAGTGTATACACTATTCTTCTCCCATAACTGATACGAGGTTCGCGTTTCAAAAGAAGAAAGAAGATCCACTAGGGTCCCGTCCCACTAGCGCTTGTCTGCGACCTCAAGGACGGCAAAGAGACACTTTGGTTCAACTCTAAGATCAAGAAATCAAAAGGAAGAGATCAAGAACTTGAAAGAAAGAACACAAGGGACAAGTTCCATGAATTTGGCCTTTTATAAAGTCCCAAATAGAAAGCACAACGAACCCCTATTCGTAGCGATGTTCTCATTTCAAGAAGCAATGAAGAACGGTGCAAGAACGGGTTCCCTAGAGAGAGTTTTAGGGAGAAAAACCATAAGGATTCAAAGAGGAAGGAGGGAGGAAGTTTTATGAGTGTTGGGGTCGTGTAAACTTGGTTTAGGTCGAGTCTAAAGGTATATGTATGAGTTTGGGTCATAACGGGTTCCTATTTCAGCCCAAACTGTATACAGTTCGGTATTTTGACTATAACTTGAGCTACAAGTTTCCGATTGAGGCGTTCTTGGTGTCGTTAGAAAGCTCAGAAATATCTACAAATTAATACTAATGATTGAATCCTAAATCGAACTCTAAAATGGTCAAAAGTTCGATGGAAGTTTAGCGACAGATTTGGTAGTTATTCGTTGATAGGATCCTAAGGAGATTATGATAAGATCTTAAGATATAAACAAAAAGAGAATGATCCTATATTGATAAGGACTCAAATCTGATTGGTTGAGGGGCTAAAATCTAAGAATAACACTATCTATATTTAAATACTAAATCACACGATATCTTATCATATCATTCTTAATCGTTTATTATTAATAAAATCACATATCATATATTAACATATAAAATCAAACATTAAGAGACACAATCTCGTATTACTGCAAATAATCATATTTTAATATACATATTTTCATATGCAATAATATATACACACATATATAAATATCAGACATATATATACCAGAACTAACACATATAAACATAAGGGTGAATCTTGAGGTGTTACAGGTAACCCCACTGATCGTAAGTCTACCACATGATTTTGCATTTTTCTAGGAGATTCTCTTATTTCTTGGAAGAGTAAGAAGCAAGACATTGTCTCTCGCTCTTCTACAGAACCTGAGTACCATGCTATGGCATCAACCATTGCAGAAATAGTTTGGTTGCGTTGGTTACTTTCTGATATGGGTGTCTCCCTCTCTGGACCGACTTCTATGTACTGTGATAACATGAGTGCTATTCAAATCACCCGCAATTCTGTCTTCCATGAATGCACCAAGCATATTGAGATTGATTGTCATTTCACTAGACATCATTTCCAGCAGGGGACCCTCATTTTACCTTTTGTTACTTCATCCATGCAACTTACTGATCTGTTCACAAAATCGCATTCCGCTCCCTGTTTTCGTTTTTTGACTAGCAAACTCTCGATGCTTCCTATTGATGCATCGTGGGTTTGAGGGGGGATGTTAGATAATATAATGTTTTTATGCTTTTATTTATTTTTTAGTCCTTTTGCTTAGGCATTTATATATTTACTCTTTCCCATCTTTGTATTTGCTGATTTTTGGATTATTACAATGTATTGAACCCTATGACCCCTTTGTTCTCTCATCTCCTTCTGCCTTTTGTATGATGCATTGTTATTCTAATACACCCAAAAAAGGACAATTAGAGAAAATGTGATTCTTAGGCAAAAAAAGGCAGCTTAACTCTACTTCACCACATGGATTTAAGAACACCAAGGATACATTACAGTACCCACCCAAAAAATCCGGATCCAAGAAATATCAGTCAAGTTACATAGACTTTGAGGCTAGAGCATACATTCCATTGGGAAATTACATCAATATGAGAAGAAGAAAGTAGAACATGTTTTTGTTTCAACCAGTGGCAAGAACGATATTTAATATGGTCCAACACGTTTAATAGATCAACTACTTCTTGTTGAAATATTTTCCTGTTTTTGGCTAACCAAATAGACCACACCGTTGCAAACCAAGGTACCATCCATATCTTCTTCAATTTCTTACCCCTCACCAAACCAAGATGATTCTTAAATTGCATTTTTGACTTAATAGGGAGAGTTACCTGAAAACCCAGTCATCCGTATACCTTACCCCAAACTAGGAAAGTCTTAAGGCAATTAAAGAGAAGGTGAGACACATATTCCTCTCCTTGTTGACATAGTACACAAGCCAGGTTTTTTCCATTACAAATATTTCTTCTCATTAGGTTTGTCTTAGTAGGAATTCTGTCAAGCATCTGCCATGTGAAAGTCAAAACTTTAGCCGAAACACGGTTTGACCAGAACCTTTCAAAAAAAGCATTATTTGGGGAATTCCAAGGGTTAGGTAAATCTTGAGAGCTTTTCAGAATCCTCAAATATGTTGATTTAAAAGAGTAGAGACCATCAGAAGTACCGCTCCACCGCCAAATATCCTCAATTACTTCCTTAACCCCTTATATGACAAAACATTAATTCCTTTAATAGATCCTCCTCCCAAACAAACAAGGTCCTTCTCCATGTTATATTCCACTTCCATCTTTCATTATTCCAAAAACCCAGATCGGCCACCCTAGCATTTTTATTTTCAGTAATCTAGAAGAGTCTCTCAAATCTCACCCTAAAGGACCAATTTCCAGCCCAAGGATCAAACCAGAACAAGGTATATTCCCCGTTCCCTTTTCTTTTAGACAAACTCTCATAAAACCAAATTGGCTCTTGAGTCGTCAGGGCTAATCTCTTTAGGTCTTTCCACCAAACTGATTGTAAAGAAGTTGTCACCCCCCTTTGAGAATTCTGCCAAGGGTTAAAAACATCCCCATATCTCTCTTTCACCACCTTTAATCATAAAGATTCCTTTTCATAAAACATTCTCCACTTCCATTTTCCCAGCAAACTCAGATTGAATATCTCTAGATTTCTCACCCTCAGTCCCTCTTCGATTTTTGGCATACATACCACCTCCCACTTCACCCACACAATCCTTTATTATCTTCTGACCCACCCCAAAGAAAGGAACACTGGATCTTTGTTAAATTTCTTATCAAATTTTTAGGAGCTTTCATAAAAGATAAGTAGTAGACTGGTAAATTTGATAAAACAACATTTATAAGCACCACCCTCCCATCCAAAGAAATATGCCTGGCCTTCCATGGGGATAGTCTTAATTTGAATTTTTCAATAATGGGTTCCCAAGTAACCACCTTTTTTGGATTTGATCTATTTGGTAATCCCAAATAATAGGAAAAGTCCCCACCTTACAATTCAGAAACTCAGATGCTACATACAAAAATTCATCATCTACATTCAGCCCCATGATGCTACTCTTTTGAAAATTCACTTTTAAACCCGACACCAGTTCAAAGCTACGGAAAATTGCCTTCAAGGTCCAAAGGTTTTCAAAAGTCGGCTCACCTAGCAAGATTGTATCATCTGCGAATTAAAGGTGTGAGATCTTGACCCTGTTTTCACCAACACCAAAAGGTTTAAATTTTCCGAATTCCACGGCTCTTCTAACAATACCACTTAAAACTTCGGATGCTATAAAGAATAGGAAAGGAGCTAACGGATCTCCTCGTCTTATTCCTTTAGAAATTTTAATTTCATCTGTAGAAGATCCGTTAACCAAGTAGATCCCGAAAAAATACACGCCCTCATCCAAGATCTCCATTTCTCATTAAAACCCGGATTGATCATCATATCTTCCATAAAAACCCAACTCAAAGAGTCGTATACCTTCTCAAAATCTACTTTAAACACAAGGCATTCCTTCCTTGATTTTTTTGCAAAGTCTACCACTTCATTGACCACTAGGACCCCATCTAAGATCTGTCTATTACTTAAGAAGGCCGATTGGTTTAAAGAGATGACTGAACTCAAAACAGACTTCAACCTCCTTGCCAAGACCTTTGTGATTATTTTTTATAGACAACCAATCAGAGTAAGGTCGGAAATCCGAAATTATTATTAATCCGATTTTGTATAAATTTTTAAGTTAATCTGAAATTATTTCATATTTCATTGATATACATCATGATTAACATAATATATACTCTTAAAATATATGAAAGTTAAATTCAACCTTTAAAAAGTGAGACTGTAACTTGAGGGAGCTAGTTCAAAGTCTTAAATTATTAATAATAATTTATAATCGTAGACAATAAATAGCCACTAATAAATTGTAATCATAGACAATATAATGAAGAAAATTAAACTAAAGTTACTTTCAATATTTGTTTGCATAGTTTAGTTCAAGAAGAGGGTTATTGGGTGAATTTGAAGAACATAATTTTAACAACAAAATAGTATTTCCTATTGCTATAATAAAACAAACTGGATGCACAAGCACTACAAGAAAAGAGTTATTTAGCGACCAAACTGAGCGATTGACGACACATTAGTCTCTATTTTCAACCGTCCTTGCGATCAGTTAACTTTTTTTTCTTCAAAAAGATCATATTCAAAATTTACTGATTGATTTAGCAGCCAATAATGTCTGTGGCACAAAATCGGATGTTGTTTTGAGACTGAATTAGCGACCACAAATTCCAATCCTAAATATCAGTCATTGAGTTATCAATTTCTAAATATCTATTAATGTAGTTAATGGGTTTTGTAGCGAACGCCTTTGGTCGATCACTAAGTGGCATATACAGAAAGTCACAGAAGATTCAAATAATGTTGTCCGAATTAGCGACCACATAGCTTGGACTCCAACCGGGTGGTCGCTAAAATGGATAATTTTTTTTCCTGAGTTTCCTAGTTTAGCGACCACCTATAATTGATGGCAAGATGGTGTAAGTGAGTTGTCATTGACACCACTTAACAACCGATTAGCGACTAAATAGTATGGTCTCTAATAGGCAATCACTCACATGGATATATATATATATATATATATATATATTGAGTTACCAGTTCACAGTTTCCTTGTGCCATAGCTCTAAATTCTGCTTTTGCGCTTGATCGAGCCACTACACTTTATTCCTTACTTCTCCAAGTAACAAGGTTCTCATATAAGAACATGCAATAGCCTGATGTGGATCTTTTATTGCTTATTGAACTTGCATAGTATGCATCAGTATAAGCCTCCATAGTCAAGTTTCCACTTCTTTTGAACAAGAGTCCTCTTCCTGGAGTGGCTTTGAGATACTGCAGTATACGTTCTGAAGCCTGTGTCTCTCCCCCGGATCATGCATGAACTAACTCACTACACTGACCGCATATGCTAGATTCGGTCTAGTGTGTGCCAAGTAAATCAACTTCCCCATGAGTCTCTGATATTGGACCTTGTCAACCTTGGCACTCTCCTCTTCGGTGCTCATCCTGTGGTTTTGATCTATGGGAACACCTGCAGGTTTACATCCAAGTTTCCCTGTTTCCTTCAAAAGATCAAGCACATACTTCCTTTGAGATATGAAAATGCCTTGTTTTGAGGATGCCACTTCAATCCCCAAGAAATACTTCAGTTTCCCAAGATCCTTCATCTCAAATTCTACAAATAATTTTTCCTTGAACAGTTATCTCTCAACCGGGTCATCTCCTGTAATAATTATATCATCAACATAAACAAGAAGTACTGTCAGTTTTCCTCCTTGTGAATGTTTGAAGAAAAGTGTATGGTCTCCTTGACTTTGCTTGTAACCTAGAAACACCATAGCTTTTGTAAATCTTCCAAACCATACTTGGGGAGATTGTTTTAGCCCATATAAAGCCTTCCTCAATCTGTAAACTTTGTTTATATCACTTGTGGGACCAAACCCTGGAGGAATCTCCATGTACACCTCCTCCTCTAAGTCTCCATGCAAGAAAGCATTTTTAACATCAAACTGGTGTAGTTCCCACCCAGAGCGGGCAGCAAGAGAGAGTAAAATACGAACAATGTTCATCTTTGCCACTGGAGCAAATGTCTCCTCATAATCAACGCCATAGGTCTGACCCTTTGCCACTAGTCTTGCTTTATACCTGTCTAGAGTACCATATGACCGGTACTTTACAGTGTAGATTCATCTACTCCCCACGGGCCTCTTTTCCTTTGGTTTCTCAACAATTTCCCATGTTCCATTTCTTTCCAGAGCTTGCATCTCCTCATTCATGGCTTGAACCCAATTCTTATTCTTCAATGCTTCTTGTACTGTTCTAGGGATTCTGATAGAGTCAATGGCTGTAATAAAGCTTTGGTACTGTAAAGAAAGGTTTGTGGTGGAAACAAATTTTGAAATAGGGTACTTAGCACAAGATCTTTTCCCTTTTCTTAATGCAATAGGTAAGTCATCATTAATGTTAGGATCACAATTATCCAAATGAATAGGTTCAAAATGAATGAAAGGAATAGATTCAACATGAATGGTACTAGTGTTTTCAGTACTTACCATGGGTTCAGATATTTGGGGTTGTGACTGGACCAGGGAAGGGTGTTTATTCCTTTGATACACCAATTTTGAGCTAACTCCTGTGTATTAGAAGGCATATCAGAAGATTGGAGCTCCTGAGTTTTAGAAGGCATATCAGAAGATTGGAGCAAGGGAATGTTGCTTTCTGGAAAGATATCATCTTCCAAATCAGATGTATTATTCTCCCTCTGAAGCTGAGAGGAACTGAAGAATGATTGATTTTCTTGGAAAGTGACATCCATGGAGACATACACTAGACGGGAGGCAGGGTGATAACATTTGTATCCCTTCTTGTCAAGGGCACAACCAATGAACATGCATTTAATAGCACGATGGTCAAGTTTTCCCCGATGCTAACAATGGACATGAACAAAAGCAACATAGCCAAAACACGATATTCAAGACTTTGCATAATAGGAAAAGATGGAAAAAATGTTTGCATGACATGAACAGGACTTAAACCACCAAGGATTCTTGAGGGTAACCGATTTATTAAATATGCAGCAATCAAAACAACTTCCCCCCAATATGAATTTGAAACAGACATCTGAAACAATAAAGCTCTAGTAATTTCAAGCAAGTGTCGATTTTTCCTTTTAGCAACCCCGTTTTATCGGGGGTATCAACACAAGTAAGTTCATGAATAATGCCATGTTTAAGATATGTGGAGAAATTTATTCACATATTCTCTACCATTATCAGATCTCAGACGTTTAATTGTTTTATCAAATTAAGTTTTAATCATATGATAAAACTGGATGAATAAATGGTACACGTCTAATTTATCTTTCATTAGAAAAATCCAAGTAACACAAGTGCAATCATCAATAAATGACAAACCATTTTGCACCAGAAATATTAGGAACAAGAGCTGGAACCCAAACATCAATATGGATAAGAGAAAAAGGTTCATTTCTTTGATTACCATTTGAAGGAAAACTCACACGATGGTGTTTAGAAAATTCACACACATCACAATTAAAGGACTCCACCAACTTATTTAAAAACAAAGCAGGAAACATAGATTTAAGTAAAGTAAATGGAGGGTGTCCATGACGTTTATGGTGGAGCCAAATTTGGGAGGCACGTGACTTAGAACAAGTTTGAAGACAAGAATGTTGCAACTTTTGACTAGAGCCACTTGATGCTTCCATCTCAAGGTAGTACAACCCTCCCTGTTCCTTAGCAACCCCAATCGTCTCCCCATGATATGATCCTAAAAAGCACAATGAGAATGGGAAATGGTTACAACACAATTAAGGTCTTTAGTAGGTTTATGTATTGAAAGAAGGTTGGGTGAAAGTTTAGGAACATGAAGCACATTTTTCAAAATTAGCAATGGACTAAGAGCAACAATGCCAAGGCCAACAACTGATGTATGAGAGCCATCGAGCTACAGTTATATGATGATTACCAGAGGTATTTTTATATGAAGAAAAATGAGTACAGAAGGTCATGTGATCAGTAGCTCCAGAATCAACAATCCAAGAATCCTTAAGTGTTTGAGTTCCTCCTTTCTAAGAGTAGAAGTGTCATCTTTCACATGTTTGGTTTCCACTTCTGATTCAGAATCTATGGAAGTCAAGTGAGCCTATCCTCGAGCAACATTTTTAAATCCTCCTGTGCGGCTAAGAACCCGATCTTTCCTATGGAGTTTAAAACAATTCTACTTGGTATGACCAGACTTCTTACAATAGGTACACCAGCAATTAGATTTGGAGGAGGATAAAAACTAGATCCTATTTTGAAATATTTTAGTGCTAATCCATCAGTTGGCTTTTCGTCAAGCATAACTACTCTTCGGCTTTATTCCCACGGATTGCATAGAACATTTCCGATAAAGTAGGTAACTTTTCTTTTCCCAAAATCTGAACCTGGATAGGGTCAAACTCTAGATTCAACCCTGAAAGGAACTCAAAGATCCTATCTTAACAAATTCATCCAAGGTGGTTGTATCCTTATTGCACTCCATCTTCAAATTATGATACTGATCTAATTCAATTCATAATCCATTCAAAGTGCCACAATAATCAGTCACAGAGAGAGATCCTTGTTTAGTGTTGTAAAATTTTGTCTTCATCTCATAACAAGAAGAGATATCCTTTTTCATGGAAAAGGTTTTGCTAAGATTATCCCAAATTTCCCAGGATGATGGCAAGAACATACAATTTCTGCTAATTTCAGGATTCATGGAGTTCCAAAGTCAATTCATAACGAGAGAATCCTCATTGTCCCATGTCTTAAATTATGGATATTTTTTCCAGGAGCATTTCCCTTCAATGTGGTTCAATTTTCGCCTTCCTTTTAGGGTGGTTCGAATGAGCTGGGCCCATTGGAGATAATTTTTTCCATTGAGGCAGAAGCTTGGTTGAAAGATTGGAAGGTCACTTGGATTCAGGATTGAAGGCTGGGTCTGTGATACGGTTGATTCAGCTTCTGTCATGGTTATGGTAGCAAGGGTAGGTGGAAATGGTAAAAAACAAAGGTGGTTGTTTCAGGGTTCTGGTGGGCGAAACAGAACAAGGGGATGCCTGCGATTAGATCCGGGCAAGCACAATGTTGAATGAATGTCAGGAAAGTGGCCCGTGGATCACACGCGGACAGAGGCATGCACGTGTAATGGCACATGCGGCAGTTTCCGAGAGTGGGTTTTCTAGGTTTGGTCGGCCGGAGCTTTTTGAGAAAGTTGGTGGTTGTTTGGTGAGAAATTGAGTTAAAAATGGGTTTGTAGTTTGAAAGGTGAAGGCTGTAAACAGAGCAAGGGATGAACTAAAAAAACAAAATAGACCAATGAAGGCTTCGTGATAAAGGGTACACGTGCAATGAAGGCACAAGAGAATAACAAGTCCTGCAATGGAGGCAAGGCACCTAATGAAGCTTAGCAATGAAGGCTAAGGCAGCGGAATAAGAAACAGAGACTCACAGGGTCGAGAGCTCTGATACCAAATTGAAAGGAGGAACAAAACAAGTATTTTCCGAATTGCTTGTGTTATTTCACACAGCATAGAGGTATTATATTTATAAACTATAAAAATTAAACACAACTGATAATTACAAGGCAAATAGATGAGGCACCTATTTCCTAAGGTATTATAGACATTTCCTAAGTTCATGAGCCTCATTAATTTACAATAGCTATTTTCTAAACTAATAATGACAGTCCATGAACCTTTGGACGGTGGATTCCAACACATACTAACATATTTAAACAACAATTTCGAGTATACCTTATCATTTTCTCAACCTGTTTTGCAACGTTATACTCCAAATCTGCCTTCTTTTACTTTGTACGTCCAGATTTTACCATCTTTTTAGATTCTAATATCCGAGGCAGGACGTACAACTGGTAATCCTCGTGCAAAAGTGTATACTGTGTATTGATGATTACGAAATTGTCAACTACTGTAGTTAAAAACATTGTTCCAAAGCCAATAAGTTAAATTTACCTCATCTCTGAATAACGTGAGGACTAAATTCTCCTTCAACACCACCTGAAATGTGATAAGCAGATAGAATTTTGGGAAGTAAACTTAGTAACATTAATAGTCCATATAATTTCAATATAAAATCTTATTTTAATTTTCATAACATTTGAATAACAAGTAGGAAAGTGTACCATGAATATCTGAAAAAGAAATGTTGAATTGGAGAGTTTTGGGTGAGGAAGGAGAAGAAAGAAAAGAGGCTTAGAATAATATTTGATTGATATTGATATTAATATGATGATAATATGATGTGATGATAATGTGTTGAGAGATTATACAAAAGACAAAACCAATAGTCCTACTTATACTAATACTAGACACCTATCTTAATTAATTAAAGAAACAAATCAAAAATATAATAAATACAAAATAAATCCTTAGAGATCATCTAAGAAACCATAATGATATTACCATATATTTTTCATATATTCTAACAAAAAGAACGTAGCAAATTCAGAGGCTCCAACTAAACCACCTAGTAGAGAGTGGAGATCCTCTCCATTTTGTTCTCTTCTCCATTTCCCTTCTATTTAGGAGAGAGATAGATACAAAGAAGAGATTTGTGTTTCAATTTTTTTTTCATGTAAAAGAAAACAAATCATTAAAAATCCGTTGTGTCTATCTCTCTTCAAAATTGAAGGAAAATGGAGAGTATCTCCACTCCTTAGTAGAAGTGTAGTAGACATCAAAAACAAAAACTTCACACTACTATTTACTTTCTTTCAAAATTGATATTTAAGAGTATAAAGAAACCTCTGTACCTATTGAACAACTTACCTATTGTAACACCCCGTTTTTAGTAAATATGCTTAGTGCTTTCATATATGTTATATATATGTTTGTATATGCTCGTTATGTTTGTTTTTGATGTCTAAGTTTATGTTTGAGGAAGTTTAGCTTTAGAAAGGTTCAATCATTTTAGAGTCCAAGTAACAAGTTTCACCGTTTTGGTCATATCTCAAGTTCTAGATATTCAATCGAGGTGATCTTTGGGCGTTGGAAAGCTAAGAGAAATATATACAAGTCTTATTTCGAGTGTTTTTGCCCAATTCGGCTTCCTAGTCCTCGCCCTGCGAGCATTTGTTAGCCCTGCAAACTTGACGGACAGTTTTTGGAACTCTCGGGTTCACCCCGTGAATCGACGCGCACCAAAAACGTGTTTTTGGGCTTCTAAACATCCCCTAATGACCCAAACTCATATATATACCATTAGACTCGACTTAAACCTAGTTTACACGACCCCAACACTCAAAACTGCCCCCTTCCTTCCTCTTTGAATCCTTATGGTTTTTCTCCCTAAAACTCTCTCTAGGGAACCCGTTCTTGCACCGTTCTTCACTACTTCTTGATAGGAGAACATCACTATGAATAGGGGTTCATTGTGCTTGATGTTTGGGACTTTAGAAAAGGTAAAATTCGTGCACCTTGTCCCTTGTGTTCATTCTTTCAAGTTCTTGATATTTTCCTTTTAATTTCTTGATCTTAGAGTTAAACCAAAGTGTCTCTTTGTCGTTCTTGAGGTTGTAGACAAGCGCTAGAGAGACGGGACCCAAGTGGATCTTCTTCCTCTATTTTGAATCGTGATCTCTATTCCAGGTATGGGGAGAAGAAATAGTATGAGTATGTAGGCTTGGGGGTAGCGTAAGACGAAGGGTTACCCATGACTCTTTCCTTGTTAACATGTTTATATGTTTATATGATTAATTGTTATTTGATGATTATCTGTTGTGATGATAATATTGATATTAATGTTCTTACTATTAATTGATGTTGTCTGTTATGAATATGTTAATGTTGTGATGCCATGATTATGATGAGTATGATGCTATTGACTGTTGTTGTGTTGTGCTCTTTATGAGTGGGTATTGTTGAGGAGGTTAATGCCGACAATGATGTTAAGATATTAAAAGTTGATAACAATGATAATAATGACGATTAAGGGATGTTTCTCCCAGTTGTTCATAAGACATGAATATCGTGTGAGAGTTAAGGTTATGTTCATAGGGCTAGTTAAAGGCCCTAGGATTGATTAGTGAGTGTTCTAATAACATTAATAACGAAGCTATGATTAAATGATTAATTCCCCATGATGATAAGACATGAATATTAATGAATAACAGTTAAGATTAATGAATTTGATGATCAATGGATTAGTATGGCCGTGCTTTCCTGCAGGTCCATCAAGCCCGTGCTGAGGGTGAGCACACCCGTGCTCACCTGACCAAAACAGAGACCAGAATGTTGAAATAGGGGTTTTCACCCCAAATGCTTAAAAGACTTAATAAGATACCAATGGAACATAAAGACCAAAGACAAGTGATAGGATGTTGTACCTTGGTAGCCTAGTGTTCGCTCCAAGTGATAAGATGTTGTACCTTGGTAGCCTAGTGCTCGCTCCAAGGGGCCCTTGATGCTTGATGGTGAAGGTGTTGAGCTCTGGTGCTTAATGACCAGAGTGTTGTTAATGCTTAAAAGACTTAACGATGAATGTTAAACGATAATCCTCGATAGCCTAGCGGTCGAGGTGTTGATGGTGATAAAACTTGGGTAGCCTATAGGCCCAAGCGGAGGTGGTGGTTGTGTGTTGTTTGCCATGCACTCACGTATCAGAGATGTTGATTTGAGATTGTGCAAACGTAGGGAGGTTGTCCGAGAGTACAACGATCTGACCATCCGCGAGATTCGTCCGAAAGGGAATTAAGTTTACACCGTGGTGGCGCATCCGAGAATAAAATGTGTCAGCTTTCCTAGGGGTCCACCCATGGTTTGGTGGATTTCCCCAATGTTGGTGCTTATTGGCCAATGTGGAAATGTAACCCCAAAGTTGGAATCCTAAGTAGGGATGTAAATTTTACCCGTACCCGCGGATATCTCTGGATAATATTCGCAACGGGTAGAAAATGGATGCCTTAATGGGTATCCATGGATAAATAAAATGGATATTTTCTCTACCCACTTATTAATAGGGTGTGGATGGATATTGTAGTATCCATACCCGCGGGTACCCGCTAAGGTAAAATTACTAAAATACCTTTACATATATAAATCAAATGCCCTATTTTTTCCACTATTATTGTTTTATTTCTGAAATATATGGTAGCCGCAGCTCCCAAACCTTGTCATACCCAAGCTTTTTGGATAATTGTTACGTATTATTGCTTTTGTTCAACTATTGTGTTATGGATGAATGATTATGGATTATAGCTTCTGGATTAATGCTTGTGGATTAATGCTTATATGTGAATGATGTCAAGATAGGGGTGTAAAAAATTTAGTCTAACATTCAATAATTTGTGAGGTGTTTGAATATCCTTGGATACCAGCAAATATTGATAAATATGTTTAAAACCGGCAAGATGGATAGCCACACGGATATGGGATGGGGATGGGTATGAAATTCATCCAATGGGGCGGTAAGTGGGGGGACTACTACCCATACCCACCCTGTCCCATTTACATCCCTATTCATGAGTTAGTATGGATCCAAGTGCATAGCAGAAGAGTGGAGCAGAACTGTATTGCATACCATACACGTTATATGATGATGATTGTTATGATATTGCTGTTTGATATAACATGCTTGTTTGATGTATGCTCGTATTGCTAACTGCTTCCTTGCCATTATATTCATATATATGTTTCTTACTCATTATCTCAATGTTTCTTGTTTGTGGCATGTATCCTTTATGCAGAGGTCGATGTGCAGCCAGTTGAGGAGTGACTCTGAGGAGCCGCGACTCGTAGATAGGATTTCCCATTTTCAGTAGTTGTTTCCAGTTGTATCGGAGTTGTCTTATAAGATTGGTTATATCAGCTCTGTAGTGTGACATCGGGGTTGGGTTCGTTTATGGTTTTGTTTTATGTTATGTTTTATTTATAAACATGTTTTGGTTATTTCCGCGTTCTGTTACAATGCGGAAGTCTCTGCCTGGTTTTGATAATTATATATATTTGCATGTGTAATCTCTCTTTTATATATGTGTTATCGCTTTTGAATGCATACGGGGTAGAGGGTGTCACATTTAGAGGTATCAGAGCAGTTCGGCCCTGTCCAGACGTGGTATGAGTCTGTTGCGAGTCTTCTATGTGTTTTGTTTGAATTATATATACTTGTTATTGATAATGATGCTCTCGTATTAAGAACCGTTAGACCTTCCTGCTTGGTTCCCTGTGTTTAACTGTTGTCTCGGGTAAATGCAAGAACCAATGGCAGGAAGAGGTAGGAACGACCAAGCAATCGTCGATGCCTTGGCACTGCTCGCAAACGCCATAGGCCAGAGCCAGAACAACAACAATGATGGACCATACGAGTTTCAGGGATTGGACAAGTTCCAGCGAAACAACCCACCATCTTTTAAGGGAGCTTATGACCCGGAGGGAGCTTTGTTGTGGCTAAGGGAGACTGAGAAGATCTTCTGGGCTACGGGATGCAACGAACAGCAGAATGTCATCTTTGGGACCTTTATGCTGACAGAGGAGGCTGAATATTGGTGGGAGAACTGTCGTCAGCGTATCCAAGTCGAAGGTACTATGATCACATGGACGATATTTAAGGACAGGTTTCTCGAGAAGTACTTTCTGGCAGACATCAGGAACAAAAAGGAGATGGAGTTTCTGACGCTGAAGCAGGGCAACATGTCAGTAGGAGAGTATGCGGCTAAGTTTGAGGAGCTCTCCCGTTACTATACATTGTACCAGTATGTGGTGGACGACCGCTCCAAGTGCGTAAAGTTTGAGGCCGAACTGCGTCCAGAAATCAAGCAGGCTAGCATCTACCAGGAGATTCGAGTCTTTTCTACCTTGGTGAACAAGTGCCGAATCTTCGAGGATTCTTCCAAGTCCAGGATTGCAAGCCGTAAGAGTTCATATGTACAGAGCAGTAAGGATGATGATCAGAAGGAAGAAGAAAGACAACGCCTGGCTCCGACTGGTTGGGACTTTAAGAGGAGTGGAAAGGAGCAGCAATTCTCATCAGGTAAGCCTAAGGACTAGGATTCCTCTAGGTCTATCAGGTGTGGTAAATGTGGAGAAGGTCACTATACCCATCAATGCAAGGAGTCGAAAATCATCTGTTTCAAGTGTGGCAAGTATGGCCACTTCCGTCGGGACTGCGAAGAAGAGAAGTCAGAGCCACAAAATGTTACCAGGAATCAGAAGCCTTAAGTCAATCGGCTAAAGACCACTGGTAGGGTCTACTCTCTTAGTGGAGCTAGAGTCTTCGAGTCCAAGGACTCAACCCAAGGTACGAGCTTAATTGGTAAACGTTAACCAGTTGAGGTGATAGAAATTTCAAGGACGAAATTTTTATAAGGGGGATGGAAAAGTAACACCCCGTTTTTCGTAAATAAGCTTAGTGCTTTCATATATGTTATATATATGTTTTCATATGCTTGTTATGTTTGTTTTTGATGTCTAAGTTTATGTTTGAGGAAGTTTAGCTTTAGAAAGGTTCAATTTTTTTAGAGTCCAAGTAGCAAGTTTCGTTATTTTGACCATATCTTGAGTTCTAGATGTCTGATCGAGGTGATCTTTGTGGCGTTGGAAACCTAAGAGAATTATCTACAAGTCTTATTTCAAGTGGTTTTTTACAATTCGGCTTTCTAGGCCTCGCCCCGCGAGAATTTGTTCGCCTCGCGAACCTGACAAACAGTTTTTGGTACTCTCGGGTTCGCCTCGCGAAAAGTGGTTCGCCCCGCTAATCGATGCGCACCAGAAACTTTTTTTGGGCTTCTAAACAGTCCCTAATGACCCAAACTCTTATATATACTATTAGATTCGACATAAACCTAGTTTACACGACCCCAACACTCAGAAAACTGGCTCCCTCCTTCCTCTTTGAATCCTTGTGGTTTTTCTCCCTAAAACTCTCTTTAGGGAACCCGTTCTTGCACCGTTCTTCACTACTTCTTGATAGGAGAACATCGCTACGAATAGGGGTTCGTTGTGCTTGATGTTTGGGACTTTAGAAAAGGTACAATTCGTGCACCTTGTCCCTTGTGTTCTTTCTTTCAAGTTCTTGATCTTTTCCTTTTAATTTCTTGATCTTAGAGTTGAACCAAAGTGTCTCTTTGTCGTTATTGAGGTTGTAGACAAGTTCTAGTGAGACGGGACCCAAGTGGATCTTCTCCCTCTCTTTTGAATCATGATCTCTATTCCAGGTACGGGGAGAAGAAATAGTAAGAGCATGTAGGCTTGGGGGTAGCGTAAGACGAAGGGTTACCCATGACCCTTTCCTTGTTAACATATTTATATGTTTATATGATTAATTGTTATTTGATGATTGTCTGTTGTGATGATAATATTGGTATTAATGTTCTTACTATTAATTGATGTTGTCTGTTATGAATATGTTAATGTTGTGATGCCATGATTATGATGAGTATGATGCTATTGACTGTTGTTGTGTTGTGCTCTTTATGAGTGTTTATTGTTGAGGAGGTTAATTCCAACAATGATGTTAAGATATTAAAAGTTGATAACAATGATAATAATGATAATTAAGAGATGTTTCTCCCAGTTCTTCATAAGACATGAATATGGTGTGAGAGTTAAGGTTATGTTCATAGGGCTTAGTTAAAGATCCTAGGATTGATTAGTGAGTGTTCTAGTAACATTAATAATGAAAAATGATTAAAGGATTAATTCCCTATGATGATAAGACATGAATATTAATGAAGAACGGTTAAGATTAATGAAGTTGATGATGAACGGATTAGTAAAAGTCAATAGGTTGAATCTATGAACTGTCCCAATGATTTGGGAAAGGGTTTCTAAGCCTTTCTGTCCAGATCAGTACGGCCATGCTCCATTGAGCACGACCGTGCTTGATAAGGAGCACGCTTGTGCTCCAGTTTGGAAACCAGAGCAGGACGCGCATTTGAGCGCGCCTGTGCTCAGCATGCAACATGGTCGTGCTTGCCTGCAGGTCTATCACGCCTGTG
Source organism: Sophora flavescens (assembly GCA_030762895.1). Taxonomy (NCBI): domain Eukaryota; kingdom Viridiplantae; phylum Streptophyta; class Magnoliopsida; order Fabales; family Fabaceae; genus Sophora; species Sophora flavescens. The sequence continues at coordinate 79,263,052 of CM061067.1, forward strand.
CTCACCTGACCAGAACAGACACCAGAATGATGAAATAGGGGTTTTCACCCCAAACACTTTAAAGACTTAATAAGATACCAACGGAACATTAGACAAGTGATAAGATGTTATACCTTGGTAGCCTAGTGTTCGCTCCAAGTGATAAGATGTTGTACCTTGGCTGTTGGGAATTTGCGTACAAAACAAAATAACGCAGCGGAAAAAAATTCCCATCGAAGGATCCTTGCGAATGGTCATGATTCATGGTTAGAAGATTTACCTCTTGAAGCGATGACAATTGATTGAAATCGTCTATCACGAACACCGCACGAACGATGTCTCTAAGGTATCCACATGTGCAGATTCCGTGAACGTCCAATGGCCCCAACGTCCAATGGCCCCACATGAGCAGATTCTTGAACCGAGACCTGCTGCTCACTGTCACTCTCTATGTGCGGCTAGAGTAAAAATCGTGTAGGCACAATAGCTTAAATGGTCTACTTATAGTAGCACCTACTTAAGTGAGTTAGTGAGCAGCGTTTGACCTAAGCCTCATGTACTATGCGCTAGGCCCAATAGAAAAGTCCAACCCTCCTTTTAATGCTTCTTTTAATCCGCTCTTATGTGTGTGACCCTATAGGTTCCCAAAACGTTAGTAGTAATATTAAATCCCATTTAATATTACAAACAGTGAGCGGTATCTAGCAATACATCACTGCTACCTAAGTAGTGAGAAAGTCAGTGATTTAACGAAACCTTTCTGTGACAAATATTCATGTGCATTATTATCCCTTTGTCCATATATCTATATTGAACACAAGACATAGAATGCGTCACCCTTGTATGGTTCAATATCATGTTCCCTGATACCTGAGTGGACTTAACAACAAATGAGGTCAATATCTCATATTAACTCATTTCAGCATGGCCATGCATTTTACAGTCTCACTCTATCAGGGGGCCCACAGATATTACTCCTGTTATGTAGGAGGGACAAATTCCATCTAGGTCACTCACATCCCTCTGCATGGATCGTGGTATGACCAATGACCGTCTTTATAATCATCCTATTACAGATGACGTTTGACGATATTAAAGCACACGACTCCTCATGTAAGGATCGTAGCGATTTCAGGTCGAAGGATTGCATACACCATTGTCACTATGAGAACTACTTATGAAACTTACATAACGCTCCATGTAGTGCTCTCATGGTGGGTCAATCCAGTACATCATTACTCTAATGTGTACCTATATGGCGACTCGATATCTCATATCCATGACCCGTGAGATATGGTCATCAGTCTGCACACATAATAGTCTCAATTGTATTATTATTGTCCTTATTAATAAAATACTTGACTACGGATATTTAAGAATACGATTTCATTGTTCAATAGTGTCTCACGATCAAGTCATATACTTGATATTCTATTAAACTGAAATTTCTATTCTAAGGTCTTTATTATGTTTAAACAAGTAACACAATAAACTGGAATGCCTCATATCATATATATATATATATATATATATATATATATATATATAATAACAAGATACAAATGTAAGTCTAAGAAATACACTGGTCTCTAGGGCTCACACCAACAATCTCCCACTAGCACTAGAGCCAATCAGGCATAAATCTCATGCCCATCGATCTAGTGTGGCCTTCATGCTTTTGTTGAGCAAGAGGTTTTGTAAGTGGGTCAGCAACGTTATCAAGTGTTGGTACTCTGCATATTTTCACATCTCCTCTATCGATAATCTCTCGAATGAGATGGAAGCGCCTAAGTATATGTTTGGATCGCTGATGAGATCTAGGTTCCTTAGCTTGTGCAATGGCCCCATTGTTATCACAATAGAGATCAATGGGGTCCACAATGCTAGGAACTGTACCAAGCTCAGCAATGAACTTCCTTATCCAAACAGCCTCCTTTGCTACATTGGAGGTGGCAATATACTCAGCCTCTGTAGTAGAATCGGCGACTGTCTCCTGCTTTGAGCTCTTCCAGCTCACCGCCCCGCCATTCAGGCAGAACACATAACCAGATTGCGATATGGAATCATACTTATCGGTTTGGAAGCTAGCATCGGTGTAACCTATTACAGCAAGCTCTTCCTCGCCTCCATATACCAAGAACGACTCCTTAGTTCTTCTCAAGTACTTAAGGATGTTCTTGACAACAGACCAGTGACTTTCACCGGATCGAGATCGTACACTGCTCGTTATGCTTAAAGCATACGATACATCTGGTCGAGTACATAACATGGCATACATGATAGATCCAATTGCGGATGCATATGGAATCTTACTCATGCGATCCCTTTCTTCTTGAGTGGAAGGGGATTGTGCCTTTGATAGGCATATACCATGTGACATAGGCAAGAGTCCTTTCTTGGATTCATGCATGTTAAAGCGTCTCAACACTTTGTCTATGGTTGTACTCTGACTTAGGCCAAGCAATTTCAGCGATCTATCCCTATAGATCCTGATTCCCAATACATAGGTAGCTTCACCCAAATCTTTCATAGAGAAGCAATTCCCTAACCATGTCTTTACATTTTGTAGTGTAGGGATGTCATTTCCAATGAGTAATATGTCATCTACATATAACACCAGAAAAACAACAATGCTCCCACTAACCTTCTTCTAGACACAAGGTTCATCTTCATTTTTGATGAATCCGTACTGTCTTATAGCATCATCAAAACGAAGGTTCCAACTTCTGGAAGCTTGCTTCAATCCATAGATTGATCGCTGCAATTTACATACCTTTCCGGCATCCTCTGAAATGTCAAAGCCTTCAGGTTGTGTCATTTACCCATACTCAAGAAGCTTTCCATTAAGGAAGGCAGTTTTGACATCCATCTGCCATATCTCATAATCATGGTATGCAGCGATAGCAAGTAAGATCTGGACGGATTTAAGCATCGCAACAGGTGAAAAGGTCTCATCATAGTCAACACCATGAATTTGCTTGAAACCCTTAGCCACCAATCATGCCTTAAAGGTATGTACCTTACCATCCATGTCAGTTTTCCTTTTGAAAACCCACTTGCACCCTATGGGTTTTACCCCTTCAGGTGGCTCTACCAAGGTCCATACCTGGTTGGTGTACATGGAATCCATCTCAGATTTCATGGCCTCAAACCACTTCTCAGATTCTGGGCCAGTGATGGCCTCCTGGTAAGTCACAGGCTCATCTTGATCCATGAGCAATACATCACCTTGTGGAGTCATGAGAAATCCATATCTCTCAGGCTGGTGACGTATCCTGTTAGACCTACGCTGGTCTTGTGCTACTGGAGCAGGTTATTTCTCCACAACATTTTGTGAAGATTGCTCCTGTTCCACCAACGGTAGGTCACTACTCTGTGATTCTTGAATTTCTTCAAGTTCTATCTTCCTCCCACTGGTTCCTATGGAGATAAACTCCTTTTCTAGGAATACACCGGTCCGTGCGACAAACACTTTGCCTTCGGAAGGATTATAGAAATAGTACCCCTTGGTTTCTTTGGGATACCCCACAAAGAAGTATTTATCGGATTTGGGATCAAGCTTATTAGAAACTTGACGTTTTACATATGCTTCACAACCCCAAATCTTCATAAAAGACATGCTGGGTCATCTACCAGTCCATATCTCATATGGTGTCTTTTCTACCGCTTTGGATGGAACACGGTTAAGTGTAAAAGCTGCTGTTAATAGAGCATGTCCCCAGAAAGAGTTTGGAAGGTTTGCATGACTCATCATATACCGAACCATGTGTTGGTATAAGCCCTAGAGGCCAATGTATTTCTGTAGACTTACATTTGTATCTTGCTATTTTATATATATATATATATGATATGAGGCATTCCAGTTTATTGTGTTACTTGTTTAAACATAATAAAGTCCTTAGAATAGGGATTTCAGTTTAATAGAATATCAAGTATATGACTTGATCGTGAGAGACTATTGAACAATGAAATCCTATTCTTAAATATCCGTAGTCAAGTATTTTATTAATAAGGACAATAATAATACAATTAAGACTATTATGTGTGCAGACTGATGACCATATCTCACGGGTCATGGATATGAGATATCGAGTCGACACATAGGTACACATTAGAGTAATGATGTACTGGATTGACCCGCCATGAGAACACTACATGGAGCGTTATGTGAGTGTCATAAGTAGTTCTCATAGTGACAATGGCGCATACAATCCTTCGACCTGAAATCACTACGATCCCTACATGAGGAGTCGTGTGCTTTAATATCGTCAAACGTCATCTGTAATAGGATGATTATAAAGACGGTCATTGGGCATACCACGAGCCATGCAGAGGGATGTGAGTGACCTAGATGGAATTTGTCCCTCCTACATGACAGGAGTAATATCGTGGGCCCCCGATAGAGTGAGATCAGTAAAATGCATGGCCATGCTGAAATGAGTCAATACGAGATATTGACCTCATTTGTTGTTAAGTCTACTCGGGTATCAGGGAACATGATATTGAACCATACAAGGGTGACACATTCTATGCCTTGTGTTCAATATAGATATATGGACAAAGGGATAATAATGCACATGAATTTTTGTCACAGAAAGGTTTCGTCAAATCACTGACTTTCTCACTACTTAGGTAGCAGTGATGTATTGCTAGATATCGCTCACTGTTTGTAATATTAAATGGGATTTAATGTTACTACTAACGTTTTGGGAACCTATAGGGTCACACACATAAGAGCGGATTAAAAGAAGCATTAAAAGGAGAGTTGGACTTTCCTATTGGGCCTAGCGCATAGTACATGGGCTTAGGTCAAGTGTTGCTCACTAACTCACTTAAGGAGGCGCTACTATAAGTAGAACACTTAAGTTGTTGTGCACACAAAGTTGATACCCTAGCCGCACAGAGAGAGTAAGAGTGAACAGTAAGCCTCGGTTTTGAAGCTAGCACTGCAAGACAGAGACGCTTCAGGTTCGTGACGTTGGACGTTCACGGAGTCCGCTCGTGTGGATACCTCTGGAGACACCGTTCGTGCGGTGTTCGTGATAGACGAATTTCAACCAACAGCCATCGCTTCAAGAGGTAAACTTTCTAATCATGAATCATGACCATTCGCATGGATCCTTCGATGGGAATTTTTCCGCTGCATTTTATTTTGTTTTATACGCAAATTCCCAACACCATGTCCAATAAGGTTCGATTTCTCCTCTCAGAAACACCATTCCATTGTGGTGTTCCAGGTGGAGTGAGTTGAGATAAAATTCCACACTCTCTCAGATGATCATCAAACTCTAGGCTCAAATATTCACCACCTCGATCTGATCGAAGAGTTTTAATATTTTTACCAAGTTGGTTTTGTACCTCATTTTTGAATTCCTTGAACTTTTCAAAGGATTCCGATTTATGTTTCATAAGATACACAAATCCATATCTACTAAAATCATCAGTGAATGTGATGAAGTACTGAAAACCACCTCTAGCTAATATGTTTAGGGGTCCACATACATCGCTATGTATAAGACCCAAAAGATTGTTAGCTCTTTCACCTTTTCCGGTGAATGGAGCTTTAGTCAATTTTCCCAATAAACAAGACTCACATATCTCATCTGATTCATAATCACATGAGTCCAAGAGTCCATCTTTGTGGAGCTTCGAAATGCGCTTCTCATTTATATGGCCTAAACGACAGTGCCAAAGATAAGACGGGTTCAACTCATTTGGTTTGAACCTCTTAGTATTTATGTTATAGATGGGCATTTCGAGGTCAAGGACATAAAGCTCATTACTCATGTGTCCACTAGCATAGAAAATATCATCCAAATAAATAGAACAACTTTTGTTCTTTTTTATAAAAGAAAAACCAATCTTGTCCAAACAAGAAACGGAAATGATATTCCTGCTAATTGCAGGCACAAAATAACAGTTCTCTAACTGAATAGTAAGCCCGGTGGGCAAAGTCAATACATAAGTCCCTACCGCTAAAGCAGTAACCTTTGCTCCATTTCCAACTCGTAGGTCGACTTCGCCCTTTGCCAATGGTCTACTCCTGTTTAGATCCTGCACATTTGTACAAATGTGACAACCACATCCAGTATCTAATACCCATGATGCAGAAGTAGATAAATTGACTTCTATAACAAACACACCTGAAGTGGAAGTCTCACTTCCCTTCTTCTTCTTGATTTCTTCCAGGTATTTTGGGCAGTTCCTCTTCCAATGTCCGGTCCGACCACAGTGGAAGCAATTGCCTTCCTTAGCCACACCACCCACAGGCTTCAAGCCAGAAGCACTGGGCTTGATCTTGTTGATGGCCTTGCCCTTGCCCTTGCCCTTTTGTTTGTGCGTGGGCTTCTTGGGCTGCTTCTTGCTATTTCCAGCCTGGACCATCAAAATGACCTTCCGCTTTCCTTTGTTAATATTTTGTTCAGCAGTTCTCAACATGCTCAACAATTCTGGCAAAGGTTTGTCAAGATCATTCATATTATAGTTCATGACAAACTGACTATAGCTCTCAGGCAACGATTGCAGAACTAAGTCGGTGGCCAACTCTTGGCCTAAAGGAAATCCCAGTCTCTCGAGATTCTCAATGTACCCGATCATCTGGAGTACATGAGGACTCACAGGGCTTCCTTCTGCCAATTTACACTGGAAAAAGGCTCTGGAAACTTCGAACCGCTCATGCCTTGCTTGCTCTTGGTAGAGCAGCTTGAGGTGCACGATCATATCGTACGCCTCCATGGTCTCATGTTGCTTTTGCAGCTCATAGGTCATGGTAGCAAGCATAAGACAGCCGATGTCTAAGGCGTCATCCTGATGCTTCTTATAAGCATCCCTGTCAGCCCTAGGAGCACTTGAAGCCGGTGGCTCCTCAGGAATAGGCTCCTCAAGAACATACAGCTTTTTCTCATGTTTGAGGACAATCCTCAAGTTTCTGTACCAGTCTAGAAAATTTGTTCCGGATAGTTTGTCCTTCTCAAGGACGGATCGCAATGACAGGTTACTTGATGTGTTTGATGCCATGGTAATCTACAGAGATAAATATGCAAATATAAGTATCATGCCATGAAGTTATTTAATAAGGTCTTTAATTAAATACGCCTCCCACTATTTTACTCAAAACAATGACCCTCATCATTGATTCAGAAAATCCTGTTGGAAGATTTTCTAGTGGGCCAAGATCCATATTTCACCTAGCTTTAAGTCAGCTTTGGCTGATCACTCAAAATTTGGTTATATAGGTAGGAAACACTTTCCGATTGCATCTCATGCAACTCTTGGACAGTTGGGTGAATAACTCTTATTCTAATCCATCACATGGACCAAAGCCCAACTTATAAGCCTCTAAGCCTTTCAATCCTATTGAAGTTGGCTTAGTTAAGTTATACCCAATGGATAGCAGTTGAACATTACATTTGTCCCATCGCATCTTACTAGTATAGATAAAGGTACCCCGCTTTGGCGGACCCACACTTAATCGATCATAGTCTTGATGAGTGCCATGCATTGGAAGGCCTTTAAATGTGACTTAATATTTCCTTTTGAGGGATTTGATTAAAATTTGATCTCATCATTTGTTAAACTCTTTAGCTTACTATTTACATACATGCATCTCATACATATATTAGTTAAACCCCTTTAACATACTATATACATACATGCATCTCATACATATATAAGGAAAATAAATGTGATATGGTTATGGCCCCTAACGCATTGATTCTCCCAAGCCAATGAGAGAATCTAAACTGAAACCTAGGAGCGTCCAAGCTTCTCCAAGCATGATCTCCCACAGGATAACATCTTCTTGTCTCCATCATTACATTACATAAACAGAAACCTCATTTTACATATGAGGGGAGTGAGATGAGAAAATAATATACATATGGAATATAAGAGAAAGGCACGGCACGCAGGCCGTATTTCAAAATATAAACCAAAAGATTAAAGGACTAAGGCCATAACCATTCACCATACATCACCAAATAAATAGTAACAACCAATAATAATACACAATTATTATTATTATTATTATTTTTATTAATTAGAGATTTCAAAATCTGAATTTTGAAAACATAACATATATATAATAAATCACATTTATTGTAATTGATGTTACTATAAATCACATTTATTGTAATTGATGTTACTATTAGTTAAGTATTTCAAAATCTAAAATTTGAAACCATATCATATATAATAAATCTCATTTATTATAATTGATGTTGTTATTAAATGGTGACATAAAAGATTTCAAAAAAAATTGAATTTCGAAATAACATACTACGTAGAGGTAGCACGGGGGTCCCGCCAACAGAGAACTGAAACCGATCCTGTTTAACATCAACACTTGACGCCATCGCAGAACATAATAAGGATTCCATAACCAATGTACATATCGCATATATACATAAACATGCTATAGACGCATATATCATATACATACGAAAATTACAGAAACAAGGTTTCGCAAAAATGGATGCAAACGATTTTCATAAAACAATTTTCAGAAAAACGATTCACATTATTAACATGTTATCATACATAACAGGTAAACCACGTAACAAAATCATGGTTTCGCAAGCGGCTCTTATACCACTGTTGGGAATTTGCGTACAAAACAAAATAACGCAGCGGAAAAAAATTCCCATCGAAGGATCCTTGTGAATGGTCATGATTCATGGTTAGAAGATTTACCTCTTGAAGCGATGACAATTGATTGAAATCGTCTATCACGAACACCGCACGAACGATGTCTCTAAGGTATCCACACGAGCAGATTCCGTGAACGTCCAATGTCACGAACCCGAAGCGTCTCTGTCTCACAATGCTAGCTTCGAAAACCGAGACCTGCTACTCACTGTCACTCTCTATGTGCGGCTAGAGTAAAAACCGTGTAGGCACAATAGCTTAAATGGTCTACTTATAGTAGTACCTCCTTAAGTGAGTTAGTGAGCAGCGTTTGACCTAAGCCCCATGTACTATGCGCTAGGCCCAATAGAAAAGTCCAACCCTCCTTTTAATGCTTCTTTTAATCCGCTCTTATGTGTGTGACCCTATAGGTTCCCAAAATGTTAGTAGTAATATTAAATCCCATTTAATATTACAAACAGTGAGCGGTATCTAGCAATACATCACTGCTACCTAAGTAGTGAGAAAGTCAGTGATTTGACGAAACTTTTCTGTGACAAATATTCATGTTCATTATTATCCCTTTGTCCATATATCTATATTGAACACAAGACATAGAATGTGTCACCCTTGTATGGTTCAATATCATGTTCCCTGATACCCGAGTGGACTTAACAACAAATGAGGTCAATATCTCATATTAACTCATTTCAGCACGGCCATGCATTTTACAGTCTCACTCTATCAGGGGCCCCACAGATATTACTCCTGTTATGTAGGAGGGACAAATTCCATCTAGGTCACTCACATCCCTCTGCATGGCTCGTGGTATGCCCAATGACCGTCTTTATAATCATCCTATTACAGATGACGTTTGACGATATTAAAGCACACGACTCCTCATGTAGGGATCGTAGCGATTTCAGGTCTAAGGATTTCATACACCATTGTCACTATGAGAACTACTTATGAAACTTACATAACGCTCCATGTAGTGTTCTCATGGTGGGTCAATCCAGTACATCATTACTCTAATGTGTACCTATGTGGCGACTCGATATCTCATATCCATGACACGTGAGATATGGTCATCAGTCTGCACACATAATAGTCTCAATTGTATTATTATTGTCCTTATTAATAAAATACTTGACTACGGATATTTAAGAATACGATTTCATTGTTCAATAGTGTCTCACGATCAAGTCATATACTTGATATTCTATTAAACTGAAATTTCTATTCTAAGGACTTTATTATGTTTAAACAAGTAACACAATAAACTGGAATGCCTTATATCATATATATATATATATATATATATATATATATATATATATATATATAATAACAAGATACAAATGTAAGTCTAAGAAATACATTGGTCTCCAGGGCTTACACCAACACCTTGGTAGCCTAGTGCTCGCTCCAAGGGGGCCTTGATGCTTGATGGTCAAGGTGTTGAGCTCTGGTGCTTAATGGTCAGAGTGTTGTTAATGCTTAAAAGACTTAACAATGAACGTTAAACGATAATCATCGATAGCCTAGTGGTCGAGGTGTTGATGGTGATAAAACTTGGGTAGCCTATGGGCCCAAGCGGAGGTGGTGGTTGTGTGTTGTTTGCCATGCATTCACGCATCAGAGATGTTGATTTGAGATTGTACAACGTAGGGAGGTTGTCCGAGATTACGACGATCTGGCCATCCGCGGGATTCGTCCGAAAGGGAATTAAGTTTACAACGTGGTGGCACATCCGAGAATAAGATGTGTCGGCGGTCCTAGGGGTCCACCCATGGTTTGGTGGATTGCCCCGACGTTGGTGCTTATTGGCCAATGTGGAAATGTAACCCCAAAGTTGGCATCCTGAGTAGGGATGTAAATTTTACCCGTACCCGTGGATATCCGTGGATAATATTCGCAACGGGTAGAAAATGGATGCCTTAATGGGTATCCATGGATAACTAAAATGGATATTTTCTCTACCCACTTATTAATAGGGTGTGGATGGATATTGTAGTATCCATACCCGCGGGTACTCGCTAAGGTAAAATTACTAAAATACCTTTATATATATAAATGAAATGCCCTATTTTTTCCACTATTATTGTTTTATTTCTGAAATATATGGCAGCTGCAGCTCCCAAACCTTATCATACCCAAGCTCTTTGGATAATTGTTACGTATTATTGCTTTTGGCCAACTATTGTGTTATGGATGAATGCTTATGGATTATAGCTTCTGGATTAATGCTTGTGGATTAATGCTTATATGTGAATGATGTCAAGATAGGGGTGTAAAAAATTTAGTCTAACATTCAATAATTTGTGAGGTGTTTGAATATCCATCGATACCCGCAAATATTGATAAATATGTTTAGAACCGGCAAGATGGATACCCACACGGATATGGGATGGGGGCGGGTATAAAATTCATCCAATGGGGCGGGTAGTGGGGGGACTACTACCCGTACCCACCCTGCCCCATTTACATCCCTATTCATGAGTTAGTTTGGATCCAAGTACATAGCAGAGGAGTGGAGCAGAACTGTATTGCATAGCATACACGTTATATGATGATGATTGTTATGATATTGCTGTTTGATATAACATGTTTGTTTGATGTATGCTCGTCTTGCTAACTGCTTCCTTGCCATTATATTCATATATATGTTTCTTACTCCCTATCTCAATGTTTCTTGTTTGTGGCATGTATCGTTTATGCAGAGATCGATGTGCAGCTAGTTGAGGAGTGACTTTGAGGAGCCGTGACTCGTAGATAGGATTTCCCGTTTTCAGTAGTTGTTTAGTTGTTTCCAGTTGTACCGGAGTTGTCTTATCGGATTGGTTAAACCAGCTCTGTAGTGTGACATCGGGGTTGGGTTTGTTTATGGTTTTGTTTTATGTTATGTTTTATTTATAAACATGTTTTGGTTGTTTCAGCATTATGTTACAATGCGGCAATCTCTCTTTTTTATATATGTATTATCGCTTTTGAATGCATGCGGGGTAGAGGGTGTCACACCTATCACTTGTCTTAACACTAAATAATATTACATTTATATTACCTAACAAGAGCTTGGTAATCCTACAACATTCTTGTCAGACATCCTTCTCTTTTAGAAGCAGCAAGCTCAATTTTTACTCTTTCAAAGAATTAGCATAAAATTTTAATAATTCTCTCCCTTGGATCAAAGAACATGTTTCGGCCTCTAAAAGATATTGTCTAAATTGTGGATCTTTGATTTCCAGATTCTCCATCTCACTTTCTTTTATGGTGCAACGGTTTTCTGTTTCTTTGTCATGCCTATAATTATATTGACATACACCTTAAGAAGACAATAAAGAAAAATGCTTCATATTGTTTTATTCACAGTTAAGTATCATCAGTACATGTATAAAGAGAACATAACAGCATAAGTAATAGGACTGTATATGGCTCCATTTTGTAGCCCCCCCGGGGCATTACTTTGTAAACATGTGCGGAAATGAACTTAAAAGGGAATTTCGCTGGTTGCTTTCGGAAATTAATTTATATAAATATATAAGCACCATAAAATGGGTATAAAGTTTGTTAAATGCGGTTACGGTAAAATTTAAACCTGTTTTGAAATAGTAAAATCACATTTTTACCTATCATGGTACAAATTCTAGTCATATATAGACCATTTGTCATATGACCCAAAACCCAAGCCGTGACCGGGGCACATACTTACAAACCTAGCCTGGCAAGCCTATTTATTTTCGAAATGTACTTAAATAAAAAGCTTGAATATTTTTTTCAAAAATTTTGACAGAGTCACCTCTGTAATTGCAACATCCCAAAATAAAAACACCTGTTGAAATATTTCTATTTTCATCCCAGAAATTCCAGTCATACAAAAAAACATAAAGACGGTATTTTATGAAAATATTTACATAAACAAATACCTGGCCAAAATGAAAGATTTTAAAATTTTCATCCAAAAGAAGGGCTCTCCGAGCCATTTACATTCCATCCAAAAATAAAGGCTCTCCGAGCCATAAACATATATACTAAGATTAATCAACATCGTCTCAAAACCTAAGCTGGTCGTTCTAAAAGATGTTCATGGGTAAAACCCATATGGTTCTCACCATTATACCTGACATTATACATCTTCCAGGAATGGGACTAATATCCCCGAGCGAAACTGGAAACCTCTTCTGCATCTTCTGTATGCGTATACCAAGATACAATAGCAAAACCAGAAAAATAGATACATGCAAGGGTGAGATACCAATATATGGATTTAAACACGATAACCACATGCCCGACTCTCAAATAGCATTTAACATGAATATTCAAAGACAAACAATATATTTATCAAAGGGTTTCATACCCGACAGTCATAACCGTTTTCAAAACCATGACACTTCAACATTCATCAACTAACTTTGATACCTAATCTCGTGAGCTGCAGTCATCAAATAAATGAGCTGATCAGGCTCCAATTGCCAAATAAGGCAGAATCAATGCCAGATATGGCAAAGTTCAAATAACCATTCCATAATCCAAAACGAGGCAAAGTGGTGACTACATACAGTACATGGTTTTTGTGGTCGTATATCCATCAAGGCACAGTGACACAAATGTCATGAATACTTGCCATCAAGCATTCAAGTCCTATGCAAAGGCACGTATGCCCTGGAATGCATGTAAAACATTTTTTTCTCGTTGTTTTATTTGTGTTCAATCTTTATATGTCGGAGCTAAAAAGCCGCACGACCAAATCATCATTTTAAACTTTCAAGTTAAATACCTCTTTCAAAACAATTTGACTTCAAGTCAAAAGTTTGCAAATCACGAAATCTGGACCAATGCACCAGTCTTAGATACATAGATTTTAGTGCATAAAACCAATAAAACACTTATAGGACATCTAGTCCATAACTTCACCTTTCGGACCCCTGGCCCATATCATTCGGACCCCTAGCGCATATCATAGAACATTAGATCCGACATCTCGGTTGCTAGGTTCGTTTAAACCATTTTCGTTCTGTGAAATACAAAACAAAACCAAAGTTTCCTCAACATATCCAAGTTGACGGAAATAACACCATTGTGTAAAACTCGTTTACAGAAATCCTTTTTGTTTGAAATTCATTTATAAAACCATCAAATCATAGAGAAATCCATTTTTCTCAAATCCATTTTCTTTTGAAAACTCCTTTTTCCCTAACAACTTCAAATCCTCATAAAATCATTTCCAACTAATTTCTATTTGAAATAATAAAATTGTTCCTCATACTTTTCATTGTCAAATACTTTTCCAAAGTATTTTTCGTTGGAAATAAAGTCATTTGTAAATCAAATAATTTTCTCTTTTATAAAAGTTCTTCATAATCACTGTTAAAATATCCTTGACAGTTACATTTCTTAGAATAAATTTTCATCTTATTTTTGAATTTGTTTGGAAAAGACAACGTAACTGAAATATTTTCAAGATGTCGTCCTCACTATTTACTCATAAATCACTCTTTTATCCAAAACATCATCAAATATAAATACTTTCAATATTTTTTCTTCCATAAATCAAATCCTTTGAATTTATCCTCAAGATTCTTCAATGCTTTTATCTTTAATTTAATTGAGCACTGACCAATGTCAGGCTTCTCAGTCAATCAACCAACCAACAGATAATCCATACATAGCAGATATCCATACATCACAGTATAATCATGCTTTCACATAAAACATTAAAAACCACATAACAGTAATATAACAACTTAATTTGACACCACACATCACAACAGATAAACTCAAATACGACACACAAATAGCACGCAGTTACCAAAAATCCCTCAAGCAGTCTCCCCTTACGTTTGAAGACAAGAATAAGATCACTCATTCCGGGTTCCTCTAACACTTTGCAATGCTTATAAACAACTTCAAGATAGCTCCAAAAATGTATTCTCTACTCCTCCAACAATGACAATCACATCCACATAGATGGAAATTGGCCATCAACATAGCCAATAGCAAGCACAACCAAAAATCAGAAACTTATCATCACAAAACATAAGTTTGTACAACTTAAATAATTAATTCACTAAGGAAACGATATTGGTTTTTCATTTAAAATAATCAGGGTTTTAGAGTTCACTAGGAATTTGGGAAAAACCAATTTAGATCAAGTAATATGGAATTGAGCTAGGGAACTACAATTTAACAACCTTAATTACATTAAAACATAATCAAAATTGAGAGATCAACATAATTTGACTAATGTTTCAAATTGGGAAGTTTGGGGTTTTAGTGAGATTGGGGAAAAACCAATTTATCCCAAGAACAATGAAATAAATGTAGGGAAACACCAATTCACTACCTCAATTACATAAAACTCAGTTCAATTTCAGAATTGGAGATTGAATTAAAAAGGCTAGGGTTAGGGTTTTGCATATGATTTGGGGTTTTCATAATCACAAAGGAATAGGGGTAAGAAACTCACCCTAGGTGAAGAAGGAGAGAAGGCATGGTGACTGGAATGCCAACCGGCGCGGCGGCAGGCGGCGGAAGACAGCGAGTGTAACACCCCAATCTCATTATTACAAATATTTTTTTCTAAACAAATACTCGTAGTGAAAATAACATAATAGTATTGTCTAGTAATTGTGCCTATACTGATATAAGACAGTATTAACACACTCAAAAATAAATTTTAAATGAGTAATTAAAATTACTCAAACCAAATCACATATAAATGAACAAAAAAAAAAATATAGATATCAGTTGAATTGGGGTGTTACACATTTTCCATATATTTATCGAAGAATAGTAAAAATCGGGGTGTTACACATTTTCCATATATTTATCAGTTGAATTGGAAGGTTTTAGGCAGTGTTTTAAAAATCGGACTGGAGATCGAACCGACGAGACCTCTGGGTCATGGTTCAATTGGTTGAACCGGTTCAACCAATGGTTGATCAATTGGTTGAACCGTATGACTAGTAAAGATATAAATAAATTATAATATATATATATATATATATAAATTAATTTCTTTCAACAAAAAAAGGCAACCTTTCAACAAAAAAAATATATAAATTAATTTTGAAATAAGTCAATTTTTTACATTACATTAGTAGTACATTGATCCAAAAGACTCTTGCATGCCGTGACACAACACATTGTTCGGCCGCCAGACTGTTACAACACCGCTGCACCACTTCCAGCCACGGTGGTGAACGGACACTAGAAGAAAATGCAGGAGTTCCGACGGATTGTTACCGACGGAATTTCTGTCGGAAATGCCAATTACCTGTTACCGACGGATTTTCCGTCGGAAAATCAGATCTCATTTATTGACGAAATTTTCCATCGGTAATCATTTTTTGAACTAAGATCTCAGTTACCGACGGAATTTTCCGTCGGTAAGCTCTTTTTTGGATTATCGATGGCAAAAGCCATCGGAAATCTTTGGAGGTCATCGTAAATTTCAATTAAAAGGGAAACGGTCCTCTTATCCACCCTCACTTTATTTTCTCTCTTCTTCTCCCATTTCTCTCACTCAGACCACCGCGCCTCCTTCCTCCGTCTACGAACGGCCGCACCACCGTGCACGACCACCGCACACCGCCCCCTACTCCCTCTCTCTACTCCCTACTCTCTGTTCTTAGCTCCAGCCGGCCTTTTCCCCCATTCACCACACCGCGCGCGCACCACCACCTCGCCCCCTGTTCTGCCACCTCCACGAGCAGCACCGCGTCAGCCACCGTCACCATCATCTCTGGTAGCCACCATTTGCTTGTAGGTAATTTTTGTTCATTTTTTATTTTTTGTGTGATTTTGTTTAAGTTTGTATATGGATAAGGGAAGGATGTCAGGTACATGAAGCTACACATTTACTGATACTTTGGAACCTTCACTTTACAATAATCTATACTGATATGGCCTTTTATGGCAATGGTAACAATTATGGCAAAGTCACTTCAATACCCTAGAACCTTCAGTTCTCTACAATTTTGTTTACATTGTAACGATTCTTTCATTATATGAATTGACCTTCACTTCTTAATATGAACCTAATATATGTTTCCCTTTTGATGTAGAGCATAGCCATCAAAAGACAATGGTGAAAAATTATGGCCAAGTCATTCCCACCATATGAATATGATTCTACTTAATATGGTTCTTACTGGAAGTAACTTGTAGATCTTGGATCAAAAGGAATGGATGCATAGAGCCCTGTTCACTCCAAATGTTGATTAAATAAAAAATATAATATTTAAAATGAAAAGAATTAATAATTTATATTTAAAATAAAAAATTAAATAAAAATATTAATTAATATTTTTAAAAAATCTAATTACTGACGGACTTGACCGTCGGTAACGTTTCCGATGGCTTTGTCCGTCGGTAACTTTTACGGCGAACTTGACCGTCGGTAACGTTTCCGACGGATTATTCCATCGGTAACTTTTACGACGGATCCGGCCCGTCCGTCGGAAACCGTTTCCTACGCGCCTAGTACCTACGAAACTTGGTCCGTCAGAAACGCGCTTTTCCGACGGATTTTTTGTGTTTCCGACAGTTTTTGGCCGTCGGTAATCGGGCTTTTTTTGTAGTGGGGGAGTCACCACCTGGGTTCCACGCCTTTCGTCTCATTCCAATAACCAGCCGGTTCTTGGAAACCAGAAACGGTTTCCAGTTCAACTCCGGTTTCGATAGTTCAAAGAGGTTCTCTTTCGGTTCTTTGGGACTAAAGGTTTTTCATATTAAACCGAACTGCAGACACATCAGGTTCCTAGTTGAACTGGTCGGTGCGGTCCGGTTTTTAAAACATTGGTTTTAGGAAGGGAAGGAGGAAAAGAGAGGAATAAACTAACAAGCAGAGTTATCAATCCCGGATAGCGGCGTGGAGCGGCTGACCCCGAAAACGCTTTTACGGGATAGTACATAGCGGGATGGCTGCTATTTTAGGTAAGTGGGAGAAGTGTTAAGGGAAAAAGGAGGAGACGCAGTAGAAGCAGAGGGGGAGAAGAAGAGGGAGACACAGAGAAGCAGAGGGGGAGAAGCAGATCTAAACGTGAGAAGGGGGAGGGAGAGAGTGGGAGGAAGAAACAGAATAAAATGAGGGTTAATTAGATATTTAATGAGTATAAGTGAGGGTAAAATAGAGATTTAAGTGTTAAAGAAGAGGGTAAAATAGGAAGAGATGAGAAAAGAGAGACCTACCCATTTAGTTTCTTAGGCCCAACAAAACAAAAAAAAAACAAAGTGAGAAAACACAAAAATATTTGGGCCACATGGCCCAAATTCTCGAAACCCTAACCCTATAATCCCTTTAGCATCTAAGTCCTAGTGTCCCACCGCCGCCTCTGTTAATATGCCTCTATTATTCAAAAATGAGCTCGGCTTTGAGAGGAGCAGAGACGAAAAAAAACCTAGATCTGACGACACCTCCAACAATGGTGCCTCCAACAGCACCGCTAACGACTGGGTTCGGACGGAAATGGCTCGTCGGTGGCTTCTGCTAATGGAAATTAGACCCATCATGCAGGAGCGACCCAAAAGCAGCAGCTTAGCCACTTTTCGGTGCGATTTTCACCAAAAAAACGGCCGCGACCGCCGTGACTAAAAAACGCTCTGCCACGCTATCCAAGTAGCGGCCACCGGCTACTATGCTCCGCACCACCGCAATCGCACCGCTATTGCGTGTTATTCACTACCCTGCTAACAAGTAATAAGACTGATATTGATTTGATGCGGTAATGATGTGATTACAAAAGGCAACCCTAATAGTCCTATTTATACTAAGAGTAGAATTCTAGTCTTGATCAAATAGAGAATCAAATCATAAGATATAAATAAGAAATATATCCTAAGAGATCATATAGGATACTCTAAAATATTCTAAGATATAAAAAGATATTATCATATATTTCTCTAATTTTCTAACACTCCCCCTCAAGCTAAAGCTTACTAAGATTTAAGCTTGTTACACAAAAACAATACATGCCCCTCAAATTAAAAATTTAAAATAAGAAAATAAAAAATAAACCGAGCTCCATCAAAATAATAGTTGGAAGGCAACTCAAAGATGTTGGAGAGGTCGGAGAGAGTTGCTGGAAAGATAACTTAGCATATAGCTGGAATGATCATCAACCCGACATAAATTTCTTGGCAACCAATCTAGCAGCAAGGTCCTAACTTCTCGAAACCGTATTTGGAAGCTTTAACAACAATATTGGAGGCCCAAATTATTTAAATTGAAATTAAGGTAGACAACTACTTCCAAGATTGGGACGAGGCTAGTGCATCTGGGAAGAAAAGGCCATGGCTAGTGCATCTGGGACAAAGACGATGCCAGTGCATCTAGGACAAAGTGTCGAGGCCAGAGCATCTGGGACAATAAGTTGGGCTAGTACGAGTCATAACCAACATAAGTCAATCGTCGACGAAAATAGAAGTCACCACTAATATGATTCATCCGTGGGAAAGGAGTCACCACCGGAATGATCGTCGGTGGGAAGAGAAACCAATGATATGATCCATTAGTGGAAAAAAGAGGGCATTACAAACAAAAAAGAGATTTTTTTTTGGTATGGTTGAGAAGATAATTAGAGTTCCTTCATACTTAGCGGAACTCCGCAGGGGAATAGTGATGGGATAGGTCATGGAGGATGGTACCGCTCTGATACCATGTTGAATTGGAAGCTTTTAGGTAGGGAAGGAGGAAAAGAGAGAAATAAACTAACAAGTAATAAAATTAATATTGATTTTATGAGGTAATGATTTGATTACAAAAGATAACCCTAATAGTCCTATTTATATTAAAGGTAGACTCCCTCAAATCATAAGATAAAAATAACAAATAAATCCTAAGAGAGCCGACGAAGGTTGGTCTAGTTGGTAAGGATAAGGCTCATAACCCACAAGGACGTGAGTTCGAATCCCACTGTCAATGTGAGGACCTCATTGGTGGGTAATGTGTAAGTAAATATTCTAAGATATAAAAAGATATTATCAGATATTTCTCTGATTTTCTAACATTATCTACTATAAATCTTAACATACATATCTGGGCATATATCTCTTTAGGGCTCGTTTGGTGGTCAGGATAGGATAGGGGCAGATAGGATAAGGGAGCAGGATAGGAGTATGATATGATCGCAGGATAAGCTGTTATCCTATCCGATGTTTGGTGTCCACCAGATAACCAACTGGATAACATTGTAATTTTAGCATAAATTTTAAAATTTTCGTTCTTGTTCTGAATTCTTTCATATTTTATTAGATTTTAGTTTTTTTTTTATAAATTTCATTTTTTAAGATTATATAAAAAGGCAAAATTGTCCTTGTGATAAAATTACATATAATATTTAAATTTTTTAAAATATTGTTTAACTTAAATTAATTTTTTATAATTTTAAATATTCATTTTTAGTTTTTACTTTACATATAGTTAAATTATTAGAATATTTTTATTTATTTTTCAGTTTTTAAAAATAATATAAAGTAACAAAATTAGTCTTTTGAGAAGAAATAATAATTTTTAAAATTAATTATTAATATTTTTATTATTTTATGTTTTATTATACCTTTTTCGGTAACCATATTATAATTTATTATACTTTAATTATTTTATGTATAAATTTTTTTTATACTTTATTATACTTTAAATCACCTTATCCTATCCTGTCGAGTTCTAACCCAGTTCCTCCTTAAGATAGAATTTTAACTAGATGGACAGGATAGGAGACATGATTGGTTTATCCTATCCTGCTGGCTTACCCAACAATAGTTTCAGACAGGATATGATAGCTTATCCTATCCTGTCTCTCTTATCCTGACCACCAAACGAGCCCTTATGGTTTAAACTTTCAAGAGAATACAATATTGAACATCTTATTAAAGCTTTCTTGTTCAAAAGGTCACCAGTCCAAGCCTCAAGTTTCAATAATCAAGTCACCATGGTGTGTGTTCTTGCCTCAGCTAACGCAAACAATTCCAAGACACTCCATATGTGGTAAAATAAATTAGTAACTAGTAATATAGATAGAAGAGTGTAGTTATAAAAGCATGGACTATACCAAAGCAATGTCAATAATGCTAGTAACACGAAGCAGCTCATCAGGGCAGACAAGATACCCAAATAACACCCATTCACGGTATGCAGTTACATTCGCTAGATCTTGTGCTCTCTGCAGGGTTCAGTGACAAAAGAAATTCAGTATAGTTATAATACATAGTTACTATTCAAGAATTCATATCAATATGGTTAAGAACAAAAAGTAACATCACGATGGGATGAGCAGAGTTTGTGAGTATATGGGGATACCGGGGATGATATGGACATAGAAATCCCTCATTTCTAAGTTTCCTTGTATCTGTTGATAGAAATATAATCGGGCCCACACCCACAGCCTCTGATACCTGAAAATTTTATATTAACAGGTTGCCATATACAGTCGTTCTCACCTATAAACGATAATATATATAAAAACAGAGCTAAGATGTTCAATCTCCTTGAATTGCATTAGAGGACATTATTTATTCATTTAAAAAAATCACGAGTAACAGGTTATGTAGGTATATCATGGATGAAAAAAATGAAAGGGAGAAATATAATTTATATTTTGGAATTCCTTGTGTGAATAGCACACAACATACTTTGATATTTATACACTTAGAAATAAATACAACTTATAGTAATGAAGGAATGTTGTAATGTATGAATATTATTCCTTGAACGATTGTGTACAGAGAAGGTTACAATCAGCCCTAATAAAAACAAGAATAAAATCATATTTGTACATATCTGATATTATTGCTAATATATTACAGCACTCCCCCTCAAGCTGGTGAGTGAATATCTATCATTCCCAGCTTGCAAGTAAGACCTTGAAATCGCTCTGTGGGAAGCCCCTTGGTGAAAACATCTACTAATTGTTACTCTGAAGGGACGTACTCTGTAGTTATAAGGCCATCATCTAATTTTTCCTTGATAAAATGACGATCAATCTTTATATGCTTTGTCCGATCATGTTGAACTGGATTGTCAGCAATGCTGATAGCAGACTTGTTATCACACAGTAACCCCCTAGGAGCTTCAAACTTTATTCTGAGATCATCGAGTATGATTCTCATCCATAACAGTTCAAAATTCCTTGTGCCATAGCTTGAAATTTTGCCTCTGCACTTGACCTTGCAACAACATTATGTTTCTTACTTCTCCAAGTCACCAAGTTTCCTCCTAAAAACATGCAGCAACCTGAGGTAGACCGCCTGTCTACAACTGACCCGACATAATCTGGATCTGTATAGGTTTCAATGGACAATTTTTGCTCTCTCCGAAATAAAAGTCCTCTTCCTAGGCTTGTATTCAAATATTGGAGGATTCTATTCACAGCTAGCATATGTCTCTCACGAGGATCATGCATGAACTGACTAACCACACCGACATCATAGGTTATGTCTGGTCTGGTGTGAGACAAATATATCAGTTTTCCCAAAATTCTCTAATATTGTGCCTTATCCATCCTTGGGCTCTCCTCATTGTTTCCAATCCTGTGATTTTGTTCAATAGGTGCCTTTGTGGTTTTGCAACCTAGCTTACTTGTTTCCTTAAGAAGATCCAGGACATATTTCCTTTGGGAAATAAAGATGCCTTGTTTGGAATAGGCAACCTCTATCCCAAGGAAGTACTTCAGCTTCCCCAAGTCCTTCATTTCAAATTGTGCAGCTAGATTTTCTTTTAGGACCTGTTTCTCAACCTCATCATCACCGATAATGATAATGTCATCAACATAAACTAGAAGAAGTGTAAGATTGCCTTCTTTGGAATGTTTTATAAAGAGGGTATGATCTCCTTGGCTCGGCCTATAACCTAAGGACACCATAGCATTGGTGAACCTCACAAACCAAGCACGAGGAGACTGCTAATTGAACTCATATAAGGCCTTCCTTAACTTGCACACCATATTCCCTCCACCAGTAGGTTCATATCCTGGTGCGATGTCCATATATACTACTTCTTCCAAATTCCCATGGAGAAACGTATTTTTAACATCAAATTGGTGCAAGTCCGATCCAAAGTGTGCTGCCAAGGAGAGAATGATCCTGATTGTGTTCATCTTTGCTACTTGGGAAAATGTTTCCTCATAATCAATCCCATATGTCTGAGTGTACCATTTTGCAACCAGCCTTGCTTTGAACCGGTCTAGAGTACCATCAGACGGATATTTCACTGTGTAAATCCATTTGCATCCTACTATCCTTTTGTCCTTCGGCTTCTCAACAATTTCCCAAGTTTCATTCTTGTTCAAAACACATATCTCTTCATGCATGGCTTGAACCCAATTCTTATCCATTAAAGCCTCTTGTACTGAAGTGGGGACTCTGGTAGAATCAATTGCTGAAATAAAACTCTGATGTTGTACTGATAAGTTTTTAGTGGACACAAACTGAGATATAGGGTATTTTGCACAAGTTCTTCTGGCATTTCTTAACGCTATTGGCAAGTTATCACGGTTAGGTTCACAAATATCATGTAAAGGACTATTCAAAGGCTCGGAATCGGGAATGCTTACCTCTGGTTCGAGCGACCGAAGCTTCTGTAGGACCAGGTTGGGCTTTTTCCGATAATACACCTGTTTGTATCG
This sequence comes from Sophora flavescens, assembly GCA_030762895.1. NCBI lineage: Eukaryota > Viridiplantae > Streptophyta > Magnoliopsida > Fabales > Fabaceae > Sophora > Sophora flavescens. The sequence continues at coordinate 79,286,277 of CM061067.1, forward strand.
ATCTATAGGAACTGATATTGATTCTTTAGGTGTCTCTAAAGTACCGGAAGATGATGCCACATCCTTCATCAGAGGAGCCAGAAGAGGAATAAAAGATGACTCAAGAGACTCAGCTTTTTGATCACTCTCCCCCTGAAGTTGAGGAGGAAGGTGAAAGACTCGGATTCATGAAAAGTGACATCCATGGAGACATAGACACGACGACTTTGAGGATGATAACATTTGTACCCCTTTTTGTCGGGTGCATAACCTATGAAGATACATTTGACAGCCCTGGGATCCAACTTACTACGATATTGACTATAGACATGAACAAAGGCAACACAACCAAAGACACGACACGAGAGATTCCTCGTGGTAGGAATGGAAGGGAAGAAGGAAGTAATGAGTTGCACAGGACTAAGACCATCTAAGACAAGGGAGGGTAATCTGTTCATCAAGTATGGGGCAGTTAAGACAGCTTCCCCCAATAAGACTTAGGGATAGATATTTGAAATAGAAATGCTCTTGCAATTTCTAGGAGATGACGTTTCTTTCTTTCTGCAACCCCATTTTGTTGGGGGTGTCAACACAAGAGAACTCATGTAACACACCATGTTCTTTATGGAATTTTTTGAAATGTTGATTCACATATTCCTCGCCATTATCAAATCGTAACCTTTTATAGTTTTTCCAAACTGGGTTTGAACCATGCGATAGAAATTCAAGAACAATGGAAACACTTCAGTTTTATCTTTCATAAGAAATATCCATGTGACCCTAGTGCAGTCATCAATAAAAGAAATAAACCATTTTGCACCAGATATGTTAGAGTTAGAGGAAGGTCCCACACATTAGAATGAATAAGATCAAAAGGTTCAATACTTTTAGTATTATTACTTGGAGAAAAAGTTGTGCGATGGTGTTTCACAAACTGACAAACATCACAAAGAAAAGACTCAACAGACTCTTTTTTAAACAAATGTGGAAATAACGACTTAAGAAGACTGAAAGGAGGATGACCAAGGCATTTGTGGTGAAGCCAGATCTGAGATGCAACGGAATCTGAACTTGTCTGATGACTGGGACTGGACACCGTCTGACTGGTAATATCATGAATCCGATGTAGGACATATAACCCTCCCTATTCCTTAGCAACCCCAATCGTCCTCCCCGTGGTAAGATCCTGCAACACATGATGAGAGGGAAAGAAGATCACTGTACAGATTAAATCTTTGGTAAGTTTATCAATAGAAATAAGGTTATTTGACAAATGAGGGACATGAAGCACATTATGCAAAGGAAGGGAAGGTTGAAGTGAAATTGTACCACATCCTGAAACAGGGACATGGGATTCACTAGAAACTGTGATGTGATGCTTACCAGATAATTTAGAGTAAGTGGTAAAATATGAGGGATGAAGGGTCATATGACCAGAGTCAATAATCTAGAGATCATCAGATACAGTACTAGAAACATTAAAGGATATCTTAACAGTCATGGATAGAGAACAAGTGCCAGAAGGCTTACTCATAGAATCCAAGAGAGTGCACAAACGATCCATCTCGGCTTTGCTAAGTGCCGGAACTGCCTCCTAGATGGTGGTGCGGACACCTCTTCACCCTCAAGAACCAAGTCGGACACTGTTTGATTAACTTGCCTTTGTTGACCGACTTTAAAACCCCCAGAGCATCCAAGAACCTTGTCTCTTCCATGGAGTTTAAAACAAGTGTCCTTAGTGTGACCAGACTTCTTGCAATAAGTACACCAGCGGTCATCATGTTTGGCGGACGACTTCTAAGAGGATGATCCAGGCTTTTCAGATGATAACCCACCAATAGGACCTTTGCCGGTGGCCAAACCAGAACCATCTCTTGAATTACCATTATTCAACATAACAACCCGACGACTCTCTTCCCCCCTAACTGTGTAGAATACCTCGAAGAGAGAAGGAAGCTTGTCCTTACCGAAAATCTGAACCCGAATAGGATCATACATAGAGTTCAACCGAGAGAGAAACTTAAAGACCCGTCCACGCTCAATAAACTTGGTTAAAGTGGCAGAATCCTCAGTGCAGTTCATCTTTAAATCCTGGTTTTGGTCAAGCTCAATCAATAAACCATTCAGAGTACCATAATAATCAGTGACAGAAAGAGATCCTGGGTTGGTGTTAAATATTGTGTTTTCTAATTCATAACATGCAGCAATATCTTGTTTCATAGAAAAGCTTTGGCTACAACTATCCCAAATTTCACGTGCAGAAGCAAAAAACATACAATTTTTTACTGATATATGGTATTATAGAGTTCCAAAGCCAAGTCATAATCAAAGAATCTTCATCATCCCAAATGTCGAACTGTGGGTCATCTGCCTTCGGAGGATCCCCGACAATGTGTGACAACCTTTGACGACCCTTGAGAGTGGCACGAATAACCTGGGCCCATTGGAGATAGTTCTTACCGTTGAGGTGATAAGAAGAGTGTAGAACTGGAAGGTCATTTGGATTCAGTGCAACAACAGTAATTGAAGGCTGAGGTGGAGGCGGAGGCGGCGTGACGATGGTGGAGGACTGGTCGTCTGGTGTAGACATTCTGTTTTGGCTCGAAAATAGTCAAAAGGACGGGGAGGAGCAGTCGGTCAGAACGGTGGCAGTCGCGCGGTGAACGACGATTTGGAGGGCGGAGCTTGGCTCTCACGCACGGACAGTGTAGTGGCACGTGGGATGTGCGTGGCGGTGCATGGGTGGTTGGTTCAGGGTGGGCTTTTCGGGGGTGACCGGAAAAACGCCGACAATCAGTCCGGCATGGGCGGTGAGACGAAAAACAGCGGCGGCGGGTGGTGGGTGGTGATTTTAGGTTTCAGGCAGTAATAAGGCTACTCAGCAATAGGAAAAAAAAGGGGAAAAAATAAAGGCAAGCCCTAGGAACGACCTAGGCCGCTGATACCATATAGAAACGAAGGAATGTTGGAATGTATGGATTTTATTCCTTGAATGATTGTGTACAGAGAATGTTACAATATATTGGCTAATGCCATTGATTGCTATGCTAAAAATAAAGGGAAAAAATGAGCCCGAATAAAAACAAGAATAAAACCATATTTGTACATATCTGATATTAATGCTAATATATTACAACACAACTTATATTTACAAGACAAATAATAAGAGGCCTACACCCTAAGTACACGAACTATAACATTTACTATTGTTATTTCCAGAACTGTTGCTATTTCCAACAGAAAATCATAAAGAATTTGGAAGCAGAAATTATATTCTCTGGAAAATAAATTGAGGTTCTACACCCTACCAACAATGTGACTTCTACACCCTCCTCACACGAGCCCATTGAGCTTGCACCATGGGCACAAGCCCTTTTAGCTGCGCTGAAACTTAATTTAATTAATTATAAAGAATGAAGGCGGAAGAGATGAAACTTAAGACCATATGGTCATAGAAGCTTTCATATCATATCAAGGACCAACTGCTTCAAAAGTTTAAGCTAGTAGAAGGAGGCACGAGTATGGCTTTATACATATCTTCAACAATAAGAATAGAGTTCGTGGAAGACTATTTGTATTTTGTAAGCAATGGAAGATTCCCTTATAGATAGATGGTTGTATTCCAATTGCACTAGACATGATAAAAAAAATTAAATGCTCAGTTTTATCCTAAAGAAAATGTAGTGATATAACTTAATAATCCAACTTTCTTGAATCGTCCTCAAGCAAATGCACCAAAGTACCACAAACTCAATCATCTCCATAAAAAAAATTTCTATTCACATCCTTCCAGAAGATTTAAAACCAACACACATAGCTCCAAAAGAATGAACAAGGAAATGAAAATAAATCGAATTTAATCATGAAAAGACAGACCCATGAAGAAAAAATTTAATTGGAAGACTATGAAATGTACTTATCATCTTTATCATATGTACTAATCTAGAAAATTATTTATATCATATAGATCCATAAAAGGATGAGATTAACCTCTCCAATATGAGGGCTAGCGAAATTCAAGTCTTTCTGTAAGCCTTTCAGTGGTGAATCATAAGAGTCAATGAACTGAAGCAAGCTGTAAAACACAGTAAGAAACATATAAGTAATGAACAATAATTAGCTGAAAAATAAATAAAAATGGAAAAAGTGACATCAGATAGGAGAGTGTGTGTGAATCGTAAAAGAATTTCATATTAAAGCTTGAGTAAAGTCGATTTGTTGTTATCCTTTATAATTTATGTCCCTTTTAGAGATTAATTTTATCAATGAAATCCCTCAAACTTCAAATCCCCAGTAATATCATCCCCTCTATCCATTTCAGCACACCTCTTGTCCACAGAAAATGCTTACACGACTAGCATGTGAATTTTTAAGGTACAATGGCCTGAGTGTAGATAGGAGTTGTGTTTTGGACTGGGCTTAATAGTATACACTTAGCCTAGTATAAAACTATAAATAACCCTAAGAGTTTGTATACACTATATAGACGTGATATACTATATTCTGAAAACAGGAAATAGCATGAAAACAAGGTGTCAGATTTGTAATTATTTCTAAAAACAGCAAACAGGAAACAAAACAAACAGGCCGTAAATCTCTTATTCCTACTTCAACTTTTCCCTCCTCTAAACCATAATTATGTGAAGAAGTTGTTGTCTATCTACTTTTTCCATATCAAGTACTTTAACGAATTTGGGACTACAGTCAAATGCGTATTCAAGAATTTCAATTGAGCTATTTCTCTGTCAATGACAGTCTACAGATTGTTTGAGACATTTTTTATGCAACTCTCTTGATGATAATTTTTTTGGATTATAAAACCTTTTCCTTAAAACTACATTATACAGCTCAGCATGGTATGTCTGTATGTGTGTGCTAACCATGCACACCTATCTATTAATATTTACCAGAACTGATGATAACTTATGAATATTTATCAAAATATACTACCGATGATAAAAATCACAATCCCGCTCACTTGACATTGCATGCAGAAGGTTATGGGTCTGTAGTAACATCTTCCTTGGCATCTGTTATGAAAGCATTGATTTACAAATCTACACTTGTATATAGTTGGGAAAATAAAAAAATGATTTCAACAACAAAAAATTGTTTTTATAATAAAAATAAAAAACAAGAAAACAAGAGGGAAATTTAACAACGGTTTAGCCGCACAAAGGAACAGAAGAGTTCCATAAATGTGTGTAGTATAAGAGAATTCTGATGAGGCTGCAAAAAACACTGTTCCTAGTTATTTGAGATATGCAAAAAAAGGTAAAGTAATTATGTTATCAGTTTATTTCAAATGCTAGGACATCTGTGAAACACTTAAACTATTTTATTTCATTAAAGTGAACAACTCCAGATGAACTGGTTAAAAACAAGCAGAGATAACTTACTTTTCCCCATTTCCTATTCTGTGTTTGATATATATGTCATATGTGACACAATTGTATTCCAGAAACATTCAGAAAAATTGAATGGTTTTTCAAGAAAATTTGATGGTACCTCATATAACATTATATATACAACCACTTTCAAGATCTTTGTGAAAAGCAACTCAGATAGTAGGAGAGCAACAATATTGAGACTCACCAACAAGGTAATTACTGTACTACTTAGATCCAATATAAGTCGCAGAGCTTGTTCACGAAACACCGTCAAGTCAAGTAGTAGCTGGTATACAAAAGAATCCTAACCACGTAAGTTCAGGCAACATGCAGCTGAATTGAAAATCTAAAAGATATAACATAATGAGCAAGTTTTAGATAGTTGACATAAAATGACACAAATAGAGATCATTTATTGATCAAAATCATAAATTACAAAGATAATGGATTCCATAATCTATCTCATCAAGGTCATCCAAAATGGTAGCAGGAGAATGCAGAAACAGATCCCTTTTTACAAAACTTGGGGGCTATTTGGTTTCCATATTTTTTGTTTTAATTTTCACTTTAAAAAATGAGAAAATATGTTTGGTTGATTGTTTCTATTTTCACTATCATGAAATAGACATTTCCGAAAATTTTGAAAACAATAAATTCTTGCTTTAAACATTTTTAGAAATATATTGGGGCATTTTTGCAATTTTTAACCCATATTTTCTTTTCTTTTATTTTTTGTTTCATTTCTTATCTTCCTCCAGTACCATGTATCTCCAAGAACCAAACCACCCTCCATAGAGTGGTGCTCCACCAGCCACTACCCCACAAATTTGGAAGCCACTTGATGTAGAATGTATACCAAGAGTGCTCCTCTCGGTAGGGCACTCTCCTAAATAAACCTAGAGTAGTACTCTAGGGTGGAGTGCTCCTTCAAATCAAGTTTTAGATACTCATTGAATTGGGAAAATCAATATTTATTAATCATCAAAGCTGTCTAACCATTAACACTTAACACTAAAGGCCTATTTATTGACCCAATGAAGACAAACATCATAAAAAGTTAATCCTGTTCTAAATTGGAATAAGATAATCCAAAACAGAATAAAATCCCTAAATAACAAAATAATCCCAAATTAAAAAACCTAACTACAACATATTTACAATAAGGTTTCAATCATCTTATTTGTAAATCTATTCATTTAAACTTAGATTTTCAACATGAAACTCATCTAATGATCAAGTATTATATATTCATGCATTAAGTAAAGATTTAAAACATTTCAACATGATGAATGCATGAATGCAACTTGATTATGTTAACCAAAGTTGATTTTAATTTCATTTTATTTGCATCTCATTCAAGCATCTTATATGATCTTACAAAGGTACTAATAAAAACATAAACCTTTAAGAACTACCCTTTGTAGATCTAAGTCTTCAAAACTTGATATAGTTGACATGTTGTCCTTTGTCATCTTCAAAACTTTGTACTTTAAATATCCAAGTCATACTTGGGGAATGCGTTCATTCACATTCTCCCCCTTTTTGATGATGACAAACTCATGAAGACTTTGTGTTATCTTTTTGCAAGCTCCCCCTAAATATAAGCATCCTTGTTTTGATAAAAGGTGGGAGTATAACCTGAAAATACAAATGGGAACCTTTCTCCCCCTTTTGGCATTATCAAAAAAAAAAAAAATCAAATATTGATAGGAATGCGTTCATTGCATATCCAAAGATAGCATAGCATCACAATAAACACAATAACAAGGAAGTTCATACACATATTAGATCATATAGGGGAAATAAGCTAGTACACAACATATAACCATGAAACATAAACTAGAATATGGAAACTAGAAAATTCATGATAGAAAATTCAGATGCAGCAGCAGAAGCATATTTATTTTAATGCACAGAGAGGAGCATCATGAAGAAGAAACAACAATGGGATAGACGTAGCACAATTAAGTGAAAAAATCATGAAATAATGTCCCTGATGTGCTTGTGAATCGATTCAAAATAGGGGTGAATCGATTCACATAGGCTAAAATTGTGTTATGTGTGAAAACACACACTGTGAATCGATTCATAGAGTGTGTGAATCAATTCACAGAGACAAAAAATTGCAGAAAACCAGAAAAACAGAACTTGTTTGCTATCATTTATGCCTTAAAAGCTCACTTTCACATATGAATTTTTGATTAATGCTTGAATTGTCTATTCTAATGCATGGAACAAGTTTGAATACACATTTTACACATGTTCAGAACAAGCTAAGCATCAAATACAATCAAATTATCAAAATCACACATTGAGTTGTCAAAGTTCAATTTTTGAAAGAAAATAGGTTATACCTTGAGTAATTTTGATACTTTTTGCATATGCATACCTATTTAAGCAATCACACACATATTCAATCTATACATGATATATCAAGTATGCCTAATTCACTTCTTATGCGGAAAAAGATTTCTTTGGGCAAAGGTTTTGTAAAAATGTCCGCTAATTGATTTGTTGTTTCAATAAACTCAAAAACACAATCTCCTTTCTCAACATGGTCTCTTAGAAAATGATGTCAAATATCAATATGCTTTGTTCTTGAATGTTGAATGGGATTTTTGGTTAAGCTTATGGCACTAGTATTGTCACATCTTATAGGAATTTTGTTAAGATTTAAGCCATAGTCAAGGAGTTGTTGTTTCATCCATAAAATTTGTGCACAACAACTTCCTGCAGCTATGTACTCAGCTTCAACTGTGGACAAAGCTACGCTAACTTGCTTTTTACTATTCCAAGAAATTAAAGAATTCCCAAAGATATGGCAAGTACCGCAAGTACTCTTTCTATCCAACTTGCATCCTGCAAAGTCAGAATCCGAGCATCCAACTAAACCAGAAATTCCACCCTTAGGATATCATAGACATGTATTAGGTGTTCCTATTAGATATCTTAATATGCGTTTAACAGCAATGAAATGTGATTCCTTGGGATTAATTTGAAATCTAGCACACATACACACACTAAACATAATATCGGGCCTACTAGCTGTCAAGTATAGTAAATAACCTATAATACCTCTATATTTTGAAGGGTCAATAGGCTTACCACCTTCATCTTTGTCTATATAGCAGTCGGTACCCATTGGTGTTCTAATTTCTTTGGCATTCTCCATTCCAAACTTCTTGATAAGCTCCTTGCAATATTTAGCTTGATTTATGAAGATGCCATTCCTTGTTTGCTTTATTTGAAGTCCAAGGAAGTAATTTAGTTCTCCTATTAAGGACATCTCAAATTCACCCTGCATCAACTTTGAGAACTCTCTACACATAAACTCATTAGTTGAACCAAAGATAATATCATCTACATATATTTGAACAAGCAATATATCCTTTCCTTTATCCTTTATGAAAAGTGTAGTATCAACCATTCCCCTTTTATAACCTTTTTCTAAAAGAAATTTGCTCAACCTTTCATACCAAGCTCTTGGAGCTTGCTTAAGCCCATAAAGAGCCTTTTTCAATTTAAAAACATGGTTGGGAAATTCAAAATTTTCAAAACCGGGGGGTTGATCTACATATACTTCTTCTTGTATGAAACCATTTAAGAAAGCGATTTTCACATCCATTTGGTATAGTTTAAAATCCATGATGCATGCAAATGCAAGAAGTAATATAATAGCTTCTAATCTAGCTACCGGGGCATATGTCTCATCATAATCAATACCCTCTTCTTGATTATAACCTTTTGCTACAAGTCTAGCTTTATTTCTAGTTATAATTCCGGTTTCATCAAGTTTATTTCTAAAAACCCACTTAGTGCCAATTACTTGATGATTTCTTGGTCTAGGCACAAGCTCCCAAACATTATTTCTTTCAAATTGGTTTAATTCATAATGCATGGCCATTAACCAATTTTCATCAATAATTGCATCACTAGTGGTTTGCGGTTCGATTTGAGAGACAAATGCTGAATAATTGCATATATTTCTAAGATTTGACCTAGTAGTTACCCTTTTTGATATGTCTCCTATCACATGGTCGATAGGATGATCCTTCAATGTTCTCCACTCATGGGGTAGGTTTACATGCTCAAATTCTTCTTTCTTTGGAGGAGTTTCATCTTCATTTGTTTCAACCATCTTTTCTTTGTTGACTTCCTCATTGGACTTTGTGACATATCTACAACATTATCAAAGAAAATATCCTTTCCCACCAATTTGGGGTTAGATTCATCAAATGCAATATGTATTGACTCTTCAGTAGTCATAGTTCTCTTATTGTAAACACGAAAAGCTTTACTAAGAGATGAATAACCTACAAATATAATCAATGATAATATTTAGGTACCCAAATTTGTTTGGGTCCTTGAATGTTAGTTTTGGGCACCAATCCTTTTGGAACCCAAATTTTTCTATCACTTTGAAACTTATTATTTCTAATGTTACAAGTAGTTGCCGTATGTCCCTTTTTGCAACAATAATAGCATGTAGTAAAGGGGGTACTTGTCTTGCTTGGATTAGCAAAGCAATATTTTAAAATCTTTCTTTGTGCAAAGGGATCATACCCCAAACCGGCTTTGCTAAGCGTACGCTTTTGACTTCCAAGCAACATATTCAAGTTCTCTCTACCCATTGTGAATTTGGCTAGAATGTTTTTCATATCATCAATTTGTTTTCTCAATCTAGCACAATCTCCACAACTAAAGGGTTTACATGCATTATTTTTGCAACATACATTGAATGAAGATTTCTCACGAAGAATCTTTAAGAACTCATATTCATTTGTGACTTTTTCAAAATCCTTTTTGCACAAAGAGAGTTGTTCTTTTAAGTCATAAATGATTTTCTTAAAAGAAGCGTTTTGTTTAATGAGTCTTATAGATTCTTCATGAAGTTCATCATATGCATTTTGTAAATCATCATCGGAAGAAAAATATTCAAATTCATCATCGGTTACCTCATCTTCCTCATGGTGGCTTGCCATTAGACATAGGTTGGCAACTTCATCATCATCGGAGCTATCGGATGAGTTGAGGTAGTTATCGTCCCAAGCTATGTATGCCTTTTTGTCCTTTTTAGTCCTCTTCTCATATTTGTCCCCTTTCTTTTGCAATTGAGGACATTCCATTTTCGTGTGCCCTTTCTTTCCACATTCATGGCAATTTATTGTTGAAGTGTCATTCTCCCTTTTAAAGTTCTTCTTATTCCGGTTGAATGGCCTTCTACCTCCACCTCTTTTCTTGAGGAATCTACTAAACTTTTTCATAAAGAGGCTAAGGTCATCATCGCTAGAATCCGAGTCTTCCGATTCGTCACTTTTATCACTTTCTTCTTTCCTTGCTTTTGAAGATGTGGAGATTAGGGCTAAGCTCTTCTTCTTTTTGTCTCCTTCCTCATTCTCAATGAGACGATTCAGTTCCAATTCGTGCTCTTGGAGCTTTCCAAATAATGTGGCTAAGGACATTGTAGCCAAATTCCTTGATTCTGCGATAGCCGTAACCTTCGGCTGCCAATTCTTGCTTAAACATCCCAAAACTTTGTTAACTAAGTCTTCATTTGGAAAAAATTTTCCTAATGTTGCTAGATGATTAACTATGTGCTTGAAGCGTTTTTGCATATCTTGTATTGGTTCTCCTGGAATCATACGAAAAAGCTCATATTCATGGGTCAAGGTGTTAACCCGAGCTCGCTTCACTTCACTAGTACCCTCATGGGTAACTTGCAGGTTATCCCACATTTCTTGTGCAGATCTACAATTACACACTCTAAAGAATTCATCTTGTCCTATAGCAGAAGATATGATATTTTTACCTCTCCAATCTAGTTGTACTATCTTTTTCTCATCATCAGTCCAACTATCTCTAGGTTTAGATGTTTCCTTTCCATCAACTAGATGTGTGGGAACATAAGGACCATTTTCTATGGTGTTCCATACATCTAGATCATGGGAACATATAAAGATTCTCATACGTTCTTTCCAATACGAATAATCTTCACTATTAAAAACCGGGGCCTTATTGTATGACCCATCCGTTTGATAAAACCATTAGAGGCCATGGATCCTCTTTAAAGAAAATTAAGCTTGTCCTAAAGAGTTCAAACTCTGATACCACTTGTTAGCCCAAGTGGCCTCTAACAAGCGTTGGAATCCTAGAGGGGGAGTGAATAGGATTCAAAAGATTTTTGCAAACTTTTCAAAAACTTTTGTTGTATGAAGGTATAACGTATTTAACAAGAGCGCGTAGTGAATCTTTAGATGATGTGAACGTAATTGAAATGATGATTCAACAAGATTGTTTCAAATGCAATTCAATTCTTTATCAATTAAATCCTAATATGTAATGCAAGATTGAAATTAAAGAGAGAAGGGTTAAGGAGAATTGCAAACCGATATTTTTGCTGGTTCAATCACAATTTCTTGTGATCTACATCCAGTCTCACACCCACCGGTATGAGAGTTCCTTGACTAATCAGGATCTTGAGTACAACGTTCAAGAAATTTTACACCAGAGATACCCCACTCTGCAACCTACACACAACCAGGGATTCCACACCCTGAATCAAACCCAGAAGAAGATACCCCACTTCTTCCAAACTAAGAACGTCAAAAACAAGAGAGTAGAAGAGGTTTGAATCACTCTTGAAAGTGAGAAATTACAACTTGAAGCTCTAATGATCACAATGAAAGATTGAGAGAATGAGACGTAAGGATCTTGTGAGATTTCGTGTTTCTTTTTGTTTGTTAGATGATGGCTAACGATCTTGAACGAAAGAGATGAATAGATCTATTTATTAGGGGTGTTTGTTACGTTTAAAAACCAAATCTGACAGCTGTGAATCGATTCACAGACCCCTTGAATCGATTCAGAGAGTTGTGACACATGAATCTATTCACAGAGACTGATACATCGTGAATCCATTCATGAATCGATTCAGAGACTGAAACACATGAATCTATTCATGAATCTATTCACAGAGATTGAAACATCTTGAATCCATTCATGAATCTATTCAGAGAGTAAAATGCTTTGAATCTATTCACACCAATCAATGAATCTATTCACAACATATTTACACTAAGGTTTCAATCATCTTATTTGTAAATCTATTCATTTAAACTTAGATTTTCAACATGAAACTCATCTAATGATCAAGTATTATATATTCATGCATTAAGTAAAGATTTAAAACATTTCAACATGATGAATGCATGAATGCAACTTGATTATGTTAACCAAAGTTGATTTTAATTTCATTTTATTTGCATCTCATTCAAGCATCTTATATGATCTTACAAAGGTACTAATAAAAACATAAACCTTTAAGAACTACCCTTTGTAGATCTAAGTCTTCAAAACTTGATATAGTTGACATGTTGTCCTTTGTCATCTTCAAAACTTTGTACTTTAAATATCCAAGTCATACTTGGGGAATGCGTTCATTCACAACTATTTGGTGAATAACAGTAAGAGTGATGAGCAGCAGAATATTAGTAAGCAAAAAGAGTAAGTAAATAAGAAATCATGCATTTCTGAGTAAACCTAGTAAGGTAAGAAGCATTATGATTGTATCAATAACCCTAGGAAGTCAAAAACAAATTCAAAAGGACTATACATTTTTCCAAAATAACCACAGAGAGAGAGAGGATAGCTCACAGTGAGAGAGGGTTGAGGTTGAGGTTGAGGATGAATTTAGAAGAGAGAATTAGGGCATAGAATGAAGGTTGAGGTGTTAAGTCTCAGATCTAAGGAAAGTGGGGAATGAGAGTTAATGGTGATGGTGGTGGTGATTGGTGATGTAGAAGAAAGTGAATCAAGTGATGGAAGCTGCACTTTTCAGTGGTGATATTATTGTTTTTGTTGTTGCAAATGTTAGCTTCCTTCCATTTCTTTTTTAAAAAAATAAATAAATTTATTGTATTTCATTCATAATAATGGTTGCAAATAGTCTATGTTAGTTGTATGGAGTGTGACTGTGTGGGGGCTGTACTAGGACTTCAGTGGGACCATCAGTGCAAGAACAGGATCTGCTACAAAGAAGCAGAAAGAAGGGCAAACATAAAGCACAAGGTGGTTTGTAAGAGGATGTGAAGATGAGTGAAGAAGGCCACGTGGATGAAAAGATCAACTCTTACAAAGAAAAGCTCCTCAATGCTAATGGGGTGTCCTTTAAAGGCCTAGAGTTGAATGAAGATAAAGAGTATGACGCATGGTTCAAAGAAGGTCTCAAGGGTAAGCCGAAATTATATGAGGAAGAGAAGTCTAGATACCCAGAGGTTCACGTGACTGATGAAGAATTTCTGGAATGGTTTAAGCCGTGGAAAGGAGCATTGGTGGTCAAGGTTCTTGGTAAAAGGATTAATTTTAAGATCCTGAAATACAAGTTGCAACGAGAATGGACAAAGAAGGGGAGGATAAAGATTGTAGACATGCCCCGTGGCTGCTACCATATTCAGTTTACGAATGAAGCTGATTATAAACATGCTCTTTTTTAGGGTCCTTGGAGAGTTGCATACCACTATTTGTTGGTGCAAAGATGGAGACCAGGTTTTTTACAAAATGTTGAAATAGAAACACATGTTGCTGTGTGGATTCATATTCCAGAATTACCTGTCGAGTTATTCAATGAACCTTTCCTGTGGCGTCTAGGAAACAAGCTAGGTAATATGCTAAAGATTGATAAGGTCACATCTATCCAAACCCGTGGTCAGTTTGTAAGAATTTGTGTTGAACTTGACCTTGCCAAACCTTTGAACTCTAGGTTTGTTGCCAGAGACATGATTCTTAACCTAGAGTATGAGGGCTTGCATATGATATGTTTTAGTTGTGGAAAGTATGGTAACAAGGAGGATGGCTGCACAGAGGCGGCTGGGAAAGTCCAAGATGGGACCAGATCAGTGAAGGAGAAAGGTAACCCAGAAGCGATTCCAGAACAAACTCAGCCATGCATGATAGGGTTGACGTCAGCAAGTACCAGGATGAGCCAGCGACAAAAGCGCATGAGAAGGGCGCGGCAAACGAAAATCAGGGAGCTGAGTACGGGCCTTGGATGATTTTGCAGAAAAAAATAGAAACAAATACAAGGGTAAGTCCAAGGATCAGGTCAAGTTTGGTGATAGAAGTGGGGAGATATTAAAGAAAAAATATCAACCCGAAAAGAATGGGTTGAAAGGCAATAAACGAGGATCTCGTTATGATATTCTAAAAGAAGATAATAAGGATTATCAGGAGGAAAAGAAGGGGTCTACTCTTGAGGTGATATTTACGGGGGACCCACAATTTAATATGAAAGTAGGTATTTCGACTATTAAGGTTCGAAATGTTACAGGTGGTAAAAATTCTCAAAATGAGCAAAAAGGTAAAAATAACAAACCCTCTAGCCAATCACAGCATACGAATGGCCTGAGTAAAACCCATGACATGCATGGCTCTAAGGGACGTGGTCAAAACAAAGGGAAAGAAAAAAAAAACTGTTGTGGTGAAGCCTGTTAAAATTTGAAGTATTTGGCTAGAAAAAAGACGGCTGAGCAAGAAATGTTAAGAGGCTATGCGGGTCCTGGAGAAGCAGGCATGGGGACTTATTCTTGATAAAACTATTGGTACGTTCCAGAAAACCAGTAGTGTGTGGGACGTGTCCCCGATGGATCTGGAGACCATCAACCAAAGAATTTCACAATCACAAAATTTCTTTGTGACCGAAACTAAGGAGTTCACTGGTCCTAGTGATGTGAATTCTCAGTTGGAGAATAATCTTGTTAAGAAGAATGAGAATGGCATAGGACCTGGTCCTGAAGGTACAAGACCTGTTGAGGTCTTAACCCCTAATTTATCCTTATGAATTTGATAGGTTGGAATTGCAAGGGGGCTGAAAGTAAGGGTTTTGCAAACCTTATCAGGGATATTAAAATAGAATACAAAGTTTCCTTAATGTTCTTAGTGGAGACTCATGTTAGTGGCACCCGTGCAGAGTATTATCCGAAGATTGGGTTTTAATAGTTGGTTCATGCAGAAGGCTCAAGGGCATTCTGGAGGCATTTGGATCATCTGGAGTTCGTCTGATTGGAAGGTTGAGGTTCTTCGTAGTGATAACCCGTTGGTTCATTTGTCTGTTTCTTACAAAAAAGTCTAATCCTTGGCTCATTACTGTTGTTTATGGTAGCTCTCACTATCAACAACGTGGGGAGTTGTGGGATTTTCTAAAGGAAACAACAGATAATGTAGCGGAACCTTGGGCAGTTGTTTGTGACTTTAATTCTCTTCTTCATGATCATGAGAGAAGTAAGAGACCCACAAGGTCTTCCACTAGAAGTATGATGGCTTTTAAAAATACTGTAGCTTACTGTGATCTCATTGATGCGTGTTTTCAAGGATACCCCTACACATGGAATAATGGTGACCTTGAAGAGAGACTGGATAAGATGCTTATGAATATTCAGGAGGGGACAATCTTTCATCTTCCTCCCTTCAAATCAGAACATAGACCGTTGCTTGTTCAGTTGAGTCAAGAGAGGGGTGAAAATAGAGGTAGAAGACCCTTTCGATTCTTGACGGCTTGGTTAACTCATAAGGATTTTAATAGATTCATGCGATGCAATTGGAAACATAACTACCCCTGGAACCAGCAGATGCACCAATTTAGGAAAGAGTTTGAAAAGTGAAATAAGGAGGTGTTTGGAAATATATTTGCCAAAAAGAAAAAACTTATCCGTCAACTTGAGAGTATAAGCGCGCAATTGAGCCTTGGTTGGAGCAGGTCCCTAGAAGCCAAGCAGAAGGAAATTTGGAAGACTTATGAGGAGGTTTTGGGCCAAGAAGAAATCCTTTGGTTTCAAAAATCTAGGTCCAAATGGCTAGCTTTTGGTGATAGAAACTCGAAATACTTTCATGGAGTGGCGGCCGTAAGAAGAAAAAGGAACAAAGTGGATATTATCCAAGGTGAAGATGGTTACTAGATAACTAGGAAGGAGGAGCTTGAATCTCATGTTACTAGCTACTATAAAAATTTGTTCTTGGATGACAATCACTATGAAGCCTTTTGTCTAAAAAATTCCTTTCCTAGGATAGATGAAACCAAGTTGGCAACTCCTGGCAGAAGGGTAACAAGAGAAGAAATCTACAGGGCCATTCACTGCATGGGGGGTTTTAAGGCTCCAGGCCCCCTATGGTTTCCAGGCCATTTTCTACCAATCTCAATGGGAAATTATAGGTGATGGTTTGTGTCGTCTTATTATGGATATCTTTAATGATCCTACAAAAATTGAGGATATTAATGATACTTTGATTACCTTAATACCTAAGATGGAACCAGTCACTAAGTTGAAAGATTTTCGCCCCATATGTCTTTGCAATGTGTCTTATAAAACAGTGACGAAAATTCTAGCTTGGAGATTGAGAAGTATTATAGAAGAGCTGTTTAGCCCTTGTCAATGTAGCTTTATCCCGAATAGACAAAGCAGTGATAATATTGTTATCGTGGAGGAGGTTTTCCATTCTATGAGAAGCAAGAAAGGCAAAAGGGTTGGATTGCCATCCAAGGTGACTTGGAAAAGGTCTATGATAGGCTAAAATGGTCTTTTATCCGTGATACTTTGGAGGATATTGATTGTCCAAGCAACTTAGTGGAAATTATATGGAGGTGGGTTTCTTCCTCTAATATGAGATTACTGTGGAATGGGGAGGCTTTAGATTCCTTCCGGCCTAGTCGTGGTATTAGGCAAGGGGACCCTATCTCTCCCTACCTGTTTGTGTTATGCATTGAGAGGCTTTTTCATCTTATTAGTCTTGCGGTCAACCACTATAAAAAAAAGGTTATTTAGCGACCAAAAATAGCGACCGAATTTGTTGGTTGCTGTTTGCGACCAAAATGGCGACCGATTGTAGGATCTAAATCAAACACTGATTAGAGTTGATATAGCGACCGAAATAGCGACTGAAATAGAGCGTAGCAGAGTTATCAGTCTCTATTTCGGTCGCAAAATAAAGGAAAGTAAAAGTCATAAATTTATGACTTTTTAGCGACCGAAATGACGACCGAGTTAAATGCAACGGTTAAAATTAAGTTATCTTTTGCGACCGATATAAAATCGGTCGCTAAACGGCGCGCAAAAAAATTAAAATAGAGCGTTTTAGCGACCGAATAATTCGGTCGCTAAAATTATGAATTCAAATTTCAAACTAACCATTTTAGCGACCGATTTAGCGACCGAATTAATTCGGTCGCTAAAACTAAAATCCCTAAATCGCGATTTCCTTCCTCTCTTCCCCCATTTCTCTTTTTTCCTCTCTTCCTCTCTTCGAGGCAAAGACCGCCAGCGAAGCCCCTCGCCGGCCACCACCTCCTCCACACGGTAAGCATACATATCTCTCTCCCTCTCCTTCTCTCTCTCACTCGCGTCTCTTTCTCCCTCTCCTTCTCTCTGTAACTCGCGTCTCTCTCTCCCTCTTCTTCTCTCCTTCTCTGTCTCACTCGCATATCATACAAACGAATTTCTAGGTAGAGAGAACAGAAAACGAAAATACAAGGGGAAAAGGAGAGTTTCGAGTTTGGGTCTTTTCTTTGAGAATACACTGCTGTTACTACTTTGGTTCTGTTGTCCTTTGGTTCATTTTGAGTTTTTGTTCTCGGTTCTGGGATAAGAATATCACAGAGGGTGGTGTCGAAGGGAAGAGTGTTCTGCTGATTAAGAAAAGATTTAGTACTTGTTGTCAGTATTGGTAAATCACAGCAACGTTTCTATTTTATTGTTTTCATATGTATTGAACTTGTTTGTATTGATAAGGGTTACCATATATTGGCCTTCATCCTGTTTGATTAATTGTCTAAAAAATGTTAGTTTGATTACACTGCTTGTTGATGGCTGGAGAAATATACATGATTTGAATAAACTCTCGTTGATATTGGTTTCATATTTCTCATTCTTTGTTACTGTGTTGAGTAATAGCAAGTCTCATTGATGAAAGGCATAATATTTTTCAAAGATGGATAATAGCTATTTACTTTACTTAATTGGTGTTAGGAAAAATAATGATATGTTGTTTTGAGAATAAAAAAAAACCTGAATGTGAAGTTTAACACTTGTTAAGGTTCATAATCTGTTTTAAGTCGGCATAGATGAGTTTGCATTGATATGTGTTGTTTGAATGTGAATAATTTTCTATTTTCTAAGAATTTTTGGTGACTTAATATGTCATCATGTTCTCGTATAGATGGAATCATTCTTTTGTTTAATCATCACCATGGTTCTATAAGTGCAACAAGTGCATCGTTTTTTTTTCTTTGCTAATTAAGAAGTGCATAAAGATGAAAGAAAGATGGTAATGAGGAAGGTGGGGAAGTGTTACGATGGTTTCGATCTTTTCTAATTTTTTTCCCAATAAATAAGAACATAAAAACTGATTGCTTCCTTTTTTTTCTTTCTTGGGTAAAGTAAATATTTGACTAATTTGTTTATCAATTTGAATGTTTAGTTGGATGTGTTGATTATTTATCAATCTCAAACTTGCAGGGCTTAACAAACATATTACTACAGAAAGGCTAAGGGAAGAATTTTCAGCCAGCAGATGGAGGCTTAGAAAAAGTTGGTGATAGATCATATCCTTCACAATCTTTTGAGTTAGCTCTAAGAAGCCTCTCCTGGTTGGTGCTTACTTTTCTTTATTCAGTGACTTCCTTGGTGTTCCCTAGCAAATTTAGCAACCATGTTTATAAATAAATAACAACTCATAAAATTTCAGAGATGAATTCTAGAGAAATGCAAATTGCAAAATTGAAAACCAACACACACACATACTACATGCTTGAATCAATTGCTCAATGTGTTATTGAATTTTATTTGTTGTATGAGATGTAAATTGGTTTTGAACTCCAGTATGTTGATTTTAGATTTTTGTATGATAAAAATGGTTGAACTCTTGTTAATGGGTATAAGCATGCAAGTATCTTTGAACTTTTGGTTATATGTGGTTTCAAGATATGTAACAATTGAATAATATTGGTTGAGTTTGAGTTTGCATTGAAATATCATATAGTGTGATTGCTATGTGTGAAATGCAGAAATTAAAATGAATTGGATTCAGTTGGGTATCTAATGGTGTTGTTGTTTCTCCAGCTTTTGAAGCGTATGATCACGGTTTGTTATGTTTGTCAAGATAATATTTGTGCTTTAGGGAACATCATTTTTTGGAATTATATCATGTATATTATTTTCTTATTCGCAGGCTATGATGTATTTCTGGGTAATTTTTGTGGTTTGGTTTCTAGCGAACATGTCAACAAGAACATCTCTTCACGTGAGTAAGTCCACAAAGCATATCTCTTTGCTGCTGTTATCCCTAATAAGCTTTTAGGCACTAAATTGCCAATAGCTGGGCGGTGGATTGGTTTTAGATATTAGGTGCTGAGGAATTCTTTTTGGTCGACGAATAGTTAATATATCAACCATTATTGTCTTCTCCGACTTTGGTTGAATCTCTACCTTATCCCTCTTGTATTTGGTTCTTTTGTTTATGAGTTTAGAGTACCCATTATACTCTTTCAATACACTTTAGCTTATAAAAAAATTTATATTTGGTTTGTTATATGTTTTTTAAAGAAATTGGCCACTAAATTGGTCCCTAGAACAAGTTTTGGGGACACATTTAGTGACTGGTTTTTTTTTAATTTGGTGGCCAATTTAGCGACCGAATTAGCGACCGAATTTTCGGTCGCTAACATTGGTCACATAACAGGTTTTAGGAGACCAATTTAGCGACCGATTTTTATAAATTAGCGACCGAATAATTCGGTCGCTAATAGCGACCGATTACAAATTCGGCCGCTAAATGATTTAGCGACCAAGGTTTTAGCAACCGTCATTATTCGGTCGCTAATTCGGTCGTTAACCTATTTAGCGACCGAATTTTGATGAATAGCGACTGATTTCTTCGGTCGCTAAACACCCTTTTTTTTGTAGTGAACCATAAGTTCTGGAAGCCTATTAAGTTTGTTAAAGAAGGTCCTGCTCTCTCGCATCTTGCTTTTGTAGATGACTTAATGCTCTTTACCGAGGTCGGTGTTGATCAGGTTGAGGTGATTCAAACTGCTCATACCTACACAGTCTCAGGATCCCTCTTATTCCGGTGTGTTATCAGTTCATTCATATGTCCCTCCGCCTAGAAGCCTGCCAGGAGCCACTCCTTGTCCGTGCTCTCTTTGAACTAGCAATCACTCCCCACCGTCGTTAGCACCTGGGTGTCATAGTGAAGCTTCAGTTTGGCATACAACATGACATACCCGGACCACCTTATGATTTGGATAACGAACACAACCTTGACATGAGGGGACAACATTACACAAATTGGTTAGAAAGGCACGAAGGGTATCTACCATACTGGAGACACATGGTGCAATGGCAACCTATTCAGGGTCCACCGTCTCAAACGACAAAGTATATGACATGGTTTAGGCAAAATTCCAAGCCTTACCCGTTAACTCACCAACAACTGCGAGGCCTGTGGCGAGGTAGACGTGGTTGACGTCCCCCTAACGTTGGTGAAACTTCAACTGCAGTCCACCAAGTACCTACATAACGACGTGCAAGAGAAAACACACCACGACAACCAAGCCTTCCAGATGCCAACACAGTGCAGTTTGAAGCCCAACAACCTCCAACTCAAACTTTTTCTTACCCTATCCCAGACCAAGAGCCTCCTCCTCAATGGACTGGTAATCGTAGACTCTCCTACGCCTCTAGTGACGACGATTTTGTTAGCAATTTATTTGGTACAGACCTCAGTACACCAGTCGGGACAAAGATACGTAGACAACTTGTACTCCTTTTGCGTGCCAGCATTCCCCCACATGGGTGGGGTTGGTAGTTCTTTGATGCCGTATACAGAGGAATTGGAGATTATGCCTTTAAAGGAAGAAATAAAATCAGCAGTTTGGAGTTGTGAATCAACAAAAGCTCCAAGATATGATGGATTCAATTTAGGATTCATGAAAAAGATGTGGACAACTATAGGAGAGGAGTTAGTCACCATGATCCTTCAGTTTTTTGAAAATGGAACACTGCCAAAAGCAATAAATACAACTTGGGTGACTTTGATCCCTAAAATAGAGGGGCAATTGAATTAAAATACTTTAGACCCACTAGTATAGTGGGATGCGTGTATAAGATTATAGCAAAGATCTTGGCATCAAGAATGAAGAAGGTAATGCCTAAATTGGTGGGGGAGACTCAAACAGCTTTTGTATCTGAAAGACAAATCTTGGATGGAGCCCTTACAGCAAATGAAATAGTAAACTTGGCAAAGAAAAGGAAAAAAGAGGTGGCTCTTTTGAAACTAGACTTTCAGAAGGCCTGTGATACTGTGAAGTGGGATTTCTTGGATCATGTTATGGAGTTAATGGTTTTTGGAGTAAAGTGGAGAAAATGGATACAAGAATGTGTATCCACAGCAACGATCTCAATTCTGGTGAATGGATCTCCTCCGGCTCCATTTAAAATGGAGAGAGGTCTTAGGCAAGGAGACCTATTATCACATTTTCTGTTTGTGTTAGTCACAAAAGTTTTCAACCAAATGATGGTGGCAGCAACTGAAAAAGGAATAATTCAAGGAATTAATGTAGGGAATGGAAGAGTCATTGTGTCACATCTTCAATTCGCACATGACACTTTGATCTTCTGTCCTGCTAAAAGGAAAACTCTAACTAATATTAGAAGAGTTCTAGATTGCTTCCAGATCTTACCAGGTCTCAAAATTAATTTCTCCAAATCTGGCCTCATTGTTTTGGGGAAAAACAGTATATGGGGAAAACAAATGGCAGAAAAACTGAGTTGCAATCTGGTTGAACTCCTTATCACATATTTGGGGATCCCCTTAGGTGCTAATACTAATAAATTAGCAACATGGAAGCCAGTTATTGAGAAAGTGTAGAAGAAGGTTGCTACTTGGAAATCTAGAATATTATCAAAGGCAGGAAGACTGGTGTTAATAAAATCTGTTCTCAATAGTATGCTCCTCTATTATATGAGTCTTTTTAAGGTGCCAAAACTAGTTGTGAAGCAAATTATCAAAGCTCAAAGGAATTTTTCTGGACTAGATCAGAAAATAAGAAAGGCTTGCCTCCAGTAAGCTGGGAAATAATCCAGAGGCCTAAAAGACTAGGAGGCCTAGGTGTAGAAGACCTGATTATAAAAGATGCAGCCCTTCTGTTTAAGTCGTGGTGGAGGTATTTTAAGGAAGGAGAGCCATTGTGGAAGAGGACAATATGTGAAATTCATAAATTGGAGCCTGATAAACCAATTATACAGCAAGAAAATTAAAGGAGAATAGGAGGGATCACTACTAGAAAAGGCCTGATTTCTGATGGAAATTTACCGACGACCGTGTCTTCCGTCGGTAATTGATGCGTTACCGACGGAATTTTCCGTCGGAAAGCTTGAACTGTAAAGGCACAAAAATTACCAACGAAAAAGTCGTCGGTAACGTTACTGACGACTTTTTCCGTCGGTAATTGACGTGTTACCGACGGAATTTTCCGTCGGAAAGCTTGAACTATAAAAGGCACAAAAATTACAGACGTAAAAGCCGTCGGTAACGTTACCGACGAATTTTTCCGTTGGTAATGTCGTCGGTATCAATGGGGGGAAATCTAGATCTCGCTTACCGACGACAATTTCCGTCGGTAACCCATTTTGAATTACCGACGGCAAAAGCCGTCGGAAATGTTGGAGTCCGTTGGAAATCTAGATCTCACTTAACAACGGCAATTTCTGTCGGTAACCCATTTTTTGAATTACCAACGGCAAAATCCATCATAAATGTTGGAGGCTGTTGGAAAAACCAATTTATATCCCACAGATCAGAACCAACCCATTGTCCATCCTCTCTTCCACGTTCATTTTCTTCATTCCCATCTCTCCTATGCCTATCATATCTATCCCTATCCCTATCCCTATCCCTTCCCCTTCCTCTTCTCCTATCATCATCAAAATCTCTATTTCTATCTCTGTCTCTATCTCTGTTTCTTTCTCTATACCTATCTCCTCTTTCATACTTGTCTCTGCGTCTATCGCTTCTGTCGCTATCTCTGTACCCATCATCATCTTCTTCTCCAATATGTTCTTGTTTTTCTCTATCTTTCTGCTGCTTCACTTCTGTTTCGATTTCCCTCTTAAGATCCTTCATGTGGTCCTTATCGTCGGTGATGGCGAGAGCCTTGAACTTCGTCGACGACGTCATCGTGGAGGTGGTGGCACTCTCCTTCTTGGAACCCTTGTTGGGAGGGAGAATGGCGTGAATTATGGTGAGAAGGGTTCGGACGAAGTAATCGGGCATTTCAGTACCGTTCTCTTTCAGTTTTGAATCGAATTCTTCGACGTTTTCTGAGGAGCGACCTAACTTAGTGATGAACTCACATATCTTTCGTAAGGAGAAATCTGTAAATGAATTGCTATAAAATAAAAAAAATAAAAAATTAATTATTAAAAAGAAATCCGTCGGAAAGTTACCGACGGAAAAATCTGTCGGAAACGTTACAGACGGAAAAATCCGTAGGTAACTTTCAGACGGATCTGGCCCGTCCGTCGAAAACCGTTTCCTACTAGCCTAATACCGACAGGAAGGTGTCCGTCGGAAACGTGCTTTACCGACGGATTTTTGGCGTTTCCGACGGACTTTGGTCGTCGGTAATCCGGGCTTTTTTGTAGTGGATATGGGACTCAATAATGACAATTAATGAATAGGGGGATAAATATAACCAGGTCATCCAAAATGGGTGCGGGATGAAAGTTGGAGATGGAAAGAAAGTGAAATTTTGGTTAGATAAGTGGGTAGGAGATTGTTGTTTAAAAAATAAATACCCAAGGCTATTTTTGGTGTCTCTACAATAGGAGGACTAGATAATAAATATGTGCTTTTGGGATGGAATTCATTGGCACTCGAACTTAACTTGGAGAAGGCAGTTATTCCAATGGGAAAGTGACCAATTGGAGGAGATATTTAACGGGCCGTAGGATGTAAATTTACAAAGGGACTAACAAGATAGGCCATGGTGGAAGTTTAACATCAAAGGAATTTTCTCGGTCAAATCTTTTTCATCATCAGTTTGGCAGCAATATCAAATAACAAATTGCACCCCTAATATTTGGCTAGGAGTAGCCCCCCTAAAGCTGAACTGTTAGTATGGTTTGTCTTGCAATAAAAACTAAATACAAGGAGTAGGTTAGTGAGGCTCAATTTAATACAGGCCAATGAAGCGTTATGCCCCTTCTGCGAAAGTGAGGAGGAAACCATAAATCACTTGTTTTTGCATTGCCCTTACACATGGAGAGCTTGGACTGATTGCATGATATGGTGGCAGGTTCAGTTACCAATAGCAAAGATGACTGCCCAATGGTTTGAGTGTTGGAAGGGTGTGATTAAGGGAGAGTTTCAAAGAAAACTATGGGTTTCTCTGTTCTTTGTGGTCATATGGTCAATATGGTATCAAAGGAATCAAGTAGTCTTTGAGAAGGAGAAAATTGATTGGGAGAATTTCTATTATCTCATCAAATTGAGATTAGGGTTTTGGTTAAAGGGTTGGGAAAATAATTGCCCTTTCAACCCTGGGGAGATTACTACAAAGCTAGACTGTGTGAGATTATGGAAAGCATACAGAAAACAGAGACCTATAATTAATTGGTGCCCTCCACCCCCAAATATATTGAAATGGAATGTTGATGGATCTTCAAGAGGCAAACTAGGTAAAGCAGGGATTGGAGGGATACTTAGAGATGAATTTGGAATCATAAGAGCTAAGTTTGCCGCTTATGTTGGTATAAGGGATTCTAATGAAGCTAAATTTTTGGCCATTGTCTTTGCTTTAGAATTATCTTTGCATCAAAGATGGATAGTAGAAAAGGATATCATTATTGAGTCGGATTCTAGAAATGCCTTGTCTTGGGTGAGAAAAAGAGGTTCTTTTATAATAAATTAAGAAACATTCTTTTGATTTTAAAAGTTGTCTTTGAACACAAAAATAGAGAGGTAGATGATATAGCCGACTCACTAGCCAAGGAAGGTTCAGAAATGGAAGGAAGGTGGATAATGTGGATGTAGAAAGGGAGTAAGTTTTGAGTATAGGACTCGGTGTGAATGTCCTGGAAAACTTCACAGAATTGCTATATGGAATTGGTTTATTCTGCGCTACTTTTGATATGCTTTACTGTGTTTTGTGTGATTTGTATTTACAGGTGCCGATGAGATTAACTAAAATCACTGGAGTAATACCTGTCTTGGAGCATGTATCAGAGAAGTGGTGGTGCAACATTTTGAAGAGGTGGTGATCTTGTTGGTTGACTTTGAAAAGCAAGGTGGCAACTGTGATAGGTGCTCAAACTGATACAGGAAGGAGATTTATCTTGCATCGCTTTTTGCACACTTGATCAGGGTTCTTTGATTGTTGTGTTTTTTTAACCTGTATATAGGAGTAGCTCTGCTATTTGCTATTTGATGATGAATGTATTTTGAATAGTAATTGAGGGTTCTTAAAAGGGGTGCTGATTAGATTTAAAATCAGCAGTGAGAGTGATTGTAAGGAAAGGGGATATTTGTCTATGGGTCTAAGATGCACTTTGATGTTATTTGTACTTTGTTTTTGAATGGTCTAATTTGGAGCGCATGATTGATGCTAAAGTTGGATATATATATATTAATGGAATTTTTTAATTATCGAAAAAAACAAGATACAACCATACCAAGATCCCTTACGAGTTTTTGCAGCAATTGGGATCTTCTTCAAAGATTGTTATTTTCAGTTAAAAATTATTTTAGATTTCAAAGAGCAAATTTCATGGATTTGGAATGTGGGATTCACTAAAACTCTGCTATGGTGAATTGGGCATGCTAAAATATTTTGCAAGTTTTTTTTTTATATGTTTTATAATGATGGGTTTGAGATTTTATTCTTGATTTGAACTTGAACAATAATGATGGTTTTTTTTTTAAATGTAGAAGAAAGAGTCATGGAAAACAATTCTGACTCTTGCCCATCGGAGTTCTGGATTTTGTATGGAGAGATCAGCACTTCACCACTTTACGTGTACAAGAACACTTTTACTGAAGATATTGATTGCTCAGACCAATGTAGAGATGATCATGCTGATTTGTCTTTGGTGTTCTGGATTTTCACAGCGGTGCATTTGGTGAAGTATGTGATCATAGTGTTAGTTTATTCCTTATGTTTCAAGTTGGTGCTTCATTTTATAGAGTTTCTTATGTGACATTTGTGAATATAATAAGAATTACTGGATATAGTGTTGTATATTTGATATTATTTCAAAAGTTTAAATTAGATTTTTGAATTTAATTAAATATTTAAAGTTTTATTGAATTCATTTGATTCCTTTGATATTTCTTTAAGGCTCTTTATTTCCATTAATACATTAAATTATATTATATAACTTTTAATATGAATGGGCAGTTTTCTTCAATTTATTAAATGCAATTAAATTTTCTTTCCAATTTAAATGTACAACATTTATATTATATAGTTTTATTGCTATATATTGGCACTTTACATTTTGATTTTAACCATTCCTTTTTAATTGATATATTCCAAAACGTAATCAGATTTAGTGGCCATTTAATTTGATTTTATTGGGGCCATCTTTACGTTGCAAAAGAACCATCAAATGGTGATTATGGGTGTTAGTTTAAAATATGGGAGTGTGCATGTTTTATATAAGAAGAAAATTGGGTCGTGTGTTCTACTAAAATTTTTTATTATCATTGTTATTGGTTTTCTGCTATTTTTCTGGGTTAAACATTTTTCCTTCTCCTGCTGTTCCGGTACCTCGGTTTCAACCGGGATGAGCTTGTTAAATCTTAGGGGATTTTCGTCCCAGGTGAATAAATCCTTGAGCAGTGTGATTTCACATGTCTCAGGCTTTTGTCTTGTTGCTTCTTTGTACAGGTTTGTGACTTGCTGCGTTGCTCGCCTACAATTTATAACAATCTCAAGGATTTAATTGGCAACCAACACTGCATCGAAGGTTCCTCCTCCAGAAAATGGTGTAACTCCCGTCATCACACTTGCTGCTTGTCCACCAGCGCCTCCATCAGTTTCCTATGCAAGACAGAAGGGTGACATTTCAAAGTATTAACATCTTATTTTTATTTCTAATACAATTTCTTTTACTACAGTTTGACAGTGCGTGCAATATTCTTGTTGTGCTGGCGTTTCAAAAATTTGGAGTTTCTAATTGTTAGAGAAAAATAGAGGTGCAAATTCGATCAATAGTTATGAGAAGAGGTTAGTATTCTCCCACAGTTGTTAACATGAAAATTTTCATAGATTTATTCATATACAAGACGAACGGTATATTGTAGATGCTAAAAACAAACATTTGGTCTGTGAGCCTATATTTATCTCTGCCTATCTTGTATGTTTGATCATAAATATTCTTGTTATTACGCTGGTTGATCAAGTCACATAAAATTAAAAAATCGCATGCCTATATTTTTAACACACAGATTCATGAAATTATTGTATGTGGCATATGCTTGGTGAGTTTTATGAGATTAATATTCAGATTGATGAAGGTGAAGAGTTCTTTTTAATTAAAAGAAAAATGTTCTGCAATACTTGTTCGTGATATCTTTATATCTGAACAATTTTCAGAAAAGAAAAATTTATGTGTATTTTTATATGTTTTTTTTTTCATATCATATATGATTTTGCTACTTATAATGATGTGGTATTTCATACCAAATACTTCCTTATATCTAATTTTATCAATGAGATGTTTTCTATGCCTATATTCCCATAACTAATTTGTTAAGTATATATGTAATTTGACAATTAAACATATATGATAGAGGTTGCTCATGATCAGTTGTCCTTTTAAAGAATTACTCAATGATGATGCCAATGTGAATAGTGTTTGGTTGATTATCCTTAATGGATTGATTGTTTGAAATGCTTCTATTTCTCTTGAAAGATTTTAGAGACCAACTATGTTGCCAAAGAAAATTTTGAAATGCTTGATCAAATGTGATTATGGTTATTACCTTACTTGTTAGAAAAACGTTTTATGGCTAAATGTGTATGGACATCATGAGAACATAATCATTTTTTAAAATCATCATGACAATTATTGTTCTTTGTATGTGAACTCGATACTATTTGTTTTGAGATTTATGTGTATAGGGCATCTAATAGTGAAATTATTGATGATGAACCCCTCTTTGTAGTACTTGGCTGAAGTATACATATAATTGTACATGCTGGTTGTAGAAATTGAGGTATGTGATAATGAGCAAATTTTTTTTTATATATATAAAAAAATAAGAAGCTATTTTTTTATTTGATCTTTATCTATTTAACAAATTTGATATGATGATTCTCTTGAAGCTTTGGAATTTTGGATATCTGCGATCCATTTTTAGCACCTTAATCATGATCTACTTGGTAGAGAGAAAAAAAATGGTATATACTATTTTGTGATGATGGAAAACATTTTAATGCTTCTTTCGAGCACTTTGATTGATAGATTAGCTTCTTACATATGGCCATTTTATATCTTAATTGTGATGTCATAATTACATCATATGTGGTGGCCTTTTGTTGCTCTTAAGTTTTTTTTAATTTAGAGTAAAGAGCCTAGTTATTGGAACTATTACATTATCTTCTTGCAAAGTTTGAAGAATCATATGTGGTGGCTATTTACGGAAATTGGATAAACAAAGTCTTGATTATTTTAATGGGCCTTGGGCTTCATATATAGTGAGTTTTATATTTTTTTTGGTTTTAAACCAAAGTTGCATGTATCGTGCGTACATAAGGTCCAAATTGGGTGCTAACTCTTTGACAAGTTCTTAAACCACCGAGTTATGTGGTTCAATTACTTTATATGGTGACAAATATTTTATTATATTTGATGGGCATGGCATGAAAAATTATATGGGTGTTAAATTTGCTATGAAAAGAAATGGTGATGGTTGTGAGTGTTAAAATCATAAGGAGGATGATAGTAGAAAGCTATCACAAGAATATGATGTTGAGAAGCTTTTATGAAGTTTGGACACATTGAAGCTAAACTAGTGAGAATTCCTTATGATGTTAATTAACACTCGATTAACACTACAAGAAAAACAGTAATTAGCTACTAATATTAGCTACTAATATAATCTATAGCTAATTTCAAGTTAATTAACTACTTGTTAACTGCTGTTAAGTGTTAGCTACCATAAACCTTTTCTTACTTAAAGTTAAAACTAAATATTAACTATTTTTTATAAAAATTTTGTTTTACTACTGAGCACTCTCGCACTCTCCGTCTCTTGCATGTTCTGCATCACTCTCACTCTGCTTCCACAGGTTCTCGCACTCTCACTTTCACTCTCGCATGGCTTTGTTCTCGCTCTCTGCTCAGGTTCTCGTTATCCCACTCTCACTCTCTCGCACTCTCGTACTCTCAGGCTCAGTCTCTTTCTTCAATCTCTCTCTCTCTCTCCATCTCTTACGTTCTCTCTCTCAGGTTGCGATTTGAAGGTAAGATTTGAAGGTGAGGGATCTGCAATTTGATGACAAGATTTGCTTGAAGATAAGAAGTTCAATATGCAATTTGAAGGTAAAATGTTTGATCTGTAATTAGTGTTGTGATTTGTCAATTTGTTTTGCTCTCTCTCAATTTGATCATCTTCTTTCACTCATGACACGAAGAGTGTAACATAATTTTGATGACATTATATGTCTAGTAGTATTGCACTCACTTGTTTGAAAAAACGCCTAGATCAGAATTTTGGTCATGCTTAACTACTGCTTTGGTTATTATGTTGCTTAACTAATGGTGATGCTTTGGTTTTAACTCCAGAAAACAGTCCTTGCATGCAAGATAATAATCTTTTGCATCTTTGAAATAATGACCTTAAGATTGATGTTAGGAAATTGGTGGTTGTCATGAGCGATGGTTCAAGTTCTTTATTCTCTATAATTTTCAACTTTAGGACTAAAAATTCAATAATTAGTGACAAAGGGAGACAAAAAAAAGTGTTTATGAATTTATTAAAGGACTTGTATTTCTGAATTTCTGAATCATAGCCAGCTTTTATAATCATTGCATGAATCTGCTTCCCTAGTTTAACATTGGCACTGTTGGCAGCAGCACTAACTGCAGAACCAAATGTGAATGAATTGATTTCTAGTCCAGCATTATTCATTTCAGCAAATAGAATCAGTGTTTCATCACAATGACCACTTTGTGCAAAACCTGATATCAATGAGTTCCATGATATGTTATCTTTATAAAATATTTTATTGAAAGCAAAGTATGCTTCTCGTACTTTTCCACACCTTGCATAAAGATTAACAAGTGCATTACCAATTGAAAGATCATCTGAATAACCAGAGAGACATGACTGAGCATGAATCTGGCATCCTTGATCAAGTAGGATTATAGGTGTGGATGTCAACCCATAATCCATTTTCTTAAACTAGATTAATTGTTAATCTTTTATCTTTCCTGACATTTGCTTTGAATCTTTTGATACTTGTATCTGAGTAAATTGGTCACACAACCTGGAGCATCAACTGCACTTTTGCAGCTTGGGGTATTTCCACATGTCCCCCAACCCACTATCTTTTCCACTTTGTATCAATCATTAATCATATGCTTGTTTGTTATTTTAATTTTTGATATGGTGAAATATTGTTGCAGTTTTTATTTTCTCCCATGTCCACTGGAGTTTTGTTAGCTATATTTGTGACATTAGAGGGAAGGTCATCACAAGTAGTACCTAAGCTTAAACACATGGAGAAGCTAGTCACTATGGGGTTTAGTTTGGTTGCTGCTGGTTTCGGTTTATAGCCATTTTACTGGTCTGTTTGCTGCAAACGGTATTAGAGCAATATTTATATTAGCATAGCAAATAATGTCAAAGTATAAACAGAAAGAGACATGCATTTGCAAACAAAAGTATATATATATTTTTTAAATGACTTTATAAATTTAATTCTCTCATCCTTTCTCCCCCTTTTTTGTCATCAGACAAAAAGGTAAAGGGAGTAGACCATCATTGTTAGTAATATTAAACAAAAGAAAGATAAAAGGTTAAGTTTAGGCAGGATGAGGAGGTGGAGGGTTCTGAGTCTGGCTTTCCTTGAAATCCATCAGGAATTCCAGTATTTTGTTGACAACTTCTAAGGTTGGAGCCATTGATGTTTGAACTTGTTGTTGGACATCCTTCTTAATTTTCTAAGTCATCTTCTCAACCTTTTCATCAACTATCTTGCCAACTCTGTCATCAACTATTTTGCCAAGTATCTCTTCAAGGTTCTGTGGCAGTGCATGTTGTCTTGAACTGTCAGCAGATTCTTGAAAGGTGCTTAATGCTCTGGAGTGTTTAGGATGATCTGAAGGGAGAACTACAGCTAGAGCTTGTGGTTGAGAGAAATGCTTCCCAGATGAGCTTTGTTTGGAAATTGACTTGGCAGTTTCTCCTTCATGACCACCTGAGCCAAAAATAGTGGCATTCATGCCAGGTCTTTCAACGACAATTTCATCTTCCAGAAGCTCAGAAGGAGGTGAAGACGGAGCAGGATTAATCACTAGAAGGGGTAAATGGGTCACTGATACTTCCTTTGGCCATATGATGGGGTAGGAGAATTCCACATTTCGGCTTGTTATGGGAAGTCCCCAAAGATCTTTGTAGATCATGTACAAGAAGTTTGAAAGACCACACTTGCCTCTAACATTAGGAATTTCCTTTTTCTCTTCTTGGGTCAGTCCAGAGGAAGATGCTTCTCTTGTGCAGTGGATGATGTGGGATTTCCAGAAGTCTGCAACAAGTTGTTCATTGATCAACCCAATAGATTCAGAATGCAAATAGTAGTCCAGCATGGAGTAGTCAAAAGTTTCTTGATTCAGATCAAGCAAGACTGATTCAGCTTCTGCCATAACTCATTTGAATCTTCTATTCTTCTTGTCCTTGTCCTTGTTCAGATCAACCGTCGACAGTCTTGGACAGATTCTATAAAGCATGATTCCAATTCTTGTGCAGTATTATGTCTCAGCCATGATGGATGGACAAAATGTGCTGCTCTATCAATTCTGAAATGACTGAATTCCCACTTCAGCATTTCATAGATGAGCTGATCCACAAAGAAATCAGAGGCCCTCCCATAGACACTGGGATGCTCGAAGGATACCCATATTTTGTTACTGCCCAAGATTATAGGAACATGTTTTGAAGATCTTGCTCTTCTTTCAGGGATGGTAGGAAGATTTTTCCTTAAAGGGTCTGTCTCCCATTTAGGTATTACATGTCTCTCAACTCGATCAGTGGAAGGTATGAGAGGTGGAGTTTTGACAAGGTTAGGATAGATTTTTCTGGGTGGGAATTTGTTTAGGGGCAGGTGAATGACTAAAGGTCCTATGTTGTTGTGCATTTGTGAAGGCACTTTTGTGAGTAGTTTGCAGTCAGGATGGGGTAAATGGAAGGGTTTGACAGGTGTGTCTACTTCTTCCTCATACTCAGGTAGGGGGTACCACCTGTCAGGAATGTATTCAGGTGCAGGCTGGTGAGTGAGAAACAGAACTCTCCATTTTCTTTTTGCTTTGGCCCAATCCTCAGATTTGCCATCATAAATAACAGAAATTGGGGTGAAATAAAATAAGGTTCTTAAAGGTTTTGGGAAGGGAGCACCAGGGGAAATGCCATCATCTGGTTGATTGAACCAGGGATCATTGACAGGGATAATTGGTTGAAATTGTGGTATGGATGAGGAGGCTATTTGTGAGTGAGCAGATGAAGGTGTAGGCAAGTTTATGGTTTGGTCAGTTTGTGTTGGTTTGGGTGAAAGAGGTGTGAGAATGTATATGTCATCAGTCATGTTTTGGTTGAACACTTCATTTGGAGCAGAGACAACAATAACATCAGAACCAACAGTACTAGGGAGAGAATCACCTCTATTTTCTAAACTAGATACTAAGGCTTCTACTGCTATTTGAACAGGATCGCTAGCAGAGATGGTTACCTTAGAAGTTTTAGTTGTCCTGGCCTTTCTTGCAGGCTGCCTTCTGACTTGAGTTGAGACAGGCACACCGGCCTCAGCAACAGTGACAACAACAGAAGCTTTCTGTTTCTGCAGGATAGTACTGATGGGAACTCTGTCCTCGTCAGCTTCCTGGTCCTCATTGTATGAGAAGATGACTCTTCTTTTATTCTTAGCAGGAGTATCAGTAGGTTCCCTAACAACAATGCCACCAGCCGGCCTCTTGGGGGCAGGTTCCTCACTGCAGTGGTCTTCTTTCTGACATTTTTCTTTGGCTCCACAGCCTCAATTGTTTTGTTCCACCGTTTCCTCTTTCATTTTCATAAGTTCCTCTGTTTTAGCAATAGCAGCAGCAGCATATGTGCTAAGATTCATGTTTGCTATGTTCATTTTACCAAAGTCTGCAGCTGACATTGGTTTTTCAATGAGAATTTTGGCTTGTTCCTCAGGAGTCCTTGCAGCAAGAAATTCATGGATTCCTTGAGCCTTGAATATATTAGAAAGAAGATGACAATAGGGAAATGCAGAGAGTCTTTTCTTGTTCATCACAGCATCTATAAATCTTCCATACACAATTCTTGGAAGATTGATCTTCGTTTCGGTGAGAAGATGGCAGAGGCAGAATTTGTGCAAGGAGGAAAGGTTGTCCTTGGATCCAACCTTATGAAGAACCACCTTATTAAGAAGCTGATGAAGGATGCGAAAAATGTCCTTCATTTCAACAGCTTTCCAAGAGTGAGTTTTGACTGTGTCTTCTCTCATTAAGCAGACTTCAATGGTCTCAGAGCCACCTAAATCAGCTTCCCATGATTCGGTAAGGGTCAACCCTTCTTGGGCGCATCAAATGGCATCAGCAATAGTCTTCTCAGAGACTACAATCTTCTTTCTCCACACAGTAGAGAAGAAGTCGGTATCAGCCACTTGAACATTCCTCCAGAAATCCCTAATCAGGTTTGGAAAAACAAAGACTTTATCTGCGAAGAGTCCTCCCCAACCAGCAGCATTAACATACATGCTAATGTCCAAGTTATAGTCTTGCAACACTCCAAAGTTGAAATGATGCTCAATTTCCAAGTTAAGCTTGTCCACGTTGAAGGTTGAAGAAGAAGCCATTTTTGGAGAACAGAAAGCTTAGGGTTTGAAAGCAGAGAGAGAGAGATAGCTCGAGAGATCGGGGAAGTGTAAAGTTTTTCTCAGAGGGAAAATATTACATTTAAAATATTTTTGAATCCCAAAGGTTTATCAAAAGGAAAATCTTTTGACAAGACATGTCATTATGGATAAACAGAACACTAATCGATTACATTAATTGATTATGAAGCCTCTGACTTTTGATCTGAAAAGTAATAATCGATTTTTGCAATACCATAATCGATTATAATTCAAAATTTAAACTCAACGGCTAAGACAGAATCAAATCTTCATTAAAGCACATTTAAGCCATTTAAAAACTGAGTTTAAAACATGTTAAAAATATAAATAATCGATTATGACAGTTTAAAATTTGAAATTTCAACAGGAAACGGCTCTATCCTTTAAAGACTAAATTAAGCATAATTAAGAGTTGAATACTCGATTACCATAATCGATTATTCCTGTTCGAATTTTGAATTTCAAAAACCTGACAACTCTATATTATTTGCCATATAGTGATGCCTTTGCATACCATTTCTGAAGAAGTTTAAGATGGATGATTGTAAGCCAATGAATACTCCTATGCACCCCACTTCCATACTGAACAAAGATGATAAAGAGAAAAAGGTAGACCAAAAGGTATATAGAGGTGTGATAGGATCTCTCTTATATCTCACTGCGTCTAGGCCTGATATTATGTTCAGTGTATGCTTGTGTGCTCGATTTCAATTTGATCCTAGAGAATCTCACTTATCAGCAGTTAAGAGACTCTTTAGATATTTAAAAAGTACTACTAATCTTGGTTTGTGCTTTAAGAAAAATGAAGATTACATATTAGTTGGTTTCTGTGATGCTGACTATACTGGAGATAGAATTGAAAGAAAAAACACTAGTGGAGGATGTCACTACATTGGAGCTAATCTTGTCTCATGGTCAACCAAAAGACAAAGTATCATTGCATTATCAACTGCCGAAGCTGAGTATATATTAGCTGCAAGTTGTTGCTCACAACTTCTTTGGATCAAACATCAATTGGAGGATTACAATGTGTTTGTAAGTAGTATTCCACTTATGTGTGATAATACTGCTGCAACAAATCTATCTAAGAACCCAATTTTGTATTTTAGAGCTAAGCACATAGAGATTAAACATCACTTTATTAGGGATTATGTGCAAAAAGGTGTATTTGATATTCAATTTGTAGATACTGACCGTCAATGAACATATATCTTTAAACCTCTTGCAGAGGACAGATTTATCTTTATCAGGAAGCATCTTAACATGATATGTGTGGATTAACTTAGGCGTCCAGCCTTGAGAAAAATTTGTTTTGATAATCTTGGGTCTATTACTTATGCACATCTAATAAGTTGTGTGTCTATTGCATGTTGTGTTGCACGTCGATATGTCAGGTCTACTAGTGTTGGTTACTGTGTTCATTGTGTAGTTTCAGACGAGTCCACATCTGCCTGCATCTAAACGCCGTTTTATCCATAATGATGTCTTGTCAAAAGATTTTCCTTTTGATAAACCTTTGGGATTCAAAAATCTTTTAAAAGTAATATTTTCCCTCTAAGAAAAACTTTACACTTCCCTGATCTCTCGAGCTATCTCTCTCTGCTTTCAACCCCTAAGCTTTCTGTTCACCAAAAATGGCTTCTTCTTCAACCTTCAACGTAGACAAGCTTAACTTGGCAATTGAGCATCATTTCAACTTTGGAGTGTTGCAAGACTATAACTTGGACATTGGCATGTATGTTAATGCTGCTGGTTGGGGGGGACTCTTCACAGAGAAAGTCTTTGTTTTTCCAAACCTGATTAGGGATTTCTGGAGGACTGTTCAAGTGACTGATACGGACTTCTTCT
Source organism: Sophora flavescens (assembly GCA_030762895.1). Taxonomy (NCBI): domain Eukaryota; kingdom Viridiplantae; phylum Streptophyta; class Magnoliopsida; order Fabales; family Fabaceae; genus Sophora; species Sophora flavescens. Next base: position 79,322,661 of record CM061067.1, read on the forward strand.
CTAATGTGTTGAGAAAGAAGATTGTAGTCTCTAAGAAGACTATTGCTGAAGCCATTTTCTGTGCCCAAGAAGGGTTAACCCTTACCGAATCATGAGAAGTTGATTTAGGTGGCTCTGAGACCATTGAAGTCTGCTTAATGAGAGAAGAAACAGTCGGAACTCACTCTTGGAAAGCTGTTGAAATGAAGGACATTGTTCGCATCCTTCATCAGCTTCTTAATAAGGTGGTTCTTCATAAGGTTGGATCCAAGGACAACCTTTCCTCCTTGTACAAATTCTGCCTCTGCCATCTTCTCACCGAAACGAAGATCAATCTTCCAAGAATTCTGTATGGAAGATTTATAGATGCTATGATGAACAAGAAAAGACTCTCAGCATTTCCCTATTGTCATCTTCTTTCTAATATATTCAAGGCTCAAGGAATCCATGAATTTATTGCTGCAAGGACTCCTGAGGAACAAGCCATAATTCTCATTGAAAAGCCAATGTCAGCTGCAGACTTTGGTAAAATGAACATAGCAAACATGAATCTTAGCACATATGCTGCTGCTGCTATTGCTAAAACAGAGGAACTTGTGAAAATGAAAGAGGAAACGGTGGAACAAAACAATTCTGAGGCTGTGGAGCCAAAGAAAAATGTCAGAAAGAAGACCACTGCAACGAGGAACCTGCCCCCAAGAGGCCAGCTGGTGGCATTGTTATTAGAGAACCTACTGATACTCCTGCTAAGAATAAAAGAAGAGGCATCTTCTTACACAATGAGGACGAGGAAGCTAACGAGGACAGAGTTCCTATCAGTACTATCCTGAAGAAACAGAAAACTTCTGCTGTTGTCACTGCTGCTGAGGTCGGTGTGCCTATCTCAACTCAAGTCAGAAGGCAGCCTGCAAGAAAGGCTAGAACAACTAAAACTTCTAAGGTAACCATCTCTGCTAGTGATCCTGTTCAAATAGCAGTAGAAGACTTAGTATCTAGTTTAGAAAATAGAGGTGATTCTCTCCCTAGTGTTGTTGGTTCTTATGTTATTGTTGTCTCTGCTCCAAATGAAGTGTTCAACCAAAACATGACTGATGACGTATACATTCCCACACCTCTTTCACCCAAACCAACACAAACTGACCAAACCATAAACTTGCCTACACCTTCATCTGCTCACTCACAAATAGCCTCCTCATCCATACCACAATTTCAACCAATTATCCCTGCCAATGATCCCTGGTTCAATCAACCAGATGATGGCATTTCCCCTGGTGCTCCCTCCCCAAAACCTTTAAGAACCTTATTTCCCTTCACCCCAATTTCTGTTATTTATGATGGCAAATCTGAGGATTGGGTCAAAGCAAAAATAAAATGGAGTGTTCTGTTTCTCACTCATCAGCCTGCACCTGAATACATTCCTAACAGGTGGTACCCCCTACCTGAGTATGAGGAAGAAGTAGACCCACCTGTTGAACCCTTCCATTTACCCCATCCTGACTACAAACTACTCACAAAAGTGCCTTCACAAATGCACAACAACATTGGACCTTTAGTCACTCACCTGCCCCTAAACAAATTCCCACCCAGAAAAATTTATCCTAACCTTGTCAAAACTCCACCTCTCATACCTTCCACTGATGGAGTTGAGAGACATGTAATACCTAAATGGGAGACAGACCCTTTAAGGAAAAATCTTCCTACCATCCCTGAAAGAAGAGAAAGATCTTCAAAACATGTTCCTATAATCTTGGGCAGTAACAAAAGATGGGTATTCTTCGAGCATCCCATGAAGGAGAAACTGCCGAGCCAATTTCCAAACAAAGCTCATCTGGGAAGCATTCCTCTCAACCACAAGCTCTAGTTGTAGTTCTCCCTTCAGATCATCCTGAACACTCCAGAGCATTAAGCACCTTTCAAGAATCTGCTGACAGTTCAAGACAACATGCTCTACCACAGAAACTTGAAGAGATACTTGGCAAAATAGTTGATGACAGAGTTGGCAAGATAGTTGATGAAAAGGTTGAGAAGATGACTAAGAAAATTAAGGAGGATGTCCAACAACAAGTTCAAACATCAATGGCTCCAACCTTAGAAGTTGTCAACAAAATGCTGGAATTGCTGATGGATTTCAAGGAAGGCCAAAGTCAGAACCCTCCACTTCCACCACCTCCTCCTGCCTAACCTCAACCTTTTATCTTTCTTTTGTTTAATATTACTAACAATGATGGTCTACTCCCTTTACTTTTTTGTCTGATGACAAAAAGGGGGGAGAAAGGATTAGAGAATTAAATTTATAAAGTCAGTTTTTTTTAAATATACTTTTGTTTGCATATGCATGTCTCTTTCTGTTTATACTTTGACATTATTTGCTATGGTAATATAAATATTTCTCTAATACTGTTTGCTATGATTTCTTTATTGATCTGATATATCCTAAGTCCATGTGCTCTAACACTGTTTGATATGATATATCTTATTTGCTCTGAAACTTGTTTAAGTTTGATAAAGACTTTAAAGCTCTCATACTATACTTAACTGATAAGTAGTTGCACTGATCTGAAAAGTTATATATACATGTGCTGTTGAATTTCTGCCTTATGCTTTTCCTGATTAAAGTTTGTATGCTTTGTCTTAGGGGGAGCTTTGTAAGCTCTCTTAGACTTTGCTACTCAAATTTAATTAGTTTGTCATCATCAAAAAGGGGGAGATTGTTGGAACCAAAGTGATTTGGATTCAATTAATCTCTAAGTTTTGATATTAACAAAAGAATTAAATTTGCTTGGCAAAGTGTTAGTTGAAATCTAACATGTGCCTTATGCTATGCAGGAATATTTATATGAGTAATAGAAACTTGGGACAAGTTTTTGTTGGACTCATTGAGAAAAATACACGTCCACCCTTGTAGACGGACAACTCAATGTTTTGGTAAAGTTATTTCTTTTTTTTTTTAATTAAGTAGACCGGTTTCGTTAAGTAGACTAGGCACCAAATGCTTACTAGACGGAAATCAAAAAAACTTCCTAGATATAGCAAGTCCAAAGACTTGATAGTAAACGTGTCTAGATTGCCACGTCAGCAGACGAAAGTAATTGGTAAAATTGATTGAACTGAAAAATAAACTAATCAAGTAGACGAGCTCTAACTACCACGTCACCAAACGAAGATTATGATAACTCATTGAGGTATATCAAGTTCAAAAACTTGATAGACGGGAGGATATGCCACGTCAGCAGACGAGCAAAATAAAATAATGAACAGACTTAGTCTCACATATAACTAAGTAGACATAGTTTTTAAGTAGACAACCTCAATCTTTGAATGATTAAATACAATCCGAATCTCTTGAATTTATTTCAAATGATTTATATTTATTTCAATAGAATTTTTGTTCTTCACATTTTTTTTATCTGCTTTAATATTTTACCTTGTAAAAGAAACATAGTACCATCAAAGAAATGTAAAAGCAGAATCGTACAATGAGAAACTGCAAAACGATATGTACGATGACAACTTTATGACTAGAAAAAGCTGGATTGTACACAAAGGAGGAACAACAAGTTCTCAAGCTGCAATACTCAGAGCAGTGAACCTCCATTTCATGCTATCTCGATAACCAAGAGTAATATTCAGCATTGCCATGATCAAGCTATCAGTCACAACGGATATCATGCATTAAATGCTATCTCTAAACGGGACTGTTCAAAATAACCGTTGAAGAAATACAAGTGAAGAAGGTCACTATAAATAGAAGACATCAAGTTCTGAAGAACTACTTTTGCCAATCGATAGTCACTCATTCTAATATTCTTTCAAGAGCAAGAGTCTATATTCTTTAGATTGAATATTGTGAAAATATTCATTTGATCTTAAACTTTCATATCCTCACACACAGTGAGTTAAGAAGATCGTAAGTTAAATCTCTTTGTTAGAGTTAGAACCTGAAGAGGCTTGGTAAGAAAGAAATACTTGTAGCCTGGAAAGGTGTTTAATACTTGGTTGTAATCTTTTGGGAAAAAAGTGAAGAAAAACCTTCAAATAGAAGGGACTAGACGTAGATCTTGGTTTGAAGAGAGTGAACCAGGATAAAACATCTTGTGCGATTCCTATATCTCTAAACTCTTACTGCTTTATTTGTTTTTACTGACTGAGGAGTCTTGATATTGCTTTTGTTAAACCTTTCCTTTTAAAAGATCTATTTCTTTGTGCTTGCTTCTGGTTTAACCTTCTTGTGTGCAAAAATAGTTTTAGATATTTTTTTTAGAAAATTATTAACAAACACAATTCAACCCCCCCTTCTTGTGTTTGCCTGTGTCAACTTCAATACTTTGTCAACATGGGACCAACTGGAGCAGGCATTCTTGGAAAAATTATTTCCACCCTCCAAGACTGCTTACTTACGAACTCAGATCACCGGTTTCTTCCAAAAGGACGGAGAATGCTTATCTGAAGCTTGTGATCATTACAAAGGATTGCTAGAGTCTTTCCCACATCATGGGCTCGAGAAGTGGCTATTAGTGCATACTTTCTACAATGGATTGGATTATTCTTCGAAGGTGTCACTTGACTCCGCAACTGGTGAAGCATTGATGAATAGACCACTAACTGAAGCATTCAATATCATTGAAAGCGTAGCCACCGACTATCACCAATGGGGTTCAGAAAGAGGTAATAACCCGAAAAAGCTTTCGGGAGGTAAGTTTGATATAGATGGTGTGGATTTGATTATGTCTAAGTTTGACTCATTGAGTAAGTGCTTTTATGACACGAACCCGAAGTTGCCAAACTATGTTCCCCCAAATTCTTACAACCAAGGAAGGAAGAATGACCCTTATCTCTCCTACTGGAACAACAACAACACATTGAACCACCAATTCCAAGAAGGCTAAGGTAGCATTCAATCCTCTTTGGGGGTTCCTCAGGTACAAAATTCTAAACTTGAGTCTCTTCTAGAGAACTTTGTTGAAGCCCAGATAAAATAAAATGATGAGTTTAGACAACATGGTAGGGCTATGAGTGAAGCGATTAAGGAACTAGCATCTAAGGTAGATAATTTAGCAATACATAACAAGATGCTAGAAACCCAAATCGCTCAACAAGCTAGTTCTTCAAATAGAACTCAAGGTAAGTTTCCAGGACAACTCGAGGTAAATCCTTGTGAGAAGTGCAATGTTATATTCTTGAGGGATGATGAGCATAAGGCAATTTGTGAGGAGAATGTGAGTTTATTATGAGGGAATTTGAAGAAAAGTCCAAGTATGTCCCTCCACCACCTTACCAACCCCCAATTCCTTTCCCTCAAAGATTAGTGAAAAAGAAGCTTGTAGAGCAAGAAACTAAGGTTTTAATCGAGGAATGCAATAATTTGACTGAAAATAAAATGCCTCCTAAATTAAAAGATCCAGGTAGCTTCTCTATTCTCTCTCACTTGGTGATGTCAAAATTGATCATGCATTGTGTGACTTGGGGGGCCAGTGCTAGTTTGATGCCACTTTCTGTTTTTGAGAGGTTGGGAATAAATGAATTGAGACCATCTAAGGTCTCTTTGAAATTTGCGGATGGTTCTACCAAACAACCTCTAGGCATCTTAGAGAATACCCTTATCAAAGTTGGGCAATTTCTTATCCCGGTTGATTTTATGGTTTTAGACATGAATGAGAATTCTCAATTTCCCATCATTCTTGGAAGGCCTTTCTTGGCCACTGCTGGAGCCACTATAGATGTTAAACATGGGAAACCCTCTTTGAATGTTGGGAAAGACAGAGTAGACTTCAATTTGACTAACTCTTATAAACACATTTCTTTTGAGAATCTTTTATGCGGGATTGAGTCATTGCCTCCAATGGTGAAAGAGGATCATAGCTCAGATGCCCCTCCCAAACTTTGCTTTGCCAATGATTCCTCAAAGGATGATGAGGATGGGGTTGATGAGCCAAATGATTTAAAGCTTCCGCCTGATAAGAACAAAGCCACGAAAGGAAGCACATGCGGCCACATTTGGAGCATGGTTTCTTTGGTGGAAATTTAAAGAAGGGAGTGACTCATTCACTTACAAGCCAAGATGATCCGGGTTGATATTAAGCAGGAGTCGAGCTAATGACTTTAAACAAGCGCTTCTTGGGAGACAACCCAAGTTTCCTTTGATTTTATTTTTAATTTCTTCTTTTTCTTTCGATTTTGTGTGTCGGATTGTTGGTTTGATCTTTGTCTCATGGTTCTTGTGTGTACCCCTTCCACCACCACAATGAGTTCTTTTTTTATTCCTTCTTTTGTTTTAGATTTTTACATTGGGGACAATGTAAATTTCTAAGCTTGAGGGGGTATTTTCATATTCGTATTTGTTTTTGTAGATCTTTTGTAGTTTCAAGCATTCTTATGTTGCATGTTGCATGTTGCATATTGCATTTCATTAAAAAAAAAATTGCATTGCATTTCCATACACATCATCTCTCTTTGCTTTTTAGTTGAACTTTGGGCCCCATCTCTCTTGAGGATTTTTTGATGATATTGATTTGGAACCCATTTGATTGATTCTTGTGGTAGGCAACTGAATTGATTTTTTTTTAATTGATAGTTGAAATAATCTTTTGATGGTTGATAATTAGCATGTGGTTCTCTGAATTTGTGCTTTCCATTGATTTTTGAACATCTAAATGTGAGATTTGAGCCTTCATGGGATGTATACATTACATTATTTTTGCTCCCATTCTTTGTGTTGAGTGATAATTCCTCATTGATTTTGTGCTCTAGAACTTGATTTGAAACCATTTTGAGGCGAAATGGTTGTTTGCATGCTTGAATGTGATAAAGGCATCTTAGGTATTTTTCTAGGCCATCTGTAATAATTGTCACACTTTCATCCATTAGTTCCCATCTTGAGCCTATTGCATAATTATTTTTCTTGATGCCTATGATGATTCATTGTTGGTAATTAAATAGAATATTAAATGGAGCAAATTATGTTTTAAAGTTGTGTTGGGAATTATATGTTTTTGTGCCTTCTTCTTAAATAAAAAAATATGTTGATGAAATCTCTCCCCTTAGCTAAACAAAAAAAAAATGGACAGAAGAAAAATATGAGGGGAGTTGGAAAATAAATCTCAAAAAAAAAAAAGAGAAGAAGGCTTGAAAATGTGAAAAAGAGAAAGAAAAAAATGGGGTTGATTGGAAATGTGAAGTGTTGTCCTTGATATTGAAAAATGCATTTGCTCCATTTTTTGTTATATTGGGTTACTTGTGCTTATTGAAAACTTTGTTATCCCTTTGTGCATAGCTTTCTTTCTTTACCCTTCCTAACATCATTCCCATGGCCCCATTACAACCATTAAAAGACCTTTTGATTCTTGTATGCTTGCAATTTATTAGTGGAAATTTGGTTTCTTATCAAGCTTATGGAAGTGCATTTTCTTTGAGGAATCTTGAGCGCATTGCCTTCACCCTTAAACACATTGGGTGTGGTTAGTGGAGTAATCCTAATTCAGTGAGAGCATGATTTCTGAGAACCTTGGCTTCTAATTGGACTTGAATTTGGTGACCTCTCTATATCTTGGATTGTCTTTTCTCTATTGCTTGGTTGTGGTAATTGAATTTAGATTGAACCGTTTACGCTTTGTGGTAATTCTTTAGGTCCTTGAAAGGCTAAACCTACTCTCGTGATTTAGACCTTAAGTTCAATTCTTATGGTTCCAATACCTAGGTTCACTTCTCAGTTCCTCCCTAAAGTATCTATAACATGCAAATAAGTAGCCAACAAGCTCACATGAATAAGCGCAATAAGGATTGAATCAAAGAACACTCAAAATTAATAAAAAGATAAACAAAGTCAATTAATCATCATCAATGTACCAATGGGCATTTCCCAATCCTAGAAACAAAGGAAACTACTCAAGCATAATGGAAATAACAAAAGTCAAAAGGATAGAAAACACCATGGATCCAAGAGGGAAATGACATAGGAGTATTCATTGGCTTACAATCATCCATCTTAAACTTCTTCAGAAGCTCTTTTGTATACTTAGTTTGGTGGATGAGCACCTCGTCCAAGGTTTGTTTTACTTGAAGTTCAAGGAAGAATTTGAGTTCTCCCGTCATGCTCATTTCAAATTCTTTCTGCATTAACTTAGAGAATTCTTTGCATAGAGACTTATTAGTACCACCAAAAATAATATCATCAACATATATTTGTACAACTATGAAATTAGACTTAATGGACTTTCTAAATAAAGTTGTGTCAACCTTTCCTCTATTGAATCCATTTTCCATAAGAAATGAACTTAGTCTGTCATACCAAGCTCTAGGAGCTTGCTTAAATCCGTACAAAGCTTTCTTAAGCTTATATACATGTTCATGATGAGTTTTACACTCAAAACCCGTAGGTTGCATAACATAAACTTCTTCATTAATATAGCCATTTATAAAATCACTTTTAACATCCATATGAAAAAGCATAATACTATGATGTGCTGCAAATGAAAGTAGAATTCTAATAACTTCTAATCTAGCAACAGGTGCAAAAGTTTCAGTATAATCTATACCTTCTTATTGATAGAAACCTTGAGCAACAAGTCTTGCTTTGTTTCTTATTACCTTACCATTTTCATCAAGTTTGTTTCTGTAAACCCACTTTGTTCCAATCACTGATTTGTCTTTAGGCAGGGGAACCAGAGTCCAAACTTCACTGCTTTCAAACTCTGATTGAGTTCTTCTTGCATAGCTAGAATCCAGTCATCGTCCAGCAGAGCCTCGTCTACTGTCTTTGGTTCCAACTCAGACTAGTGCAGAAATATCTTGTTCTCTGAAACTTGATCTGGTTTTTAGCTTGTCATTGGGGTTTCCAATGATCTGATCTTCTGGATGATAATTCTTGAAGTAACAAGATTTTTGAATTGAATCATGTTGAGAAGTGGAAGTTTCTGGTTGTTGAGTGGGGTCATCTGCTTGATCATCAACTTTTATCTTTGGTGAGTTTCCTGGAATGTTTAGATCAAGATCTACAAAAACTTCATCTAGCTCTGATAATTTCTTATCAGGCTGTTTGTCATCAAACTTGACATGAATACTTTCCTCTACTATCATAGCCATAGAATTACAAACTCTAAAGCCTTTAGATGTATTAGAATATCCTAACAGTATTCCATTATCTGTTTTAGCATCAAACTTACCAAGTTGATCTTTAGTATTCAGTATATAGCATTTACAACCAAAAGGGTGAAAATAAGATATGTTGGGTTTTCGTCCTTTCCACAGTTCATAAGGAGTCTTATTCAGGATAGGTCTAATGTATATTCTGTTCTGAATGTAGCAGGCAGTATTAACAGCTTCAGCCCAGAAGTGCCTAGGGACAGAGATGTCATTGATCATAGTCTTAACCATCTCTTGAAGAGATCTGTTCTTTCTCTCTACCACACCATTTGGGATCTTCGCATAAAAGAGAAAAATAATTTGTAGAGTCAGAGAAAACAAGAGCGTAATAATATGCTAATTAGAGTTTAGGGAGATGATTTTGGAAGAGGCACATAAGAGTAAGTTGAGTTTTCACTCTGGAGCCACCAAGATGTATCACGATTTGAAGAATATGTTTCGGTGGCCGAGGATGAAGAAGGAAATGGCAGAGTATGTTTTATCTTGTCTAGTTTGTCAGAAGGCTAAGATTGAGCATCATAAGCCTGTTGGTTTGCTACAGTCCTTAGATATCCCAGAGTGGAAGTGGGATAGAATAGCTATGGATTTTGTGGTTGGATTACCACAAACTCTGAAAAGACATGATGCGATTTGGGTTACATCGATAGGTTGACGAAGTGTGCTCACTTCTTGCCTATTGGTGAGAGTTACAGTTTGGAGAGATTGACCCAGATCTACATTAAGGAAATTGTTAGGTTGCATGGTATATCGTCGTGCATTGTCTCTGATCGAGACCCTAGATTCACATCTAGATTTTGGAGATAGTTGCATAGTGCTTTGGGGACGAAGTTGAGGATGAGTTCTGCTTATTACCCCCAGACTGATGGATATTCAGAGAGAACGATTCAGTCATTAGAGGAACTTTTGAGGGCTTTTGTTTTAGCGCACATTGGCAGTTGGGATGAGGTCTTGCCGTTGATTGAGTTTACATATAATAACAGTTTCCATAGCAGTATCGGTATGGCACCGTATGAAGCTTTGTATGGCAGGAAGTGTAGGACCCCGTTGTGTTGGTATGAGACTGGTGAAAGCCAGGTATTGGGCCCTGATGTGGTGCAGTAGATGACGAAACAGGTTAGAAAGATCATGGAAATGATGAAGGAAGTGCATGATAGGCAAATGAGCTACAGTAACAAGAGGAGGAGACCCTTAGTATTCCTAGAAGGTGATCATGTATTTTTAGAGTCACTCCGAAGACTGTAATTGGTAGAGTTATCAAGTCAAGAAAGCTTACTCCTAGATTCATTGGACCTTTCCAGATTCTTCGACGGATTGGTCCAGTAGCCTACCATATTGCCTTACTGCCTAACCTTTCAAATCTTGATGATGTCTTTCATGTATCCCAGTTGAGAAAATATTATCCTGGTCCTTCTCGTGTACTTGAGCTTGAGTCAATACAACTCCGAGAGAATCTAGAGTGTGAGGCTATACCGGTTAGGATCGCAGATAGAAGGATTAAAGAACTTCGTGGTAGACAGATTCCTTTGGTCAAGGTCATTTGGGATGAGACTACAGGAGATGCTACTTGGGAACGTGAGGCAGATATGCAGCAGCAGTATCCACATCTTTTCTGAGGTACGTAAATTCCGGGGATGGAATTTCTTTTAATGGGGTAGTAATGTAACATCCGTTTTTTAGGGTCTAATATGCATGTTTAGGTATTGGGAATTTTGCGTGGAAAGTACGAGATTAACCGGCGTTGAATTGAATGAGAATGTGTTCTAGAGTTTCCGTTATATTGTTTAGAACGCTTAAGAATGCACAATAGGAAATTTATTTTTGAGGAAGAGATTAGCTATGTTTGAGGGCTTGGTCTTATTCCTTAGGTATAGAGGAGTCTATGTTTCAAATTTCAGGTCAATCGGACTTCAAACGAGCTCAGAACGTGATAAAACGTATGAATCAGTAGTGCTGGACAGCAGCCAGCGCTGAGCAGAGCATATAGGGCATTGAGCGCTGGCCTTGTTGTTGACAAGTGACTCCAAACACGAGAGGGGGGTGAATTGTGTTTCCCAAAACTTTTATAAAATTGAAATCTTTGGGTTATTAAAAATACTTGTCGAAATGAATTAACAAAAACGCGTGCAAGTAAAAACGATTTGCGGAAAACAAAACGAAAAATAAAAGAGTTAAGGGTAAGAAAATTGACACGACGATGTATCTTGGTTCGGCCACAGGCTACCCATGTGGCCTACGTCCAGTCCCCAAGGCAATACCACCAAGGGTTTTCACTCAATCCCTAGCTTGTAAAACAGGCGCAGCTAGAACCTTTACAACGAGAACTCTTCACAGACCAGGGACGTACTATCCCCCAGTGATAGAGTCTCAAGAACGTGAGATAACGACTCACAAAAGTTTACCAAAAGATTACAATCAGAAAGCACTCAAAAGTGCAGAAATAAAACAAATTGAAGGTCAATAACAACCACCTATATGGTGTGTATGTCTCTCTCAAGTAATTGATAGATATGCAAGTGTAAGAGTATGAGAGTCATATAGAGTTATGTTCAAGAGTATAGAAGGCTTAGAGAAAATGATCAGAAATTTCGTTCAGGTGTTGTGTATTGTTTCTCTGTGTTTAGACCAATATATATCTCTTTGAAGATTAGGTCAAAACTCTTGAAAACTCATTTTTCTCGAGACATAATCGATTATCAGAAAACCATAATCGATTATTTAAACCAAAGTCAAAAGACACATGACGAAAAAGTGAGGACATAATCTATTATAGTAATCGATTACATAGTCTCGATGAAAAAGCTCAGACTGAATCAACTAAGCATAATCGATTACATTAATCGATTATGAAGCCTCTGACTTTTGATATGAAAAGTAATAATCGATTTTTGCAATACCATAATCGATTATAATTCAAAATTTAAACTCAACGGCTAAGATAGAATCAAATCTTCATTAAAACACATTTAAGCCATTTAAAAACTGAGTTTAAAACGTGTTAAAAATATACATAATCGATTATGACAGTTTAAAATTTGAAATTTCAACAGGCAACAACTCTATCCTTTAAAGACTCAATTAATCATAATTAAGAGCTGAATACTCGATTACCATAATCGATTATTCCTGTTCGAATTTTGAATTTCAAAAACCTGACAGCTCTGTATTATTTGCCCTTTTCCTGTCAATGCTTTCAATCTCAAAAGTGTCAGTGACAAGGTAATTAAAATCAAGCATATTCAGAATATCCTTGGCATAATCACAATTCTTAATTTTGTCATAAGCATCATCGTACAGGCAATTCCTAAGAATTTGCATAGCTTTGAGATTGAAACAAAAACAGTTTTTATCAAACTCAGATTGATGTTTTTTGGGTTTGAGAATGAGTCCTTGAACTCCAATATCCCATAAGTCGGCATCAATTGACTGCATAAAAATTTCAATTTTCATTTGCCAATAAGTGTAATTCTCACCATCAAAGAATGGTGGTTTGTCAAATTCAAAACTATACTTTTTTTGGAAAACAAATTTTACAACGGTTGCCAAGAGTAGGATCTTAACTCTAAGTTGTTAAGCTACTAACCAGGAATCGATTAGTATGGAATAATCGACCGTAGGAATCGATTATTTAAAATGTTCAAAATTACAGAAGGTGAATAATCGATTAAGTAATCGATTAGTGTTCATCAACATTCTACCATAATCGATTTTTTGATGAAGAACCCAGAAAATAATCGATTATGTGAAGATGAAAGGTTGGCGCCAAAAACACATGGGTTGGATCCAGCTAATAAGGATTTGCCACGTCATCAAAATAATCAATTATTAGGGTAAGATAATCAATTATTGCGCAACTTTATAAGGCAAAAATCAGAAACCCTGGCGTCACTTGCATGTAGTTCACTGCTTAAGAGCGTTCTTGCTGAGGTTCGGGTGAACACCACGGAGATCCTAGCAAACTCTACGGCTATTCATGAGCTCTCATTGGAAGTGAAATCCTTGGAGCATAGAGTCCCTGCAGCTGAGTTCATCCCACTCCGAGCGGCCCCACAATATCAGGATGACTTGGACAGCAGCAACACGGATGATGGTGGTGATGATGAGGATGGTGGTGACTTTGGTGGTGGAGATGATATGGATGAGTACTATATTTAGTACTATGTTTATTGTTTTATACTTCTTTTGATATTATCTGGATGACTGTATAACTCTTAACTTGCCTGGCACTTTTATTCTCACACGTACATTATTTCTTTATGAATTTTCTGGTTGGATTCATTCTGGTTTTTTATTATCATGGTATAGATCGTTTAATGCCTGCTGATTTTAAATGTGGCTCCTATCCTTTCTCCCATAAATCATTTTGAAAAACTAGTTTCGAAACGGGGAGAAATATTCGCATGCTAAAGGGAAGAATGGGACACAAAATTATATACATGTTCAAAGGAGAAGTTTTTATACGTGTTATAATCTCTCAAACTCTCTTCTTGAAAGTTTGCATGATATCAAATAAATGATATTGTTTTTATTAGATACTTAATTTTGGATTAACACTATCAAGACTAATGGATTAAGTGTAACTCATGTGAGTGTCAGTTTTCCTGACATTTTTGCTTCCGCACACACATCTGATTAAGGGGCAGATTTGTATGATTTGCATGCTTAAGGGGGAGTAGAGCATTTGTTAAATGAATAAATATATATATATAGCTCTAACTCTATGATATATAAATGATATACATGATTGCATGTTTAAGGGGGAGTAGAGCGAATCTAAACCTTGTGATATATTATTGCTCTAACTCTGTCTTTTTAGAAATTCCTTCATGAGATGTTTGTCATCATCAAAAAAGGGGAGTTTGTGGATATATGCCTTGACATGTATTTTGGTTTTGATGATGAGCAAAAGGAGAATTTCAAGTCCAAGGACCAACACGCAAAATCTAAAGCTGAAAGGATCAAATTGCAAAAAGCGTGGAAATGACCAACACCCAAATTCAAGTCTAAAGAACCAAGTTGCAAAAAGCGTGGAAATGACCGAACAAACAACTACGGGGTTAAGGGAAATTTTCTTTTTCTTTTTTCTTTTTAAGATTAAAGTGTAAATGGGTGTGTGCCTCTCAAGGGTAAAATAAATAACATACACGCACAAAAATCTGTTTTAGAAAAAGGTTTTCGAAATTAATTTTACCATATATTTTTCAGACCTTTAAATATTTTCAAAAACCAATTTACACAGGGAATAATCGATTATACAGCTCCTAAATGTGCTTAAATGAGTTTCCAAATAACAGAGCTGTCAGGTTTTTGAATTTCAAAATTCGAACAGGAATAATCGATTATGGTAATCGAGTATTCAGCTCTTAATTATGCTTAATTGAGTCTTTAAAGGATAGAGCTGTTGCATGTTGAAATTTCAAATTTTAAATTGTCATAATCGATTATGTAATCGATTATGTATATTTTTAACACGTTTTAAACTCAGATTTTAAATGGCTTAAATGTGCTTTAATGAAGATTTGATTCTGTCTTAGCCGTTGAGTTTAAATTTTGAATTATAATCAATTAAGGTATTGTAAAAATCGATTATTACTTTTCATATCAAAAGTTAGAGGCTTCATAATCGATTAATGTAATCGATTATGCTTAGTTAATTCAGTATGAGCTTTTTCATCGAGACTATGTAATCGATTACTATAATCAATTATGTCTTGACTTTTTCGTCATGCGTCTTTTGACTTTGGTTAAAATAATCGATTATGCTTTTCTGATAATCGATTATGTCTCGAGAAAAATGAGTTTTCAAGAGTTTTGACCTAATCTTCAAAGAGATATATATTGGTCTAAACACAGAGAAACAATACACAACACCTGAACGAAATTTCTAATCATTTTCTCCAAGCCTTATATACTCTTGAACATAACTCTATATCACTCTCATACTCTTACACTTGCATATCTATCAATTGCTTGAGAGAGACATACACACCATATAGGTGGTTGTTATTGAGCTTCAATTTGTTTTATTTCTACACTTTTGAGTGCTTTCTGATTGTAATCTTTTGGTAAACTTTTGTGAGTCGTTATCTCACGTTCTTGAGACTCTATCACTGGGGGATAGTACGTCCCTGGTCTGTGAAGAGTTCTCGTTGTAAAGGTTCTAGCTGCACCTGTTTTAAAAGCTAGGGATTGAGTGAAAACCCTTGGTGGTATTGCCTTGGGGACTGGACGTAGGCCACGTGGGTAGTCTGTGGCCGAACCAAGATACATTGTCGTGTCAATTTTCTTACCCTTAACTCTTTTATTTTTCGCTTTGTTTTCCGCAAATCGTTTTTACTTGCATGTGCTTTTGTTAATTCATTTCGACAAGTATTTTTAATAACCAAAAGATTTTGATTTTATAAAAGTTTTGAAAAACACAATTCACCCCTCTTGTGTTTGGAGTCACTTGTCAACAAGTCCAGCGCTCAGCACCCTATATACTGTGCTCGGCGCTGGTTGTTGTCCAGCACTACTGATTCATACGTTTTATCGCATTCTGAACTTGTTTGAAGTCTGATTGACCTGAAATTTGAAACATAGACTCCTCTATACCTAAGGAATAAGACCAAGCCCTCAAACATACATAATCTCTTCCTCAAAAATAAATTTCCTATTGTACATTCTTAAGCGTTCTAAACTGTATAACAGAAACTCTAGAACACATTCTCATTCAATTCAATGATGGTTAATCTCGAACTTTCCATGCAAAATTCCCAATACCTAAACATGCATATTAGACCCTAAATCATGATCTTAAACCTAATTATCCAACATATAAATAATACCTTAAAACACGAATGTTACATTATACCCCTTTAAAAGAAATTCCGTCCCCGGAATTTATGTACCTTAGAAAAGATGTGGATACTGCTGCTGCATATCTTCCTTACGCTCCCAAGTAGCATCTCCTGTAGTCTCATCCCAAATGGCCTTGACCAAAGGAATCTGTTTACCACGAATCTCCTTAATCCTTCTATCTGCGATCCTAACTAGTAAAGCCTCATACTCTAGATTATTTCGGAGTTGTATTGACTCAGGCTCAAGTACATGAGAAGGATCAGGATAATATTTTCTCAACTGGGATACATGAAAGACATCATGAAGATTAGAAAGGTGAGGCATTAAGGCAATATGGTAGGTGATAAGCCGCTGGCTTATCTAGTTTTATGGCTAGTATGACCGTGGTTTTGTGCTAATTTTATATCATTTTCACCCATATTAGACTTAATTGTCTTTAAGCATCATTTTGAGTCGTTAAAGTATTTTTAAGCTAATTTAGTTGATTTAGAGTCAAATAAAGCACTTACTGCTATTTGCTGTTTTCAGGTCAATAAAAAGAAATAATTCTAGAGCTTTCACCCCGCGAGAAGGCATTCGCCTCACGAACCTGAAGGTGACTGTGCCAGAAAATTTGCAATCCTCTCTGGTTCGCCCCGCGAATATACTCCTCGCCTCGCGAGACTGAAGACCAGAAGGCATGACTTTTCCATTCCTCGCCACGCGAGTCGTGCTTCGCCTCGCGAGAAGATCAAAAAGCTGAAGACTGTTCGCATTATTCGCCTCGCGAGTCCGCGGATTCCAGAAGTTGTATATAAGTCTATTTTAGGCAGAACAAAGAGTTAGTCTTAGTTAGTCAGTAGTTGTAGTTTCAGTAGATTATTTTCTTTTCTTTTCTTTGTGTGCCTTTGTAATGGAGAACTAGTCTCCTAGATTAATCTACTGTAATTGATTTCCATTTACACTTGAGGTTCTGTAATTCCTGTTTTCATTTGCTTTTCTCTTTTCAATGCAATGCTATATGTTTCTGTTTGTTTAATTCAGGAGTGTATAGTGTTGTGTTGATTAATTTCGGTGATGTTATGTTCCTATACTTAATCGCATTTGTTTAATTCGCGTGTGTTCATTCATGTTCGTTTAGTTCATGAGGGCTTAACCCCGTTTGTTTAATTCGGGAATAGGAACATATATCTGTAGTAGTGATTTCGGTTGTTAATTGTTGCTACAACCGAAAGGGGTTTAGAATCTGCTTAGGGCTTGGAATTTACATGAACCGATGATAGTTGGGAAATCGAGAACAGTAGGTTAATCGCTTTAGTTTATTTGTTAATCTCTTAAATTGCTCTGTTTTCTGTTTTGTTTTCTTATTTGCATTCAATCCAAACCCCCCCCCCCCCCCCCCAAAAAAAACTGATTTTGTGTTAATAACAACAACCTAAGAGTCCTTGAGAGACGATACTCGAGTTGTCGCTCCCTATCTACATTATTTTGTAAATCGCTCGCTTTTTGGCGCGTGGCGACAACGCGACCAAAAATTGGCGCCGTTGCCGGGGACTCTTGTTTTTATTAACAGAAATTAAAAAAAAAAAAATCTCTTTGCTGAATTAGTTTTGTCTGCATTGTCTGGTTGTGAATCTTAGTGCTTTCCAAGGAGAATTACATGTGTGGGTACATGCCTAATGTTAATTATGAACCACCATGCATATATTATCCTGATTTTGCTGGTTTAATGCACTGGTTGCCAAGGTTTAGTGGACTTGCAGGTGAAAATCCGCTGGAGCATCTGAAGGAATTCCAGGCTGTTTGTTCTATAATGCTGAGACCTGAAGGAATAACAAAAGATCACATCCAGATGGGAGCTTTCCGTCTCTCACTTGAAGGTGCTGCAAGGGATTGGTTGTATAATCTTGAGGTGGATTCCACCTCCAGCTGGTTTGATTTGAAGAAAATCTTCCTATTGAGCTGGGGAACCCATCTAAACCCTTGGTATGAGGACCAACAACTAATGTCACCACTGGCACCACCATAAAATCCTCCCCAAGTGACCACCTCTGCACCTTCTGGACCTTCAATAGAGGACCTGTTCAAGCAAATGACTGCACAGATAACTACACAAATGGCAGAGAACAATCAACGGATGGAAGAACAAAGTCTTGAATTCCAACAGAGGATGGAGGCAAGTCAGCGGGACTTTGACATTCAAAATGCTTTCATCGATGCCGCCTTGGCTAAACTGCAAACTCAACGTCCCCTTGAAGAACATACAGATTCACAGATAGTTATTCTTGACGATACTTCTGATGATAATTTTTATAATGTTTCTGTTGAATCTCCAGATATTGATACCTTTCCTGATTCTATCTATTATAATTCATGTGCTGATTGTAATGAATTTGCTTCATGTGTAGCATGTTTTGAAAGGTATGAGGAGCCAAACGTCCATGTAGAAAATGAGGATCAGGAGGACATCTGCTTCACCGTGCTTAACGATGATGACGAACCTTTGAAAGTAGATGATTCAGTTAACTCATATGCATGTGTTGAGAGTGATGGGATGGATGAACCGTGCGCTGAAATTCCAGACATTCAGACCTTTACTAACTCGGTTTCTTGTACTACATGTACTGACTGTACTGACATAACCCGTGTGCTGTTTGTGCTGAGTTTCTTGATTCTATTTTGCAGGGTGATAGTGAGAGTGATGCTGTTTGCTCAGCCGAAGTTCCAAATATACCATCCATTGAGCAGTCACCCTCCTTAGAGCTCAAGCCACTTCCAGACATTCAGACCCTTTCTGATTCAGTTTATTGTACCATATGTACTAACTCTACTAACACTAACCTTTCTGTGGTGTGTGCTGAGATTTCTGCAGGTTTAACAGATGATGAATCTGGTACTTCAGTGGATGAAAATTGTGCAGAAGTTGAAGCAGCACCTGAGACCCCAGCTACCTGTCTGCCACCTCCCCCTGTGGAACCAAAAGCTCTGGATTTTGCACCCTTGGATTTTACACTATGACCGGTCCAAGAGGATGAACCCCACTTCTATTGGGAGGACTTTATGGACAAGGTTGAGAAAGAGGTCAATTGTGACCTGAAAGGGAGTGAGAAGTCCGCCGCACTTAGCGGAGTTACCATGATTATCAGGCGCCCACTCTCATACTTATGTTGTAGGCCATGGGATCCGGGAGGATCATATTGCAATTTGGGCATTCCGTGGCCCCTGTATCACAGACAGTGGGATCCTGGTGGAACCGCCCCAATGAGTTTCTCTAAACCCTCTCCTTTTTAATTTTCTTTTCCTTTCTTTATTTCTGTTTTGTTTTCAATAAAGCTCCTGAATAATTTGAGAAGCTCAGGAGTTGTGTTGAGTCTTGTGTCGGCAAGTTAGCTGGATTTTAATTGAATTTTGCACAGATTGATTGCATGATTTGTGTTGACTGTTTTCCCCATAGGATTTGAAATTTTTGAAAAATGATCCCCATGTGATTGAAAACTGAACTTTGAGATATTTTGTTGTAATGGCATGATTTATGATAAGTTTGGGGTGATAGGAAGAACACACTAGGGATACAATCTCTGTCAAACAATTTGCAAAATTGTCCAGGTGAGGATTTGAGCCTCCAACATGTTTTAAACTGTGTGAAATCACTTCTAAGTTGCACTTTCCCGAATTTGCTTGAATCTCTTCTTGGTTTGCATGTTTATGTGTTTGCTTCAGATGATTTAGGCATTTTCTTTGTAAATAACTACTTAGCCTAAAATAACCATCCCTAATGCATGTTCCCTAGTTAGCCCCATTGAGCCTAATTAGCCTATTGTTTCTTGTTGACCTTATGTTATAAGCTAAAATTTGGAAAACCATGTTAACCTGATCTTAGGATTAGGAGAGCATGGAAGCTTAGTCAGAGAATGGTTGCAAGAAACTAAGTTTGGGGTGGCTACAAGGGTGATGTGTTGTTTGGGATTGAGAAAAAAAAGAAAAAAATATAATAATAAGGTTGAAGCCAAAGGGCAAAGAAAAAAAAGAAAAAAAAAAGAAGAAAAAGAGAAAAAGAAACAAAAAAAATAAAAAGTGCAAAAATTTCAAAAAAATATATTAGAAGAAAAGTGTTGTAGTCACCCAAAGCATAAGGAAAAATGGAAAAAGGAACTTGAGTGGAAATTCAATGTATCAAAAGCTCATGCTCTCTTAGTTCCTAGGGTCTTCAGCCTAGTTCATTTGTAAATCCTACCCTTAGCCAGGCCCCATTACAACCCATAAAAGACCTTTTGATGTTGCATGCATGTTTTCCGTGAGAACCATTTTGAGATGAAAATCAAATTTATGGGAAGTGCTCTTAAAAGTGAAATTGAGTGAAATGTTGATAGCCTGACAAAAATTGAGCGATTGAGTGAACACTAAATGCCCTTGTGAGGAAGGCGATTGTTTGAATTTGGTGATCTCTCTTTTGTGTGTAACTTGGATCCCCTGCTTAGATTAATGATTGTTTGAATGATGAAATTCTCAATTGTTCAGAATAAATGATTGTGGGGATTGCTTTGTTTGAAAGGGGGGAACATTGAAGAAAATTGTTTGATGAATTGCTGGAAATTTGTGCAAAGTTGATTGAATCCTTAAGCTGCCATGTCTTGAGTCTTTGAGTTTTAGTTTGCTTGGGGACAAGCAAAGTTTAAGTTTGGGGTATTTTGATAAGCCGATGGCTCATCTAGTTTTATGGCTAGTATGACCGTGGTTTTGTGCTAATTTTATATCATTTTCACCCATATTAGACTTGATTGTCTTTAAGCATCATTTTGAGTAGTTAAAGTATTTTTAAGCTAATTTAGTTGATTTAGAGTCAAATAAAGCACTTACTGCTATTTGCTGTTTTCAGGTCAATAAAAAGAAATAATTCTGGAGCTTTCGCCCCGCGAGAAGGCATTCGCCTCGCGAACCTGAAGGTGACTGTGCCAGAAAATTTGAAATCCTCTCTGGGTGACCCCGCGAATATACTCCTCGCCTCGTGAGACTGAAGACCAGAAGGCATGACTTTTCCATTCCTCGCCACGGGAGCCGTGCTTCGCCTCGCGAGAAGATCAAAAAGCTGAAGATTGTTCGCATTATTCGCCTCGCGAGTCCGCGGATTCCAGAAGTTGTATATAAGTCTGTTTTAGGCAGAACAGAGAGTTAGTCTTAGTTAGTCAGTAGTTGTAGTTTCAGTAGATTATTTTCTTTTCTTTTCTTTGTGTGCCTTTGTAATGGAGAACTAGTCTCCTAGATTAATCTACTATAATTGATTTCCATTTACACTTGAGGTTCTGTAATTCCTGTTTTCATTTGCTTTTCTCTTTTCAATGCAATGCTATATGTTTCTGTTTGTTTAATTCAGGAGTGTATAGTGTTGTGTTGATTCATTTCGGTGATGTTATGTTCCTATACTTAATTGCGTTTGTTTAATTCGCGTGTGTTCATTCATGTTCGTTTAGTTCATGAGGGCTTAACCCCGTTTGTTTGATTCGGGAATAGGAACATATATCTGTAGTAGTGATTTCGTTTGTTATTTGTTGCTACAACCGAAAGGGGTTTAGAATCTGCTTAGGGCTTGGAATTTACATGAACCGATGATAGTTGGGAAATCGAGAACAGTAGGTTAATCGCTTTAGTTTATTTGTTAATCTCTTAAATTGCTCTGTTTTCTGTTTTGTTTTCTTATTTGCATTCAATCCAAACCCCCCCAAAACTGATTTTGTGTTAATAACAACAACCTAAGAGTCCTTGAGAGACGATACTCGAGTTGTCGCTCCCTATCTACATTATTTTGTAAATCGCTCGCTTTTTGGCGCGTGGCGACAGCGCGACCAGTAGGCTACTGGATCAATCCGTCGAAGAATCTAGAAAGATCCAATGAATCTAGGAGTAAGATTTCTTGACTTGGTAACTTTGCCAATTCGAATCTTCGGGGTGACTCTCAAAAATACATGATTACCTTCCAGGAACTCTAAGGGTCTCCTCCTCTTGTTACTGTAGCTCCTTTGTCTATCCTGCGCTTCCTTCATCTTTTCCCTGAGCTTTCTAACTTGTTCCATCGTCTGCTGCACCATATCAGGGCCCAATATCTGGCTCTAACCAGTCTCATACCAGCACAACGGGGTACTACACTTCCTGCCATACAAAGCCTCATACGGTGCCATCCCGATACTGCTATGGAAACTGTTATTATATATGTAAACTCAACCAACGGCAAGAACTCATCCCAACTGCCAATGTGCTCTAAAACACAAGCCCTCAAAAGGTCCTCTAATGACTGAATCGTTCTCTCTGATTGTCCATCAGTCTGGGGGTGATAAGCAGAACTCATCCTCAACTTCGTCCCCAAAGCACCATGCAACTATCTCCAAAATGTAGATGTAAATCTAGGGTCTCGATCAGAGACAATGCTGGACAGTACACCATGCAACCTAACAATTTCCTTAAGTAGATCTGGGTCAATCTCTCCAAACTGTAACTCTCACCAATAGGTAAGAAGTGAGCACACTTCGTCAAGCTATCGATGATAACCCAAATCGCATCATGTCTTTTCAGAGTTTGAAGTAATCCAACCACAAAATCCATAGCTATGTTATCCCACTTCCACTCTGGGATATCTAAGGATTGTAGCAAACCAACAGGCTTCTGCTGCTCAATCTTAGCCTTCTGACAAACTAGACAAGATAAAACATACTCTGCCGCTTCCTTCTTCATCCTCGGCTACCAAAACATTTTCTTCAAATCCCGATACATCTTGGTGGCTCCGGAGTGAAAACCCAACTTACTCTTATGCGCCTCTTCCAAAATCATCTTCCTAACCTCCAAGTCCTCTGGCATAGATATTTTGTCCCTAAACCTCAACACACCATCTGACCCTCTACTAAACTCTGAAATCTTTCCCTCGTCTATGCCTTTACTCACATCTTGCAGATATTGATCCTGAACCTGTTTATCCTTAAGATCTCTCAGAAACTCACTACTAATAGTGATCATACCTAAGCATATTCTATCCTCACACAACTCCATCCCTAGGTTCATATCTCTAAACTGCTCAATCAACTCCATTTCCTTTACCATCATCACAGATACATGTAAAGACTTTATACTCAGTGCATCGGCTAACACATTCGCCTTTCCAGGATGGTATTGATGATCATACTCATAATCCTTGATAAACTCCATCCATCTACGCTGTCTCATATTCAGCTCCTTATGATCAAACAGATATTCAAACTCTTGTGATCGCTATACACATTGAATTTGGCTCCATACAAATAGTGTCGCTATATCTTCAGTGCGAACACTATAGCTGCCAACTCCAAATCATGGGTCGGATAGTTCCTCTCATGAATTCCCAACTACCGGGAAGCGTAAGCTATAACTCTTCCCTTTTGCATCAACACACAGCCCAACCCTTGATATGACGCATCATAATACACATCAAATTGTCCTAAAGGATCTGGTAAAGTCAACACTGGTGATGTGGCCAACTTTTCCTTCAAATTCTGAAAACTCTCCTCACATTTCTCCGTCGAAACAAACATTGTACCTTTTCCCGTTAATTGCGTCATAGGCAACGCAATCTTCGAGAAACTCTCGATAAACCTCCGATAATATCCAGCCAATCCCAAGAAACTTCTCACCTCACTCACTGACTTAGGTCACTCTCACTCAAGCACTGCTTCAACTTTGGCAGGATCTACTGCTTTTCCTTCCTTGTTAATCACATGACCTAGGAACTGAACCTCCTCCAACCAAAACTCACAATTAAAAAGTTTGGCATACAACTGTCGATCCTTCAACACCTGCAACACTATTCTCCGATGTTCCTCATGCTCTTCCTGTATACAGGAATAGATAAGGATATCATCTATAAACACCACCACAAACTTATCAAGGAACGGTCTAAAGGTCTTGTTCATGTAATCCATAAACACTGTTGGAGCATTAGTCACACCAAAAGGCATAACTAAATACTCGTAATGTCCGTACCTCGTCCTGAAAGCTGTCTTGGGTATATCCTCCTTCTTCACTCTAATCTGATGACACCCGGACTTCATATCAATCTTAGAAAATATCGAAGCTCCCTTTAATTGATCCATCAGATCATCTATTCTAGGCAATGAGTTCTTATTCCTGATCGTCACTTTATTCAGCTGTCTGTAATCTGTGCACAACCTAGGACTTCCATCCGATAGGGTGCTATAGATATAGGTCATATCCTTGGTATGAGATCTATAGTGAACTCCACTTCCCTCTCTAGTGGCAAACCCGAAACATCGGGAGGGGAAACCTCGGGAAATTCTCTCATGATAGGCATAGAATATATACTCGAAGTCTCCTTAGCTTCCACTGAGAAAAGCATCACGTACAGCTGAGAATCATCACTCCTCATAGATACTCCATTGGCAGATACTATGCTAGAAGGCTCAAGAAATGACAAGGTCTTGCTGGTAACACTACATGGTTAGCCGAAAGCCAATCCATGCCAAGGATAATATATATCTGCTGCATAGGTAAGCAGATAAGATCCACAATGAATATCCTATTCTCAACAACTATAGGACACTGTAGACAAACATATATGGAAGTCAAGGAATCATTGGTTGGGGTAGATACTTAAGGGTATAAGGTAACTGAAAAACAGACAAATGTAAATGATCCACACACTCATGCGAAATAAATGAATGTGTAGCACCTGAGCCAAACAACACAAATGAGAGTCTACCAGATATCAAGCACATACCCTGGATAAGATCTGCAGATTGAGAGGATTCAGCTCCCCTCATGGTAAACACTCTCCTTGTGGCCTGAGGTCTGGCCACCGATTGTCCTACTGCCGGGACTCCTCTCCCAGCTCCACCTTTGTAACCTGCAGCTCCTCTACCAGTAGCTGCCTGCTGCTGTATCCCTCTTTGTCTACAATCCTGAGCCATGTGACTGGGTTTCCCACAGTGGAAACAACTAGGTCTCTCCATGCAATCTCTAACCAAATGCGGACCTCCGCATATGAAGTGGACTGGGCCTTTCTGTTGCTGGCCCGCTCCACCAACAGGTGCTGTAGAAACTGGTACTGGTGCAGATGTCTAAGTACTCTGCACTGGTCAAGTATATGGTTCTCGTCTCAACTAGGAACCACTACCTACCCTCCTCTGAAAACCTGATCTGATAGGGCCTCCACTCCTATACGATCTCTACTCAGCAGCCTGCCTCTGATCTATGCCCTCTATGGCACTGCATCTCTCAACCAGCTATAGGAAACTGAAAATATCAAGCGTTGTTGTAGCTCCATGTAGCTCATGCCTCAGGCCATCCTCGAACCTCCTACACTGCCAATCCTCATCAGGGAACCTCTGGTAAAACTCAACTGAATCAAAGCCTCAAAGCATGCTGCATATTCCCCGACAGACATGTTATCCTGTCGAAGACTCATAAACTCTCTCTCCTTCTCGCGTCTAACCAAACGCGGGAAATATTTCTCTAGGAAGCAAGCTCTGAAAGTCTCCCAGTTAATCACACGACCCTCGGCCTCTAACAACCTCCTCTTGCCTCTCCACCAAACCTCTGCTCCTCCAGTCAGCATAAAGGCAGCATAAGTCACCTTCCGATCATCTCTGCATCTCATGGTGTCAAAAGTCTTCTCTAGCTCCTGGATCCACCACTATGCCCTCTCTGGGTCATAGTCACCTCTAAACTGGGGTGACTTCCCTTTTACGAAAGTAGTTATCCCTCCATCCTCTACCTCAACAGCTCTCCTATAGTTCTCACGCTCCTGCTGCTCTATATCTTGCTACATCATCTGAGCGTTCTGCTGCATCTGCTGCAACATAGTAGTGACTAGATCCCTGATTGTCCGAAGAGTCTCGGATGACTCTCCTCCACCTTTAGCTCCTCCTCCGGTGTGAGGAGTCTCTCCGTTGCCACTTCCGGCAACTCTCTTTGGGGTTCTATTGCCACCTCGTCCCCATCGTCCTCTACCTCTACCTCGAGCCATGATCCTGTAAAAGAAATCATTAGCTCACATTTATATGACTTATAATATTACATCACCTGATATATAAATATTATATGCCATACAAATGTTAATTATCGCGTCCGGACTCACTACCCAACTTCCAAGCATAGTCGATATCCGATGTGGATTCAACTAAAATGGCTAGTACACCCTAACCTCATAGTCTGAACAGAATCAAACTGCTCTGATACCACCAAATGAGACATCTTGATGTCCCATTAAAGAAAACCTAATTAATTAAAACTTAATCATAATATTAGCGTTAGACATATATACAGAAAATCATAAATATTAAAACTTTAAACATTAAGAACGGAAACGTAGCCATCACACATAGATATACATATACATAAAGGTACAAGGTACTATATAGGGTACCACATCAGAGTAGGACCCTAAAAGTACAAACTGACAAAATAACTGAAAATACAACAACCCGCAAAAAGACCCGCAAAAAGACGCACTGGCCACAGACTCTCTCTACTCAACTACTCGGGTCCACTGCTCGTCCTCCAACATCGAGCTCATAAGGAGTCCCATCAAGCTCCTCTGTAGCTGGATTCTCCACAGGGCCTTCTCAAAAAGATCACATGAAAGAAACATACATAGAAAAGAAATAGGGAGATAAGAAACTATCTATTATCATATATGGAAAATGGTACGTAACATGTAAACAATATAAAGGCACACAGAGATTCAACACAGATATATATACAATCATCCTCGAGACATATTATCATCATCTACCCTTCGCACTCATGCAACTTATGCTGACGTGGCCACCACCAATCCTGTCACACATCCCTCGTCTGATTAAGGATGTCAGTCAGTCGTCCAAGAGACGCGTCCACAAATTCCGGTGCACACCTTCATCCACGGTGAGGATGCTCATGCAAAGCAATGACACTATAGCTACACATCTCGCTCCGGTGCACACCCTGGTTCTCTCTCGAGGGTGCTCATGCATAGCAATGACACTATAGCTGCACAGTCTAAATCTAAGTTGGGACGGTCCCACGAGGACTTCGGACCTCGTGTGTTCCATACACACGGTTGTGATCAACATGCATCTATATGGATCTCCGACGTATATCAAGTCATACCCTAGTGCCTGAACCTCTCATCGCTATCTCATAAAATATCTCCAATAATATCCCATCATCAATCTCATCGTAATAAAGTATTAACTAATTAGGTTAGGCAAGTCTAAATCACATATCATACTCTCCCACAACATGCATCATTTTTAAGATACCAAATATCATCGCCTAGATGTCACTAAGCATGTCATTACAGATAAAACATATTATCACTCAAGATAGCATGTTATCAACCATATATAATCAAAATAAAATAATAGTAACATCATAACAATAACCAAATAATAATCACATAATAATAATAATAATAATAATAATATTATTATTATTATTATTATTATTACTACTACTACTACTATTATTATTATGTGAAACTCGACGCCATTATTTAAGTTAATAAGAGTTTGACCTCTTTTACCCAAGATGAATTAAAATAAAAAGGAGTATTAAAAGAGAAAAAAATCATGGAATATTAAAATGGGAGAAATAATTTTTTTATAAGTTCAAGGTCTATAAAACTTTAGTTTAGGGAGGAAGGAGTAAATTTATAAATATGGGAGGGGTAAAAGGAAAATTCCCCTTTTATTGACAAGAAAATGAAATAAACAGAAGTAGAGGTGGTTGCCCTCCTTACTCTCACGTTGAGATTAGAGAAAGAAAAGGAAAAAAAAAACAAAAATGGAGAGAAAGGAGCTTGGTTTTAGGGTTTTGAAGAAGACATGTTGGTAGGTTTTCTTCCATTCTAATTCCTCTCCGTCTATTTGCTTTGATTCTTGAAGAGCCCTCATGTTCCTCTCCCTTCTCTTAGAAATTGTAGAAGAAGGAATCTATGGCTCCAATTTGAAGAAGTTTTTCTCTTCAAGAACCTAGGTTTTGATCAATCTTGAGGTAAGGGCTCTAACCTTTGTGTCTCAAATTCCATGTTGTTATGTTGAAGTAGTGAGAGAGTTTAATGTTTTCTTAAATTTCTCTTAACCAATCTTGTTTAATCTTTTAGTTAATGTTTAGGTTCATGAAATTGAAAGGAAAACAAATGTTGTGACAGTTTGGTTGAACCCTAAAAATTGGGGGTGATGAAACTCCATTGTTGGAGCTGAGATTTGATGTTCTTTTTGTGTGTCTCGGTTTGGGGGTGAATTTCTGACATACATGTAATAAAAAAATTGTAACTAGAGTTGTAGACATCGGTTTGAGGTGAAATTTGTCCCATTGGAAAGCTGACACACAGAGTTACATAGTATATAAATTTCGTGAATTTAGGAAACCTGAGATGCTCTCAGTTGAATTTTGAAAACAGGACATGAGATATCCCGAATGCACCCTGACAACCTGCATTCAGAAATTTATAGCTTGAGTTGTAAACTCGGATTGAGATGAAACTTCTTGCATTCGAAAACTGGAATGTAGGAGTTTGTTGTGGAAAAATTTCGTGATTTTAGGAGACCTGCGGAGGTCCCAATTTAATTTGGAAAACAGAGTATTGTCTTCCTCGGATGTACTCGGGCAGTCCTTACTTAAAAAAAATTATATCTGGAGTTGTAGAGCTCTTTTTTTAGATGAAACTAATTTCTTTTAGTATTAGAGATGCAAGTATAGATGTGGTAAAAATTTAGGATTTTATGGATCTGCGTATTATTACCTGTTTGCATTTGAAGTTAGTCCAGGCTTGCTAGAAACCTCCTCTCGCAGCTGGTCTTGGTAAGGTTATATCTTGGGTCACAACCTTCGAACTTAGGTACTCCTAGTTACATTGTAAAGATATTAAAAAGGACATGGAACTGTCTAAATTTTAGGAAGTATTGAGTTTACTCATAAATTTGACTAAAGGTGAGACACGAATATGCAAATCATAATTGGATCATGTGTTACTCATAAACAACTATTATAAACAATGAGGTTAATTTTAATTTTGTTGTCAATGAGGTCCTATATAATTGGACAAATAATATGAATGCTTTAATAGCGACTAACTATTCTATATCTTGAATTTCTATGTGTTCAATGTGGTTTTTATAGAGATAATGAATGAGCAAGTTATGATAAATGAATTGTATTGTTGAAGGGAGATAAGAAAATGTTTGTTTACAATGTACTACTATAAGTTATGTTGATTTGACTATAACGTAGGTTATGAGAATGAAAGGATAATAAAATGGCATTTTTTGTATTTACGATTATGGGTGGTACCATGTATCGTGTCTTGTTGTTTGATAATTGATAAATTTGTGCGTGTTGGGGTTATCCATTATGAGAGTGTAGTATATACAAATACTAGTGAATGGTTTACTATTATGCTTCTGTGCATGCTTCATGGTCACTACAAAAAAAAGGGTGTTTAGCGACCGAAGAAATCGGTCGCTATTCATCAAAATTCGGTCGCTAAATAGGTTAACGACCGAATTAGCGACCGAATAATGACGGTTGCTAAAACCCTGGTCGCTAAATGATTTAGCGACCGAATTTGTAATCGGTCGCTATTAGCGACCGAATAATTCGGTTGCTAATTTATAAAAATCGGTCACTAAATTGGTCTCCTAAAACCAGCTATGTGACCAATTTTAGTGACCGAAAATTCGGTCGCTAAATTGGCCACCAAATTAAAAAAAATCAGTCACTAAATGTGTCCCCAAAACTTGTTCTAGGGACCAATTTAGTGACCGATTTCTTTAAAAAACATATAACAAACCAAATATAATTTTTTTTATAAGCTAAAGTGTATTGAAAGAGTATAATGGGTACTCTAAACTCATAAACAAAAGAACCAAATACAAGAGGGATAAGGTAGAGATTCAACCAAAGTCGGAGAAGACAATAATGGTTGATATACTAACTAATCGTCGACCAAAAAGAATTCCTCAGCACCTAATATCTAAAACCAATCCATCGCCCAACTATTGGCAATTTAGTGCCTAAAAGCTTATTACGGATAATTGCAGCAAAAGAGAAAAATCCCTTTGAACCTTTACATCCAGCAAAACACCAAATTATGGGATCTTTGTGGAGTTCACCAAGGAACCGTTTGAATCCAACTTTTAGACCTTTGTGGAGTTCATCGCCTCCATTGTCCCTTAAAAAGTAATTGTCTTCCCAACTCTGCATAAGAATATAATGAGACAAAAATATAATGCTTCCCTTATACAAGAATATAATGAAACACAGATGATTGAATGGAAAATTGGATATAAAATGTATCCACAAATTCATAATCTTCAAAATCTTCAACAACCTTGTAGGCTATAATCCTTTTCTATCAAGTTGTCTTATCAATAAGAGAAAGAGAAAACATATCATACAAAGTCTAAAAGAAATGGGTAGGATTCATTTCTTCCATTTTCTTTACATTTCATTCTTTCTAAAAGTTTCCACACAAAGTCTAAGAGATATGCTTTGTGGACTTACTCACGTGAAGAGATGTTCTTGTTGACATGTTCGCTAGAAACCAAACCACAAAAATTACCCAAAAATACATCATACCCTGCGAATAAGAAAATAATATACATGATATAATTCCAAAAAATGATGTTCCCTAAAGCGCAAATATTATCTTGACAAACATAACAAACCTTGATCATACGCTTCAAAAGCTGGAGAAACAACAACACCATTAGATACCCAACTGAATCCAATTCATTTTAATTTCTGCATTTCACACATAGCAATCACACTATATGATATTTCAATGCAAACTCAAACTCAACCAATATCATTCAATTGTTACATATCTTGAAACCACATATAACCAAAAGTTCAAAGATACTTGCATGCTTATACCCATTAACAAGAGTTCAACCATTTTTATCATACAAAAATCTAAAATCAACATGCTGGAGTTCAAAGCCAATTTACATCTCATACAACAAATAAAATTCAATAACACATTGAGCAATTGATTCAAGCATTTTCTCAAACAGATTATGTTCAATCTAACAAGTTGATTCACATAGAACTAGAATTCATAGGACAATAAAACCAGTTTCACAGTCCCAATTTCATAAAGCAAGCTTTAATTTTAAGATTAAAATCTGAAATCAAAGGGTTAGGGTTTCAAAATCAATTTGGGGGTTTTGAATCTGAGACACAAGAGAGGGTTTTGACTCACCCAAGGAAGAAGAAGAAGTTGGGGTGGTGTTGTGGGGCTCCTCACGGTGGCGGACGGCGACGGCACGACGTCCAGCAGCGGTGACAGTGTTCCTGTAACACCCATGTACTCAAAACTTGAAGGTAAGTCTAGGAGATGAAGGAAGGAACTTAAACTAACAAAGAGAGGTGAGAAACCACCAGGAATGGAAGTCAAACCACCTTGCCGTGGCGGAGGACGGCGCAACCGCAGCTGTGCGTGCCAGGAGGGCGGTGGCGAGTCGCGGGTCATCTGCCCTCGCCGTGCGGTGGCCGAACGGCGGCCTCAGGGCGGGCGGTGGTCACGCGACTGAGAAGAAGGAAGGAAGAAGGTATAAGATGAAGTTGGGGAGAAGGAAGAAGAAGTGTGGAAGAAGAAGTAAGAAAGAGCAGTGAAAGAGATGAGAAAGTGGGGGAGAGGGCGTCGAGACCAAAATATTAGTTTTAGGGATTTTAGTTTTAGCGACCGAATTATTCGGTCTCTAAATCGGTCGCTAAAATGGTTAATTTGAAATTTGAATTCATAATTTTAGCGACCGAATTATTCGGTCGCTAAATCGGTCGCTAAAACGCTCTATTTTAATTTTTTACGCGTCGTTTAGCGACTGATTTAATATCGGTCGCAAAAGATAACTTAATTTTAACCATTGCATTTAACTCGGTGGCCATTTCGGTCGCTAAAAAATCATAAATTTATGACTTTTACTTTCCTTTATTTTGCGACCGAAATAGAGACCGATAACTCTGCTACGCTCTATTTCGGTCGCTATTTCGGTCGCAATATCAACTCTAATCAGTGTTTGATTTAGATCCTACAATCGGTCGCCATTTCGGTCGCAAACAGCAACCAACAAATTCGGTCGCTATTTTCGGTCGCTAAATAACCTTTTTTTTGTAGTGGGTGATGAAATATTGAAATGAGTACTCTGGTACATGAGTGACGAGGTGTGGTAAGTCATTGACCTTGTGAAATGACCATGAGCAATTGTATGGGATGTGTATTGCACATGAATGGTTGATTGGCCACTATGATTATGGATTCAATGATGGATGGACAAACTGTAGTATGATTATTGTCTAATAAGGATGAACATTGCTTGAAACATGTAGGATGATTTATTGTATGTGATACGATATTGAAATTTACGTGAGGTATGAAGTTGATGTCAATTGTTAAGTTTGGATATGTGTATGAAATGTGAATTATGAAATATAATTGATCCTTGAACTGGCCATTGAAAAGTTGCACTGGGGACGGCAGACGTAACGCCCAGCTGCACGAGATTTTGGTTATGCGAATGCACTGGGGACGACAAGACGTAATGCCTAGTTGTATAGTATTATGGATAGCCTACTGAGGACGGCGAGACGTAACGTCCACTAGAGCTTGTATGTGATGATATAACCATATACTGGGGACGCCCAGAAATTGTGAGATCACACTGGGAACTGCGAGACGTAACGCCCAGTAGCAGATATGTTGTATGTCTATCGGGGATGGCGAGACGTAACGCCCGATAGTGCAGATGAAATATGTTATATTCAATTCTTGAGGAAATTCAAGCATAATGGTAGAAAATCCACAACGAGTGTATTAAATGTAAAATATTTGAGATATGAGATTAAAGGTTTTGATGAGTTAGACATTGTTGTATTTTCTGTTTGCATGATTTCTACTTGTTTTCGTTTGTGAAGCCCTTACTGAGTTTATTTAACTCATTCCCTCATAGTATTTGAGATGCAGGTGAGGAAGCTGCTGGATCATCTCGAGTTGTCCAACACCTAACTTTGGAGTTATAGTGCTAAGTTGCAATCTCTGAAGATGCTTTTATTTATCTACTAAAGTTATGTGTTTTCATTGTAAAACTTTGAAATCTAAATTGTTTATTTTTTTATTTTTACAGAGTTTGGTACTCAGAACTATTATTGAGAATTCTTTGTTTCCTCTTTATGAAAACTTATCAGATGAAGTTTTCCTTTAAACTATAAGTTCGTCTTTTTATTAAAAGAGGAAAGGTTAAATGTTAAATATTTTTTGTTATTTATTTATTTATATTGAATTAAGAATGAGGATGTGTCAACCTGGACAAGGCTTCGGATTAGGGGTTGTCACTCCTATCCTGGCTGGTCACTGACATTGATTTTGGGTCGTGACAAAGTTGCTATCGGAGCTTAGGCTCGTAAAAATAAAAATAAAAAACAGAAAGAAACCTTTTGAAAATGTTTGGTTTTTTTGGATTGTTTGCAAACTTATATTTTGATTGAGGTTGACGTTTGGCACCAGCTCGCAGATGGACTAGTCAGCAAGAGAGGTAAGGGTGAGAAAGCATGATGTGGATATGTTTTGTTTACTAACTGGATTTATAGTGTAAATATACATCTTCATGAATATGGTGAATGTCGCAAATATCATTTATGGATTTAGAATGCTACGTGACCCATATGAATGAAACTTGTTTATATGGAATATCTTATATCTTATGATTCAATTAGTGTTGTCAGTAGCTTTTGCAAGCTGTGATTTTTGGTGATTATTCATCTGTACCCTAGCTTTTTATTGGTGGAACGAATCGACGAAAATAGGTGTCTGAAAAATCCTTGTTTCTGAAGTCTATTGTATTGCTTCAAGTCTATTGTCAACTATCACTCTACACAATGTTTGAATATTTGCCTTGTGGTAGTAAAAAAATAAAATAAAAATTAAAAATAAAACAACAGGTGAATCATGTATCAAGATGCTTACTATACTTTATATATGTGCAAGGCAATAGAGGATCATCTTTATAATTATTTTTTTTTGGTTCAATCCCTGTTGACAAGTGTGAAGCTTTACTTTGTGATTTATTTTATAGTAGCTAAATAGGCATGAATAATAGAGTTCATCTGTAGAGTCATTGGTTTGGTGCATGCTTAAGATACCAGTAATCATATTTAAATTTGGAGAATTGGCTGATGTAAACTTGAATGTTGTGGCTTTAGAAAGACTTCTCTATTTTAGTCATATATAACATATCCATGTTTAAATTTTGAGTGTGTAGAAGAAAATAATTATTTGTTTAGCTTAAAATGTTGTGGTTGCAAGCAAAGTCAGATGTTCAGGAGTATCACAAGATAGGTATAATGGGTTGAAGTGATGTTTTAAAATTTCTGAAAGTTCAGGAGTATAAGACACTTGATACAAAATAGTAGTATTCTTAAGCCACTAATGCTTTTCTTCTTTTTTTTTGTTCCACCAGGCCAACGACTGAAGTTATATCTAACCCCCCCAAAAAAAAGGGATTTTTTTTCCTTTTACAAAACCAATGGTATTCTTCTTTTAACTTGAGAGTCCAGAAAGATGCATAGCAGAACTCCAATTGCAACTATTGGCTAGTTGTAAAAATTTGAGGAGTCTCGTGAAAATTTGTTGCCAGTGTTATTTATTTATTCATTTTGATATTTTAGAAGAGTAGATATTTTTGTTGAAATCTGACTGAGCTCTATCTTTTGCATATGCACTAAATATGATATAGGTTGAATTTTTAACTAAGGTTCAATCTAGCTTACAAAATTCATAGTTCAGAATCAGATATTAGTCTTTGGTTCATGTCCAGTTTTAATAAGTTGTTCAGACTTGGGTAATATTTTGAAACTGCTTGGTTACTAATATATTGCCTGCATTACCGATCATCATTGTATAATAAAGTTAGGCTACGACGCCTAAGGTGGTTGGGGAAGTAGTAAGCAGTATATAACTTGAGTTAAACTTTCATGAGTATGCAGCACATATTTGCACCCTTTAGGTTTTTTATTATTATTTAATTGTGGTTATGTTAATTGCTTTTATAACCACTTCATAAGTCACCTGAATATTGAGGTATTGACTATACCCCACTATTCTGGACAACATTGAAATTCATATTACCTCCAATATGATAGTTGTTATGCAGCATACCAATGGGTGGTTTTGCACTCTGTTAATGATTGTTAAGGGTGCACTGCTTTACACTTTTTGATTAGCATTTCACCCTCGCTTTGAATTAGAAAAAAATGTTGGTTGTGTTACACCCTCCATAGATCATCTTAAGCTAATTTAGACGATCTAGAATAGTGGCGATATTCTATTTTCTTTTGACAGTATGTTAACTACTATTGATTTCACTTAATAATTAACATAAGTTGGTTTATGACATTTATAGCCTTAAAATGAATTTTTATTGTGGACAACATTTTTTTTGAGGATACACTACTTGATGCTATGTTAACGTATTTACATGAAAGGGTAATGCTTTGTTTTTGCTCAGTGATATTATAATAGATTAAATTCTTGGACAACATTATATCATTAATGAGCTCCTTATTACACTCAATTGTGTTTTAATAATTTAAAGTCATAAAGTGATATATGATTTTGGTCAGCCATAGTTTAAATGGTGAGTATAAGTTCATGTGTCAGGAAGATTATATGGCTTAAAGAGCAAGTATGGTTTATATATTGTTATAATATAGTATAATGATTGAATTCAGTCAATTTCTACGAGGAATGCAAATTGTGATGTGAGATTGATGGTGATGGTCTTCACATTGTGAATATATTGATCATTGTGTAGATATATATGGTGAATGAAGTTATATTTATGTGATTGGCTAATTATGAGGCCTATATATACATATTCATGACGGAAGTTGTGGAAATTTATTCTGGAAAGCTTTTTTTTTTTTTTGTAAGAGACAATAAAAGGTGCAAATGCACGTAACACCATGAGTATGATGTTTTGGTTTGAACCCTTCAAAATTGGTTTTTTTATCAGATCATATGCTTGTTAGATGTATGGTCATGTGGTAAATGAATCTAAGGTTACTTGTACCTTTTGTGGAATCTATATATGGTTACTAAATTGCTGTGGAGTAAGACATTGGAATGATGTTAGCGTAGGTTTGAGAATTCGAGACGAATTCTTTATAATGGGGTAGATTGTGAAACCCGTCACCATTATTTAAGTTAATAAGAGTTTGACCTCTTTTATCCAAGATGAATTAAAATAAAAAGGAGTATTAAAAGAGAAAAAAATCATGGAATATTTAATTGGGAGAAATAATTTTTTTTATAAGTTTAAGGACTATAAAACTTTAGTTTAGGGAGGAAGGAGTAAATTTATAAAGATGGAAGGGGTAAAAAGCAAATTCCCCTTTTATTGACAAGAAAATGAAACAAATAGAAGGAGAGGTGGTTGCCCTCCTTATTCTCACGTTGAGATCAGAGAAAGAAAAGAAAAAAAAAAGGGAGAGAAAGGAGCTTGGTTCTAGGGTTTTGAAGAAGACATGTTGGTAGGTTTTCTTCCATTCTAATTCATCTCCATCTATTTGCTTTGATTCTTCAAGAGCCCTCATGTTCCTCTCCCTTCTCTTAGAAATTGTAGAAGAAAAAATCTAAGGCTCCAATTTGAAGAAGTTTTTCTCTTCAAGTAAGTTTTGATCAATCTTGAGGTAAGGGCTCTAACCTTTGTGTCTCAAATTCAATGTTGTTGTGTTGAAGTAGTGAGGGAGTTTAATGTTTTCTTAAATTTCTCTTATCCATTATTGTTTAATCTTTTAGTTAAAGTTTAGGTTCATGAAATTGAAAGGAAAACAAATGTTGTGACTGTTTAGTTGAACCCTAAAAATTGGGGGTGAGGAAACTCCATTGTTGGAGCTTGAGATTTGATGTTCTTTTTGGGTGTCTCGGTCTGGGGGTGAATTTCTGCATACATGTTATAAAAAAATTGTAACTAGAGTTGTAGACATCGGTTTGAGGTGAAATTGGTCCCATTGGAAAGCTAACACAAAGAGGTACATAGTATATAACTTTCGTGAATTTAGGAAACCTGATATGCTCTCAGATGAATTTTGAAAATAGGGCATGAGTTGTCCCGAATGCACCCTGACAACCTGCATTTAGAAATTTATAGCTTGAGTTGTAAAATACGGATTGAGATGAAACTTCTTCCGTTTGAAAACTGGAATGTAGCAGTTTGTTGTGGTAAAATTTAGTGATTTTAGGAGACATGTGGAGGTCCCAGTTTAATTTGGAAAACATAGTATTGTCTTCCTCGGATGTACTCGAGAAGTCCTTACTTAAAAAAATATATATCTGGAGTTTAAACCTCTTTTTTTATATGAAACTAAATTCTTTTGGTAGTAAAGATGCAAGTATAGATGTGGTAAAAATTTAGGATTTTATGGATCTGTGTATTATTACAAGTTTGCATTTGAAGTTAGTCTAGGCCTGCTGGAAACCTCCTCTCGCAGCTGGTCTTGGTAATGTTATATCTTGGGTTACAATCTTCGAACTTAGGTACTCCTAGTTACATTGCAAAGATATTAAAAAGGACATGGAACATTCTAAATTTTAGGAAGTATAGAGTTTACTCATAAATTTGATTAAAGGTGAGACACGAATATGTAAATCATAATTGGATCATGTGTTACTCATAAACAACTATTATAAACAATGAGGTGAATTTTAATTGTGTTGTCAATGAAGTCCTATATAATTGGACACATAATATGAATGCTTTAA
The DNA here is from genome assembly GCA_030762895.1 of Sophora flavescens. Classification (NCBI taxonomy): domain Eukaryota; kingdom Viridiplantae; phylum Streptophyta; class Magnoliopsida; order Fabales; family Fabaceae; genus Sophora; species Sophora flavescens. Next base: position 79,360,372 of record CM061067.1, read on the forward strand.
TCGCGACTAAATATTCTACATATTGAATTTCTATGTGTTCGATGTGGTTTTTATAGAGATAATGAATGAGCAAGTTATGATAAATAAATTGTATTGTTGAAGGGAGATAAGAAAATGTTTGTTTACAATGTACTACTATGAGTTATGTTGATTTGACTATAACGTAGGTTATGAGAATGAAAGTATAATAAAATGGCATTTTTTATATTTATGATTGTGGGTGGTACCATGTATCGTGTCTTGTTGATTGATAATTGATAAATTTGTGCGTGTTGGGGTTATCCATTATGAGAGTGTAGTATATACAAATACTAGTGAATGATTTACTATGATGCTTCTGTTCATGCTTCATGGTGATGAAATATTGAAATGAGTACTTTGGTACACGAGTGATGAGGTGTGATAAGTCATTGACCTTGTGAAATGACCATGAGCAATTGTATGGTATGTGTATTGCACATGAATGGTTGATTGGCCACTATGATTAGGGATTCAATGATGGATGGACAAACTGTAGTATGATTATTGTCTAATAAGGATGAACATTGCTTGAAACATGTCGGATGATTTATAGTATGTGATATGATATTGGAATTTACATGAGGTATGAAGTTGATGCCAACTGTTAAGTTTGGATATGTGTATGTGATGTGAATTATGAAATATAATTGATCCTTGAATTGACCATTGAAAAGTCGCACTGGGGACGGCGAGACGTAATGCGTAGTTGCATAGTATTATGGGTAGACTACTGGAGACGGTGAGACGTAACGTCCAGTAGAGCTTGTATGTAATGATATAACCATATACTGGGGATGCCCAGAAATTGTGAGACCGCACTGGGGACTGCGAGATGTAACGCCCAGTAGCAGATAGGTTGTTTGTCTATTGGGGACGGTGAGACGTAACGCCCGATAGTGCAGATGAAATATGTTATATTCGATTCTTGAGGAAATTCAAGCATCATGGTAGAAAATCCACAACGAGTGTATTGGATGTAAAATATACGAGATATGAGATTAAAGGTTTTGATGAGTTTGCCATTGTTGTATTTTCTGTTTGCATGATTTCTACTTGTTTTCGCTTGTGAAACCCTTACTGAGTTTATATAACTCATTCCCTCATAGTATTTGAGATGCAGGTGAGGAAGCTGCTGGATCATCTCGAGTTGTCCGACTCCTAACTGTGGAGTTATAGTGCTAAGTTGCAATATCCGAATTATCGAAGATGCTTTTATTTATCTACTAAAGTTATGTGTTTTCATTGTAAAACTTTGAAATCTAAATCGTTTATTTTTTTATTTTTTATTTTATTTTTACAGAGTTTGCTATTCAAAACTATTATTGAGAATTCTTTGTTTCCCATTTATGAAAACTTATCAGATGAAGTTTTCCTTTAAACTATAAGTTCGTCTTTTCATTAAAAGAGGAAAGGTTAAATCTTAAATATTTTTTTGTTATTTATTTATTTATTTATATTGAATTAAGAATGAGGATGTGTCAACCTGGGCAAGGCTTCGGATTAGGGGTTTGTCACTCCTATTCCGACTGGTCACTGACATCGATCTTGGGTCATGACATAATAATAATGATGATGATGATGATAAAAATAAAATAATAATAACATATTCAAATAAACATAATAACTATAATTAACATGTTATTCCAAATAGCACACAGCTCAAATATAATAAAATCAGACAACCTCAAATATCATAAAAATTAACCTAACGGCGATAAATCTACAATCTCCATATCATCATTGGTACCACTAAGTAGTTGCCAATGTGATGTTGACATTGTCAATTATTTTCCCACTAGTAGGGTTTAGGTCGTCCTACGCCATTATTGAATAAAATGTTACTTAGCCATTTCCGATGTTAGATGACTTCTTTCCCCCACCTGAAGTGTCGTAGGCTAGCTTTAGAGCAACGAAACAATCCTCTCTAAACTCCTCAAATCTGCCACATAAGGTTCTCCTATCTCCGGGGCTCCAAAAATTCACCTAAGTACATATTCATGAAGCATACGTTACGTATATCCCAAATCTGAAGACGGAATTGAAAACCGATAAATGGATTGAAAGATAACTTCAATACCGTCACTGCATCATTTCGGCATAATAAGAACATAGGCTTACCTTAGCCTAATCAAGAAAAGAAAGGTAGGATGATAAAGTAAACGTCGCGAGAATCACAAATGGTATAATCGGTTTGTCGATAGGACGAACGGATTGATTGGAATCTGCTCCGAAAGTTTCTCTCTTCTTTCTCTCCTCTCCCTCTCTATCTATTTTTTGTTTTCTGCCAAATTCTCCAAGCTTCCATGAAATTCCCTCTTTTATATATATATATATATATATATATATATATATATATATATATATATATATATATATATATATATATATATATATATATATTACTCGGTGCTCAGCGCCCCAGCACCAGCGCTTAGCGTTGCTAGTGTTGCACCGCCTCTGTCCCCCTATTGCGGCATGACACGTGGCACAAGGCTAGCACTCAGTACCTTATATGTTGCGCTTAGTGCTGGTTGATGTCCAGCACTACTGATTCATACGTTTTATCGCGTTCTGAGCTCATTTGAAGTTCGATTGACCTGAAATTTGAAACATAGACTCCTCCATACCTAAGGAATAAGACCAAGCCCTCAAACATACCTAATCTATTCCTCAAAAATAAATTTCCTATTGTGCATTCTTAAGCATTCTAAACGGTATAACGGAAACTCTAGAACACATTCTTATTCAATTCAACGTCGGTTAATCTCGTACTTTCCATGCAAAATTTCCAATACCTAAACATTCATATTAGACCCTAAATCAAGATCTTAAACCTAATTATCCAACATATAAATAATACCTTAAAACACGGATGTTACCGGGGGGTTTGGATATGATCTTAAAGGTAGAAAATGCATCAGATGCAACATCAGCCTTGCTATTTGGATGTCTAAAGATCTAAGCCTTCAAGACCAAAGCATGGTTTGTATATGAACTTTTTTTAATTTCTGAATAATTTGTTTCTTCAGCTTTCATTATCTAATAATTTCTTCTTATGTGGGTTCTACTTGAATCCATGTTCTTGATTGATATGTTGCACAAGTTCTCTAAAAAGTTACATTACGATTTTAATTTCTATTTGTCATTGTCCAAAGATGCTCTCACGTTTGTCAAATCATTCTTATTCTTGTATTCCATGGATATGATCAATGTTAATAGACATTACTTTATTGCAAATTATTGTCGAGTCTTCTACTCCCCGACGAGGAGGCTGAAAAAACGGTTTTCACTCAAAAAAGGTGACATCCATAGTCACAAAAAACTTCTTAGTGATTGAATCAAAACATTTATACCCCTTTTGAGAATGGATCATACCCAACAAACACACACCTTTTTGCCCGATGGTCAAGTTTACTTGGATTTGGTGTATTAACATGTTTGAAGGTTGTGCAGCCAAATATTTTTAGAGGTAAGTTAGAGAGCAGCTTGTTTGTTGGAAAATGGTTCAGAAACTTATCTAGGGGAGTATTAAACTTTAAGACTTTACTAGGCATCCTATTAATCAATTAGGTTGCTGTTAAGATAGCTTCCCCTCACAGATATGTAGGAACCGTAGTAGTCTGAAACAGCAAGACTCTAGCTACCTCTAACAAATGTTTATTTTTCCTTTCAGCTACCCTATTCCGTTTCGTTGAGGGGTATTTACACATGAACTTTGATGCAAATGCCCTTTTCTACAAAAAATTGTCTGAGATACTTGTTGAAGTATTCTCTTCCATTGCTTCTAAAAATCTGAATTGTTTGTTGAAGTTGAGTTTGAACCATAGTGAAAAAGTTTTTAAAAATGTTTTCAACTTCAGATTTTTCTTTCACTAAATACACCCAAGATAACCTAGTGTGGTCATCAATAAAGCTTACAAACCATCATTTGCCCGTAGGGGTAGTTACACGACTCGGCCCCCAAACATCACTATGAATGATTGTGAAAGGATTAGATGGTTTATATGCTTGAACAGGATAAACAGTGTGGTGATGCTTAGCCAATTGACAAGTCGCACAAGAAAAGAATGATGGATTTTTATTTCTAAAAAATTCAGGGAACAAGTGCCGTAAATAATAGAAAGTAGGATGGCCTAACCTATAGTGCCATAACATTATTTCATTTTGATTTGATCCAGAAATAGAATTGAAACAAGTATTTTGAGGGTGCCGACTCAAATTAGATCCATCTTCAAAGATGTAGAGACCGTCAACTTCCTTAGCACTGCCAATCGTCCTCCCCGATGTTCATTCCTGAAAATTACAACTAGTGTAGTCAAATATAACGCGACAATTCATGTGAAGAGTTAATTTACTAACGGACAATAAGTTACAAGACAAATTAGGAACATGAAGAACATTGTGGAGAGTTATTAAAGGTGAGAGAAGGATAGATCCAGTTCCGGCTATGGCAGAAAGAGTTCCGTCAGCAATTCTGATTTTTTTATTCCCTGCACTAGGACTATAGGATGAAAACAATTTTGAGCAATCAGTCATGTGATCAATTGCTCCGGAGTCAATAACCCAAGGATTTTGTGGTTTTTGGGTGAAAGGAGCAGTAGTAAGGTGAGTACCTTTTTGGGCCAAAGAACAAGAAGGATTGATTGTCATTTTTAGAGAAAAGAGTTTGTACAAGTGCTCTAGTTGTTCCTTTGTGAACGGGTTTGTCTCTGAAGTAGGTGGAGGCTCTTGAATCTCATCAGCAATGGTCTGGAAGGTATGCCTACCTCTGTTGGATTTCTTCTTCCAATTAGGTGGCTTTCCTTGAAATAGCCAGCAAGTCTCCCTAGTGTGCCATGGTTTTTTGCAATGATCACACCAAGGTTTCTTGCCTTTATTATCTTCTGAAGGAATTCCTCTAGTCACAAGTGCAGAACTTTCATGTTCCTGAGTTGGGGATGATTCATGAGTGTCAACATTATCCTCCTCCTTGATTCATCCCGTCGAACTTCAGAAAAGACCTCCCTAATAGAAGGTAAGGGCATTCTGCCCAAGATTCTTCCTCTTACTTCATCAAGATTTCGGTTAAGTCCAATAAGGAACATGTACACACGATCATTCTCCTTTCTCTTCTTAAACCGAGGAGCATCTTTGGGATTTTTCCAATCATCTTCATAGCACTGGTCTAACTCCTACCAACAAGTCATCATCAAGTTGTAATATGATGTGACATCTTGATCACCCTGGTTGAGTTGCCAAAATCGTGTCTTCAAATCAAAAATCTGAGAAGAATTCTCCAAATCTGAGTAGCAATCATGAACTGCATCCCAAACATCTTTGGTTGTAGGTAGAAATAAATAGGGCTTACCTATTTGCTGGTTCCATGGAGTTGATTAACCAGGAAGTGATGAGAGAATTTTCTGATTTCCACTTTGTTGATCTGTACATGATTAGAAAGGTTGGTTATCAATTACTATATAATTTCTGGATCTATTCATGCAAAGCGTTCCCGCCGAAGCTCTCTATTTCTTTATTCATTATCTCATAAAAAATAGAAAGTTCTCGAATCTAGACAATACCTTCTGTTACCATCACTCTTTCCTATCTTCTTTCTCTTATGCCTCCTTCTCCCAATGGAATCACTACCCACCACCATCTTCGAAACTCTCTCTCTCTCTCATGGATCACCAACTTCAATAGTTTCCATCCTGAAGATAGTTTAATTTCTTATTTATTCAGTCCTGACCACACATTAAGTAGAAAGATTTTTGCTTTTGATCTGAAGACCAACACACAAGAATTGTTATTCAACCCCCATTTCACATATCTTATTAGGGTTTTCCAAGTTCTTAATGTTTGTTTCTTTTCTCTGTATTTCTTCTTCAATTTCATTATGTTTCACTATGATTCGGTTCCCAGTTCTTTTCTTCTTTTCTCACTTTTTTTTATTAAAAAAAGAAAACCGCTGCTAGAGTTTACAAGTACAATATCTGAGATTTGGGTTCCAGGATTTTTTGAGTTCCACTGTTTTGAATAGTAGCCCCTTTATCTCAATCTACAGTCTCCAATGCCACACCAAGCTTGACCTCGAATAGTAGCCTCTTTGAGAAGACCTATATTCCTGGGTAACACTGACCTCTTTTCAAATCCTCCCTTTTTTTTTTGTGTATGAGAGTTGGGTGGTTGAATATGCATGTTGGTTTTTCACTTCTTTGATAGCTGAACATGTGGGTTTTTCACTTCAGGGATCAATTTGTAAACGATGACATCAAATTTACTACATTTTTATAAATAAATAAAAATTATTAAGCAAACCAAATATGCTAAATTAATTTAACTTGAATATACCAAATTAAGTTCAATGATTGTTTCTTCTTCTACTTAGGAAAATAAACAGGAGGTGCAAGAAAATCTGGCAGAAAATGTTAGCTAAAAAAATTAAGATTTTGTAATGTTTTATTTGTTAATAGGTTTCCCCAAACCACTTTTTTGTTTTTCATAATTTGTATGCATGTAATTTGTCCTTCGATCTCATATAATTCTCTCAGGTCCATTGTTGTTTTAACACTTATGAGGTGTGATGTTGTTTTAGGTTGCACGTGTGGAGTAGCTTTCTTTCGATGGATACAGCTGGCTAAATATGGTAGAAGCTGAAAATGGGAGTAGGCTGAAAATGGTCAACAGGGAAGTTAAGTGATTTAAAAGAGAAAAGTTGCAACTGCTAAAAAAAAGGTTTGGTTACCACTTCATGACATTATTACAATTGATTTGATTATTCTATATTGCTTATTGTCCATGTATTTTTCAACAACTGTCACTGTCAATTTTTGACAATTTTGACTTAGATAAAGGATAAGCAATAACTATCTTTCTTTTGACATATTTTGTATGATGCATTTCTCCTTTTATATTCATTTTTATCAAATGTGTTAGGGTGAAGATGCATATATAAGGAAGTTTATGTTGGGAATGAGCCTAATGGTCAAGTACTATTTTGTGCTTGGTTTTGAATTTCGTTGACTTTAACTTTGAATATTACGGTACCGATGGCAATTGGAATAAAAGGGAACTTGTGTGAGACAATGCCATAAAATTTTATTGTCTGTGCTATATCTAATGTGTATCAATCAAGGGGCATCATAAAAGTTAAAGCATATCAAAGTTAATTTTTGTTTAACTCTGATGTTTTCTCTGTTGTTTCTCGATTGCTGGAAGATTACATTGTATAGGTCTTTGACCAACATGCATGTGGATACAACAGGTCAGAACTCAGGTGTACTCAGGACAATCATTGTTATTTATGCATGAGACATGAGGTAAGCCACATTGGTTATTTATATAACTTTATTCATGGTTAAACGTCTCAAGCAGTAGGGTGAAATTGTCATTTGATGTACTCTATGTACTGTGTCTTCACTAACTCTAGGATTTTAGTTTTCCTTCTCTAGAACTGGTCTAATACTCCCTTCATATCTAAGTTGAAGCATCTTGCTGCGAGAATAAAGCCAGTGGACTTAACAGTTGGCCTGTGAGGCTTTGACCATTGTTGGTGTTCTTCTGAACTTGATTGGAGATCTTAAAAACCAGTTCGTAGAAACTAATGTTGGTTTCGATATGATTTGTAAGGTATTCATCATATGATGGTGAAAAATTTACTTTAAACACGATTCACAACATTAACATGTGATGGAGCTCAATTTATTTGCTCTTCTTTATGTTTTATATATTAAAAAAATGTGATCTTATTGTGAAGCTGTTACTTTCAATTTGACAATAACTGCTAGAAACTCAAACAAGAAGATTGGAATAGACTATAAAGGTGGGAGCCATATAAGTGCTTGGTACACATACAAAAACTATGTGAAGGGTCTTTGCCTAAATTCTACCAGGCTCACTGCAACATTACAATGCTTAGATGTGCAGCCTCGTGGTGGATAACCTTAGTACCAATAATTCTATTGGAATTAGGAGTAGCGGTTGTAAGTTCAGGTTTAGCCTATGAATTGTTTGGTTCATATATATAGCAGAATATGCCTATTGCTTTCTTACTGTTTGTTTAATTCCTTTTATGCATATGGTCTCTGATTGAGATTTCTCATGTGATGAAATTTTCTTTCCATCAGCACTTTGAGATACAATTCTTTACTTTTGATTCTGTTTTCCCATCTACATCTTTCAGTCACATATTATAGATATAGCATATATGGCACATGTGTAGTTATTCTATATGTTTAATATGAAATACTTCTATTCACTTGAACTTGACACACAAATTTGTTTTCTAACAAATTTCATTGATATTACATGGCATGCACAAATCTAAAAGTAAATTTAGTGATACAGATGAACAATAAGTTACTTTCTATGTATCAATTGACGTTTATATAGGAATATTTTCAGCAGTAGTGCAAACTTGTATGAATAATAAATAAACGGATAGTTTAAACATTATTTTATTTGTCCCTTTTAATTCTCATGTCCGTCCCAACTCCCATGTATTGGTTTAGTCATCAATGAATGGACATGATGCGTAGATATAGGCAGATTTAGCTAATAGCTTTGTCCATTACTTTGATTAGACAGTAGGAAATATGTTTGTGAACGTAATTCTTTAATCTTGATATGAATAATATACTTTTGTGAAAGGTACATGATTGATTTTATATCTAATATGTCTCTTCATAGAAGAATTATTTGATTTTATAAGGGGACAATACACAAGCTAACCATAGATTTAAGTATATGAACAACACATCTTTTATAATGACTTAGGCAATTAATAGAACCTAGCTCAGCACTATAGTTAGTTAAGGTTGATGTTTGGTCCATAGGCCCGAGTCATAAACTAAAACTTCGATTATACCCAACTCACATTGGATCTTAACACAAATCCATCATGCCTTGTATTAGTTTCTTATAAGTTTATAACAGATTGTGTGTATGTAATGCAACCTTGCAGATTTCATAACTCTTTATGATAATGTCATGATTGTGTTCCTTTTCATATGTTTAAGCAACCAAGCAACACATGAATGTAGCACCTACAATTTATAGGTTCTAAATGTAAGATTTTCAGGGCCTTGGAGAGCAGCACCATCTCATGGGGTGTCTTTTAATGACCTGAAAATGACATCTTTGACTCTCATGATTGATCATCATCATATAATAGTTTTCCTAGGAAGTACTCTCAAATGATGAAATCTTAGTAATATGTGTCGCAACCAGAAATTGCGGCAGGAACGGCGATAAAAAGAGGTTTTAAGAAAAATGTAGAGTCGCTACCAATTTTATTTAATTTAGGAAAAATTGGAAAACCTTCAAAAAATAGTCTTTGAAACCAAGTTGAGCTCGAGAGTCGTTACGAGTAGGGAAGGTATTAAGCACCCTACAACGCCCATTATACGAATGACACCTTGAATTAATTGTGCAAAATTAATTACTTTAAAATTATTTATTTTTACCCCAAAAATAATTACAAGAAAGAATTTAATTATTTATTAATATTTTTATTTTTTTTATTTTATGTTTCTTTATTGTTTTTTGCATTTTAATTTTTTTAAAAAAAAATATTGATAAATCTTATATGAGGTTGAACATGGTACATAAGTCCATAGGGCAACCTCAAAGTTACGGGATTGAGCATGACACTTGTCACAGAACATCCCAAGAACGTTAAATAAATTATTAATTAATTATCTACATTAAAAAAAATTAAAAAAAAAGCACAAGAATAATGGAAAAATTAATTTTGGCTTGACGAGATGATTGATCCCGCTCCTACGTATTCCCTGCTTCGATGGGAAACTCAAAGCCACGTAGTTCTTGTAGAAAATATTTGATCTTGTTGGTTGATTTTAATTTTTATGAAAAGGGTTTATTTATTTTATTTTATTTAAAAAAAAGCTTTTTATATATTTCATTTTTGTTTTTCTTTTGTTTTTATCGAAAACTCCTAAGCGAGATAGAACGTGGCAGATACGTCCACAGAGCTATCCGAACCCGAGGAATTGAGTGTGAGACTATCACAAAGCAATCCCAAAATAATTGTTTTTCAGTATTTCTTTTTAATATATCTTTTACTTTAACTTTCGAATATATAAATGCCCTTTTTAATTATCAGCCCATACTCATTTTAAATTTGATGAGACCTATCTTGTTTGGGCCAACTAGCATATTTATGGTATCCATCAACTATCCAGCATAAACAAACAAAATAAAATAATAATAATAAAAAGAGTAAAAATAAACACACTACAATGTCAGAGAGAGGGTTACAATGAGGATGGGTTAACACAATAGAACCAGTCCTTTTCCTTCACGTGTTCGTGCGAGACCGGGAGAGAACAGCAGAAGCTGACGACACGACGGCGGAGCTTCGCTGCTGAGGCAGAGATGGTAGTGGATCCGGGTCCGGGGTGAGCTACTACAGGAGTGGTGCTGGCGGCGCGAGGAGGGTCGGCAGAAGGAGACCAGATCCGAGTCGTGGTGTGCATGGGTCTTAGTCCTGCGAGGTGGTCGGAACGACGGTGTCAGACTACTGGGCTGCTGTTCTGCTGGATGGATCTGGGCGACGCAGGGCGAAGTAACACGGAGGAGCACGACTTGGGGTGTTGTTCTAGGCTAGACGGCGGTGTCGCGGTGTGAACAGAGAGATGAGGGAGAGAGAGACAGCCGCGCGAGTGTTGGACGGCGGCACTGCTGGTGGGCCGACGACGAGCGAGACTAGGGAGAGAAGAGAGAATGCGGTCAGAGTGGGAGTAGGAGAGTGAGAGAATGAGCAGGGACGGAGAGAGGGAACTGCGGGGTGTACAAAGTAGGGAAGAAGAAAGCAGCGAAATAAGTAAAAGAATGGGAGAGAGGAAGGCCAAAACATAAAACCGGATCCCCTTTTTCTGATTCGTATTGTGATTTTTATAATGCTCATTCCTCTCATCTTGATCCTAAAATCCCGCCAAGATTCAGATTGCTATCTGATCCTGATCCTATAAATGTGCCCAGGTTAACATTTCTATCTCTGATTTGAAAATTAAATTCAAATTCAAATAAAGTGGTTGCTGGGGAGGAGGATCAGATGGGTTTTTATTTTCTTTTCAAATTTTTATTTTATTATTTTTATTTTTATTTTTATTTTTGAAAATTTTTTAGTGAATACTAAGAGACCCGATCAAAATGGGGTGTTCACAGTTGCCCCTCTTTACTTGTTCATTACTAGAATACATGAAGAAAGAACGATTTTTTCATGTGGTAATAGTAAGGAACTAGCAAAGAAAATGAACTCACATTTTGGCCGGGATGGGAAATAGGCTGGAGAAAATTAAGCTTTAGAGCTTGGAAGATAAAAGTGACAGTGGGCCTCAAATCCCAAGTATAAAATTAGCAGTGAGCCTCAGAGCTCCAAAAAATTAATTTGCAGCGGGCCTCGGATCCCAAAAATAAATTTGCAGTGAGCCTCGGAGCTCGAAAAATAAAATTGCAGTGGGCCTCAGATCCCAAAAATAAATTTGCAGTGAGCCTTAGAGCTCGAAAAATAAAATTGCAGTGGGCCTCAGATCCCAAAAATAAATTTGCGGTGAGCCTCAGAGCTCGAAAAATAAATTGCAATGCGCCTCAGATCCCAAAAATAAATTAGTAGTGAGCCTCAGAGCTCGAAAGATAAAATGCAGTGGGCCTCAGATCCCAAAAATAAATTTGTGGTGAGCCTTAGAGCTCGAAAAATAAATTGCAGTGGGCCTCGGATCCCAAAAATAAATTTGCAGTGAGCCTCAGAGCTCGAAAAATAAATTGCAGTGGGCCTCAGATCCCAAAAATAAAGTGCGGTGAGCCTCAGAGCTCGAAAAATAAAATTGCAGTGGGTCTCAGATCCCAAAAATAAAATGCAGTGAGCCTCAGAGCTCAAAAAATAAAATTGCAGTGGGCCTCAGATCCACAAAAATAAAATGCAGTGAGCCTCAGAGCTCGAAAAATAAATTGCAGTGGGCCTCAGATCCCAAAAATAAAGTGCAGTGAGCCTCGGAGCTCGAAAAATAAATTGCAGTGGGCCTCAGATCCCGGAAATAAAATGATGGTGATTTGCTTTCTCTTAAAAACTTTTCTTTTACCTTTGTCTCGATTACAATCGAACCACACGCTCCATTAAAAGACTTCGACCAATCAAACCTTTGTTTATCAATAACTCTGAGTCAGTATCTTTTGATTAGAGGGGCTTCTTTTTTCAAAACGGTAGAGTGATTATTTCCTTCAAGACTAAGGCTCGTGGATACTTTCATTATTGCTTTTCTTTTCTCCTCATTATGCACTGTTATCTCCCTTATTGACTTTGAAATGCTGGGCTTTCTTTGGTTCAAACCATTCGTTGAAATAACCATGAGAATTATCCAATCATACCGTTAAACTTAAATTTACTTCAATTGAGACATGATTTCAATGCGCAAGCATGTTTTAAGCACAATAGGAAAGATGGATGAATAAAATCCTTGCCTTAATATGAGAATTTACATTGCACACAAGGAAATTGGAAAGAAAAAGGGAAATACAAAGGGGTGCATGGGAATTGTATGAAAAGAGATAATAGGACGAGAGAAAAATCGCATAAAAATTTGCCTCAGTATTGGTTCCTTGATCCTCTTAACTGATTCCCAACAACTGTTTGACGTCGCAGATCCTGGTCTCAGCTTCCACATACATCCTTTCATTAACATTTCAATGATTTTCTTTGCCCCCTCGTAGCCAGTCACAAGCGGAATTGCCCCAGTGTAGCAAGTCATGAGCAAAATTGCCCCAGTGTGGTGAACATTAAGATATCTTCTTAAACTGCCCTTGCGGGTTTTCAGACTAAGATTCAGTTTCTTTGTCCTAATTTTTGCTTACATCGCCCTTTTGGGTTTTCAACCTAACGGCCCCCCCCCCCCCCCCCCCCCTCCCCCCCTTTTTTTTTATTTATATGCCCTAACTTTTGCTTAGGTCGCCCTTGCGGGTTTTCAACCTAACGGACTTCTTTTTTATTTTATTTTATTTATGCCCTAACTTTTGCTTAGATCGGCCTCGCGGGTTTTCGACCTAACGGGTTCTCCTCTTTTTTCTTTTTTTTTATCAGGCATAGAACCTTTTCACGGCATCAGAGTTTACAGGTCTCGGTAGCTCTCGTCCGTTTTCATCTGTCAGGACCAAGGCTCCGCCTGGGTATGCCTGCTTTACTATATATGGCCCTTCATAATTGGGTGCCCATTTTCCTCGGGCATCTTCTTGGTTGGGAAGTATTTTCTTTAACACCAAATCACCTGGTTGAAACTCTCTATGACGGACTTTCTTATTAAAGGCTTTAGCCATTCTTCTTTGATATAGTTGTCCATGACAAAGGGCCACCAGTCTTTTTTCTTCAATCATGTTCAACTGATCATATCGAGCTTTCACCCATTCTGATTCTTCCAAGTCAGCTTCCATCAACACTCTTAATGAAGGGATTTCAACTTCTATAGGAGAAACAGCTTCCATTCCATACACCAATGAGAAAGGCGTTGCCCCAGTACTTGATCGTATATTGGTACGATATGCGTGCAAAGCGTATGGCAACATTTCATGCCAATCCTTATAATTTACGACCATTTTAGCAACAATTTTCTTGACATTCTTGTTGGCCGCTTCTACCGCCCCGTTCATCTGAGGTCTATATGGGGTGGAATTATGGTACTTGATTTTAAAAGTCTCTAATAACTTCTTTACGTCCGCCCCATTAAGATTGGCAGCATTATCTGTAATGATTCTTTCTGGTATTCCATAGCGACAAATAATCTCTCTTTTCAGGAACTTGGTAAACACCTTCTGAGTAATATTGGCATATGATGCTGCTTCTACCCACTTAGTGAAGTAATCTATTGCAACCAGGATGAAGCGATGTCTGTTTGAAGCCTTGGGATTGATTGGTCCAATGACGTCTATGCCCCACATAGAAAATGGCCATGGAGATACCAGATTGTGTAGTTCGAACGGTGGAGCTTTGATCTGATCTGCATATACTTGGCATTTACAGCATTTTCGGACATACTCCAGACAATCGGCTTCCATTGTTAGCCAATAGTAACCATTTCGTAGGATCTTGCGTGCCATCATGTGACCATTGGCATGTGTTCCACATATCCCTTCGTGAACTTCTGTCATGATAGTCCGAGCTTCACGAGCATCAACACATCTTATGAGGACCCCATCATAGTTCCTCTTATATAGAATTTTGCCATCTAAGTAAAAGGACATTGATAATCTACGAATCATCCACTTGTTTACTTCATTTGCTCCAGCTGGGTACGTTCTATTCTTCATATATTGCTTGATGTCGTGATACCAAGGATTACCATCGAGCTCTTCTTCTACATGTGCACAGTATGCTGGCTCATCTTGTACTTTCACTTGAATAGGCTGGACGGTGGTATGGAGACCCAGCTTGGTCATAGCGGCTAATGTGGCTAAAGCATCCGCAAATTGATTCTTGTCTCGAGTCAAGTGCGAGAAAGTAATCTCATCAAACTTCGTAACTAACTGAGTCAAATATTTCTGATACGGGATAAGCTTGGGATCTTTAGTTTGTCATTCGCCGTTGACTTGATAAATGATTAAGGCTGCATCTCCAAAGACTTTTAGCTGTTTTATTCCAAGACCAATTGCACACGCTTCATACTCAGCAATATTGTTGGTGCATTCGAATTCGAGCTTAACAGACACTGGGTATTGCTTGCCCTCCGGAGAGACAACCACCGCTCCTATGCTGCTTCCATGCATATTAACTGCTCCATCAAAATACATCTTCCACATCTCATCTTCCTCTGTTTCATCTTCTTCCAATGACAGGATCTCTCCATCAGGGAACTCGGATATAATTGGCTGTCCTCCCTCAAGAGGGTTTTCAGCTAAGTGATCAGCAATTGCACTTCCCTTAACGGATTTCCGGGTCACATACTTAATATCGAATTCTGATAATATCATTTGCCACTTTGAGACCCTTAATGATATGTGAGGGCTTTCAAAGATGTACTTCAATGGGTCCATTCGAGAGATTAACCAAGTGGTATAGTATAATATGTATTGCCTGAGTCTCTTAGAGGTCCATACCAATGCGCAACAAGTCTTCTCAATTGCCATGTATCGGGCTTCGCAATCATTAAACTTCTTGCTCAGATAGTAAATTGCATTTTCTCTCTTGTCGGACTCATCATGTTGCCCCAACATTGCCCCCATTGAGGTTGGGAGGATCGTGAGATACAGTATCAAAGGACGACATTGAGTGGGTGGTACCAACACTGGTGGGTTTAATAGGTATGCCTTTATTTTGCCAAAAGCTTCCTGACATTCCTCATTCCATCTCCCCGGATTATTCTTCTTTAATAGCTTAAAAATAGGTTCACACGTGCTTGTCAAGTTTGCAACGAATTGGGCAATGTAATTTAATCTCCCTAGAAAACCCCTTACTTCTCGTTCATTCTTGGGAGTTGGCATGTCCCTAATCGCCTTTGCCTTTTCGGGCTGCACTTGTATTCCTTCCCTGTTGACCACAAAACCCAACAATTTCCCAGTTGAGGCTCCAAACACACATTTTGTGGGATTGAGTCTCAAATTGTACTTCCTTAATCTCTCAAATAACTTATGTAAAACTGCTACATGACTCTCCCCCTCCCTAGACTTAGCCACTATGTCATCCACGTATACCTCTATTTCCTTGTGCATCATATCATGGAACAATGTTACCATCGCATGCTGGTAGGTAGCTCCGGCATTCTTCAGTCCAAAAGGCATTACTCTGTAACAAAAAGTTCCCCAAGGGGTGATGAAAGTTGTCTTCTCTCTGTCATTGACGTCCATGAGAATCTGATTGTATCCCGAATACCCATCCATGAAGGAGAATCTGTGGTTCCTCGCTGTGCTGTCTACGAGGACATCAATATGAGGCAATGGGAAGTCATCCTTCGGACTTGATTTGTTCAGATCTCTGTAATCCACACACATTCTTACTTTTCCATCCTTCTTTGGTACCGGTACGACATTAGCAACCCACTCTGGGTGTCTCGACACTTCCACAAACCCGGCTTCTAACTGCTTAGTTACCTCTTCTTTGATCTTTAGTGACATATCTGGGTGCATCCAACTCAACCTTTGCTTCTTCACCACCGTATCTGGGTACAGGGAGATTTTATGTGATGCTATCTCTGGATCCAATCCTGGCATATCTTTGTAGGACCATGCAAACAATCAAGGTACTCCTTAAATAGCGCGACCATTTCTGCACGTTCAGGATTATCCACTATTTTTAACTCCTTCTTGTCTTCTTCGGTCCCCATATTAATCACTTCTATAACTTCATCATTTGAAGTGAACCCATTTTCTGAGCGCTCTATCGACTTTGTAAATTCCTCAATGGCTTCTACTTCCTCACTAATCCCAGAATCGTCTTCGTCAACAGCCGCTAGGGAATCAGTAAATGAGGTTTCAAGGTTCCTTTTGTGAGACAAACCTTCGACGGTGGTGAGGTTCCAGAAAGAAGATATTTGAAACAAGAGAAATATAGGCAAGGATATTATTCAAGAAATGAAACGCAATTGATACAAGATAAAGGGTAGGGAAAGGAAGACACCAAGAAAAATGCTGAAAAATCATACTAACTCATTTTATTCATTTCTCAACCAAAGTAAACATCAGTTTATACGAGCTACAAAAAGATAATTACTTCATCGAAATAACATCAACAAATGGTTCAGACTGCCAATTGCCAAGGACCTCATTGTCAGTGGAGAGATAAATAACTGAGTTTCTTGCTTGCTCCTCTTCAAGTGCACTGATAGTGAAATGAGGGGAAGTCAACTTTTTTGGTGAGATCACTTCAGTTGACGCTAAGAAAGTATCTGTCAAGTGGGGGATATAATCAAATTCCTTTCTTTCTTCTTTCTTGCCTCTGAGAGTCAGGTACTTCATATCTTCTGCTAGAGAAGGATTGTATCCTAGTCCATGTCTTCCATCTCTTGTAACTGCTACAATCGGTTGAGGGATCCCTTGGAGGCTTGCCCCTAGGCCTCTTCCTTTCTGATACCCATTCCTTTCCATTATACGGACTGCCACTTCATTCACATTTTGCATTGGTAGCTCTTCCTTCTTGCTCCCTGGCTTCAGGATTTCAAAACTACGTAGGGAATCATCCTCGACTTGCTCTGTACTTTCTACATATGGTACCGAAACAGGCTTTGAAAGCATGATTTCCTCTTCACCACGGATGGTAATTACAGCCCCATCCTGAATATATTTCGATTAATCGATGCAACGTTGATGGAACAACACCAGCTTCATGAATCCAAGGCCTTCCTAGGAGCATGGTATAAGCTAGTTGGATCTCCATGACTTGAAAGAGAACACGAAAACAACTAGGCCCTACTTCGAGGGGCAGAGTTATTTCCCCTAAGATCCCTCTTGCTGTCCCATCAAAGGCTCGCACAATCATCTCTTGGGGTGTCAAATCCGTCAAGCCTATGTTTAGCTGCTCTAGAGTGGACAACGGAATCACATTCAATGCCGAGCCACCATCTATAAGCACCTTCGCAATCACAAATCCTTTGCACCTTAGGGTAATGTGGAGTGCCTTGGGACTACCTCTAAACTTAGAAAACACCTCATCTTCTGAGAAATTGATCATGTTGATCCGCCTCACCGGATCCACCATGTTTACTACATTCTCTGGCGTGACGTCGCGATTAACATAAGCTTCATTCAACACCTTCAATAATGCCTTACGATGCATCTCTGATGTGAGGACAAGCGACAAAAGGGATATTCTTGCCGGTGTTTTCTTCAACTGCTCCATCACATCGTATTCACTTTGCTTCATGATCTTCAGGAACTCTTCTTCTTCTTCTTCCTTCTCTTTTCCTTCATCTTTGGTATTCTTCCTTGCTTCTTCTTCTACCGGCTCATAGTATCGCCCACTCTTTATGATGCCTCCAATTCTCACAACATTAGTAACCTGGGCCTTTGAAGTTTCTCCTGCCCTTCCTACTAGCTCAACTTTCTGTTCATAATCCCATGGTACAGCGTGTGTATCGTTATAAGCAAAAGGAGTTGGCTTTGTCACCTTTACAATCACTTTTTCTGGAGCCGGCGCATCATTCATAGGTGGTATCCGGAGCACAACTTTTTCAACCACACTAACTTCTTCAGTCGTACCTCGCCTAGCTTGGATCACCCCCAAGGTAAGTAATCCTTGGACTCGGACCTTAAAGTCCCAACAAGTTTCGATATCATGCCCTACCTGCCCATGATGATAATCACAACTTAAATCACCATCATACTTCTCTTTTTCTCCACTCAGCTTCATCGGTGCAACAATATCATATCCTGCTTTCTTGAGCCCTGCGAATACTTCTTGCATCGGGGTTCGCAATTCCAAAACCTTCTTGACTTGTGGCCCTCTCACTTCCAAGTTATTCACGCTATTTCCCGCATTATGGTTTGGTATTGGGTTATTAACAATGCTAGGCCCAAAACCTTCTTCGAAACCCAATCTTCCACAAGCAATCAATTTTCTTACTGCTGTCTTGAAGGCCTCACATTCTTCAATGGAATGCCCCAGGGCATCCATGTGATACTTGCAAGTCAAGTTTGGATTGTACCAAGCAGGGAAAGGTGGTTCCATAGGCCGTACAGGGTTTCCAGCGATTAGGTGACGATCAAATAGTTGTTTGAACAAATCTGCATTGGAGATAGACAGTCTTGGGAAAGGAGGCAGATTTTGATATTGGGAACGTCCCTGATTTGGAAAATTTGAGCGAGGTCGAGGGTAGCTTGGATGGGTTTGTTGAGGTGCAAGTGGATAATGAGTATATATTGGGCGAGTGGGGTTGTATGGTTGAGGGGTAGGGATGTTGTTTATTTAGTTTTATGGCTGGGTGATGGTTGGCGAGGCTTGTTGAGGTGGGTAAAATGGTGTTTGGGTCTGATATGGTGCTTGGTACCTTGGGTATGAAGGGACATGTCGAGGTCCAAAGTTTGGCTGGTGTTGCACATAATTTGCTTCTGCTTCCTTCTTCTTGGGCTGGAACCCCTTCTTGGATGCACTGCCTTCCATGTCAGTTGGCAACTTCCCGGCTCTGGCTAGGATTTCAATTCTTTCCCCTGCAGCAATCAAGTCAGAGAAATCCCTATAAGCTACTCCTACCATTGCTCCGATAAAGGGGATCCCAGGGTTCCCAAAAAGTATGAGCACATTTCGGACAATATTAGCGGCGGCTGAACCTGAGCTGCCAAACTCCTCAACCTTTGTGCATACTGTTTGAAGGATTCATCACTCTTCTTCTGCATTGTAGTCAACTGTTCACGGGTCGGTGCTATGTCCAAATTGAATTTGTATTGATCCATGAACAAGTCGGCTAATTCTGTCCACCGAGAGATCTTAGAATGGTCTAACTGAAGGTACCACTCTAGTGCGATTCCAGTCAAACTTTCATGGAAAAAACCAATAAGGAACTTATCATCCTTAGACCAGATGGCCATTTTGGTGGCATAGCTAATCAAATGGAATCGTGGGTTCCCACTTCCGTCATATTTGGAAAATTCAGGAATTTTGAAATCCTTAGGAATCACGACATTTGTGGCAGGACAAAGTTCTTCAATCCTAAGAAGGCCATAAGTATTTGAGCCTTTGATCTCTTTTATTTGTTCTTCTACCTTCTCCATCCACTCTTCCTTCATCTTATCGGGTCCAAATTGAATTCCCCTTGATTGTTCAGGAATGGATGCATGGGGCTTTTCCCATGTAAGTCCTGCATAGCCAGCAGCCTCATGATACACATTCTCGATTGGGCGATATCCTTCCCCGATGGGGATCACTATGGGTTCTGTGTAACCCGACATTCCCTGAGTAGGGCTATGGCTTATGCTTGAAAACATTGGCGTGGTTACCATGGAGAGGGTCGGCTGTATGCTTACACGTGTGTCATCTTCATTTCCAGTTCTATTTGCACCAAGCCTGCTAAGAGATTCCCTCATATCCTGTAGTATAGCCTCCAACCTTGCTTGAGTTTCAGAGATTTCAGTCACCCTTCCCCTCACTTCGTCTACTTCTAAACTCAAGTTCCTTCCTATCTCAGGATCGTTGGCAGCCATCCTGGTCCGAGATCTTGTGTTGTGAACTCGGGTTTGATCGGTATCGTCTTTCTTAGGTCGCGCAATGATTCTCGAACCCTCAGATTCGTGTTTTTAGCTCTGTTTGAAAAATCGTCAATTATTATTATTATTATTAAAAGAAAGATAAAAGTATACTTCGAAAAACCATGAATTCTTTCTTTTGCGAAGGAAAGACCATTTTTGTAGCAAGCAACTTCACCCCGACACATAACTCTAGGGGCACATCCCCCTTAGGTTAATTCGTGGTTGATGACAAATCCATGGGAACATGTGTCCCTCAATAGACAGCATCATTCACTAGCAATGCAATCATACAGGCCTACTTGCAACACACCATAAGATAGAGCAGAATTTATTGATGGATGTAGCCCCTAAAAAAAACTTTTATTTCTTTGAAAAGAAAATACAATGTCTCCCATCTAACAGAATTACATCAAAAGTTTTAAAGTCTTCCTTTTGAACCCGCTAGCAAGACCCCTACAATACTTCATGAAGCGAGCTATTTTTGGAGGTATTGTAGATCCGTCATTCATGCGAGTTTGGACTAGTGCTTCCTCGAGGTGACCTACAAACTGATAGGTATGGTATTGCAGACTTCCTGAGAGGTGTTCATATCTTTTCTTCCAAGCATCTCTGTCAGCCTTCAGATCTTTTGCCACGGATTCCCAGTTCTCTAGCCATTCTTCCTGTTGTCTGATCTCATCCTCATACTGTTTTTTCTCCCTTTCGAACATCCGGAGCCTCATCCACAACTGTTGCTCTTTTTCTTGCGATTTTTTCAATGATTCGCGTATAGTTGCAGCTGCATTCCAACCTTCGTCCGAGTAGCGCTCAGCATGAGTTAAGGCTTCTTGTAGAGATCCTATGCTTTCTTCCATCATCCGGATTGTCTGAATGTGCACTTCGATTTTTTCCCCCAAGTCTTCTTTTTCTTTGAAGATTTGTGCCAACGCCTTTTTTTTATCCTCTATCCTTGCTAGTAATCCTTGAACTTTTGACTCTTTCATATTCCCCTTCCTTGCTCTCTTTGCTGGAGCTGCAGCTTCATATGCATCGGCACATTCATCTTTCAAATGTTCTATCCTCATGTTTAACTTCTGGATTTGGCGTTGGAGCGCGTCGATGGTGATTTGATCTGTTTCATTCTTTTCCTCTAGCACTCTCATCTGGGCCATCATAACCTCAATCCTCTTTAACATTTCTGCTTCCATTTGCGGATTTTCATCTTCATGCGAGATTGGTCTCGAAATAACACGGTTGTCTTTCCTTGCTTTCCTCCATGCCTTGTAGTTTTTAGTACGAGAAATAATTTGTCTTCCCAACTCATTGGATCCCAGTACCCGGATGTTGCTCCAGGCGGATCTAACAGCTATTGTTGTATTCTTGACAACCTCGCATTCTTGATATAAGAACGAAATTCCACCTAACACTTCTTCAAGTGGTTCATGTTGAGTCCATTTCAATTGTCGAATCACAAGTGCCGGAGAATATGACACGCAACCCCTTGGTCCCATCAAAGGAATATTCGAGATATTCCCACAACTGAAGATGACTGTATTTCCTTTATACCAAGGACACATCCAGCAAAAATCTTTCGAATCAACCTTATCAAATTCTTGTCTCCATTCATTGGGTTTGTGCGGCTTTATCGGAATGTGATGGAATCTCCTCAAAGGGTCATCAATCCCACTAACATAATTTCGAGCATACATGTGAGTCACGACCCAAACATACAACATTTGTGCACAACATCGTAATTTGCCTTGTTGATTTTCATGGAAAACTTGCAATGATAGGAAAGTTTCTGCCAAAATTGCGGGAACAGGGTTCACAGTATATTCTTCGACCTTGTAGTATACATCCAAGGCTGCGTAATCCACCATGTCTAGTATAAAGGGGAAAAGCATCAGCCCATAAATGGCTAAAGCTAACACCCGCTTGAAGATAACCCAATTATTTTGTCGTGCTAGCTCCTGGAGATAAACTTCAAGGAATCTTCGCCTCAGACCTCCGACAGCTCCTTTTTCCATTTTGTCTGATGGCTTCGGTAGAATTCCCAACAACTCTGCAACCTTCCCATCACTAACATGCTGGCCATAATAGAAATAAACACGAGAC
The DNA here is from genome assembly GCA_030762895.1 of Sophora flavescens. Lineage (NCBI taxonomy): Eukaryota > Viridiplantae > Streptophyta > Magnoliopsida > Fabales > Fabaceae > Sophora > Sophora flavescens. The sequence continues at coordinate 79,382,641 of CM061067.1, forward strand.
TCCCTTGGAAGAGGCATCCGTAGCATGTATGCATATTCTTCTATAGTCGGTGTCGTATCCAAATTTGGCAACTCGAAACACCTCAAATTCGGGTTCCAATATTGGGCCAAAGCACTCAAGCTCGAAGCATCTACATGTATGTGTAACAAGTCCAAAATCTTCCCATACTTGCTTGCAAACTCTGAACACACTTCTTTTGGCATCAAGCGACTGATTTCCATTAAAGTCTTCACATCATTGATTTTCACGTCAATCCTAATATTCTTCTTCAGGCCAATTGCATTGCTAGAGTTAGACATTTTCGTTCCTTGCTACACAGATAGTGTCTTTCCTCCACAAAAGAGAGTCACCTAAAAAAATAATTTTTACAAAAAAAAAATAATAAAAATAAAAATAAAAATAAAATAAAATAAAATAAAAAAAATAAAATAAAATAAATAAAACAATATATATATATATATATATATATATAATATGTATTTTTTTATTTATTATTCATTTGTTAAAACACAAAGGGAAATGAAGTAAAAAAAATAAAAATAAAAAAGTAAATGGATAGAAAAATACAAGAGAGATATGGTACGCCTCCAATTTTCTTAAGAGGTAGGGCCCAATCAAGGGTACCTATGATGGCAACTTCTAAGTCGAGCGGCCACTAGGTCAATTTAGGAGTATAAACTTTAGGACGGGTCTAGACTTCTAAAGGTCATGACCCCCAGATTGCCCTTGTCAAGGACCTAGTTCATGAACCTAATCACAAGTAGGGATAAACTCTCCAGGATGATTAGTCCATGACACTAGTAACAATCCGAGTGGTGAGTCAACAAATATCAGAGAGGCACTAGGCCTTCAATGACAATGCCGAGTCACCGCCTAATCCTTAAGGTCCCACAAGCTTAAGTATAGAGCTGAAAGTGTGTGAAAATGAGTGTCGGTGTTGTGTGTGCTGGAGGCATACAAACCTATACAATCCTAATACATAACTACTTGAACCTGTGAAACAAGCAAACAACAAAATACCATGGTCTTCTATCCTAGTGTAAAAATGATTATTAAAGCAAAAAGGAATCAAAAAATAAAAATAAAAATAAAATAATAATAATAATAATAATAATAAATAAATAAAAATAAATAAACAAATAAAATAAAAGAAAACAATAAAAAGGGGTAAACAATAAATACCAAAATGCACAACTCATTACTTATGCTTACTCTCGAAATGTCCCCAGTGGAGTCGCCATCGGTCGCAACCAGAAATTGCGGCAGGGACGGCGATAAAAAGAGATTTTAAGAAAAATGTAGAGTCGCCACCAATTTTATTTAATTTAGGAAAAATGGAAAACCTTCAAAAAATAGTCTTTGAAACCAAGTTGAGCTCGGGAGTCGGTTACGAGTAGGGAAGGTATTAAGCACCCTACAACACCCATTATACGAATGGCACCTTGAATTAATTGTGCAAAATTAATTACTTTAAAATTATTTATTTTTACTCCAAAAATAATTACAAGAAAGAATTTAATTATTTATTAATATTTTTATTTTTTTATTTTATGTTTCTTTATTGTTTTTTGCATTTTAATTTTTTTTTTTTAAAAATATTGATAAATCTTATATGAGGTTGAACATAGTACATAAGTCCATATGGCAACCTCAAAGCTACGGGATTGAGCATGACACTTGTCACAGAACATCCCAAGAACGTTAAATAAATTATTAATTAATTATCTACATTAAAAAAAATTTAAAAAAAAGCACAAGAATAATGGAAAAATTAATTTTGGCTTGACGAGATGATTGATCCCGCTCCTACGTATTCCCTGCTTCGATGGGAAACTCAAAGCCACGTAGTTCTTGTAGAAAATATTTGATCTTGTTGGTTGATTTTAATTTTTATGAAAAGGGTTTATTTATTTTATTTTATTTAAAAAAAAGCTTTTTATATTTCATTTTTGTTTTTCTTTTGTTTTTATCGAAAACTCCTAAGCGAGATAGAACGTGGCAGATACGTCTACAGAGCTATCCGAACCCGAGGAATTGAGTGTGAGACTATCACAAAGCAATCCCAAAATAATTGTTTTTCAGTATTTCTTTTTAATATATCTTTTACTTTAACTTTCGAATATATAAATGCCCTTTTTAATTATCAGCCCATACTCATTTTAAATTTGATGAGACCTATCTTGTTTGGGCCAACTAGCATATTTATGGTATCCATCAACTATCCAGCATAAACAAACAAAATAAAATAATAATAATAAAAAGAGTAAAAATAAACACACTACAATGTCAGAGAGAGGGTTACAATGAGGATGGGTTAACACAATAGAACCAGTCCCTTAATTTCCTTCACCTGTTCGTGCGAGACCGGGAGAGAACAGCAGAAGCTGACGGCACGACGGCGGAACGGTGGAGCTTCGCTGCTGAGGCTGAGATGGTAGTGGATCCGGGTCCAGGGCAAGCTACTGCAGGAGTGGTGCTGGCGGCGCGAGGAGGGTGCGCAGAAGGAGACTAGATCCGAGTCGTGGTGTGTGTGGGCCTTAGTCCGGCGAGGTGGTCGGAACGACGGTGTCAGACTACTGGGCTGCTGTTCTGCTGGATGGATCTGGGCGGCGCGGGGCGAAGTAACACGGAGGAGCACGACTTGGGGTGCTGTTCTAGGCTAGACGGCGGCGTCGCGGTGTGAACAGAGAGATGAGGGAGAGAGAGACAGCCGCGCGAGTGTTGGACGGCGACACTGCTGGTGGGCCAACGACGAGCGAGACTAGGGAGAGAAGAGAGAATGCGGTCAGAGTGGGAGTAGGAGAGTGAGAGAATGAGCAGGGACGGAGAGAGGGAACTGCGGGGTGTACAAAGTAGGGAAGAAGAAAGCAGCGCAATAAGTAAAAGAATGGAGAGAGGAAGGCCAAAACATAAAACCGGATCCCCTTTTTCTGATTCGTATTGTGATTTTTATAATGCTCATTCCTCTCATCTTGATCCTAAAATCCCGCCAAGATTCAAATTGTTATCTGATCCTGATCCTAAAAATGTGCCCAGGTTAACATTTCTATCTCTGATTTGAAAATTAAATTCAAATTCAAATAAAGTGGTTGCTGGGGAGGAGGATCAGATGGATTTTATTTTCTTTTCAAATTTTTATTTTTTTATTTTTATTTTTATTTTTATTTTTGAAATTTTTTTAGTGAATACTAAGAGACCCGATCAAAATGGGATCAAAATGGGGTGTTCACGGTATGTTTCACCGAATTCGGTTGAAATGAACGGAGATTTAGAGAAAGAAATAACCTTAGTCAACTGAAATGCAAACTTATGTTCCTACTCTATTCTATGTCTCTTCACCTGCAAACTGCAATGCTTATTTTGTTTTGGTCTGGGGTCATGTATAACTCACCTTATCTTTTTATTGTGCACGGATGACAAACAGGATTTTTGAATGTTCTATATGTAAAATACAAAGCAATGGATAAGGTTTATGAAGAGCCGGATGAAGCTAAAGCCGAAATTGAGAAACTCATGGCAGAACTTAGAGACAAGACAGATTCACTTCTGAACTTGAAGGACTCCCATGATGCACAGGTCAATCAGATACAGGAAACAAAGCTTGAGGTTAAGAAGCTGGAGCAAGAACTGCTTCAAAAGGCAGATGAAATCAATGATGCAAGGCAGATGTGTGAAGAACTCGAGGGGAATTTGAATAATAAAGAGTCCATCATCAAACATATCATTGCTGCAAATGATACACTTCGGGCGGATTGTGAAGAGAAGTTTAGAATGTGGTAAGATGAAAAAAGAAGGTTAGCATTGGTGTTAGAAGAGGCAAATGAAAAGATGGAGAACCAAGAACAACATATTTATGTTTACATACAAGAGATTGAAAGCCTGAAATGTTGCCTTTCAGCTTCAAACAAGAAGTGTCTGAAAATAGAGGAAAATTTAGAAACACCCAAAGAACTAGGAGAAAGAGATGACATGTTGCCTTTCTCATACAAAAGTAGTAGTCTAGATTGCTACTTAATGGCCTAATTTGCTGCTAATAACTTCAAAACAAAATCTTCAATATTCAATGTTTTTTCCAATTATGGCTGGGCCCTAACACACTAATGGTGTGGACAGAATCATGCATCGTCTTCCAAACAATGTTTTGATCCTCATGTGGATTGATTATTATAGCGAGTCAAAGCAATGTTAACGAGTCTTGATATTTTTTAACTTCACTTGGTAGAAGAGAAATTTCTTTTTTAATATACTTCCATTTTTCTTGATAATTTCTCAATGACCTTTGGTATCATCTTTCTATTGCTTCTCTTGGCAGGGATATGACATTAGCTTCATTATAACAAATTACCACTGTAAGGAGATGCAGAAGCACAAACTACATAGATTTTATAGTACAATTTATGGAGGCATTAATTTGTTGACCCTACTAATTACTTGGATTTGCTTTTCGTTTAGTGAAGTAATGGAATTTTGGATTCTACATTAGAAATTATTATTTTTCTTTGTCTTTTTTAAGCATAGAAAACCCAACCGAAAAAGGTATTCTAGCTTCCAATAGATTTGATACTATGTTGTTGAAGTGTTTCCAACCCAAAAGTGATTTCATCATCTGCATATTTGGTTGATGATTAGATAGAAAATTTATTTGGGTTGTGGATTATTGATGTATGCATTATTATTTTTATTTTTTTGATAAAAGAGGGATACTTATATATTAACTAAAAAGCAACGAGTCTTGGGGCCAATACCCCATTACAATAATCTCTAACAAGACAATCTAACAAAGGATCACACCTACTCACTATCTGTACTTGCCCAGAAACATCCAAGCCACTTTTGGCAAGGAAATCAGCACATCTATTAGACTCCCTAAATATACGATGAACACTAGCTTGCCAATCAGCAGAATGCAGTAACACTAAAATCTCATTCAAAAGAGACTTTATAACATAATTGTGAGATGATCCTGTCGAAACCAGATTAGAGACAATATTGATGTATGCATTATTGATGTTAAAACGATTGTTAAAACATCAATTTTTAATTTGTTTCAGCATTTGTGTCTCAGTTTATTTTCAAATACTGATATCCATAATGCAACTATAATTTATACCATAGTTCAATATATATTGGTTAATAGTCCGAACTATGGTAGTATATTCTCCTATGTATTCTCTTTTGGACTTCATGTACCACTCTATTGTTTTTCTGTTAAAAAACTATATATTTTGCAGAGTTTTCATGTAAATGATTTAAATATCAAGTTCTATATGTGTATAACTAATTATTATTTTTAAGTAATTAATAATATGCATCAATTTTTTTTTTCACGGATACATAAATTATTTTAGAACTTGCATAGAAACCAAGGGTTTTTGACCAAAGTGAGCCCCTTTTAGAATCTATTTATTAAAATAACCTCCCTTTGAACCAATTTAACAAAGTGGCCTCCTTTTTGACATGTTGGAATAAAATATTAATTTTTTTGCTGATGTAATGGTTCCAGTCAAATTGGTGCTGTTGACCTGCCATGTGGCAGTGTCCTATTGGTCCGTCAGACTTTTGTGCAAAAAAAATAAAAAAAATAATTTTCTGGACAAAAAAAAAATTTGAAGCCAGCGCCACGTGGCGCACTCGATGGAGTGGCACCGGTTGTGATGGAGCCACTCTACCAGAGTGCGCCACGTGCCACATCCTGGACCCACCCATTATGATATTATTAGTTAATATAATTATATTAATATTATTAATACATAATTATATTATTAAATATTATCATTAATTATTAGGTTAAATTACTCTTTTGGTTCCTTATTTATTTTAAAATATTTATTTTGGTCCCTTCATTATGAATATATATTTATATTATTAAATATTATCATTAAGTTTGATGATTAATTTTGACTCTCGCCAGAAAACACCGCCGGAATCTGGAAAATAGAGAGACTAAATTGAATATTTTAAAACAAATGAGGGATCAAAATGGATATTTCAAAACAAACGATGGACCAAACCGAATATTTTAAAGTAAATGAGGGACCAAAAGAGTAATTTAGCCAAATTATTAATATTAAATGCATATTTTAAATTTTTCTAAATATATTTAGTTATTAAATTAAGATATTAATATAATTAAATTAAGATATTAATGGATGTTAGTGTAAAAATATTTTAAACTAACAATGCATACTACTTTAATACTTAATGATATTGATAACATTAATATAATACATTACGGTCAAGCTTAATGATAATATATAATAATATAATTATATATTAATAATGGAGGGACCAAATTGAATATTGAATATTTTAAAACAATTGAGGGACCAAAAGAGTAACTTAGCCTAATAATTAATGATAATATTTAATAATATAATTATGTACCGAGGGATAAGTAATTCGACTCATTCACATACAGATAATGAATGTTTGGAATTCATATTATGCAAGGAGACATTGCTTTTGCTAATTTGAATTGAAGGGGGACCTAGGCAACATTTAGATCCGGCTCTCCCCAAACTTTTTTGGTTTACCCCAACATTCCCCACTTGTCCTACTGTTGCTAAGCAGTTTTTGGATATCAAACAGACCTCCCCATAAGGTAATTTTAATGTGGCCGATTTCCACTCTTTTGCAATCAGTTTCGCTACAGCACCTGCTGCTCTAGCAGTTATCGTGCCCACGTTGAATGCTGGGTAACCAAGTGTGGAGCGGATAACTGCTGAAAGCATCTAAGTAGTAAGCCCACCCCAAGATGAGTGCTCTCCTATTCCGACTTCCCCAGAGCCTCTGGTAGCACAACCGAGACATCGATGGGTTCTCTGACCCTGCGGGGATGGAGCGAAAGAAGTTTTGAGAATTCAAGAGAAGGCCACGGCAATGGCGTCAGTTTGACTGGTGCCATTACGTCAGCAAAAAAAAATATTTTATTCCATCATATTAAAAAGGAGGTCACTTTAGTAAATTGTTTCAAAAGGAGGTCATTTTGATAAATAGTTTCTAAAAGGGGGTCACTTTGGTAAAAAAAAAAATGGAAACCAACATAATTCGTGCGAATGCACGGGTAACCGACTAGTTTTGTATAAAGTTTAGATGAAGTTGTTAAGGTATGTTATTTTGGAATAAAAAAATTGTTTGATGTAATCAATGATATCATAATATCCATTTGGTATATTTATATTGTATAAAGATTAGTCATACATGATTAGAATATATTCGGATCAATGATTTGGATAGATTTATAAAAGAAATGATATCTAATTTTTTTAAAAAAAATATCTTAATCTTTATCGTTATTTAGACAACAAACTATAATTATTGTGGATAATTAATTTTGAAATATCATGATAAATAAAAGAGTAAAAGTTGTCATTAATATATATTGAAATGTTTTATGTTGTTTTTGAAAACAAATTCTGATAGGGCCTAAGAGCAATGTTGGAGTTTGATGAGTATTGAATTGGAAGCAAACTAAGTCGTGGCATATTGCTTGACCTTTTGTGCATAATAGCATACCATTTCTCTTTCTTTTTTTTGACTAAAGCATACCATTTCTCATAAAAATGCAAAAAACTGTTCTAATAATCTAATTATATTTACTTTAAAAATTAAAAATGAATATTAAGTATTATAAAAAAAGTAATTTAAGTTAATAATAATTTAAATTTTTAAAAAAATTTAAAAGTAATTTTGTCCGGTAATCTTGTCTTTTAATATGATTTATAAAATTCAAAAGTTTAAAAAAAATTAAAATATAATAAAACATGAAAATATTTAGAATAAAACAGAATTTTTAAAATTCATATTAAAAGAATAAAAAATATTAAAAATTTTAAGAATAATTTTAAAAAATTATATATAATTTTGTCATATGAGTAATTTTGTCATTTTATATAATTTATATTCTATCATACTATTATGTGGTCCATCTAAGACACATCATATGATAATATAATATTGTGTAGTTTGTTATCATGTGTGCATCAAACACATTATAAGATAATAACTTATCATGTCTATATCATATCCTTTGTAAAAAAAAAAAAAGAGTATATATCATATCCTGTTGGTCCTATTCTTTCCGAGAGACGACTTAGGCAAGGAGATCCTCTTTCTCCTTACTTGTTTATGTTGTGTTCTGAAGGCCATACTGCTCTTATTAATAAAGCATAAGGGAGAGGTGAGTTGCATGATGTTAAAATTTATAGGGGAGCTCCTGTTAAGAAGCATGGCATCTTGCATAAGAAGCATAAAATTTGTTCCTCTCGATCATCCTTGTTTCCATCATTAACATCAATACCATCATGTTTGCCTACCTCACTAAAATCTGTATCATCGTTGAGATCCACACAGTCTTCATGACATACATCATCCATGAAAATACCAACAAATAAACCTACAAACAGAAATAAAAAAGAACAAATGAAACATAAATATCGGTTCTAAGCTACGGTATACCATCCTATGTAATTCAACTAAACAAAAATTGATAAACATTAAAGCATTGGAATGGGTTACTACATCAAAATTCATGAGTTGGACAACACATAGTGACCTGATCACAACACATAGCAAGCCAAATAAAGGGGGAATTTTTTGGTTAGTGGTTATTAAGAAAAACCCTACACATGAAAATAGTTGTGAAATCACTTGGACTGAAAAATTAAATGTACATTTCAGGAAGTGTAACTCACCCAAATGCAGACAACAAAAACGAACACTACTCCGATTACACAAACTGAGAAACTTAATTGATCCCAACGACAAAGAGGATGAACACGACGATGAAAATAACAGCTAAAAACGAGCATGACTATAAAGTATACAAAGATGGCGATAGGGTAGAAGCAGAGCTTATGGATGGAGGAGGGTCACGACGACAGAGGAAGGAGGAGCCTGTCACCACGGTTGCAAGAGGATCATAAGTGGCAATTGTGTTTCGAAATGAAACCCCCAATAGATCAGTAAACAAAAAATAAAAATAATCATTTATAACTTTTGGAGTTGCAGAAGAGCCCCTGAGGACTAATGCTTTATTTGGTTGTGAGAAGAAATTGTGAAGAGAGAAAGATGTGAGAAAGAGTATGAGAAGAGAGAAAAGGGAGAGAAATAGAGTAGATTTCATATGTTGTATGGTGTAAGAGAAATATGAGAAAAATAGAGGAGAAAGAAGTGTGTTCTCTCTCTCTCATTTGTTTGGTTGGATAGAAAATGAGAAGAGAGAAATGTAATTTTTTTAAAAAGACAAAAATAACCTTAATTAAAAATTAATATACAAATATTTTAATTTCATTAATTAAGTTAATTTAAATAATCAAATATTGAATATGATTCAAGTTATTTTAACTAATAAAATTTATTATTTTAATATAATTATTTCTCAATTTAATTTAATTTAATTTAATAAATGATTAGTTTAATTCAATATATTTAAATTTATTAAATAATTGAATAAAAACCTAAAAAGAATGGTACAAAAGTCATTTTAGATAAAATACTCTCTCCCTCTTCCATTTTCTCCTCACTTGGGGAGTGAAAATATTTGAGGTGGGTCCCATCAATTTCATTCTCTCTTCTCTCTTTCTCCCCTCCACCAAACAAAAGAAAAATGTATTTTCTCCTCCTTTTCTCCCTTCTTGTTTTCTTTCTTCTTATTTTCTACTCTACCAAACAAAACATAGATGTTAATAAGTTAAAGATGAGAGGAGTTGTCCAAGTGAGCAAATGAGCTATATCACTTAAACTGACGTGTCATTATGTGGCAATGGGCTACTGGGCCAAGATGTCATTGTAAACTTTAAATAAAAAACTACTAAAGTACCGTAGATTTCACCTCTATTATTAAAGGTGAATTCTCTGAAACACTCCATAGTTTTTGGGTAAATGTTACACTTCTTATGTGCCCCAATCAGGTTGCACCAACTAATTTAATGAGGCCACCTCAGTTTTTCATTTATCACCTACAAGCCCCAAACAGCAAAATCAAATATTTTTGAATTTACAATTCTGACCCTTAAACCAAACAACCAAATCACTCTCACTTAATAGATTTTCTAAATAGAGTTGTTTATACTTTTCCTCTGTTAAAACCATTTTTCATTAGAAATGAACTTAACCTATCATACCAAGCTCTAGGAGCTTGCTTAAGTCCATACAATGCTTTCTTAAGCTTATAAACATGTTCAGGGTGATTTGTATTTTCAAAGCTAGGAGGTTGCATGACATATTCTTCTTCATTAATAAACCCATTTAAGAAGGCACTTTTAACATCCATTTGAAAAAGCATAATATTATGATGTGCAACAAATGAAAGTAATATTCTAATAGCTTCTAGCCTAGCAACCGGTGCAAAAGTTTCAGTGTAGTCTATACCTTATTCTTGAGAGTAGCCTTGAGCAACAAGTCTTGCCTTGTTTCTCACAACCTTACCATCTTCATCAAACTTGTTTCTATAGACCCACTTTGTTCCAATGACTGACTTGTCTTCAGGTTGGGGTACAAGCATCCAGACTTCACTTCTCTCAAACTAATTTAGCTCTTCTTGCATAGCAAGAATCCATCCCTCGTCCAGTAGAGCTTCGTCCACTGTCTTCGGTTCACATTCAGAGACAAGAGCAGAATCACTTTGTTCTCTAAAAGTTGACCTAGTTCTTAGCTTGTCATTGGGGTCACCAATGATTTGATCTTGAGGATGATAATTTCTGAAATACCAAGATTTCCGAGCATTTTCCTGTTGAGAAGTAGATGATTCAGGTTGTTGTTGAGAAGTGTCGCCTACTTGGATATCAGTCTTGATTTCTGGTTTCTTTCCTGAGATATTTAGATCAAGATCTGCAAAAGTTTCATCTAGCTCTGATAGATCCTTATCAGGTTGTTTGTCATCAAATTTTACATGAATACATTCTTCTACAACTAAAGTTCTAGAATTATAAACTCTAAAGCCTTTTGAAGTTTCAGAAAATCCTAGTAGAATTCATATAACATTTACATCCGAAAGGGTGAAAGTATGAAATGTTGGGTTTTATGCCTTTCCACAATTCATAAGGAGTCTTTTTCAGAATAGGTCTAATGTATATTCTGTTATGAATGTAGCAGGCTGACATGCTGTCGCGCACGGGTCAAAAAGCGAGCGGTTTAAAAAGTTGTAGTAGAGCGCGACAACTCGGGTATCGTCTCACAAGGACTCTTGAATTGTTGTTCACCACAAAAATCAGTTTTGGGGGGGTTGGTTTGAAATTCAATTGGAAAATAGAGCAAAAACAGAGCAATTTAAGGAATTATCAAATAAGCTAAGGACGATTAATCTACTATTCTCGGTTTCCCACTATCATCGGTTCATATAAATTCCAAGCCCTAAGCAGATTCTAATCCCCTTTCGGTTGTAGCAACAATTAACAAGCGAAATCGTTACTACGAGATATATGTTCCTAATTCCCGAATTGAGCAAACGGGGTATAGCTGTCGTGAATTAAGCAAACACGATTGTACACACGCGAATTAAGCAAACACGATTAAATATAGGAACATAACATCACCGAAATAAATCAACACAAATTCTATACAATCATGAATTAAGCAAACAGAAATATATAGCATAGTATTGAAAAGGGAAAAGCAAACAAAACGGGAATTACAGAACCTCAAGTGCGGTGGAAACCGACATGAGAGACTAATCCAAGAGAATTAGTTCTCCATAAAAACGTAATACAACTAGAAAATCTGTAAATAGTGGATAATCAGAAGTGTCTCCTAATCTGCCCAGAACAACAATTTATAACTTTCAGGATCTGCGCCCTTTCGCGAGGCGAACACTCACTCGCGAGGCGAATCTTATGAAGAAATCTGTAACGTTTGGACTTCTCGCGAGGCGAAGAATGGCTCGTGAGGCGAGGAATGGAAGAGTCTTCTTATTACGCCTGTTATGAGTATCAGGGCCTGGGTGTGATGGCCTCTGGTCTTCAGGCTCGCGTGGCGAGACAAGGTTCGCGGGGCGACACAGAAAGGTTTGGATTTTCTGGCATAGTCAGCCTTCAGGCTTGCGAGGCGAAGTGTGGCTCGAGGGGCGAGACAGAGAGGATGACATTCTGCTGTTCAGGCTGGACTTCAGGTTCGCGAGGCGAGTAGACTCTCGCGGGGCGAATACTTCCAGGATTGCAATTTCCCCTGTTTCTTCATTCCCTTGACTCTAAGTTAACCTGAAAACAATGAAATAGCCATAAGTGCTTTATTTGACTCAAAACTGGCTAAATTACCCTAAAACTACTTAAGGGACTCAAAATATTGCTTGAGGACAATCGAGTCTAATTTGGGTGAAAACGAAATATAATTAGCACAAAATCATGGTCATACTAGCCATAAAACTAGATGAGCCAGAGGCTTATCAAAATACCCCAAACTTAAACTTTGCTTGTCCCCAAGCAAACTAAAACTCAAAAAGACTCAAGACTTGGCAAGCTTAAAGGATTCAATCAACTTTGCACAAATTTCAAGTAATTCATCAAAATAATTTTTCCTTCAATGTCCCCCCCCCCCCCCCCCTCCCTTCCCCTCCCCTCAAACAAAGCAATCCCCACATGCATTTACTCTAAACATTTGAGAATTTCGTCATTCATGCAATTAGTAATCTAAGCACGGGATCCAAGTTACACACAAAAGGGAGATCACCAAATTCAAACAATCGCCTTCCTCACAAGGGAATTTAGTGTTCACTCATCCGCTCAATTTGTCTAGGCTATGAACTTTTCACTCAATTCACATTTCAAGAGCACTTCCCATGAATTTGATTTTCATCTCAATCAAGGTTCCCACGAAAACATGCATGCAACATCAAAAGGTCTTTTAAAGGTTGTAATGGGGCCTGGCTAAGGGTAGGATATACAAAGGTACTGGGCTTAAGTCCCTAGGAACTAAGAGAGCATGAAACTTTTTTTTTTTCACTTTGAATTTCCACTCAAATTCCTTTTTCCATTTTTCTTTATGCTTTTGGGTGACTCCAGTCTTTTCCTTTAATACCCTTTTTTTTTGACATTTTTGTTCTTTTTATTTCCCTTTTTCTTTTTTTTTTCTTTTGGCTCCCACCTTTTTATTATTTTTTTTTTCTTTTTCTCACCCCAGAATGGCATGTCACATCCTTGTAGCCACCCCAAACTTAGTTTCTTACAAACCTTCTCTTGCTAAGTTTCCATGCTCTCCTAATCCTAAGACCAGGTTAACATGGTTTTTCCAGATTTTGGCTCATAACATAGGGTTATCAAGAAATAATAGGCTTATTAGGCTCAATAGGGCTAACTAGGGAACATGCATTAGGAAGGGTTCAATTTAGGCCAAGTGGTTATTTACAAAGAAAATTGCCTAAATCATCTGATGCAATCACATAAGCATGCAAACCAAGAAGAAAATCAAGCAAATTCGGGAAAGTGTAACTTGAAAGTGATTCACACAGTTAAAAACATGTTGGAGGCTCAAATCCTTACCTGGACATTTTTCGCAAATTGTTTGACCGAGATTCAATCCCTAGTGTGTGCACCCTTTCACCCCAAACTTATCATAAATCATGCAATCACAACAAAATATCTCAAAGTTCAGTTTTCAATTTTTTTTCACATGGGGATCACTTTTCAAATTTTTCTTTTTTTTTTTCTAGGGGGAATCATCACATAAATAATGCAATAAATCTATGCCAAATCAATCAAAACCAATCAAACTCACCGACCAAAGACTCACACAAATTATTCAAGAGCTAAAAGAAAAACAAGACAAAACACAAAACAATTGGTTCCCTCCCCCACACTTAAAACATACATTGTCCCCAATGGAACAACATAAATATAAAATCAGAGTGAGGGAAAGGAAAGGGTGTTCCCTGATCAAGTGGCAGTGTAGGTGGGAGCTTCCAAGGAGAGCTCCTCAACAGTAGCATCTTCAGGCACCGAGCTCTCATGGAATAGCTTCAAGCGCTGCCCGTTAACCTTGAAAACCTTGTTGCTACCTGCACTTTTAATTTCTACTGTACCATAAGGAAAAACGTTAGTAACAACAAATGGGCCAATCCACTTGGATCGAAGTTTCCCAGCCATCACTTTCAGGCGGGAGTTAAACAGTAAGACCTGCTGGCCCACAGAGAATTCCTTCCTAGCAATCATCCTATCATGGAAGTGCTTGGTTTTCTCTTTATAAATCCGGGAGCTTTCATAGGCTTCTAGCCTAAGCTCCTCAAGCTGCTGTAATTGGAGTTTCCTTTCAATGCCAGCTTTTTGCATTTCCAAATTACAGCACTTGACCGCCCAATAAGCACGGTGCTCAACTTCCACAGGGAGATGGCATGCCTTACCGAATACAAGCCTAAAGGGGGACATCCCTATTGGCGTCTTAAAAGCGGTCCTCTGAGCCCAAAGTGCGTCTTCTAGACGGCGGCTCCAGTCCTTCCTATTCGGCTGCACCACTTTCTCTAAGATCTGTTTGATCTCTCTGTTGGAGATCTCAGCCTGGCCATTAGTCTGGGGATGATAAGCAGTGGATACCTTGTGCACAAATCCATACTTCCGGAGTAAGGCTTCCATGGTGCGGTTGCAGAAATGAGTGCCCCGGTCACTTATGATAGCCCGAGGTATGCCGAACCTGCAGAAAATATTGGACCTGACAAAATTTGCAACAACCTTAGAATCATTAGTCTGAGTGGGGATAGCTTCCACCCACTTTGAAACATAGTCAACAGCCAAAAGAATGTAGAGAAAACCAAAAGATGCAGGGAAAGGACCCATAAAGTCAATTCCCCACACATCGAACACCTCACAGAAAAGCATAGGTTGCTGAGGCATTTCACTCTTGCGAGTGATGGTTGTGCCTGCTGTTTGACACTCCTTACAAGTCCGGTAGACCTCATAAGCATCTCTAAAAATGGTGGGCCAGTAGAACCCAGAATCTAGGACTTTTCTTGCAGTCCTCTGCGGCCCAAAGTGTCCCCCTACTTGAGAGGCATGAGAAAAGTGCAAAATAGACTCAATCTCATAGTCGGGGACACACCTCCTAATTACCTGATCACTGCAAAACTTCCAAAGGTACGGATCATCCCAAACATAGTACTTGGAATCACTCTTGAGTTTGTGGATCTGTGATCTAGTTGCACCTGCAGGAAAAACACCAGCAACAAGATAGTTAACAATGTCAGCAAACCAAGGAGTTACCCCATGCAGCTGTAGAAGCTGCTCATCAGGAAAGTCATCCTGGATGGGAGAAGGATCCTCATCCCTTGCTATTCTGCTCAAGTGATCAGCTACTAAATTTTCAGCTCCACTCTTGTCTCTGATCTCCACATTAAACTCTTGGAGCAACAACAGATCCACCGAATCAATCTCGCTTCGCTTCCTGGTTTCTTCAACAGTACTTCGTGAGTGCATGGTCAGTGAAAACAATAACCTTGGAACCTAGCAAATATGACCTAAATTTATCAAGATCAAAAACAACAGCTAGAAGTTCCTTTTCAGTGGTGGTGTAATTAGACTGTGCAACATCTAAAGTCCTAGAAGCATAATGAATGACATGTGCAGCCTTGCCCACCCTTTGTGCCAGGACCGCTCCCACAGCATAGTTAGAAGCATCACACATGAGCTCAAAAGGGAGGGTCCAGTTAGGGGGCTGGATGATGGGGGTAGAGGTCAATGCCCTTTTCAAGAAGTCAAATGCCTTTTTGCAGTTGTCATCAAAGTTGAACATGGCATCATTCTTCAGCAAGTTTGACAGAGGAAGAGCTATCTTGCTGAAGTCCTTAATGAAGCGCCTGTAGAAACCTGCATGACCAAGAAAAGAACGAATCTCGCGAACGCAAGATGGGTAAGGCAATGTAGAAATCACATCAATTTTAGCAGGATCTACTGAAATACCCTTTTCAGAAATGATATGCCCCAAAACAATCCCCTGTTCAACCATAAAATGACATTTTTCATAATTTAAAACAAGGTCAGTTTCAATGCATCTCTCTAAAACCAAACTCAGACTATGCAAGCATGCATCAAATGAGGAACCATATACAGTGAAGTCATCCATGAACACTTCCATGCAATTTTCAATGAATTCAGTAAAAATGCTAATCATGCATCTCTGGAAAGTGCCAGGAGCATTGCAAAGACCAAATGGCATCCTCCTGTAAGCAAACGTGCCGAAGGGGCACGTGAAAGTGGTCTTTTCCTGATCCTCTGGTGCAATGTGGATCTGGAAGTAACCGGAAAAGCCATCAAGAAAACAGTAGTGGGATTTACCAGCCAGCCGTTCGAGCATCTGATCGATGAACGGCAAAGGAAAGTGATCCTTTCGAGTGGCCTAGTTCAACCTCCTATAATCAATACAGACTCGCCAACTATTCTGGACTCTAGTGGGGACAAGCTCATTATTATCATTTCTTACCACTGTGAGGCTAGACTTCTTGGGTACAACTTGTACTGGACTCACCCAACTACTATCAGAGATGGGGTATATGATACCCGCATGCCGAAGTTTTGTCACATCCTTCTTTACAACATCCAGAATCAATGGATTGAGCCGCCTTTGGGGATGCCTAATTGGTTTAGCCCCATCCTCCAACAGAATTCTATGCATACATCGGGAGGGGCTAATTCCTAGGATGTCAGCCAAGGTCCACCCAATCGCCTTCTTGTGCTTCTTCAGAACCTCCAAGAGCTTAGCTTCCTGGTCAGAGTCAAGGTTGGAGGAAATAATAACTGGAAGTTTCTCATTCCTCTCCAAATAAGCATACTTCAGATTCCCAGGAAGTGGCTTGAGCTCTAAGGAGGGTGGCTTCTCAATGGATGGTATGTTTGGAGCAGCCATGATGTCAAAAACTTCAGCTGAACAGACATCTTCACTCACATTATCACCCTGCAAAGTAGAATCAATCTCAGCACAAACAGCACAAGGGTTAGTGTAAGTACAGTCAGTACATGAATAAATATCATCAAAGCCAGAAACAAATGGAAAATCAGCAATCAAGTCATCATAGGTGTCATCAATAATTTCAGAGAGCAACTCTATTTGAAAGACAGAGTGCTCTTCCAAGGGATGCTTCATAGCATCGAAGATGTTGAACTTTGCAACAATGTCACCAAACTCCATGGAAGATCACTAAACCTTGGCAACAAGTGTATTAAACCAGATTTTAATTCAAAGGGAGCAACAGCACCAGCATATTCAATGCACAAGCCATTATAATTAACATCAGGGGCAGCAAGCTGTCTTAATGTTCTTTGCTCAGCCTTGTTATTAAGTGTAGGTGCAGAATTAGTGTTAGCCTGAATTTCCCTACGGCGTGTGTGCAAGGTTCTTTCAATTTCAGGGTCAAAATCAAATAATTCAGAACCAGCAGACCTGGTAGCCAGGACTAACTCAGCAATGTATCAAAAAAAAGGAAAAAAAACAAAGAAAAACTGTTAACAACTACAAGAGTCCCCGACAACGGCACCAATTTTGACACGCTGTCGCGCACGGGTCAAAAAGCGAGCGGTTTAAAAAATTGTAGTAGAGCGCGACAACTCGGGTATCGTCTCACAAGGACTCTTGAATTGTTGTTCACCACAAAAATCAGTTTTTTTGTGGGGGGGGGGTTGGTTTGAAATTCAATTGGAAAATAGAGCAAAAACAGAGCAATAAAAACAGAGCAATTTAAGGAATTATCAAATAAGCTAAGGACGATTAATCTACTATTCTCGATTTCCCACTATCATCGGTTCATATAAATTCCAAGCCCTAAGCAGATTCTAATCCCCTTTCGGTTGTAGCAACAATTAACAAGCGAAATCGCTACTACAAGATATATGTTCCTAATTCCCGAATTAAGCAAACGGGATATAGCTCTCGTGAATTAAGCAAACACGATTGTACACACGCGAATTAAGCAAACGCGATTAAATATAGGAACATAACATCACCGAAATAAATCAACACAAATTCTATACAATCCTGAATTAAGCAAACAGAAATATATAGCATAATATTGAAAAGGGAAAAGCAAACAAAACGGGAATTACAGAACCTCAAGTGCGGTGGAAACCGATTACAGTAGACTAATCCAAGAGAATTAGTTCTCCATTAAAACGTAATACAACTAGAAAATATGTAAATAGTGGATAATCAGAAGTGTCTCCTAATCTGCCCAGAACAGCAATTTATAACTTTCAGGATCTGCGCCCTTTCGCGAGGTGAACACTCACTCTCGAGGCGAATCTTATGAAGAAATCTGCAACGTTTGGACTTCTCGCGAGGCGAAGAATGGCTCGTGAGGCGAGGAATGGAAGAGTCTTCTTATTACGCCCGTTATGAGTATCAGGGCCTGGGTGTGATGGCCTCTGGTCTTCAGGCTCGCGTGGCGAGACAAGGTTCGCGGGGCGACACAGAAAGGTTTGGATTTTCTGGCACAGTCAGCCTTCAGGCTCGCGAGGCGAAGTGTGGCTCGCGGGGCGAGACAGAGAGGATGACATTCTCATTGCTCAGCCGGACTTCAGGTTCGTGAGGCGAGTAGACTCTCGCGGGGCGAATACTTCCAGGATTGCAATTTCCCCTATTTCTTCATTCCCTTGACTCTAAGTTAACCTGAAAACAATGAAATAGCCATAAGTGCTCTATTTGACTCAAAACTGGCTAAATTACCCTAAAACTACTTAAGGGACTCAAAATGTTGCTTGAGGACAATCGAGTCTAATTTGGGTGAAAACGAATAATTAGCACAAAATCATGGTCATACTAGCCATAAAACTAGATGAGCCAGAGGCTTATCACAGGCAGTGTTCACAGCTTCAGCCTAGAAGTGCTTAGGGACAAAATTGTCATTTAGCATAGTCCTGGCCATCTCTTGAAGAGATCTGTTCTTTCTCTCTACCACACCATTTTGCTGTGGTGTTCTTGGTATTGAGAAGTTGTGTTGAATACCACTTTCTTCACAAAACTCATGGAATAGCTCATTGACAAATTCTCCCCCATGATCACTTCTAATTGAAGCTATACACATGCCTTTTTCATTCTGTACACGTTTGCAGAATACAGAAAAGACCTTGAATGACTCATCCTTGTGAGCAAGGAACATAACCCATGTACATCTAGTGTAGTTGTCTACTATGACAAGACCATATTTCTTTCCACTGACAGAGGCAGTCCTTGTTGGACCAAAAAGATCAAGGTGCAACAATTCTAGTGGTTTGTTGGTACTAATAACATTCTTGGATTCAAATGAACCTTTGACTTGTTTTCCCTTATGACATGCATCACAGAGAGCATCAGATTTGAAACTAAGGTTTGGTAGCCCTCTTACAAGGTTATGCTTTTTCAGTTTTGAGATTAATCTCAAACTTTCATGACCCAACCTTTTGTGCCAAATCCATCGCTTATACAGATTGTTTTGCCTCTGGGCTGTGAATAAGAGTGATCCATCCGCTTTCTTGACAAAACACATATTCTTATTAAATGAAACAGCAAACCCACTATCACATAATTGACTAATGCTAAGCAGATTGTGTTTAAGACCATTTACTAACAGAACATTATCAATGGAAGGAAAAGGATGTTTACCAATTTTACCTATACCAATGATCTTTCCTTTTTGGTTTCCTCCAAAAGTGACCCAGCCACCATCCTTGGGTCTAAGGTCTTGGAACATATACCTTTCTCCTATCATGTGTCGTGAGCACCCACTGTCCAAGTACCAGGATTTTTGTTTCTTTCCTGTTGTTAAGCAACTCTGCAACAAGGATTATCTTATCTTTAGGTACCCAAATTGACTTGGGTCCTTTCTTGTTAGTGATCATAGGTCGTGAATGCTTTGCATGCTTGTTATGTATGCATTTAGATGACACATGCCAACTTTTTCCACATACTTTGCAGTAAGTATTGGAAGGGCTTGGTTTTGACTTAGTATGCTGTGGATGGGCTTTAAAAGCCTTATATTGTTTATGAACTTTTGGTTTATTCAGAGAAGCATCCTTCTTCTCTTTATCATAACCAATGCCGTATTTTTCATGTGGTGATCTAGAATATCTTAATATAAGATTTAACTTATCTGAGCTACCAACCAGTTTTGACAGAGTCTGTCAAGTATGTCACATCTTGTTTCAGTTTTTCAACTTCACAAGAGCTATTTGACTTACACTTAGTCTTGTCAGTCAGACTAACATAGTTTGATTTTAAAGTTTCATTCCCATCCCTAAGGTTTTGATTTACTGTGCAGATCTTATCATAGTCTCTAGAAATTTTAACAAACTTCTTTTTGAGACTCTTATACTCTTTAGACAGTATGCATGAATCATGCAACAATTCATCAAAAACAGTTTGAAGAGTAGATGGATCAGATTCTATTACCTCAGCATCAGTGAATTCACTTTCGTGCGATGCAAAGGTCGGACATGAAGCAAATGTTTGCTTCTTCTCCTGCTTAATCTTCTTCATCTGAAGAAGACTGGTCAAGATCTTCCAAAGTAGCCATCAAGCCTTTCTTCTTTTTGAAGAATTTCTTTTTCTCCTTCAGCTCTGGGTAGTCAGCTTTGAATGTAAGAAACCAGTGACAAACCAAAAGCATCTATTCTCCAAGAATGATGATAACACTGACAAACCAAAAGCTCAGTGGACTACTGCAGAAAAGACAAAATGGGAGCTGAACCACAAAGCCAGATATAACATCATTTGTGCTCTCAGTCCTGAGGAGTTTGAAAAGGTATGTGCTTGTGACTCTGCCAAATAAATATGGGACACTTTAGCTGTCACACATGAAGGAACAGCCAGAGTCAAAGAGTCAAAAATTGCCATACTTGTCAGAAAGTACGAACTGTTTGTCATGGAGGAAGGAGAATTCGTTGCTCAAATGATAGGAAGATTTCAAACTATAGTCAACAGTTTAAAATCTCTTGGCAAAGTCTATACCAATGCTGAGAAGGTTGGAAAGATTATGAGAAGTCTACCTAAACAGTGGAGACCTTTGGTCACTGCTATCGCTCAAGCCAAGGATCTCACTACCTTGACTATGGATAAACTTCTTGTAACACTCACTGTTCATGAGCAAGAACTTGGAGATGAAGTTGCACCAAAGAAGGGCAAGTCAATTGCTCTGAAAGCTGATCAAAAGTCAACAAAAGTTTCCAAGGCTCTAAAGGCAGATGAGTCATCCAGTGATGCTGACCTGTCAGAATACGAGGATTCTGAGAGTGATGAAGAACTGTCTCTCCTGACCAGGAAGGGCAAGTCAATTGCTCTGAAAGCTGATCAAAAGTCAACAAAAGTTTCCAAGGCTCTAAAGGCATATGAGTCATCCAGTGATGCTGACCTGTCAGAATACGATGATTCTGAGAGTGATGAAGAACTGTCTCTCCTGACCAGGAAGATAAAGCTGCTCCTACAGAAAAAGAAGTTCAAGAGGGATAAGCCCTTCAGAAGGGTCAACAAGGACAAGAACTTTAAAGAATCCACTCCAACAGAAAAAGTCCAATTGTCTGCTATGAGTGCAAGAAGCCTGGTCACACCAAGACTAATTGTCCTCAACTCAAGAAGGCCCCTTTTAAGAAATTCTTCAAGAAGTAGAAGAAAGGAATGATGGATACTTGGGAGGATCTGGAATCAACATCTTCTGATGAAGAAACAGAGGAAGAAGCCAGCCTCTGTCTGATGGCCAACACTGACTCAGACTTAGACGATGAGGTACATCCTGACTATGTGGAATTACTTGATGCCTATAAGGAGTTGCTGGAGGAATCAATCTGCTTATCTAAGGCCTTCAAATCCCTCAAGAGAGAGTATGTAAAGCTCACCAATGAGCATAAACAAAAATCTCAAGAGTGTGAGAAGCTGGCTAAAGAGAATAGTGAGCTGAAGACTGAAAAGTCTAATGAAGCTAAGATCTCAAGTGAAACATCACCATCTGAAGAAGTTGAAAAACTTCAACAGAAAGTGGAAGAGCTCACTTCAGATATGGCCAAATTTGTTAATGGTAGAGATAATCTGACTAAGCTACTTGGCTGTCAGAGGCACTCTCTTAACAAAGAAGGTATTGGATATATCCATCAGACACATCATAAAGTATCAACTAAAGCTTCTACAATATCTGTTAAGTCAATCAGAACCAAGTCTACACCTGTCTCAGAACTTCAATGAAAAACTGGACATGTTATGTCTAAGTGCATCCATAAGAAGAGAAGGAAGTCTTCACAGACTCCTAGAACTAATAGAAAAGGACCCAGAAAAATATGGGTACCTAAAAATCAAATAATTTTTGTTGCAGATGTCCTAACAGAACAAAGAAAACACCATTGTTGGTACCTGAACAGTGGTTGCTCGCATCATATGACAGGAGAAAGGTCTATGTTCCTAGACCTCCAACTTAATAAAGGAGGACACGTTACCTTCGGAGGGAATCAGAAATGGAAAGTTATAAGAATTGGTACTATTGGTGGTAAACCCCCTCTTACCTATATATCTAATGTTATTATGGTTAAAGGATTAAGACACAATTTACTTAACATAAGTCAATTATGTGATAGTGGTTTTGATGTTTCCTTTACCAAGGATGTATGCATAGTTAAAGACTGTCGTGGAAAAACCCTCTTTTCAGCTAAAAGGCAACAAAATCTTTATAAGATCGAACTGTCTGATCTCTCAAATCAAAGTGTAACCTGTTTGATGTCTAAAGAGGATGAGAGATGGTTATGGCATAAGAAACTAGGACATGGTAGTATGAAACTAATTTCTGAATTAAAAAGGAATAATCTTGTGAGAGGATTGCCTGATATTAGTTTTAAGAAAGATGTCTTGTGTGATGCATGTCAGAGAGGTAAATAGATAAAATCAATTTTCAAATCTAAAAACCAAGTATCAACCTCCAGACCTCTTCAGTTGTTACACATGGATATGTTTGGACCGGTTAGTGTTGCCAGCCTGGCTGGAAAAAAATATGGATTTGTCATAGTTGATGACTATTCTAGATACACATGGGTACTCTTCCTAACACACAAGGATGAGTCTTTTAAGGCTTTCTTGGTATTCTTCAAAAGAGTAAAAAATGAGCAGGGTTTCTGTATTTCTGTCCTTAGAAGTGATCATGGGGGAGAATGTGAAAATGAGCAGTTTAGACAGTTTTGTGAGGAGAATGGAATCTCTCAGAATTTCTCCGCACCTAGAACTCCACAGCAAAATGGAGTGGTTGAGAGAAAGAACAGATCTCTGCAAGAGATGGCTAGATCTATGCTCAATGAAAATAATCTCCCTAAGTACTTATGGGCAGAAGTTGTAAACACTGCTTGTTATGTACAAAACAAAATACTTATTAGGCCTTTTCTAAAAAGGACTCCTTATGAATTGTGGAACGGAAAAAGCCCTAACATATCTTATTTTCATGCTTTTGGATGTGAATGTTTTATTCTGAATACCAGAGATAATCTTGGAAAGTTTGATTCTAAGGTAGATAAAGGTATTTTCGTAGATTATTCTGAAAAGTCTAAGGCTTTTAGAGTTTACAATTCAAGAACGTGTATTATTGAAGAATCTGTTCATGTTAAATTCAATGATGGATTAAAGACTGATCGATAAAGAACTATTAGATCTAGAAGATGATCTTGCAGGTCTTGATATAAACAAGCCAGAAAGTCAACAACCCGATCTAACCAAATCAGAATATATGCATGAGACTGAAAGACAAGTGGAGCAGACAAGTCAGCAGACGAGTCAACAGACGAGTCAGAAGACAAGTCAAGATCTTAATGTTGATCTCAAAAGAGATTGGAAGTTCAACACTCATCATCCTAAGGATCTTATTATTGGAAATCCTTCTGAAGGAGTAAGAACCAGATCCACATTAAGATAATCAAGCAATATGGCCTTTATTTCGGATTGGGAGCCTAAACGCATTGAAGAAGCTCTTGAGGATGAAAGCTGGATTCTTGTTATGCAAGAAGAACTTAACCAGTTCACCATAAATGATGTCTGGACTCTTGTCTCTAAGCCTAAAAACAAGTCGGTTATTAGAACAAGATGGGTCTTCAGAAACAAATTGGATGAAGATGGTAAAGTTGTCAGAAATAAGGCAAGGTTAGTAGATCAAGGCTATAACCAACAAGAAGGTATTGATTATACTGAAACCTTTGCACCTGTAGCTAGAATAGAAGCCTTACACATTTTAATTTCATTTGCTGCACAACACCAAATTACCCTGTTTCAAATGGATGTAAAAAGTGTTAAGTCTCTAAAATGTCTGATGTGCATTTCCCTAAGTTTTGATGATAGCTAAACATGTGTTAATGATTTAATTAACCTTCATATTGGTTGCTAACCTGTCTATCTAGTGTGCAGACTAAAACTGACAGAAGTGCTCGTCCACTAAAGTGACAGAAGTGCTCGTCTACTGAAGTGACAGAAGCGCTCGTCTAAAAGCGCTCGTCTACTAAAGTGACCAGCGCTCTTCAAGATGGACGCACTTATCTTATGAACGCGAATTCTATAAGAATTATTTGAATCTTATTTCACGAACCAGAATCAAGAAAATTCAGAAGTTACTCTCTCAAGCAACCTCGGATAATCAGAACCAAAGACCAGTTAAAGAATGCTTCCAACATGCTTTATTCCCTAGTACCTCTGGTCCTTGCACGAAAAGGGAATTGTACTCAGCAAGTGCAAAAAGCTTTCTGCACAACCCTGATATGGCCGTATCATGATGCATAAAGCCATGATCCTTCATGTTAGAGTACAACCAACGTTCCTATTGCATTAATGGCTGCCCAGAACGACTCTATTGCATTTAATGAAGTACTGCTTGAAGCCAACATCTGAGGGAATGTCTCTAACGGATCCTAAATGCTTGAAGACAATAAATACAGAAGTCATTGAAGATGAAGAACAAGAGAATACACATAGCATTAAAGAGCCATTACTCTGTGCATTAATATCTTCATTCTTTCATTCTATATTATTCAATCATTTGAAGTTATTAAGCAGACTTTCCTAAGCTTTAAATTTAAACCACTCTCCGAGTGTTAGTGAAAGTTCTGTCTGTTTGAAGTTGTATTCATTACAAACCAAATCTCTCAAACAAACCTGAGTGAGCCTGAAGAGGCTAAGTGTGCAAAGAATTCTTGTCTTGAGCCTGAAGAGGCTAGGTGTACAAAGAATACTTCTCTTGGAGCCTGAAGAGGCTAGGTGTGCAAACAATACTTGAGTCTGTAACATGATCAGTTATAGTGGATAAATCTTGGTGCTGCCAAGGACTGGACGTAGCTCTTTGCTTTGAAGAGTGAAACAGGATAAATAACTGTGTCAATCTCTCTTTCCTTATAACCTCTTTAATTGCTTTAGTTTTCTTATACTTTTATCAAGTGGTGTCTTTGCCAAAGTCACCCGTCTGTCCTGTTTCTTTCCACTCGTCTGAACTAAGCTTCTGTTTGCGAAAAGATTTCAACTTTGTTTAAATTTTGATAAACACAATTCAACTCCCCTTCTCGTGTTCATAGTTGTCTATTTCAAAAAGTGCTTTTCTAAATGGTATAATTGAAGAAAAAGTGTATGTTAAACAACCCCCTGGTTTTGAGGATACTGATAAACTAGATCACGTTTTCAAACTTAAAAAAGCATTATATGGTTTGAAACAAGCACCTAAGGCATGGTATGATAGACTTAGTTCTTTTCTCATGCATAATGGTTTTACTAGAGGACAAGTAGACACTACTCTGTTCAAGAAATGCTCTAAAAAGAACTTTATTATAGTTCAAATATATGTCGATGATATTATTTTTGGAGCAACTAATGGAAAGCTGTGCAAGGAATTTTCAAATCTAAAGCAAGCTGAATTGGAGATGAGCATGATGGGAGAATTGAAGTTCTTCCTTGGATTACAAATCAAGCAGACAAGTGATGGAATTTACATTCATCAACAAAATTATACCAAGGAGATACTCAAGAAATACAAAATGGAAAATGTAAAGTTCATGAAAACCCCTATGCAACCCAATGCAAAACTAAGCAAAGATGATGAAGGTAAAAAGGTAAGTCAAACTGTCTACAGAGGTATGATTGGCTCTCTACTGTACTTAACTTCAAGTAGACCTGACATTCAATTTAGTGTTTGTATGTGTGCTAGATTCCAATATGATCTTAGAGAATCTCATCTTAAGGCTGTTAAAATAATATTTAGATATTTGCTTGGAACTACTAATCTTGGTTTGCTGTATTTAAGATCAAAAGAATACAGATTAGTGGGATATTGTGATGCTGATTTTGATGGAGACAGAATATAAAGAAAAAGCACCAGTGGAGGATGTCACTTCATTGGAGCAAGTTTAGTCTCATGGTCAAGCAAGAGGCAGACAACCATTGCCCTCATCTCTCTTGAAGCGAGAATACATATCTGCTGCTAGTTGCTGCTCTCAACTCTTATGGGTAAAACATCAACTTGAGGATTACTCTATTTATGAACATAACATATCTGTATGGTGTGATAATTCCAGTGCTATATGCTTAACTAAAAATCCAATTCAGCATTCTAAGGCTAAGCATATTGAAATCAAACATCATTTTATCAGGGATTATGTTCAGAAAGGCATCTTTGATATTAAGTTTGTTAAAACTGAAAATCAATGGGCTGATATTTTCACTAAACCCCTCAAAGAAGAAAGGTTTTTATTTATTAGAGATAATCTAAACATGCATTGCATTGCATTGCTAAATGACATGTCTGAATGTTCACCTGTCTACGCTTACCTGTCTGACTCTGCTGAGTCACTATGCTAGAACTCATCAGTTTTGTTGAAATGGTAATTATTTAATTAATGCCATTCCCTTATCTAAAGCTAATCGTGTGCACGGTGGTTTACATATCTCGAAAACATGTTTTCATTATGTCTTAAGTGGGCATTGCAGTTCCCCATACAAATCGTGCCGTTTTGAATTAAAAATGTCGTTTTTCTCTCTCCTACCTTTATGACTATAAAAGACAATAGATCAAAAAGGTTGAACCTTTATGTTTCAATATTCCAAAATCTTTGTCTTCTCATCTTTCAAACCCTCTTCTCTCTCGAAATCCTAGAATCGTTTTCTCTCAAAAAGAAAATGGCATCATCCAAGCGTCTCTCTACAAAAGAAATCGTTGAGAAATACAATCTCAAGGTTACTGAGATAGAAAATATCATTTCGGGAAAGACTGTTGATCTTCAACAGATGAAGAAACTAGGAATGGATGTCACTGAAGAGTTGGAGTACTCCAAGTGGACTCCTTTCTTTGACATCAAGGAGCTTGTGCACCCTAAGCTCGTTCAAACGTTCTGGAGAAATGTTGTGGTTGTCACCAACCGACTCAACAGAATCAAAAGCTTTAAGGCTGAAATGGGGGATAGAACCATTCTCTTCCCCATTAGCTCTTTCGAGCTTGTCACTAAATGTCCGAGAATCAGAGCTAGCTTCACACCCAACTGGGAAGATGAAGTGGGAGTTGACAATGTCAATATTGCCATCTATGGTGTTCCCAAACCATTGAACCCTAAGCCTGTCAACATGGTGGTCAAGTGCAGATTCCCGCACAAATTGCTGTTAGAGTGCGTGATGCCAAGGAAAGGCTCACGAGACAGTGTGACCAATATGGACAGATTTGCTATGTACCACTTGATCCACAAAATCAAGGTTGACATCAACGACCTTATCTACATGTACCTTGAGATTCTGATCAAGAGAACCAACATGCAGACCTAACCTTATGGGATGTTGCTGACAAGGGTATTCAGGAACAAGCTGTTTGTTCCTAGTGATGTTCACTTTGTGGAGATGTCACTGCCCATAGACAGGAAGATACTGTCTATGATGGACATCAAGGGAATCCCTCTTGCTGATGAGGAGGAAGACAGCAAGAAGAAGAAGAAGCCTGCTGTTGAGCAGAAGGAGGAAGAACCAGTGGTTTCCATCGACGAATCAGAAGTCCCCATTTGTGAAAGATTGTTCAAACCGTCTGGAAAAGTGGACAGACAAGACCAAATTCCAGAGCTGCAACCCTCAGTATATGAAGATTCTGTTGAAACAGTTGAGCCATTGAGGTTCAGGCTGAGGAGTCCCTCTCTCAAGAGGAAGACTAGTGAAGCTGAGGAATTAGTGGATGTTCCTGCTCATCCCAGCAAGAAAAGGAAGTTGGTGAAGACCTTTGCCAAGGTCAGACAAGTTGAGTCTGAGCCTAGCAAAGAGGAAGCATCTGCTCAGGGGGAGCAGACAGAGCAAGTCCTGGAAGAACCAAAGAAGACTTTCATTTTGGGAATTATTCCCAAAAAGAGAATATCTGGTTACCTAGTACCTGCAAAAGCTAATAGTGCAGAAGACCTGTCTGGAGGAGCTCAGACAGTTGTACCCAAGGATGACCAAGTGTCTCCTTCTCATAAGAAGTTGAAGATATCTGAAGAGCAGACATCTCTTCATTCCCTTCCCCTTCTGATCAAGGTATCATCAACCCATCTGTCTCTTCTCCATCTGCCCTTTTTATTCAACCTCTTTCTGTTGTATCTCCTATTTCTTCACATGTCTCCTCCTTTCAAACTCAAAAATCTTCTTTCACTATTGTACCTGATGACTATCAATACACAGTTGTTCACAGGGACTCTGCTCCCAAAGAACAAACTGGCATATCATCGAGACTCTTTGTGTCTGATCTGCAATCTCTTTTATTTGCAAGTATCTCACATGTATCTTTCATCCCTTCTCCTCCACCTCATATTCTTAACCCCTGTAGAGAACTTTTCTTCTACCCACCTATTATTATCTTCATTAGAACATTAGCTGGAACTCACTATCCTGCTTCTGTTGTAATTCTACCACATAGGTCTAGGTATTTCTTTATGTTAGTCACATGATCTAATTCTTTTTTCTGCCATATTGATTCTTTATTACCTATCCCTCCCTCTGTTTTAGCTAAAACATCTCTTCCCCCACCTATTCAAATAACAATCATCAGACTGTCTTTGTCCGAGAGATTTTCCTGTGTGTTTCCTTCAATGATCATCGATCGTGTCGAAATCAGTCTTATCTTCAAATTCTTCTTTCTTCCTTTTTATGCACTTCAAACTCTCCATGAACTTTTCTTCCCTTCCATCACCTCTCCCCTATCTCTATCTAAGGCACCCCCAGTTTTAGTCTTACCCTGGCACTCTTCTCCGTCTATCTCTTCTCAAACAGTGGCCTTACAAGACTTTCATCTGCTTCAAGGATAAGTAGAAGACTTAAGAAGACAGCTAGATGAAGAAAGGCGAGCTAGGCTGCTCTTAGAACAAAGGGTTGATGCTTTATTGTTGTTAATTAGTCAATCTAGGTAGTTTTTACGTATATAGACTACCTTGTACTTGTAAACGTTCATGATGAATAAAATAAATTTCTCCTTTATTTCTTTAATGCTTTCATAGTTTATTCCTTTTTGATGTTGACAAAAGGGGAAGAATGGGAGAAATGTGATATGAAATGTGATATAGGAGAATGAGAGAATGAATATGATATGATATTAAATAATACATGGACATGAGTATGTTCTGATAGTTGCTATAATTGCTCAGATAAATCTTAAGTAAGATTGCTCTGATAATAATTCAAAGTAAAACAAGTCAAACTTATGTGTGACTAAGTTAAACGGATTATATAATTAATCTTAATGTCCGATCAAGTATCTGCATGACCTGTCCACTTAAGAAAATTTCAACCTGTCTGATATATGCTATTTTCTTTGTTAATATTTTCTGAGGTTCATCAAATCATCTCAATGTTTGTCATCATCAAAAAGGGGGAGATTGTTTAAGTCTCTAAAATGTCTGTTGTGAATTTCCCTAAGTTTTGATGAGAACTAAACATTGGTTAATGATTTAATTAACCTTCGTATTGGTTGCTAACCTGTCTATCTATTGTGCAGATTAAAACTGTGAGAATCATCTATTCCCTCTAAAGTGATAGAAACGCTCGTCCACTAAAGTGACCGAAGTGCTCGTCTGCTAAGGTGACAGAAGCGCTCATCCACTAAGGTGACAGAAGCGCTCGTCCACACAAGTCTTTGGACTTGGTAAGTCCTTAATGAGAAGCTCCGTCCAATGACATGGCATATGAAGCTCGTCTACTAGCCCGTCTAAATGTAAAATCTTAAATGGCTAGATGGACGCAATTATTTTCAAGATGGACGCATTTATTTTATAGATGCGAATTCTATAAGAATTATCAGAATCTTATTTCAAGAACCAGAATCAAGAAAACAAATTCTGTTATCAGAACCAAAGTCCAGATAAAGAATGCTTCCAATATGCTTTATTCCCTAGTACCTCTGGTCCTTACACGAAAAGGGAATTGTACTCAGCAAAGTACAAAAAGCTCTCTGCACAACTCTGATATGGTTGTATCACGATGCATTAAGCCATGACCCTTCATGTTAGAGTACAACCAACGTTCCTATTGAATTAATGGCTGCCTAAAACGACTCTATTGCATTTAATGAAGTTCTTCTTGAAGCCAACATCTGAGGGAATGTCTCTAACAGATCCTAAATGCTTGAAGACTATAAATACAGAAGTCATTGAAGATGAAGAACAAGAGAATTCACATAGCATTAAAGAGCCATTACTCCACGCATTAATATCTTCATTCGTTCATTCTGTATTCTTCAACCGTTTGAAGTTATTACGCAGACTTTCCTAAGCTTTATATTTAAACCACTCTCTGAGTGTTAGTGAAAGTTCTGTCTATTTGAAGTTGTATCCATTACAAACCAAATATCTCAAACAACCCTGAGTGAGCCTGAAGAGGCTAAGTGTGCAAAGAATACTTGTCTTGAGCCTGAAGATGCTAGGTGTGAAAAGAATACTTGTCTTGGATCCTGAAGAGGCTAGGTGTGCAAACAATACTTGAGTCTGTAACCTGATCAGTTATAGTGGATAAATATTGGTGCTGCCAAGGACTGGACGTAGCTCTTTGCTTTGAAGAGTGAACCAGGATAAATAACTGTGTCAATCTCTCTTTCCTTATAAACTATTTAGTTGCATTAGTTTTCTTATCCGGGTTTCAAGTGGTGCGTTTGTCTAAGTCACTGTTAAAATTTCATCAGACAGGTCATCTGTCTGTCCTGTATCCTTACACTCATCTGAAACAAGCTTCTGTATACGAAAAGATTTCAACTTTGTTTAAATTCTGATAAACACAATTCAACCCCCATCTCATGTTTATAGTTGTCTATTTCAAGGTCTCCACTGCTTTGAGAGACTTCTCAAAAAATTTCTCACATGATCTCTATTTTCATAGACCTTTCCAAGAGATCTGAGACCGTTGGTGATTGTTTGGAATCTTCCAAACATCTGATCTATGGTTTCATGATCTGCCATCTTGAATAGCTCATACTGGTGAACCAGCATGCTTATCTTTGATTCCTTCACTTGTGGAACCCTCATGAGATAGTGCTAGTTTATCCCAGATTTCTTTAGCTGTGTTGCAACTATGAACCTTGTCATGCTCAGATCTGGTGATAGCACACATGAGATAGTGCTTAGCTTTCAAGTTTAGTTGATGTTGGCTTTTCTGCTCTTGAGTCCATTCATCTCTAGGCACTACAGCTCCAGCTTCAGTCCTTGGCTCAGTGTAGCCATTTTCTATCAGTTCCCAGATGTCAGCATTCTGTGCATTCAAGAATGCATCATCCTATTTTTCCAATAATCATAATCAGTTCTATCAAAGAGAGGAGGTCTGTTGATAGCTTGTCCTTCTGCATCCATGATTGTAGGATCGTACTGCCTAAGCACTTGTTAGATGCTCAACCCTGTCAAGGCTGAGCTCTGATACCAACTGAAGTTGGCACAGGCAAACACAAGAAGGGGGGGTTGAATTGTGTTTGGTAATTATTTTAGCAAAAACCCTTTTTAACAACTTTTTCACAAGCAGAAGATAAAAAGATTAAGCACACAAGAAATCCTTTTAAAAGATCAACAAAAGCAATATCAAAACCCTACAGTTAGTATAAGCAAATAAAACTGAAGAGTTTAGGGATAGAAAATTCACAAAAGAGATTTTATCCTGGTTCACTCTCTTCCAACCAAGAGCTACTTCCAGTCCCTTCGACTTGAAGGATTTTTCACTATTTCTCCAAATAGATTACACAACAAGTATTCAACACCTCTTCAGGCTACAAGTTTTCCTTTCTTACCAAGCCTCTTCAGGCTCTAACTCTATCACAGATTTAAAAGTTGATCTTCTTAACACACTAAGTGTGAGAGAATGACAGTTTAAGATCAGTTGAATATTACAACAATATTCAAACTAAAAGATTACAGACTTTTGCTTTTGAAAGAATGAAAGGATAAGAGCTTGTTTTCTCAAGAATTGTATTGGTAGAAGTTGGGCTAGCAAAAGTTGTTCTTCAGCATCTGAGGTCTTCTATTTATATAGTGACCTTCTCCTGCTCTTGTAATTCTTCAACGGTTACTTTGAATAATCGCGTTTAGAGATAACATTAAATGCATGATATCCGTTGAGACTGATAGCTTGATTTTGGCCATGTTGAAAAGTATCTCTGGTTATCAGAAAATCACGAAATGGAGGCTCACAGTAGTGTTTGAAGCAGACGTCCAGCAGTGTAGAGATTGAAGCGCACGTCCAAAATGTAAGAGATAGAAACTTTTGTCCACTAAAGTGACAGAAGCCCTCGTCTACCCAAGTCTTTGGACTTGCTAAGTCCTTAGAGAACCTCCGTCCAGTGACGTGGCATATGGACGTCTACTGAATTTTAGTTAGACATTATGAATGTATACTTGGGTTTTAAGGATAGCAATCGTCTGATGACGTGGTTGGATGGATGCACTTATTTTCAAGTCTTTGGACTTGCTATACCTAACAAATTATTTAGGTATTCATTTATAGCCTCGTCTACTAAGGAAAACCAGTCTAATTATCACTTAAAATATAAGCAGTTTAAATAACCTTTGGACGGGTAATTCTTTGCACGAGTCCAAGCATTGTATACCTTATATTATTTTGAATATTTCTGCATAAACTGAAATCACTTGTTAGTGAAGTTGACACAGGGAAACATAAGAAGGGGGAGGGTTGAATTGTGTTTCTTAACAGATTTTCAAAAAAGTCTTTTCTCAAACCTTTTACAAGCAAAAAAATAAACAACACACAAATAGGAAAATGTTTTTGAAGAGTTAATAAACTCAGATTCAAAACCCCACAGTTAGTATAAACAAAAACTATAAACGATAAGGGTTTAGAAGATTCACACAAGTGTTTTATCCTGATTCACTCTCTTCAAACCAAGAGTTACGTCCAGTCCCTTCTACCTGAAGGATTTTCTCCACTATAATCCAATAGCTTTACAAGTATTCAACACCTCTTCAGGCTACAAGTATTCTTTCTCTACCAAGCCTCTTCAGGCTCTAACTCTATCACAGAGATTTAAAGATTGATCTTCTTAACTCACTAAGTGTGAGAGTATGACAGTTTAAGATCACTTGAATATTACAACAATATTCAAACTAATACATTACATACTTTTGCTTTTGAAAGAATGAAAGAATAAGAGCTTGTCTACTCAAGAATTGTATTAGAAAATGTTGAGCTCGCAAAAGTTGTTTCAGGCAAGAGTTCTATCTTCAGTATCTGAGGTCTTCTACTTATATAGTGACCTTCTTCTTCTTTTTTAATTCTTCAACGGTTACTTTGAATTTGTATCTGTTTAGACTTTAGCATTAAA
Organism: Sophora flavescens; assembly: GCA_030762895.1. Lineage (NCBI taxonomy): Eukaryota > Viridiplantae > Streptophyta > Magnoliopsida > Fabales > Fabaceae > Sophora > Sophora flavescens. Next base: position 79,416,332 of record CM061067.1, read on the forward strand.
TGCTTGGATCCGTTGAGACTGATAATTTGATATGCTTCACTGAGAAGTGCTTTTGTATCTAGATCTTCTCAACAGTCTTCAAATTGTATCCGTTTAGACTTAGCATTAAATGCTTGGATCCGTTGAGACTGATAATTTGATATACTTTCTGACTTACCATCTTTATACTTGACTTGATCTTTATAACAATGTATTTTGACAGAGTACAAAGGTTTATGGTTTCGATGGTGCGAAGTTCCTTTTATCCAAGAGATAAAGATTTTATACAAAAGAAGCATCAAGGTAAAAGACATATATTCTTTGAATTAAATAAGCAAGCCTTTGAAATAAATTCAACGTGGTCTAGATTGCGTTAAATCATATATTCAAGGTAGCAAACATATAGAACATATATAGCCGTCTACTTAGTTTTAAGAACGCATCTATACAAGATTTTAATTCTGCTCGTCCACTAATGTGGCAGAAGCACTCGTCCACTAAAGTGGTAGAAGCGCTCGTCTACTAATAAGGTAGAAGCACTCGTCTACTAATGTGGTAGAAGCGCTCGTCTACTAATAGGTAGAAGCGCTCGTCTACTAATAAGGTAGAAGCGCTCGTTTACTAATATGGTAGAAGCGTACGTCCAACACACAAGTGATTGAAACAAACGTCCAGCACTGTAGTGTTTGAAGTAGACGTCCAGCACTATAGAGATTGAAGCGCACGTCCAAAACACAAGAGATAAAAACTTGCGTCCATTAAAGTGACAGAAGCCCTCGTCAGCCTAAGTCTTTGGACTTGCTAAGTCCTTAGAGAACCTCCATCCAGTGATGTAGCATTGTGGACGTCTACTGAATTTTAGTTTAAGCACTATGGATGTATACTTGAGTTACAAGGATAGCCCTCGTCTGCTGACGTTGCTCTGTGGACGTCTACTGAATTTTAGTTTAGACATTATGGACGTCTACTGAGTTTTAGTTTAGACACTATGAACGTATACTTGAGTTACAAGGATATCCCTCGTCTGCTAACGTGGCTCTGTGGACGTCTGATAGTGTGATTTTACATGATGTTTTCTGTACACTTTTGCATGCATTTTTCATATAGATTAGGCATTCTTTATTTGATTTTAGTTAGATTTTCCTTTGGAACGGGTGAAGCGGTTTCTTAGTGTTGTTTTGCAGGAATTCAAGGAAAAATGATCAAAATCAGCCATGATGGAGCCTGGATGAAATAAAGCTTGAAAAGTGAAGAATATGAGCCAAACAGAGCCCATCACGGCCTGGCCGTGATGACCATCACGGCCATGATGAAGCAGAGCAGAAGGCAAAAGTCAGAAGCTGTCACGGCCTGGCCATGATTTGCATCACGGCCGTGATAGAGTAAAAATTAGAGTTTCGCGTCGCGAATCTAGGGCTCGCCTCGCGAGAATTTATTTTGTGCAAGTACGCCCACTCCAGAACGCGTCACGGCCTGGCCGTGATGACCATCACGGCCTGGCCGTGATGACCATCACGGCCGTGACGCGCAGCAGATCTATAAATAAGAGCGCAGCAGACAGAACAAAGGGTGCAGAGGGAGGCATTTGGAGGCACTTGGAGGCTATGGCTGGGCTAGGGTTTCAACCCTAGAAGGGAGCCAAGAGGGGTTGCTTTGAAGAAGAAGGAAAGCTCACATGGAGCCTCTTCTCTCCTCTTCTCCTATTTCTCTGGTTTGGTTTTCTCTGTTTATGAGTAGCTAATCCCTATTTGTTGGGATTAGATGTAATCAAACTTATTATTATGTATTTGCCTTGACTGATTATTCTATGTTCATGTCTTCATATTAGTGATTAATTTTCTGTGCTTAATGCTTGTTGTGGCTAGCACCCCCATGACTTGATTTGTGTTTTGGTATGCAATGGGGACGTTCGTATCAGAACCAGAACTGAATTTAATCACCTAGTAACCCTTTCATCTAGGAATGGAGTTAGGTTTGCTAGTAATCGCGTAATCCCTAATCTTAATGCAAATTCATTAATCTAGGCCACCTAAGGAATTAGGGTCTATTAGTGGATTTAGGCTCTTGCCATCCGAGGAATCGGGGTTCGAGTAATTTAGTGGATTGATTTTAATATCTGAAGCATGAACGGGAGGTATCTAGTCCTGGTATTGCATGAGATAGAGGTTTGGTGAAATCTGATCCCAACATATCTTTCTGCACTCCAAGTGTTCGATAAAAAGACAAAAAGATTTTATTTCTTTTCTTTTGTTTATTTTGATTTCTCTGTTTAGTCTAGATAGTTGCCGAGTTTGTGAATTGGTACTTGACACCCAATCCCCGTGGATACGATAAACCGGTCTTACCACCGTATTACTTGCACGACTGGGTATACTTGCCCAGATTCGTCAACAACGTCTACTTCCAAGTCTTTGGACTTGCTATACCAAACAAGTTATTTAGGTATTCATGTATGCCTCGTCAACTAAGGAAAACCAGTCTACTTGTCATTTCAAATATAAACAGTTTAAATAACCTTTGGACGGGTAATTCGTTGCATGAGTCCAAGCATTGTATACCTTATATTATTTTGAATATTCCTGCATAAACTGAACTCACTTGTTAGATCTCAACTAACACTTTGCCAAGCAAATTTAATCCTTTTGTTAGCATCAAAACTTTAGAGATTAAATAAACCATAACCACTTTGGTTCCAACAATCTCCCCCTTTTTGATGATGACAAAACTAATTAAATTTGAAAAGCAAAGTCTAAGAGAGCTTACAAGGCTCCCCCTAAGACAAAGCATTCAATAAAAAAGTTTAAACAGACTAACAGATAGATACAAGCATTTATCATTCTTTATAAACACAAGTATATCAGAGCCATATATCAAGTAGAAATGAATATGCACAAGCAAAACACATAAGAGCTGTTTAAATTAAATATAATATTTATAACTGTCTTTCTTTTCCTATAATTGTCTTTCTTTTCCTTTCTCCCCCCTTTTAGTCATCATCCAAAAAGGTAAACAGGGAGTGAACCATCATTGTCAGCATAAAGGAATAAAAGAAGGCTAAGAAGAGGGTGGAGGTGGTGAATGAGGGTTCTGGTTTGGTGGAGGAGGATGAGGGTGAATTGGCAGATTGTGACTCTGTTGAAAACTTTGCACAATGCTCATCATCTGGTTGATCATTACATTCGTTGGAACCAGGGAATCTGCAACTTGCTCTCTCACTTGTTCCTTGACCTCAACCTTTACTCTTTCTTCTATAATTTTTCAATTGTCTCTTCAAAGTTTGGAGGCAATGAGGGCCTTGAACTTTCAGCACTGTCTTGAGCATGTGCTTGGCTTGGAATAGTGTCTAGAGCTCTGGAAGTTTGAGGGTGCTCATTATGATGAATGACAGTCAGAGCCATTGGCTGAGATGAGTGTTTCTTAGAAGTGCTTGGTTTAGGAACAGACTCAAACTTCCTCAACCTCAGCAACTGGTTGAACAGAGTCAACATCCATAGCAGGTATTCGATTATTATTTCCTCATCAGTGTGCTCTGAAGGTGGAGATGGTGGTGGTGATGAAGCAAAGGTGAGTACAGGAGGAGGCAGCTCTTTAGCCCAGTGGACATGGTCTTCTTCATAGACAAGACTGATGACAGGAATCCAAAGAGTGTCCTTGTAAATGAAGAATATGGCATTTGAGAGTCCACATTTGCCTATAACTTCAGGAATTCTTCTCTTCTATTCATCACTCAGACCAGAAGTAGAAGTTTCCTTAGCACAGTCCAGCATGTGATTTGCCCCAATGGCAAAAGCGGAATCTTGATCAATGTCTTCAACTGGCTGTGACAACCAGAAATTAATCATATTTTGATCATAAGGTTCAACAGTATCAGTATTGATAAAGCAGGAATTGTCTTTTAGTTTCTTTGCAGTGCTCCTCTGCTTCTTCAGATCCTTGTCTTTGTTCGGATCTATCATTGGTAATCTTGGAGCAATCATATAGGGTATGACACCAATCTTTGTCTTCTTCTTGGTGTGAAACAACCAAGTTGGAGGGACAAAGTTTGCAGCCTTGACATATCTTGGTAATTCAAACTCATTCTACAGGAAGGCATACATGAGGTGGTCCACAAGACTCACAGCTCTGTCATAAATACTTGGATGCCTGAAAGTCTCCCAAGAAGTTTCTTTGTCCAGAATGAATTCAGGTCTTCCTTCTGTTCTTAACCTTTTATGGATGATTGATGGAGCATTTTCTTTGCAATGGTCAGTTCCTACACATGTATGATGTGCCTGTTGACACCATCTGTGAAAGGTTTGAAAGGTGGGGATTTGATGAGGTATGGGTAGATTTTTCTAGGTGGGAATTTTGTAGTGGAAGGTGAGTAAGGGCAGGTCCAATGTGGTTGTGCAGAGTGGATGGAATAGGATTGTTGTGGTTTGGCACATATGGAATGGTTATGTATTCTGGGTATTGTATGGACTCGGGTTCATACTCATATTCTGGTAAAGGATAGAAAGGTCTGGTTGAAACAGGTTCAGGTTCATGTTTGATTTTCATCAATTCTTCTGTTTTGGCCAAGGCAGCAGCAGTATAAGTACTGAGATTCATATTGGCTATGTTCATCTTGTCAAAATCAGCAGCAGACATTCCCTTCTCAGGTAGAATCCTTGCTTGTTCTTCAAGGGACTTAGCAGCAAGAGAGTCATAGATTCCCTGAGACTTGAAAATATTAGACAGAAGATGACAGTAAGGGATTGCAGAGAGCTTCTTCTTGTGAACAACAGCATCCCTGAATCTTCCATACAGAATTCTGGGCAGGTTGATTTTAGTCTCTGTGATTAGATGGCAGAGACAAAACTTGTGCAGAGCTGACGATTTGTCCTTCGACCCAGTCTTGTGCAACACCACCGTGTTCAGTAATTGATGAAGAATGCGAACATGATCCTTCATCTCCATTGACTTCCAGAAATAAGGATTTCTTATTGTGTCTTCTCTCATTAGGAAGGCAGCTATTACTTCAGAACCACCAAGGTCTGTCTCCCATGAAATAGTGAAAACCACTCCTTCTTGAGGGCAATTGATAGCATCAGAGATGGTCTTTTCAGAGACCACTATCCTTTTTCCGAGAACTTCAGCAGAAATCTCAGACATTAAAACTTGAAGGTTTCCCCAGAACTCCCTAATCAGGTTAGGGTAGATAGAAACTTTCTCCATGAAAAGTCCTCCCCAGCTAGCAGCATTAACATTCTTGTTTACATCCAAGTTGTATTCTTTCATAATCCCAAAGTTGAAATGATGTTCAGAAGCAAGGTTCAACTTGTCCGCATTGAAACCACCAGAAGAGGAAGCCATTGTTGAAGGTTTGAGAGCTAGGATTTGGAAGCAAGAAGACAGAGTACACTCGAGGGTTCAAAAGAGAATATTGTGAAAGGTTTTTCAGAGGGAAAGAGTATTACTTAAAAAGGTTTCAAATTTGAAGAGATTTCCCAAAGAAATTAATGAAAATGTGTGAGAAAAGGAATAATGAGTACTAATGCGGCGCAGGTTTATGAAACCATAAAAAGCTATTGATGGGATTGATGGAAATAACTGACTCAGCATAAGGATATTATTAAATATGTCTTGGACATAAATTTATGCCAATATAACAGTAGATAGCATAGACGAGTCTGATAAAACCATGCAAACAATCAATATACGCAATACTCTTTGGACGCGCATGCAACATGTATTGGATGCACTCATGCAATAGACGCAAGCATTGGTCGCATAGTTAATCCACACAAATCATATTAAGATGTTTTCTAATAAATATTCATCTATCCTACCTCTATATACCTTTTGGTCTACCTTCTTATCTTTGTCATCTTTGTTCAGTATGGACATCGGATGCATAGGGGTATTCATTGATTTGCAATCATCCATCTTAAACTTCTTTTGAAGTCCTTTGTATATTTAGTCTGATGGATGTACACCTCGTCCACTGTTTGCTTGACTTGAAGTCCAAGAAAGAACTTGAGTTCTCCCAACATACTCATTTCAAACTCTTTCTGCATAAGCTTAGAGAATTCTTTACATAGAGATTCATTAGTAGCACCAAAGATTATGTCATCAACATATATTTGAACAACAATAAAACTTGAATTATTGGATTTTCTAAATAAGGATGTATCAACCTTTCCTCTACTAAATCCATCGCCCATTAAGAATGAACTTAACCTTTCATACCAAGCTCTAGGAGCTTGTTTAAGACCATATAAAGCTTTCTTTAGCTTATATACATGTTCAGGTTGTGTTTCACTTTCTAAACCCGGAGGTTGCTGATGTGTGGTGTTCGTCGACGAGCGACGACGCTCGTGCGATTCCGGCAAGCGTACCGGACTGCTGTCAAGTAATAAAAGATATCGAACCCACAGAGACTGTGTTCTCGAATCGCAATCAGTTTTCGAATCGATTAGATCTGGACAGTTTTAAAAGGATTTTTATGTTTTGAGTGAAAGAGGTTTGAATTTGAAATTAAGAGATAGATGAGCAGAAAACGAATGTTTTTGGGATTTTCGATTTAAACGGATTCCTAGGGATTTGGGTTACCTTTGAGGCTGTTTATGTTGCTAATCTGATTTACCTTTGTTAATTACCGAAATTGCCTTGAAGGCGAGTTTATCCTATAATAGCTTAAGCTCCCTCTCGGGTTACAAAAGCCGTGCCCAATTGACCCGACCCCTACTCTCGTGGTAGTCGATCCCAGATTGGACCCTTTGCGTTCCGTGACAACTCGTTGCTCCTCGAGGGACGGCTTCTAACTCTCGTGATTTCAGTCCCAAGTCTGACTTCTATAGGTCCGACACCTAAGTTCACCGCTAGGTTCCTCCTTAGAATGTCTCAGTCATGCAAATAACCTAAGTTCACCGCTAGGTTCCTCCTTGGATCATCCACATCTCACAAACCAGTGGCCGCCGAATTTTACGAGTGAAATACCCTAGAAATCCTAAGTTCACCGCTAGGTTCCTCCTTAGAACGTCTACGTCACGCAAATAAGCGGTTGCCGAATTTACGAGTGATTAACACACTAGAAATCAGATCTAAAACAATAACGAAATCAACAACGATTTTACATCAAATCAACAACATTTACAAAACTCGGGCAGAGCCCTAGTCCCTAGAAACAAAGCTACTACTCCAGTCTTGCCATGGAGATGACAGGCTGGGTTGACAACATAATAGAAAATACAAAAATCAGAGAAGAGAAGAGAGGAGAAGAGGAGAAGAGAGATCTATGCCTAAGTCCTTGTGTACAAGTCTAGATGATAGATGATTCTTCATCCAATGTGTCTCAGATCTGATGCCTTGATCCTTATTTATAGAAATTGGGAAGTTAGAGTCCCAAACCAACTCAAAATCTGATCTATTTCGGTTTCTTCAGGTCCAAGTAATGCGCGTCACGGCCGTGATGGCCATCACGGCCAGGCCGTGACGGTCTCTGCCTCTGCCAATTCTGGAAGTTCCATTCATTCGCGACGCGAAGATACTGCTCGCGACGCGAGCCCTCTGTTTGTGGCCGTGATGAATTTCACGGCTAGGCCGTGATGTGCTCTGACTTGTGGTGGTTTTGGGTCACGGCCGTGACAGACTCTGACTTCAGCCTTTGTTCTTTTTCAGTTTTGCTCGATCATGGCCGTGATGGGCATCACGGCTAGATCGTGATGGGCTCTGTTTGGCTCATTTTCTGCACTTTTAAAGCTCTATCTTCATCCAAACTTCATCATGGTTGATCTTGAGCATTTTACCCTTGATATCTGCAAAACAACACACGAAAACCGCCTTACCCGTTCCAAAGGAAAATTAACCTAAAATCTAATAAAAATATGCCTAAACTACATGTAAATGCATGCAAAATGATGGACAAAGATGAGGTGAAATCACACTCATCAAATCACCCCAAGCTTAAAACTTTGCTTGTCCTCAAGCAATTACTCAGGCCATAAGATAAATCAATCAAAGCGTGGATAATGAACCAAGAACCCTAGAAGCTAATCCAAGTGATAGGCATATTCAATAAGCACTTAAGAGACAATCAATTTCTAGTCCAATTAGAAGCTTAGGTTTTTTTCAAGTTCATGTCCTCACTGATTTGGGCACTCATCTCACCTCACTCAAGTGTTTTAGGGTTTATGACAATTCACTCCATTTCCTCAAGGAAAGTATTTTACCATAGGCTTGACTATTAATCAAATCTCCACTTTATTAATGAAAACACTTGAGAATCAAGAGGTCTTTTCCTTTGGTTGTAATGTGGCCATGGGATTTATTGTAAGGTGGGAAAATTAAGGAAAAGGGAATTTCAAGAAGGCTAGACAGATATTCAAACATTACAAAGCATGACACCTTCTAAAATACCCCCTTTTTGGGCGTTGGTTTACTTTTCCACCTTTCTTCCTTCTATTATTATTTTTTTTTTCTTTTTCTTTTTCTTTTCATTTCTCACATTCTTTGTCATCCCCTTCTCCATTTTTTTTTCTTTGTTTATTTCATGTTATTTGTTTGGAGAAGGGGAGATTTATAGCTCAAGAGAAATTACTTTCTAACTTTTTTCATCCCATACTTTTTCCAACTACCAATTACCCTTTTTGTAATACTTTAAAAGGTGCCATACCAAGCATTATTTATCAAAGTAATTCAAGGTACCAAGAAAAGTATTTTATCTTTAGGCTCAAAATTGGGCAACTAAGGGGTAGCATTTATCATTCAAAGCTCGGGAGGCCGGAAAAATACCTAGTGCCTCCATCATTTCCAAAAGTGTTTTCAGAAATTTTTAAGTTTTGAAATGGTTTCAAGTCAAGTTCTAGAAAATACAGTCCAAGAGGAATTACAACACTCTATCACAAGAAATGGGGTAGATTTAGTGGATACCCCCTTTTGGCTCAAAATCTTACATTTAGTAGTTCAAAAATCAGTGAGGTACACAAGTCTAAGGAACCACATGCTAATTATCAACTATCAAATGACTATCTCAAGAAATTTCATTTTTAGCCATATCACAAGAATAATGAAAAATTGGGTTCAAAATTCACTACCTCAATTCATTTGGCTCCAAGTTCTCACAATCGGATGCATGTTCTAAGTGAGGGGCAATCTAGAGAATGTGATCATACTAATCTATGCCTATGTGAATGCAATATGAATGCAACAATGCAAATGCAAAAATAAATACCCCTACCCCAAGCTTGATTACTTACATTGTCTCCAATGTAAATAATCAAGTCGGAGAGAGGAGAAAAATGGAACAACTTACCGAGTCGGTAGCGGGTGTTGGCTTCACATTCCAGTCAAAACTTGGGTGGAACTAGTATCACGGCCGTGAGGCTCATCACGGGCAGGCCGTGATCGTTTCTGGTCCTCAGGAGTTGCTCTGTCACGGCCGTGATCTACATCACGGCTAGGCCGTGATGCTCTCTGGCTTTGGCATCCTACTCATCACGCCCGTGATGGTTGTCACGGCTAGGCCGTGATTCTTTCTGTGCTCTTGTATTAGTTCATCACGGCCGTGACCACTGTCACGGCCAGGGCGTGATGGCCTCTGACTTTATCCTTTTTTATGCTCTTCTTCTCTTTCTCAACCTGAAAACACTAGACAAACCTATTAATGATATTTTTGCCTCTTGATCTTCTCAAATTATTCAAGAGGTTAAATCAAAAACAAAAGGAAAAAGGGAAAGAAAACTTGGGTTGCCTCCCAAGAAGCGCTTATTTATGTTCTTAAGCTTGACCATACTTCCTTCAGTCAACCGGGGTCGGCTGGGCGTAGAAGTGCAGGAACACTTCTTTTCCATGGAGCTCCTTCAAATAGCCGTTTCTGTTCATACGGCCAGTAACGCTTCCGCTTTGCTCTTTTTTTTCGGAGCTTCCTAGCCTTCCTTCCTCCCGGCGGAAGTATTGTTTCTGCATGGACAGCAATTCCAACCTCACCACTGGGTGCATCTCCAACCATGCATATCTTTGGGGTTACTTCCATGCTAAGTTCTTTCTCTACCGCTGGAGACGTTACATCAATTCTGCACACATGGCTCTCAAAAGGAGGGTTGTTACAAGAGTTAGTCAACTGAAAATTTACCCTACCTTCCTCTACATTTAGAGAGAGTTTGCCATTCCTTACGTCTATTAATGCTCCAGCGGTTGCCAAGAATGGCCTTCCTAAAATGATGGGGAATTTAGAATTCCCTTTCATGTCCAATACCAGGAAGTCGGTAGGGATGAGAATTTTCCCTACCTTTACAGGAACATTCTCTAGTATGCCTAGAGGAGTCCTAGTTGAGCCATCCGCAATTTGTAAGGGGAATTTGAATGGTCTCAAACCTTTGCTTCCCAACCTTTCCATGATAGTGAGGGACATCAAGCTCGCACTAGCCCCTAGGTCACATAAGGCTTGGTCAATTTGCACTTGTTCAATCGAGCAAGCGATGGAGAAACTACCTGGGTCTTTCAGTTTAGTAGGCATTTTAGTCTCTACATCTACTTGCTTTTTCCTGACCAACCTCTGTGGGAAAGGTATCGGGGGTTGGTACGGTGGTGGAGGGACATATTTCGGTTCTGGCTCTTCTTTTTCGTTCGTGTCCTCCTCTGGTTCCACGTCCATTTCAGCTACCCCCACCCCAAGCTTATCATCCCTCAAGTGTATGACATTGCAATGCTCATTGGGATTTGCTTCGGGTTGCCCCGGGAATGCACCCTTAGGTCTCGAGTACGTGCTGGCTTGTTGGGCAATCTGGGTTTCTAGCATCTTGTTATGAGTTGCTAAGTTGTCTACCTTAGATGCTAGATCCTTTATTGCCTCACTCACTGCCCTTCCTTGTTGTCTAAACTCCTCATTTTGTTTTGTCTGAGTTTCGACAAAACTTTCAAATAAAGTCTCGAGTTTAGATCTTTGTACCTGAGGATACCCCGGTGCTGCTCTCTTATTACCTTGACCCTCTTGGAACTCATGATTAAGCGTGTTGCTGTAGTTGCCGTAGGAGAGGTAAGGGTTGTTTCTTCTTTGGTTGTAGGGATTTGGGGGAGCATAGTTGGGCAGCTTCGGGTTCGTATCATAGTAGTTGTTACAAGAGTTCACTTGCTCACCCGGCCTTGGGATCCATGTGGGCATCCCATCATGTCATGTCCCCGCATTCCACAAATCTCACAAACAAGGTTAGTAGCACCTAATGCACTCACATTAGCTCTTTCAAGCCGATCAAAACGTTTATTAAGTGAGTCTATCTTTGACATAATAAGATCTGTGCTATTTACCTCAAACTTACCCCCGAAATCTTGTTCGGGTTATTACCTCTTTCGGATCCCCATTGGTGGTAGTTGGTGGCGACATTCTCGATGATGTTGAATGCCTCGGTGAGAGGCCTATTCATAAACGCTCCACCGGCTGCAGAATCTAGTGACACCTTCAAGAGTAATCCAATCCGTTATAGAAGGTGTGCACTATTAACCACCTCTCGAGTCCGTGATGTGATTGGGCACGACTCCAGCAGTCCCTTGTATCGATCCCAAGCTTCCGATAATGATTCTCCGTCTTTTCTGGAAGAAGCCGTGTCTGGGTTATTATGTATGCCGTCTTGGATGGAGGGAAGAATTTCTCCAAGAACGCCTGCTCCAGTTGGTCCCAAGTAGTCAAGGTGTTAGCGGGAATTTGCTTTAGCCAGGCCTTTGCCTTTCCAGTGAGAGATGAGGGGAACGATCTCAAACGCACAACATCGACTGAGGCTCCATGAATCCGGATTGCATCGGTGAACTCTAAAAATGTCTCTATGTGATCGGTCGGGTCCTCCGAAGGCAATCCTCCGAATTGATGTTGCCTAATCATGTTGATTAGCATAGGTGGTATGGTATAGTTTTCCGCCTCAATCTCTGGCCTTGCAATCCCAGTTCGCAAGCCTCTCGCATTTGGGGCTGCGTAATCCTTCAAAGGTTTTGTATCCGGTTGATTCGCCATGAGTGGAACGGGACTCAACCTTTCTCCCTCTCTTTGTAGTCTTCTACGTCTATGGAAGGTCCTTTCGATCTCCGGATCAATCTCACTAAGGCTCCCAAGACTTAGAGATCTTTGCATATAACAGAGAGATGGATACAATAGAAGGAAAAGAAATTTTTTTTTGAAATTTTTTTTTTTCAGAAATAAAAATTAAACAAAAAGAAAAGGTCCAGAAAAATCAATTCAAAATTTGAATTGAGATTCGAAAAGGCACAGTCCCCGGCAACGGCGCCAAAAACTTGATGTGTGGTGTTCGTCGACGAGCGACGACGCTCGTGCGATTCCGGCAAGTGTACCGGACTGCCGTCAAGTAATAAAAGATATCGAACCCACAGAGACTGTGTTCTCGAATCGCAATCGGTTTTCGAATCGATTAGATCTGGACAGTTTTAAAAGGATTTTTATGTTTTGAGTGAAAGAGGTTTGAATTTGAAATTAAGAGATAGATGAGCAGAAAACGAATGTTTTTGGGATTTTCGATTTAAACGAATTCCTAGGGATTTGGGTTACCTTTGAGGCTGTTTATGTTGCTAATCTGATTTACCTTTGTTAATTGCCGAAATTGCCTTGAAGGCGAGTTTATCCTATAATAGCTTAAGCTCCCTCTCGGGTTACAAAAGTCGTGCCCAATTGACCCGACCCCTACTCTCGTTGTAGTCGATCCCAGATTGGACCCTTTGCGTTCCGTGACAACTCGTTGCTCCTCGAGGGATGGCTTCTAACTCTCGTGATTTCAGTCCCAAGTCTGACTTCTATAGGTCCGACACCTAAGTTCACCGCTAGGTTCCTCCTTAGAATGTCTCAGTCATGCAAATAACCTAAGTTCACCGCTAGGTTCCTCCTTGGATCATCCACATCTCACAAACCAGTGGCCGCCGAATTTTACGAGTGAAATACCCTAGAAATCCTAAGTTCACCGCTAGGTTCCTCCTTAGAACGTCTACGTCACGCAAATAAGCGGTTGCCGAATTTACGAGTGATTAACACACTAGAAATCAGATCTAAAACAATAACGAAATCAACAACGATTTTACATCAAATCAACAACATTTACAAAACTCGGGCAGAGCCCTAGTCCCTAGAAACAAAGCTACTACTCCAGTCTTGCCATGGAGATGACAAGCTGGGTTGACAACATAATAGAAAATACAAAAATTAGAGAAGAGAAGAGAGGAGAAGAGGAGAAGAGAGATCTATGCCTAAGTCCTTGTGTACAAGTCTAGATGATAGATGATTCTTCATCCAATGTGTCTCAGATCTGATGCCTTGATCCTTATTTATAGAAATTGGGAAGTTAGAGTCCCAAACCAACTCAAAATCTGATCTATTTCGGTTTCTTCAGGTCCAAGTAATGCGCATCACGGCCGTGATGGCCATCACGGCCAGGCCGTGACGGTCTCTGCCTCTGCCAATTCTGGAAGTTCCATTCATTCGCGACGCGAAGATACTGCTCGCGACGCGAGCCCTCTGTTTGTGGCCGTGATGAATTTCACGGCTAGGCCGTGATGTGCTCTGACTTGTGGTGGTTTTGGGTCACGGCCGTGATGGCTATCACGGCCAGGCCGTGATGAACTCGACTTGACCTTTGTTCTTTTTCAGTTTTGCTCGATCATGGCCGTGATGGGCATCACGGCTAGGTCGTGATGGGCTCTGTTTGGCTCATTTTCTGCACTTTTAAAGCTCTATCTTCATCCAAACTTCATCATGGTTGATCTTGAGCATTTTACCCTTGATATCTGCAAAACAACACACGAAAACCGCCTTACCCGTTCCAAAGGAAAATTAACCTAAAATCTAATAAAAATATGCCTAAACTACATGTAAATGCATGCAAAATGATGGACAAAGATGAGGTGAAATCACACTCATCAGTTGCATAACATATACTTCCTCACTAATAACACCGTTTAGAAAGGCACTTTTTACATCCATTTGATATAACATTATATTATGATGTGCAAGCTAATGATAATAAGATGCGAATAGCCTCTAATCTAGTAACTGATGCAAAAGTTTCAGTATAGTCTATACCTTCTTCTTAAGAATAACCTTGTGCTACAAGTCTCGCTTTATTTCTTACTACCTTACCATTTTCGTCAAGTTTGTTTCTGTACACCCATTTGGTTCCAATAACTGATTTATCTTTTGGTAAAGGCACAATAGTCCACACTTTACTTCTTTCAAATTGGTTCAGTTCTTCCTGCATTGCAAGAATCCAGCCCTCGTCCAATAGAGCCTCATCTACTTCCTTTGGTTCTAACTCAGACACTAAGGCAGAACCATCTTGTTCTTCGAATGTAGATCTGGTTCTTAGCTTATCATTAGGATTCCCAATGATTTGAACTTGTGGATGATAATTCCTGAAGTACCAAGATCTCTGAACAATTTCCTGTTGAGAGGTTGAAGCTTCTGACTCATGTTGTTGAATGTCGTCCATTTGAACATCAGGTTTGACTTTTGCTTGAATTTCAGAGTCCTTGAGATTCAAATCTGCAATAGCTTCATCAAGCTCCACTCTAGTGATCTTCCCTTTCTGATTACCTCTAAAGGTAACCCAGTCACCATCCCTATGTTTAAGGTCTTGGAACATACACCCTTCTCCCGTCATGTGACGTGAGCAACCACTGTCTAAGTACCAGGATGTGTGTTTCTTTCCTGTTGTTAAGAAAGTCTGCAACAGGTACAATCTTATCTCTAGGTACCCAAATTGACTTGGGTCCTTTCTTGTTAGTAGTCACTGGACTAGCATGTTTAATATGCTTATAATGTATGCATCTAGATGTTATGTGACCACATTTTCCACACACTTTACAGTAAGTGTTGGAAGGGCTTGGTTTTGACTTAGTATGCTGTGGATAGGCTTTAAAAGTCTTATATTGTGTATGCACTTTTGGTTTATTTAGAGATGCATCTTGCTTCTCTTTATCATAACCAATGCCAGATTTGTCATGTGGTGATCTAGAATATCTTAATATAAGATTTAATTTATCTGAGCTAATTACTATTTTTGACAGAGAGTCTGTCAAGTATGTCACATCTTGCTTCAGTTTTTCAACTTCACAAGAGCTATTAGACTTACACTTAGTTTTGTCAGTCAGACTAGCATTGTTTGACTTTAATGTTTCGTTCTCATCCCTAAGGTTTTGATTTACTGTGCAGACCTTATCATAGTCTCTAGAAAGTTTAATAAACTTCTTTTTGAGACTCTTATACTCTTTAGATAGTAAGCATGATTCATGCAGCAATTCATCAAAATCAGTTTGAAGAGTGGATGGATCAGATTCTATTGCCTCCGCATTAGTGAATTCACTTTCTGATGCAGTGTCAACCATGAAGCAAATGTTTGCTTCTTCTCCTACTTCATCTGATGAAGACAGATCCAGATCCTTAGAGTCTGATTTTTCTTTGATGAACTTTTTGTTGAACTTCTTCCTTCTGAAATCACCTTTCTTTCTCCACATATGTTGAATCTTTCTGGAGATGAAAGACAGTTCATCCTCATCAGATCCTTCATCACTGTCAGAGGGGTCTACTTCATCAGATGATTCCTCGGCTTTAAGAACTTTGGAAGAGCTAGCCTTCTTTGCCTTTAAGGCAATAGATTTTCCTTTTCTGGAACTTTCTTCTTCATTGAGCTCAAGCTCATGAACTTTTAAAGATCCAAGAAATTCCTCCAAAGTGAGAGTATTGATGTTCTTTGCTTCCTGAATAGCAGTGACCTTAGGTCTCCACTGTTTATATAAGCTCCTCAAAATTTTTCTGACATGATCTCTATTTTCATAGGTTTTTCCAAGAGATCTAAGATTGTTGGTGATTGTTTGGAATCTTCCAAACATTTGATCTATAGTTTCATGCTCAGCCATTTTAAATAACTCATACTGATGAACCAGCATGATTATTTTTGACTCCTTAAATTGGGATGACCCTTCATGAGCTAGGGCAAGAGTATCCCATATTTCCTTAGCAGTGTCACAGATGTGGACTTTATCATGCTCAGATCTGGTGATAGCACACATCAAATAATGCTTAGCTTTCAAATTGAGTTGATGTTGATTTTTCTGCTCTTGAGTCCATTGAGCTCTAGGAATAGCAGCTCCAGCATCACCTCTTGGCTGAGTGTAGCCAGTTTCAATCAGCTCCTAGATGTCCACGTTTAGTGCATCAAGAAAAGCCATCATTCTCTTTTTTCCAATAGTCATAGTCACTACCATCAAAGAGAGGAGGTCTGTTGATTGCATGTCCTTCTGTATCATGCTTGTTGGATCGTACTCCCTCAGCACTTGCTAGATGCTCAACCCTTTCGAGGCTGAACTCTGTACCAAGCCTCTTCAGGCTCTAACTCTATCACAGAGATTTAAAGATTGATCTTCTTAACTCACTAAGTGTGAGAGTATGACAGTTTAAGATCACTTGAATATTATAACAATATTCAAACTAATACATTACATTCTTTTGCTTTTGAAAGAATGAAAGAATAAGAGCTTGTCTATTCAAGAATTGTATTGGCAAATGTCGAGCTCACAAAAGTTGTTTCAGGCAGGAATTCTGTCTTCAGTATCTAAGGTCTTCTACTTATATAGTGACCTTCTTCTTTTTTAATCCTTCAACGGTTACTTTGAACTTGTATCTGTTTAGACTTTAGCATTAAATGCTTGGATCTGTTGAGACTGATAATTTGATATGCTTCACTGAGAAGTGCTTTTGTGTCTAGATCTTCTTCAACAGTCTTCAAATTGTATCCGTTTAGACTGTAGCATTAAACGCTTGGATCCGTTGAGACTGATAACTTGATATGCTTTTTGACTTACCATCTTTGTACTTGACTTGATCTTTATAACAATGTATGTTGACAGAGTACAAAGGTTTATGGTTTTGATGGTGCGAAGTTCCTTTTATCCAAGAGATAAAGATTTTATACAAAAGAAGCATTGGTCGCGCTGTCGCGCACGCGCCGAAAAGGACGAGCGGGTTTAAAAGTGTAGTATAATGCGACAACTCGGATGTCGTCTCTCAAGGACTCTGAGAATATTATCTTTCACCAAAAATCAGTTTTGGTGTGGGGTTTGGATTGGAATGCAATTAAGAAACAAACAAAACAGAGCAATAAAAAACAAAGCAGTTGAAAAGGGATTATCAATTATCAAACAACGATTAATCTACTGTCAAGAATTCCTTACTATCCTTGGTTAATGTAATCCCAAGCCCTAAGCAGGTTCTTATCCCCTTCCGGTTGTAATAGTAATTTACAAGCGAAACCACTACCACAGATACATGTCCCTATTCCCGAATTAAGCAAACGGGATTAAGCCCTTCGTGAACTAAGCGAACACGAAATGTACACACGCAAATTAAGCAGATGCGATTAATTATAGGAACATGATATCACCAGAACTAAATCAATACAATACAGCATACTCCTGAATTAAGCAAACAGAAATACAAAGTGTGGTATTGAAGAGGGAAAAGTAAATAAAATAGGGATGTACATAACCTCAAGTATATAGGATCCTCAAACAGTAGATTAATCCTATGACTTAGTGCTCCATGGCAATAACGAAATCACAAAGGAAAAATGTATATCAGAAAGTTGGAGAAGCCAAAAAGTCCTTACAAAATGTTCAGAACAGCCTTTTATACAAATTCAGAATTTAGAAGGCTCGCGAGGCGAACAATCATTCGTGAGGCGAATTTCATGAACTGTCAGCAACCCTTGGCATTCTCGCGAGGCGAAGTGTCTCTCGCGAGGCGAGGATATGAAGAGTTTCCTCCTTACGCCCGTTATGGCCATCAGGGCCTAACCGTGATGCTCTCTGACTTTCAGATTCGCGAGGCGAAGGGATGCTCGCGAGGCGAGACTCTTGACTTCAAAACGCCACGGCCATGACCTTCAACACGGGCAAGCCGTGATCGTCTCTCGACTTTTTCAGGTTTGGAAGACTCGCGGGCGAGACCTTCTTCGCGAGGCGACCCGAGAGACTTAGCAATTTCTTGGAACAGTCGGGGCCTTCGAGGGTCGCGTGGCGGCGAGTCCTTCGTGGGCGAATCCCTTGTTCTTTATTTTCTCAACTTCTACTTAACCTGAAAACAAGGAAATAAGCATAAGTGTATTATTTTGACTTAAAACTAGCTAAATTAACTTAAAACTACTCTAGAGACTCAAAACCTTGCTTGAGGACAATCTAATCTAATTTGGGTGAAAATACGATATAATTTGCACAAAACCCTGGTCATACTAGCTATAAAACTAGATGAGCCAGAGGCTTATCAAGCATCAAGATAAAAGACATAGATTCTTTGAATTAAATAAGCAAGCATTCGAAATAAATTCAACGTGGTCCAGATTGCATTAAATCATATATTCAAGGTAGCAAACATATAGAACATATATAGCCGTCTACTTAGTTTTAAGAACGCATCTATGCAAGATTTTAATTCTGCTCGTCCATTAATGTGGCAGAAGCGCTCGTCCACTAAAGTGGTAGAAACGCTCGTCTACTAATGCGATAGAAGAGTTCGTCTACTAATGTGGTAGAAGCGCCCGTCTACTAATGTGGTAGAAGCACTCGTCTACTAATAGGTAGAAGCGCTCGTCTACTAATAAGGTAGAAGCGCTCGTTTACTAATGTGGTAGAAGCGCACGTCCAACACACAAGTGATTGAAACAAACGTCCAGCACTGTAGTGTTTGAAGCAGACGTCCAGCACTGTAGAGATTGAAACGCACGTCCAAAATGCAAGAGATACAAACTTGTGTCCACTAAAGTGACAGAAGCCCTCGTCTGCCCAAGTCTTTGGGCTTGCTAAGTCCTTAGAGAACCTCCGTCCAGTGACGTGGCACTGTGGACGTCTACTGAATTTTAGTTTAGGCACTATGGACGTATACTTGAGTTACAAGGATAGCCCTCGTCTGCTGATGTGACTCTGTGGACATCTACTGAATTTTAGTTTAGACACTATGGACGTCTACTGAGTTTTAGTTTAGACACTATGGACGTATACTTGAGTTACAAGGATAGCCCTCGTCTGCTGACGTGGCTCTGTGGACGTCTACTTCCAAGTCTTTGGACTTGCTATACCTAACAAGTTATTTAGGTATTCATTTATAGCCTCGTCTACTAAGGAAAACCAGTCTACTTGTCATTTAAAATATAAACAATTTAAATAACCTTTGGACGGGTAATTCTTTGCATGAGTCCAAGCATTGTATACCTTATATTATTTTGAATATTCCTGCATAAACTGAACTCACTTGTTAGATCTCAACTAACACTTTGCCAAGCAAATTTAATCTTTTTGTTAGCATCAAAACTTTAGAGATTAAATAAACCATAACCACTTTGGTTCCAACAGTTAGATCTCTACTAATACTTTGCCAAGTAAATTTAATCCTTTTGTTAGCATCAAAACTTAGAGATTATTAAATCCAAAACCACTTTGGTTCCAACACAGAGATGGTCTTCGAAGAACCTGAGAGAAACAAATTAAGAAAATGAGCAGAGAGGGTGAAAATGAAGAAGAGAAGGGAGCCTTACCTTTTTCTTGTTATTCGGTTGGTGGCAGGTGGTGGCCTCCGGTGGCGAGAGGGAAGAAGAAAGGTAGAGAGACACAATGGTCTTCAGTGGAGTAGGGGAAGTGAAAAGTAAGGATTTAAAATATATACAGAGAGAATGCATCTAAAGTGTTTAAAATTGGGCAGTAATGATTTCATTATTATGATTATTTTGAATTATTTCATAAAAAAATGATTTTATTATTGACATTTATTATGAATTACTTCCTTACGACTCCTAGATAATCAACAATTGTTCATCAATTAAATGCAATATTAATTATCAAATGATTATCAAATATAAATAATGCCAATCAAATGCAATATTAATTAAATTAAGAAAGTCGTAAAGAAATATTTATCTAGTGCAAAAAAAATGGTTTATCTAGCTCGGTGAGTGACATAATGGCTATCGTCTAGCTGACTAGTGTGAGTGACAACAACAAACAACTCAAAAGCTGAAGACAACTCATTTGTAGGATCAGAGTCCACATCAAAAGTTCGTTACAATCTTAGATGATTGTCAACAATTGTTCACCCCTCCCTCTCCATTGTTATAATATGTCCAAGGGCTAATGTTCCAATAGTGCATTAACCTGAATAAAATGAACAGGAAATTGAGTCTCAAATAACACAATGAAATAAAAAGAAGGATTTATCTCGACAAACATGAAGAGACTTAGGGGTGTAAGCGGATCCGATCCGATCCGCGAACCCGGTGGATCTGAACCGATCCGAACCGGTTTTGGTGGATTGGTTCGGATCATCGGATCAGATCGGATTCCAAAACGCCGATCCGAACCAGATCGGTTCGGGTCTCGGATCCGAGAATTCTAATCCGATCCGAACCCTATAAAATATTTATTTTTAAATTATTTTATATAATATTAATATATTATTATATAGATATTTAATATAATTAATAATTAAATATGTATATTTTATTTTATTTTTCTAATTTTTTATTAATATTTAAGTGTAAATTTAAAATTAAAAAAAAGGTAACCCGATGATCCGAACCGAACCAATCCGATTGTGATCGGTTCGGTTCGGATCCGTAGCTAAAAATTCGTCAAATCCAAACCGATCCGAGCCGATCAAATTTGATCGGTTCGGATGATGAAACCCCTCAAATCCGATCCAAACCGACCCGATTACACCCCTAAAGAGACTAATATCAATGACAACCAAAGAGTATAAAAATATAATAAATGAAACAAATTAAACTATAATAAATTTGGTAGACAATGCATATATTAATAAATCCTCACCATAGATAATGCATTTGGTTTTGCATTTCATTATTAGTAGAGACCAAAATCTCATCAATCGAATACAGCAAAGGGTAGAAATCAGATAATAAAACCTGGTAAAAAAAGTCAAAGAACAAAGAGAAGCAACAATCATATGATAGATTTGTGATTGTGCTTGCAATAATTATTGGTGTTTTGCAAGAGGTACCTCAGAGACAGAGATCTTGGCAGAGAAGACTGTGGTCTCTTGGTTGCAGTGGTGGTATCGACTGAGAGAAACAAAGGGAAAAAAGAAAACAGTGAGGTGTAAAGGGAAGTGGAATAAACAAAAAGAAAGAGAAAAGGAAAGTGTACCTGTGAACAGTTTGCCAGAAACCCTTCCACAACCACAACCCACCTATGGTAGGCTGATCAAAAAATGGAGGACCATATGCAAGAGACATTGCAGTGTGAATTATAAGATAGCTATTTGTATGAAGCAATAAGATAAGATCCCACTTAATAAGCATAAAATTAAATTTTGAATTAAATTGAGGAAGAGCATCACAATAATAAAATCCCGCTCAATAAGCATAAAATTAAATTTTAAATTAAATTTTCGAATCTCAAATTATTATAGGAAATATATCATAAAATTATTTCATTTTCTGGAATCATACTTTCCATTATTTACTGTGTAATGATCCTAATATTAGATATACACATATTAATTTAATTATTCGTAATATAATTAATATTATAAATCATAAATGTATTACTAATAGTATCTGCACAAAATAATTAATAATATTTGCAAGATGTATTCATTCATTAATAACATTGATAAAATTATAGTCAAATTCATCTATTTCCTTTTTAGAATTTTTTGGTTCCCTAAGGTATCATCCGTGCGCAACTATAGAGACTAATCCTTCGAGCCGGGTAAGATCACAAGCGGCAAAGCTCTCCCTCAAGATTCGAACTCGAGACCTTTGGTTAAGCTGAAAGAGATTCGTGCCATCTCATCCAAGCACTCTCTTGAGTATTTCCTTTTTAGAATTTGAACTAATTTTCTAACTTTCAAATTTCAAATATTTTTTAAATTTAAATTTAAATTGTTGTGGTATTGAATTATTATAATTTATAATCAATGTATTGTGCATATAATCAATTCTAATTAATGCCCTCTTAATTTCTAATATTCTTCGTATTATTTGTTTAAGCATTAAATTATTTTCATACTAAAATGGCATAATCAGTATCAATTGTTTTCGTTTTCATTTATGAAATTTCAAGACTTTCTTACCCAAACGGTCGACGTCGAAATAAGCGCAGCGGTAATATAGCGATTCATCATCCAAAGCAGATTCTTGGATTTAATTTGAAGCTTTTGGCATGAAATAAGCAAGGATTACGGTTGTACAAAAATGCAACACAAAAGAGCGAAACACCTAGTGGGATAAGCGATTCCAGTATGAGATTGAGACAGATAGCAAAGGGCGAAGGTATAAAGGAACGGTTCCAGTAGCTGAGTCTCTCCCCAATCGTCATTTCGGCCCTTAACACTCCTTTCTTGAACTCCAGGAAAGCAAAGTTCAACAAATGTCGAAGAAGAAGGCATTGCTGGTTGGAGTGAACTACAAATGTCCAAAGCTCGTCAACTGCCCAGAGCTGTATGGGTGCATAAACGATGTATGGAGGATGAAAGATTGCCTCATCGAGCACTTTGGTTTTTTAAATGAAGACATCGACATTATGATTGATGGTGACTCATCCTATGTCAGGCCTAATGCCTCAAATATACTCACTGTACTGTTATCGCTGGTAGGGTCGGTGAAGCCCGGGGATGTATTGTTCTTCCACTTCAGTGGACAGGGGATCGTGATACAGCCGTTCCACAAGACAGTAACAACACCAGCTACGTCAAATGCATTCTTGCTGCTGATGGGAAGCGCCTCAAAGGTAGCCGCCTTTCTCTAGTCCTTTTACTTGTTAAAGATGATTGCAAATCTTATCTTTTTATTGATAATGTTGTTGGCTATGTGCAGATAATGTGTTCAGGTTATTAGCTGACATGTCCCCGGTGGTTGTTCCTCTACCATGGTAGCAGATTGCTGCCATAGTGGTGGCCTCATTGAAGGCCTCAAGGAACAAATAGGCCATAGGAAAAAGAAAGCTAGAAGTAAAAGCAATACCAACATATGCGGAACATTCACTGTCTGTGTATCTAGGAGATCAGCACACAAGAAATTAGCTTGAGCATTCTCGTCAGTACAGTATAGCCCAGGTCTTTGACTCCAACCTTGCCTCTTAATTTTCTCGCTTGCCTTCGTGACAAGGTCCCAGTTGGTCACTATGGGTCACTATGGCATTAGTTAAAACGCCACAAGTTTCACTAGGGCTTCCATCAAACGTAGTCTCTAATGCTTTTTGGTAACTCTGGCAGGCACTTACCAAAATACTACCACCTGCAAGGTTGCTCATGTTTGATCTAGTACTTGACTCTGGCAAAATTGTCGTTCTGTCTCAAATTTGAATACTTTTATCCCTAGTGGTTGTTCCTTTACCATGGTAGCAGATTGCTGCCATAGTGGTGGCCTCATTGAAGGCCTCAAGGAACAAATAGGAGACAGCACAAAGAAACATCGTCAAAATTGTCGTTCTGTCTCAAATTTGAATACTTTTATGGGGACTACAATTATCTCAGCATTAGGGGCTTGGACAGAAGCCAATGTGAAGGACATGAGCCAGAGTCAAGTACTAGATCAAACATGAGCAACCTTGCAGGTGGTAGTATTTTGGTAAGTGCCTGCCAGAGTTACCAAAAAGCATTTGAGACTACGTTTGATGGAAGCCCTAGTGAAACTTGTGGCGTTTTAACTAATGCCATAGTGACCCATAGTGACCAATTGGGACCTTGTCACGAAGGCAAGCGAGAAAATTAAGAGGCAAGGTTGGAGTCAAAGACCTGGGCTATATCATCGACGAGAATGCTCAAGCTAATTTCTTGTGTGCTGATCTCCTAGATACACAGACAGTGAATGTTCCGCATATGATGGTATTGCTTTTACTTCTAGCTTTATTTTTCCTATGGCCTAGCATGATCTTAAGATACCGTCAAAAGTATGCATCTTTTAGTCGCTAAAATGGCCTTTGGTTTGGGTCAGTTGACAATGTTTTGTCTTGCATTTGTGGATATCTTTGGTGTTTGTGGGTCAGTTGTACTCGTTCGACTTTTCTATAAAAAACTTCAGCTCAGTTGCTCATAACTTAGGTTGATAAAATGCTAGAGTTGTAATGGTAATGATGAGTATGAATGCGTGATTGTAATTTAGTGACATACGATTCCTCTGAGGAGGGTCTGTTTGTAGACAAATATATAGCGTACAGATTGTTCTAACCAAGTCTCTGTATCAGCAGGTGATTGACTTGGCGAAGATGGAGGCATTGTTGACTGCCCCTGCTGAAGTTGGAAAGCTTGTAGAGGAGAAGGAAGGGTTGGAGACTGAGATCAAGGACGTCAAGCTAGTTGACGAATCTTTGTCAATGCACTTGAGCACAATGAGCCCCCACAGTAGATCACACGGTTTGACTTGTTTAGATGTCCCATGTGTCGGACTTTTTAATATGATGCCTTGAGCATAGCACACGGTCTGTTTGTGTATAAACTCATTTGTACTGATTGTTTATGCTTTTGAATATGTTCATGAAATGAATATCAGGATTGATCGGGAAGATGTAGAGCTTTTAAAGCATGGTTTTGGTCCATTTACTTCAGGTTTTTTCTTAGTGTTTTAATAATTAGCCGGTGCATTTGATTGCCTGCATAAATATTTGTGATTGTGACTGTTTTGGGGTTTGGGCTGTTTTAGCTTTGAATGCTAACCTATTATGATAAACTAAGTCTGGTGTGCATTGTTGGTGGTTTGATGCTCTTGATTTCTGAGCTATGTCTTTAATTTTCCATCGCAGTTCGCTGCATGTTTGTTGATGAGCAATTTGATTTGCATGTCACAAACTTTGAAATTCTTCCATTTGAGTTGGTGTGCTACTATGAGTTTGGGTTTTGTTTGAGATAGCTAGTTATATGTGTTAAGTTATGTTGTGGAGTTCATTTTCACATGCTGTCAAAATGCTGCCCCTGATTTTATTCATAACTCGAGCTGGAAGATTCAGTTTTGGGTTCCCCTTTTTTATATAGAAACCCAATATGTGTAGCTGTTTAATGTCAATCTCAGAGTTGAACTTTAACAAATCAAACACTATTTTTGTTTAAAAAGCCAAATCTGTCCTGCATGTTATGGAATCAGTATCTTGCATAGTCGGTCCAACTCTTCCTTACAGGTTGCTCTTTTTGTCCTGCATGTTTTCAGCTTTGGGTGTCAGTTACTCTTCTATCCATAAATTGGGTCATGCACCTTCCATTTGCACACAACAATTCCATTGTGAAGCTTAGGTATAGGTCTTGCGTCTGTAGAAGTTTCAGAATTTTTCCCCCTTTTTTCGTGCTTTCTTTGTGGTGGTTGGAAACCCTAAACCAGGGTTTTTCCATTTGGTTTTTGATTCTTGATTATTTGGTTTGTAATATGTATCATGTGTTTGTTTGGTTGGATTATGCTTGGTGATGCTAATATGTATGATGGTAGTTCGTAGAATGCATGCTTCTTTATCTAGCTTTGATATTATGTTGCTATACTTGATTTTTGGTTGTTGTTGGTGAAGTGTAAACTATCACTTTGAGTAGAGTAGTATTCGGCCATAGTATGGAGTAAGAAAATCAATGCTTCCATTTTTTACCTAAGAAGGAGGTTAGTGTAATTTACTTTTGAATAAATTTATGAGTTTTACTATATTCTCCTAATGCTAGATAAGAAAAGTATTAAATGAAAAGTACATGCATCCAATATCTTGAGAACATAGAAAACATTCAATATTTTCTTTATTCAGTAATTAGATGGATTTAGAATTATTCTAAATTTATTTACCATTCTTTTTTGTGTATTATTACCAAGTCAATGGGAATACATGTCCTGCTATGATGGAAATGGTACATTGTATCCTTTCTGACCTCATTTCATAGGAAAATCCTTATAAGAGCATTCAAGAATTGTTCATTCTTCAAGGTCCCATTTTCTTTTTCTTCCTATGGAGTAATGGACAAAGCAATATATTAAGCTCGGTGCCTGCCAATGGTGACAAAAGATGTATCAGATAAACCAATATCTTATTTTCTGATGTACTTTGGAAGTTTTCCTTAAACATGATACTTACCTGAATACACAAATTTAGCAATGGACTAATCTCTTTCTTTAAAATATCACTGACCATTCCATATATATTCTCAACATATGCAGTGAAATGTTGCTTAAACAATATAGCTGGGTACTTGGCTCCCACTTTAGATTACTCATTTGGCTTGTCCACCATGCCCATGAAGATGAATTGAACTCTGATTTTGTATATTAAGCACCATTGTATTTTTACAGCATTTGGGTGGAGAGATATATCAAATCACAAATCTAACTTACTAGGACTATGCATCTGATAATATCTTGAAAGATCTAAAATTGGCTTTAACTGATCAGAGGCCAATCCTAAATGTTAAAAGTAGGTTCCTAAGTTGTGTTTGCCATTGTATCTACACCTAGGACCCCTTCCCTATATTTGTGAGAAATTTCCACACAATCCACTACCCCCCACAACCACCCCCACCCCAAATTCTAGTATCCTCTTAATTTGTTGAACAAGTTGTTTAGAAACATAATTTCTCAATTGATCACCCTGCTTAATTCTGATAGGAATCTTCCAAGTCATGGTGAAGGATCCTACACCCCAACTTATGAAGGCGACCCTTAATGCTCTGACCCATTATCAAGTTAATGATCTTTCTTCTCTTTGCTTGGTGATGATTGGTTATAAACTAGTGATTTTAATTTATTTTGCTGTAAGACTCATTAATTAGTTGCCATCTAGTTAATGATTGGAGAATTAGAAGACGGTCAATTTATATTTTAGTTAATGTAACTATATGGTCTGCACATGGCACATGATTTATTTTTAGAAAGCTTTGATATATATATATATATATATATATATATATATATAATATTTAAAATAAAATAATCCTGGAACCAAGGAAGGAGTGTCAGACAATTGATGCACAAATGAATAACCTTGCATTGGAAGCAGCTTATATTATACCATTCCTCTTTTTTGTATTTTTTTCCCTTGGTAAATTAATGTATTTTAAATTGTTGCAACAACATGCGTATGGTTGATGCGAGTTTATAAGTTCGATAGATTCATTATATGACTTGTAATAAGTAATAACCGATAAGAATGGTTTTCATCACAAGGCATTAGTTAGCTGTGATAGATTGCCTTTGATCTTGATTGAATTTCTAAGACCTATGTGTTTGTGTGGAGGCCTGCAATTCATGCGTGTAAGCATTCAGGCACGATTACATTAGCACAAGAATATCCTGAAGTTGAGCTCTCACACATGTTTGTGGCTAAAATCTGTCTTTCATTTTATTTGTGGCAATGCAAATTTATATTCAGAGAATAAAACTAGTTTGAATGGTGAAACTGCAAGTGTTACAATATGGAAGTACATTTGGGCTGTTATGTGATATGAAGGCTTAGTTCTGAAAACTAGCTTAATGCTGTCTAGGGGCATTAAGCTTCATTATGAAACAAGGAATCAATCATAGCTACACCTATTTATGTGATCCATTAGGAGGTCTTAGTGGGCTGGATGCAGGTTGCTTTTATACCGAATATCCTTTTGTCTCACAAAGTACTTTGCATTTTTTTGTTAGTCCTTATATTTCTAGATGTTACATCATCTATAACTTTATTATTTGTTATCTGCACAAACACTGTAGATCCATATGTCAATTTGTGGATTTTTTTACATTAATTTATTATTTACTTTTTATAAATTTTGAATTTTGAATTTTGTTATTTTTGTTGTTTTAATTTTTTTTTCAACTTAGCCATTTGGGAGGTTAAACACGAAAGTGTATTTTGAGTGGGCAGCAAAATTATCTTGAGTGAACATATGATGGTTTACGTGTTCTGTATCTTGTGGGGGCAGCATACATTTTTTTTTCCTTTCAAAATTTCATTTAAAATTCAGAAATCAAAATAAAATTAATAAGAGAAAATTTTGAATTAATTCCTTAGACAGGATTGACGTTAACTCGGTATGATTTATACTGTTGACAGGGCCAAATAAAGTCCAAAATCCAAATTTATGGCATCAAACTTTTATTTAATTATTTCTAACATTTCTAGCTTTATATTTTTACCAACTTTGAAAAGTTTAGGGTGTTACAGTCACTTCCTCCCTTATCTTATTACACTTTTTTTAGGTTAGGAAATTAGCCCTTTTTTGCATCTATTATTTATTTATTTTAAATTTTATTATAATGGGTTCGGATCCACTTTTTTGGTTTTTCTCTTAATTGATAATTCTGATTTGGGATCAGCCCGTTATGTATGCTTTTTTTTTTTAATCCACTCTAATTAACCCTTCGGGCTGAGTGGGTCTACTAGAGTATCCTCACGGCTTGGGCCAGTAGGAAAATTATATGGTTTGACAAATTGGGTAGGGTTTTACCCCTTGGTTCTCAACCTTCCAATGTGGGTGACTCCACAAGGATTCGAGCTCGGGTTCCTCAAGTTCTCTTCCTTATGGGGACAAATTGCTTCCTCTCAACCAACATCTCGGTGGTCATTATATATATATATATATTGAATCAATCGAATCATGACTCTGAAGTCTCGCCAGTTCAATCTTGGTTCCTAAAACATTGAAAAGAATAAATAATCCACTGTCACCGTTTGAAGAAAAAAGAGATACTGGAATGAGAGAAAGAATAATGAATAGAGAAGCTTCTATACCCTAAAAGAGAAGGGTTTGTGTATATTTTTTTTTATTAATTAAATATGTATGAATTAATATTTTTTTGAAATAAAATAATTTAAAATAAAAATACAAAGTTGTGGGGTCCATTAAAAGTAAGTTAAGAACTTACAGATAGTCCTTACATTGGAGCAAAAAATGGTCGGCATTCCTTAAATCCTATGCGGCATCTTTGGACCCACTTAAAAGGAGTTAAGAATCAAAACATAGTTCTTGCATTGTAGATGCTTTAGAAAAAAGAAGACAAAGGCGACAAGGGAGTTGGGGAGTAAAGGAACAAGGTTCTGAATCTGATTTCTGAACAAAAGGTCATTATGGTTTCAAAGTCACACACATTCTTTCCAACTTCATGATAGTCATCCTACCCCTACCCTCAAAAGCTCAATCCTAACATCTAATAATTATAAAGCCTAAATATATTTTTTAAAAATGGTAAAAAGGAATGATTTGGTTATTTAAAATTGTAATCATATTTACTAAGAAAATGAAATCATATTTTGATATCGTAATAACAATTGACTAATGTTTCTGATATTTAATATTACTCTTATAATATTAAAACTTATGTGAAGTATTTTAAAAACATGAGACTAAAAATTTAATTGAATTTATGTGTAGCATTTTTGTAATTTATGTATATCTATTGTATAATTTGTTGATTTTTTATTTTATTTGTCATTGATTTAATCATTGGATGAATCGATTGAACCAAGAGAACCATGACCCGTCGACAACGAGAAGTTTAGGAAAGGAACTACATGATTTTAGTACATAGGTAAATGTTCATATGATAATTTTCATCTATAACTTTATTATTTGTTATCCGCACAAATACTGTAGATCCACATGTCAATTTGTGGATTTTTTACATTAATTTATTATTTACTTTTTATAAATTTTAAACTTTGTTACTTTTGTTGATTTAAATTTTTTTCAACTTAGCCATTTGGGAGGTTAAACACGAAAGTGTATTTTGAGTGGGCAGCAAGTTTATCTTGAGTGAACATATGATGGTTTAGGTGTCCTGTATCTCGTGGGGGCAGCATATATACTTTTTTTCTTTCAAAATTTCATTTAAAATTCAGAAATCAAAATTAAATTAATAAGAGAAAATTTTGAATTACTTCCTTGGACCCGGATAGACATTAATTCGGTATGATTTATATTGTTAACATGGCCAAATAAAGTCCAAAATCCAAATTTTTGGCATCAAACTTTTATTTAATTATTTCTACCATTTCTAACTTTATATTTTTACCAACTTTGAAAGGTTTATGGTGTTACAGCCACTTCCTCTCTTATATTCTAGCACCTTTTTTTTAGGTTAGGAAATTAGCCCATTTTTTTGCATTTATTATTTATTTATTTTAAAATTTTATTATAATGGGTTCTGATCCATTTTTTTGGTTTTTCTCTTAATTGTTAATTCTAATTTGGGACCAACCAGTTATGTATGTTTTTTTTTTGGGAACCCACCCTAATTAATCCTTTGGGCCGAGTGGGTCCACTAAAGTATCTTCATGGCTTGAGCCCTTCGGGTCCGCTTTGGGAATATTATCTAGTTCGACAAATTGAGTAGGGTTTAATCCCTTGGTTCTCAGTCTTCCAGTGGGGGCGACTCCACAAGGATTCGAGCTCGTGTTCCTCAAGTTCTCTTCCTTATGGGGGTAAGTTGCTTCAGCTCGACCAACATCCCATTGGTCATTATATATATATATATATATATATATATATATATATAAACAAACAAAGAAGGTTGAATCGGTTGAATCAATTGAATCATGACTCGGAGGTCTCGCCAGTTCAATCTCCGGTTTGGTTCCTAAAACATTGGAAAAAAAAAATAACTCACTGTTACCGTTTGAAGAAAAAAGATATACTGGAATGAGAGAAAGAATAATAAATAGAGAAGCTTCTATACCCTAAAAGAGAAGGGTTTGTGTATATATATTTTTTTACGAATTAAATATGTATGAATTGATATTTTTTTGAAATAAAATAATTTAAAATAAAAATATAAAGATGTGGGGCCTATTAAAAGTAAGTTAAGAACTTACAGATGGTCCTTACATTAGAGTAAAAATGGTCGGTGTTCCTTAAATCCTAAGTGGCATCTTTGGACCCACTTAAAAGGAGTTAAGAATCAAAACATGGATCTTGCATTGGAGATGCATGCTTTAGAAGAAAGAATACAAAGGCGACAAGGGAGTTAGGGAGTGACGGAGCAAGGTTTTGGAATCTAATTTCTGAACAAAAGGTCATTAGGGTTTCAAAGTCACACACATTCTTTCCAACTTCATGACAATCATCCTACCCATACCCCCAAAAACTCAAACCTAACATATAATAATTACAAACCCTAAAAATATTTTAAAAATGGCAAAAATGAATGATTTGGCCATTTAAAATTGTAATCATATTTACTAAGAAAACTAAATCACATTTTGATATTATAATAACAATTGACTAATGTTTCTGATATTTAATATTATTCTTATAATATTAAAATTTATGTGAAGTATTTTAAAAAAAAAAGAGACTAAACATTTAACTGAATTTATGTGTAGCATTTTTGTAATTTATGTATATATATATATTGTTTAATTTGTTTATTTTTTATTTTATTAATTATTGGTTTAATGGTTGGATGAATCGATTGAACTACCAAAGGTCTCGACATCGAGAAGTTTAGGAAAGGAACTGCATGATTGTAGTACATGGGTAAATGTTCATATGATAATTGTATGTTTCTTATGTCTGCTATATTGTTTTGTTAATAAGCTCCATAAAAACTGTTACCGATATTAGATAACGATAATGAGTGATAGTGAAAGAAAGGGGAATGAAGGTTGTTGTGATTCTTTGGAAAAAATTCTAGCCTTGGGAGGATGTCTTTGATTAGAGAAAAACAGAAAAGACGATATAAAGAGAATGGGGGTTTAATATTAATTTTCCATATTTAATTTTAATATTCACGGTAATGTTCAGAAATAATGAGAAATTGTTGTTAACCGTAATGATATAAATTATTCGTAGGTGATTTTTGTTCTAATGTTTTTGAATGAACATTTTGATCTCAAAATAATGCATATCCGATAGTTCTTTGAAATCTTTACGCGATATTCAGAATAATATATCTTATCTATTATCTAATATAAATAACAATTACAATGGATCATTTAATTATACATTATACGGGTAAAAAAATACTAGTTCTATCTAGGAATCAAATTCTGACAGTGACACCTTTGATCAAGGCATCGTTGTTATGATTGAAGACCCTAAAATGTGTGCACTATGTGCAATCTTCTTTTTGTGTATTTACATGATATATTATTTATGTTTTATTATATATATATATATATATATATATATATTGTTAAACTTGAAGGTAGTTAGATGATCTTAGTGCAAAATGTTGTTCTTATATGGCCAGTTACTTGAACAGGGTCAAGTATATTGAGCATGAATTCGCAAAAAAGAGGGGTAGGAAAATTGATGCTACATATCAAGTTGAGAATGTGCGGTGCCGGTCCTGATATTTTTGATGTCCTAGACAAATTAAGAAAATTGTGCCTTCATAATCATTTGAAAATCACCCTTCTTGTATTTTTTGCTGCAAAATCATTATAATCCATTTATAATCAAGGTTCTTTAAAAAGTTACTTTCGATAAAAATCAAAACAAGAGAATGAGAGAATTGGGGAATCGAAAGTCTAAATAGTAAATAAATTAGGAGTGTATCAAATTTTAAACTATAGTAAATTAAAAAGATATTCTAATATATACATATACATTTGCCATATTATATTTTATCACTCTAGAATAATTTTTTTTGGAATAATTATTTTTCTTGATAAAAAAATAATTATATAATTTTTTATTTAATATCTATATAAACTATATAATAATATTTTACATATTATCTGGTGCTCCAAAAAAATGGGATCCTGGACGGTCGCCCACCTTACCCGTGATCAGAGCCACCCCAGAGAATGTGTTGAAGCGCGCTGAAGATGAACAATATAATCCCTTAAGCATCTTAAAGTGAGTAGAGTAGTTTCCCTTTATTATACAATGTCCCCATTTTATTGTTATTAGTTCAGTTTATAGTTAATAGATACTGCAACTTTCCAATTAGTGCCTGATATTGTAGTTTCATCTTAATCCTCTATTCCTCTGATATGTTTTGCTTTTTGCCAGCTTTATCTACGTTTTTTCTTGCTTTAATTTTTTTTAAATGTCTTCTTGTTAGGTAAAAAGGCGAAATTCAGAAGATCTACTCGAGTTGACTATTGGCACTTTTTGAGATTCAGCTTCCAATTGAGTATGCATTATCTCCGAATGGAACTTGCTTCATGTCACAAATATTCAAGGTATTGATGACTGCTTAGTAATTAAGTTATCTATAGGTTTTTCCCTTTAATTGTTTCATTAAAACTAGAAGGTATCAACCAAAGTTATCAAATTGAGATTCGAATCATGAATCGGAAGACCTATTTTCTGAATCGTGAATTAAATCTTATCATGAATCGTAAGATACATGATTAATAAAAATATGATATTTTTAAGTAAAAACAAGTGACATAAGCCAAAAACCATAAGCGAATATATCATATACGAGCTTCAAAATAATTCGATATCCAAGTCATAAATCAAAGAGAGAGTAGCAATAACACAACAGAGCAGCAAGTGAAAAGAGAGAGCAATAGCGGACCAAAGTGAAAGTAAGAGCGCTATCTTCGAACAATGGATGAAATAGACAACTATAAACACAAGAAGGGAGTTGAATTGTGTTTATCAGAAATTAAAACAAAGTTGAAAACTTTTCGCACACAGAAGCAAGGTTCAGACAAGTGTGAAAGCACTGCACAGACAGGTGACCTGTCTTGTGTGATTTTAACAGAAAAACACACGAGCATACAATATGAAAACATGATTGATATTCACACTTTAACCCCTATAGTTAGAAAACATATAATATAATCAAAGCAACTAAAGAGTTGAAGGGAAGAGAGATTAACACAGCTATTTATATTGGTTCACTCTTTAACACAAAGAGCTACGTCTAGTCCTTGACAGCACCAAGTTTTATCCACTATAACTGATCAGGTTACAGACTCCAAGTATTGTTTGCACACCTAGCCTCTTCAAGCTCTAAGACAAGTATTATTTACTCACATAGCCTCTTTAGGCTCACAAAGGTTTGTTTGAGAAGTTTGTTTGTAAGAAATACAATAGACAGACAGTTCTTTCACTAACACTCATATAGTGGATTAAATGTAAGCTTAGGAAAAACTGCGTAATAACTTCAAATGATTGAAGAATACAGATTGAAAGAATGAAGAAATAAATACGTAAAGTAATGACTCTTTTAATGCTGTGTGTTCTCTATCTTCATCTTTAATGACTTATGTATTTATAGCCTTCAAGCATTTAAGATCTGTTAGAGACATTCCTTCAAATGTTGGCTTCAAGCAAAGCTCCATCAAATGCAATAGAGTCATTTTGGGCAGCCATTAATGCAATAGGAACGTTGGTTGTATTCTAACATGAAGGACCATGGCTTTATGCATCGTGCAGTAGCCAGATCAGAGTTGTGCAGAGTGCTTTTTGTACTTTGCAGATCACATTTCCCTTTTCGTGTGATAACCAAGAGTACTAAGAAAAAAAGCATGTTGGAAACATTCTTTATCTGGACTTCATCTCTGATTTCCTAGGTTGCTTGTGAGAATGACTTTTGACTTTTCTTGATCAACGTGAAATGGAGAAAGAGAGAGCTCGGAGTCTTCTTCATGAGGGGATGGCTTCAAAAAGCTCTTTGTACTTGAGTTCCCTATCGAAGAACCTCAGACGACTATAAGAACTTATCAGAAGACAAGTTGAAACTTCAGTGCAGAAAGTTAATATCCTAGTCAGCAGACATGTTGACTTTTGCTTCTTCAGACAGGTGGGTCATCTATGTGGGTAGACAGGTGAGAAAGTGACTTCTTACTGTTTTGACCTTTAAACTGGATAGACATGTTAGAAACCAATATAAAGGTTAATTAAATCATTAACAAATGTTTAGTTTTCATCAAAACTTAGGGAAATGCACAACAAACATTTTAGAAACCTAACAATCTCCCCATTTTTTATGATGACAAACATTCAGATGATTTAATGAACCTTATAAAAAAATCAACAGAAGACATAACAGGATTCAGGCATGTTGAAATTTTCTTAACCGGGAAGGTTGTGCAGGCAGGTGCACTTAGGTTCAATTTATATTTAGGAGTAGTTAAAAACAACATAGTATCAGAGATATACACATGATCATTTAATTCATAAACAGAGATGCACTCAGAGACAAGTTCCAATTTTACTTGTTTTTACTTAATCATCATTTAATCATCTTAACTTTACTTACTCATTTAATCATCTTAACTTTACTTTCTCCACCTTTTGTCAACAGCAAAAAGGAAGCAATTAAGAGACAAAAGTAAAAGACAGTAAAGATAAAAGATAAAAATTATATTTATTTCATCATAAGCTTGTTCAAGTACAAGGCAGATTTTACAAACAAAAACTACCTAGGCTGACTAAAAAGCAAAAACAGAGATTCAACTCTCTTTTCTAACAGCAGCCTGGCATGCCTCTCTTCATCCAGTTGTCGTCTGGTTTCCTCTAGCTGAGCCTGAAGCAGGTTGAAGCGGTGTAAATCCACCATCTAAGGAGTGGAGGATTCTACAGTCAGACTAGTTGAAGCAGCAGACTGGTCTGAGTGCCAGGGCAAAGCTAAGACTGGGGGTGACTTGGGCATAGAGAAGGGTGAGGAGATACGAGGGAAGACACATTGATGAAGGGTTCTATAGTAAAAGAAGGGAAGAAAAGCTAGTTTAAATAGAGGTCTGATTCTGACAAAGTCAGTATCAGGGGATGAGAAGACACATGAAAGTCTTTGAGACAGACAGATGGGTGACTCTTATCTGGATAGGAGGGAATAGGTTGTTTGGCTTGAACAGATGGAGGTAGGGAATTGTATGTAAATGATCCACACTTTTCTACAATTTACACTCAAATAGGATCTATGGCACATAAAGGATATTTCATCATTGAAGGATTCCTTTTTAAAGACAAAAGACTTTGAATGACAAGGCATTCTATTAGAGAGTTGTTGGTAAGAGAAGCAGATCAAGGGGGCTTAATGGGGCACTTAGGTGTTCACAAGACTTTAGAGGTTTTGCATGAACATTTCTTTTGGCCAAACACAAAAACTCAAGTCCAAAAGTTATGTCAAAAATGCATTGAGTGTTTGAAGGCAAAGTCACAGAGTAAGCCACATGGGTTGTACATTCCCTTACCTAGTCCTTCTTCTCATTGGATTGATATCTCTATGGATTTTGTATTCGTGTTGCCAAGAACTAGGCAAGGGAATGAATCAATCTTTGTGGTTGTGGATAGATTTTCCAAGATGACCCATTTTATACCATGTCACAAAAGTGATGATGCTTGCCATGTAGCCAACCTTTTCTTTAGGGAAATAGTTAGACTACATGGGATTCCTAGAAGCATTGTATCCGATAGAGATACAAAATTTCTAAGTCACTTTTGGAGAACTTTGTAGGGCAATCTTGGAACTAAATTACTCTTTTCAACTACTTGCCACCCACAAACGGAAGACCAAACCGAGGTGGTTAATAGGACTCTTTCTACTCTCCTAAGAACCATCATCAAGAAAAACCTAAAGTCTCGGGAAGAGTGCTTACCTTTCATTGAGTTTGCATACAACCATGTGCAACATTCCACTACTAAGCACTCCCCTTTTGAGATAGTCTATGGTTTTAATCCACAAACCCCACTTGATTTACTTCCAATACTAATTGAACAATCATTGTTGCATCAAGATGGGCTTGCCAAAGCTGAATTTGTTAAAAAGCTCCATGAACAAGTAAAGTTAAACGTTGAAAAAAAAAGGGAGCATAATGCAAGGCAAGTTAATAAAGGAAGAAAACAAGTGTTATTCAAGCAGGGTGATTGGGTATGGGTATACTTAACAAAAGAATGGTTTCCTCATGATAACTATTGTTCATTGTAGTTGGAGTTAAAACAAGAAGTTAAGAGTCTCAAGCTACGATAAAATTCATCTAACAACTTGGCACTACTTTAAAAAACACATGATTTTTTCTTGCCAAATTTCCCACATTATTATCCCACAGAAATTGAAGCTCATGAGAAATACAAATAAACTAGTCAAGATCCATTGACGAAAAGATAAAAGAAATCAAGTAACTCTTAGCTTCCCCGGTTTAACATGATCTACAACATGGAGAGTTCTTGGCAACACTATCAAGGCTTGGAATCTTCTTCTTCGCAGAACTTGGAGTATTGATCTGAATCCATCAAGTTATTTAGTTCATCACTGTCACTCACTTCAACTTTAATTATCCATCCATTTTCATAAGGGCTTGAATTGACCTATAAAAAGAAACGTATGACAGTGTAAAAACACCAGGGGTTGATATAAATTCATGGTCAGTTATGCCTGGGCATGATCAGTTATGCCAACAGTTGCAGACTATCCATCAACTTTCACCTACTCATAAGAATCAGCATACTTGAAATCTTTACCAACTGTAGGTATAACAGAGAAGAAGGTAGATTTATGTTGCTTAAAATGTGCAATGTGCAAGTATACACAGTCAAACAAGTAATGCAATGATAAAAGATCGTTCCCACGAGGATTGTAGGGTAATTTCTAAAGTTTCAAGGTGGTTGATCAAGTTAGGTAAATTTAAGATGAAAATTAAATTCAAAGGATAACAATAAAGTAAATGGAATATTGTGAATAATTTTTATTTTGAAATACAAATGGATAACTGACTAAAAATAGACTGGGTTAAGTTTCAAGAAAAAGTTGATAATGAGAAAATAGCTAGGAATAGAATCACTTATAAATCCAGTGATATCAAATTTTCTCTCGAATGCTGCAGCAATGGTTCCAGAGAAAGAAAGCTGATGTGTTTTCCAACACTTTTTTAAGACAAGTTTCATTAATTGTTCCTTATTCTTAAGCCCAATTTAATTAAACTCATCTGCATTTAATTTATCTCAGCTAACCTATGAGCATGAATGAATATTCCTATTCTATTCAGGGTAATTCAATTTTCCAATCAATTACTCAACTCACATTAACTCAAGAGTTCCATTGACCAATGTTTTCCAACATTAACAAACTAAGGCTGTTAAATAAGTTGATCACTCTCATTTTCCAGCATTTATCACGCAATTCACTTGTTTAAATTATTGCTAACAAACTTCACATATTCTTCATCACTATCATTATAAGTTCATCATATTCCTAGATTAAAAGATTTAGCTCATAATGGAAATGGAAATGGATAAAAACATATTGTAAAATAAAGAGAATAAAGAATTCATTACAAGCTGAAGTCTCACTAAACAAGAAGAGTAAAAGCTGAAGACTAAGGTGGCATTTGGAAGAGCTTATTTAAGCTTCTTTTGACTTATCTTATGACATAAGCTCTTATGCGGTGTGATTGGCATAGCTTATCAAAAGAGCTTATGACATCTCATAAAGAGTTTTTGACTTATTTTGATAAGTTAGTAGGAGAAGCTTATGGAATTTAGCACAAGTGCTTATGGACTACACTCCTCCGTGTTTTTTACACTTCGACACCTCTCCTGCCCCTTCTTTCTTTTTTTTCCTTCTTATTTCTTCTTCAATTCGTATCCTGGCCAGAGCCCCTAAAACCCGCGCCCTCTTCTTCTCAACAGAGAAGCTTCCCCTGGCCATCGCAGTGAGAGGTGTGGTAGTCCGTCTGCCGCTGTCTGCCTCCAGGTTCGCCATGAGCAACAGGCTGTGAACGATGTCTCTGCTCGAATGGCCGCCGCCTTCCGCCATCGTTCTACTGAGCCATCCTCTGCCCTAACCCATATCTATGTCGCGCCCCGGCCCAATCGCCGTCCTGTCCCATTTTTGTGTCGCGCCCCTCCCCAATCACCATACTGTGTGCCTATCATCCCATTAGCCACACCTTATTCCTGCCTTTTTTTTTCTTTTCGGTGAGTTGTTGCCTTCTTATTCAAATCATATTTTTAATTTTTTTATTTTACCAATCTTTGATGGTTCTGTAACACATTTGAAATATGTCACACATCCCAGCATCCAAATGTCCACATATTGCTTGTTCTTGCATTTTAGCAATCTAAAAATGATTTAATTTGAGCAATAAAAAATGCCAAAATGCAATACAAACCCATTCCTTCTTTTATTGAACAATATTGAGTTGCCATCCTTTTAGCACAGAATGGTTACAAGCTGAAGTCTCACTAAACAAGAAGAGTAAAAGCTGAAGACTAAGTCACCAAGCCTTTCCAATCTAGGTTTCCAATTCTCACAGCTCCTTCCTTTCCTTCCTTGGCTAGGCTTCAAGAATGGCTTGCAATGTGTGATAAGCTAAGAGTCTCTAATTAGGTCTGCCTCTGGCTGCGTGCAAAATTAGCTTTTTATATTGATTCCCCTTAGGGTAGAAAACCTTTGCTCGTGTGGTGCATTTACTGAGGGAACCAAAAAGTGATAATAGGACAAAACATGTCCCCTTGGGCCCAAAAAGGAATATTCACACTACTTCATGCCTATCCCAAATGAAAAGATACAGAAGATACACAAATTGTCCTAATACAATCCACACGAGCGGTACATTTAATCCTCGGGTCCACTCCTTCTAAAAATCATCTTAAATTACTTTTGGCTTTCTCATGGTTGACTACTGGACTTCCTTCCAAGCTGCAGCACTCTGAAGCATAGATATCAGCTCTGCTCATTCCTTAAGCTCTTTTTTACACCACAAAGCTCAAAAGTACCATTAAACATGCAATTGCTAGACTTAGAGCTGCTTCTAAACAAACCATGCAATTACTTACTTAAAACACTAAATATAACCTAAATTATCCTCTAATGACTAGATTAAGGACTTAAAATAGTCTAGATAACCTTTATTTCTAAAGGTTATCACACCCCCAAACTTGAACTTTTACTTGTCCACAAGTAATGAAAAGGAATCAAGACAAAGAAACATAATGTATCAGCACAAGACAGAAACAAGCAGCAGCTATCCTTGCCATAATCTCACTATGCACAAATCCCTTAAGGCCAAACTTCATCACAGCTTTTGCCTCGTAAGGAGAAGAGTGTAACTC
Organism: Sophora flavescens; assembly: GCA_030762895.1. Taxonomy (NCBI): domain Eukaryota; kingdom Viridiplantae; phylum Streptophyta; class Magnoliopsida; order Fabales; family Fabaceae; genus Sophora; species Sophora flavescens. The sequence continues at coordinate 79,456,224 of CM061067.1, forward strand.
AGCTTAATTAGTGAGTGTGTGATCCAGAGTGGTCTTAGAAATTTGAGTCAACTTAGAGTTCCAATTAGCCTTCCTCACCTGAAATCACTTTACAATCCTTACTTCATCAAACAAAATGAATTCCAAATCCAACCATAGTTCAAGCAATTTAGTCTAGGGATAAGGAGTAGCTTTCATTTAGGTTCATAATTGCCATTCTAGCTCTCAAAATCTCTCTTCAAAGAATCAGGCTTCACTCTATCATCACTTCACATACTTCCTCTATTATAAGCTTGACAAGCCTCTAACTAGTAAAGCATGATCAGAAATGCACACTGCAAGAGGACTTTTATTTGGTTGTAATGTGGCCAAGGTAGGGGTGGAAGACAATTTGTTTTTCGAGGGAAAGGCTTTGATCAGGTGGAAACAAGTGTGCTTTTCTTTTCTATTTGATCCTCATTTCTTCGATGTTCCATTTCTACAATTGATTCCATATTTTCTCAAAATAGGGTGCTGCCCTTTTTTTTGGATATTGAATTTAAGAACTGAAACTGCCTTATTCAGCAGTCTTTTTATTCTCATCATGCTACTTTCCAGGCAGCACCCCCAAACTTATATCAGGACATCTTCTTGTGAAAAGCACAAGTGGCTCCACCTAGCATGGGGTAGTTGTTGTTTTTCTAGATTATAGGCTTGTACCTTGGCTTTGTCACAAAAGAACAGGCTTTAGGCTCAAGGGGCTTCGAAACAAGGTATTCACTTTCAGGTAGGCCATTTAAGCTAACTGGGATAATGGAAAATGAATTGAAAATGCCTCAAGCAAAAAAAAAAATGTATAGTAATGTCATGCAAAACAAATCAGAAACAGGGCAAACTTTATAGAAAAATACACATGTGTGGAACTCTCAAATGCAATAACTGTTGAGGCTCAAAATCTCTTAGGTTTATTATTTCTCACTTTCCTCACACTGCTATCCTATGGTTAGCACTTTCAGTCACTTGTTCTTTGAATTTTTGGTTAGATTAGTGCTCAGAATCAGACATCTCTTCCCTCTAGAGTTTTCTCATCTCCCCAAGTTCTCTGGGGTATTGTGCATTGTGTGCCAATTTCCACACCCCTCCTCAGAGACAAATTTATTTTATTATATATATATATATATATATATATATATATATATATATATATATATACTATTTCTCATTAATTTTTCAAAGCAAAGCACAACCAATTCAATCCATCCCCCAAACTTTAGATTGCTCCTAAGAGAAATCTAAAAGTTTAAGTTAGGGAATTGGTTGGTAAAACTGCTAATTGGACATTCAAAAACAGTCAAACCATTACCAAGGACTCCTAACAGAACAACTAAACATGGACACAACAAGACAAACAAGATATAAACATAAAAACAAAATAAAAGACAAGGTTCGGAATTATCAGGGTAATGATGCTGCAGCATTATGGTGCATGGCTTCTTGCTAATTCTTCTTCAACCTAGTGCTAAGCCTTATGTTCTCAAAGTTAATCATCTGTTGCATAGTCCTCTTCCCAGTGCCTTTGATTTCCTTGGTGATGGCCACTTCTTCGTTTTCTTCTTCAGAATTAGGGGTAGCTTGCTCTTCAGAGACAGGGCTTGCTTGAGCTGCCTTAGCTTCGGTTTTCTTCACAGGCTGATGGGATTCAGTATGAGCTTCTTGTTCAGAAGGTGCCACTCCACTACTCCCAGCAGCACCTTTCTTGGTTTTCCTAGCAGGCTTGGGTTACTGAGGCTCTTTGCCTTTCTTTGAGGTGGCAGTGGCTTGAACTTGAGAGGGTGGAGGTCCACACCAATCCATTGAATCTTCTTCGTTTTCAGGTTCTGCAGTGGGTAGGGTAGATTCAGGGTTTATAGTGGATGGTGAAGTTGTCCTTTCAAAGGGAAAAGGGGCTAGTAGCTCTTTGGGGAATGGAGGTGGTACAATAATCAAATTGGGGTAGTCAATTCTACTGTGCTTTCTCTACCATTGGTACACATTGTTTTCAAAGTCATAATATTGTCTCTGCTGGCGCATTTGATACTTTACCATCTCAGTTAGGTGATCAACTTTCCTCTCTAATTCTTCATTGTTTCTTGAAGGCTGAGCCTGGGGCTTGGAGGTAGCAAATCTATTAATGGCCTTGACATTCAGAATGCCCTTTTTCACCATGATCTCTTCCCCTTCAAAAATTTCAACTCCATTTCTGATGCAAAGCTCAGTGATGAGAGATGAGAAGAACAACCTGTTGCTTCCCTTGAATGCACACTCAGAAATTTGCTTTCTCAATGATCAGCCCCACATTTATCTTCTTGCCACTTAGGATACAACTCACTAGCACCAATCTGTCCTTATCCAAAGTTTCTAGATGAGTGGTTGGTAAAAGCCTATGGCACACGAAATGATGCCACACCTTGGCCAAGGGTTTCAGTGATGGCCTAGAAATCTTCCAAAATCTTGTCTCCCGACTTCATCGAGCCATTGGGTTCCCTCTACAGTCAGCTCCTTCATCATAGTGTTAAGTTCCACTTTAGAAATGTTCTTCAGCAATTCTTGGTATTCATCTTCTTCAGACTCCCAACCCCACCTCAGATTAATAGACTTCACAGAGAAACTCACTTTGATGCCTCTCACCATTGAATGCCTTAGGCTAGTGGAAGTGATATTTGTATAAAACTCTCGGACCAGAAAGACAACAGGGGTTCTTGGGTGAGCGGAAAACTTCTTCCAGTTGTTTAGAGTGATCACCTGAGTTACTTCAGGGGTTAGCCCGTAGTTGGGTTCCTTCTTGATGGTAAAACTAGCTCCAGGTGCAATTGCCTCTCCTTAATTTCTTTGTCAAATCGAGCTTTAGCTTCAGCATCTTTGAAAAGCTTGGGTGTGTCAGATTCAGAATCAGACATGACCACTGGGTTCTTTCCTTTCACTCCTATTGTCTTTTGCTTCACCATTTTTTTACACTTTTGGACAGATGAAAGGTAAGGGTAGGTGAGGGTAGAAAGGAGGGTTTCTAGGTTTGAAGGTTGATGAATGTGAAGAGAAGAGTGTGGAGTGTATGGTAATAAAGAGGTAAGCAGGAGATGTTATTGGGAGAGTGGGGTGGTTTATGGGGAAATGACAGAGAGAGTAATGAAGGTGGCAGGCGAGGGTTATGTGGGAGAGAGGGGAAAGGTTAGAATGGAATTTAATGAAGGAATATTTGTTTTAAATTTGTCTAATTTCCCCCCCATCATGCAAATGACCGTTGAACCAGCTTTGACCCATGGAATTTGGGCCTTTTACCCTCCAGCTTCAGCCCATCAAACCTGTGAACCTTGGGCCCTTTGCAAGCCACCCCTATCCTGATAAGTCTTTTACCATGCCAATATTGCACCACACTAACTAAAAATAACAAATTACCAAAAATAAAATAAAATAAAAATTTGGGCTGCCTCCCAGTAGCGCTTGGTTTAAGAGTCCTCAGCCTGACTTTGTAGCCAAGTGTTACATGTCATCCAAGGTGATAGTGGCTTTCATCTAGCCACATTTTCACCTAAGTATTGCTTCACTCTTTGTCCATTTACTTTGAAAATTCTGCCACATGAATCATCCTTGAGGTCCACAGCTCCATGGTCATACACTTGGACAGCAGTGAATAGCCCTGACCATCTTGATTTTAATTTCCCTGGGAATAGTTTAAGTCTAGAATTAAACAATAAGACTTTCTCCCCCACTTTGAGCTCTCTATTTTTGATTCTCTTGTCATGCCAAATTTTTGTTTTGGCTTTGTAGCTCTCACCATTTTCATATGAGAACCATCTCAATTCCTCTAACTCATTTTGCTGCAAAAATCTTGCCCTTGCAGCCTGAGACAAATCCAAGTTCAATTTTTTAAGTGCCCAATATACTTTATGTTCAAGCTCAATGGGGAGATGACATGCTTTGCCAAACACTAGCCTGTAAGGAGACATCCATGGGAGTTTTGAAAGCTGTTCTATAGGCCCATAGAGCATCATCCAAGTGTATAGACCAATCTTTCCGTGAAGGATTCACCACTTTCTCAAGTATCCTCTTAATTCCCCTGTTAGAAACTTCGGCTTGGCCATTAGATTGAGGGTGATAGGCAGTGACTATTTTATGTTTTATGCCATACTTAGCAAGCAAGTTGGCCATAACTTTATTGCAAAAATGACTGCCTTCATCACTAATTAGAGCTCTAGGTGTACCAAATATTGTGAAAATATTTTTATGTAGAAACTTGGTAACCACCTTAGAGTCATTAGTATATGTAGCCACTGCCTCCACCCATTTTGAATCATAATCAACATCAACTAACACATTGATTGCCAAAAGAGGGAGGAAATGGTCCCATAAAGTGTATGCCCCAAACATCAAATAATTCAACTTCTAAAATGTTAGTTAGGGGTATTTCATTTCTGTTGGACAAATTCCCCAGTTTTTGGCATCTATCACAATTAAATGCATAGGTGTGTGCATCTTTGAATAAGGAGGGCCAGAAATAACCTGTTTGGACGACTTTAGCTGCAGTCCTCATTCCTCCATAATGTCCTCCACATGGTGAGTTGTGGCAGTGTTGGAGGATGCCTTTTTGCTCCTCCTCTGTTGCACATTTTCTTAGTATTTGATATGGGCAGATCTTGTATAGGATGGGGTCATCCCACAGATACTGCCTCACAGTGTGGAGAAATTTCTTCCTCTGTTGATAGTTCAGGCCAGTGGGAATAATTTTACTTGCCAAAAAGTTTACCAAATCAGCATACCAAGGTGAAGCAGCTTCTTGTATAGCTAACAACTTTTCATCAAGAAAGGCATCTTGAAACATGTGATTGTGCCCCAATTCACCTTCTAGTTGCAGTCTAGATAAGTGATCAGCCACTTGATTTTCCACTCCATTTTTATCTCTTATTTCTAGATCAAACTCTTGCAACAAAAGTACCCATCTTTTTAGCCTAGGCTTTGCATCCTTTTTGGCAATTAAGTATTTGATGGCCGCGTGATCTGTAGAAACAATGACTTTGGTTCCCACTAAGTATGACCTGAACTTCTCAAAAGCAAACACCACTGCTAGAAATTCCTTTTCTGTTGTGGTGTAATTCAGCTGAGCATCAATTAGAGTTTTGCTTGCATAATAGATGGAATGAAAAACCTTTCCTTGTCTCTGCCTAAGCACAGCCCCTATTGCATAGTCACTTGCATCACACATCAACTCAAAAGGTTTGTCCCAATCAGGTGCCACAATGACATGTGCAGTTATTAGAGCCTACTTCAAAGTTTCAAATGCCCTTAAACAACTGTCATCAAATTCAAATGCTGTCTCATCCTCCAGCAACTGGCACAGAGGTTTGGAAATTTTGAATAATCTTTTATGAATCTTCTGTAAAATCCTGCATGCCCCAAAAAGCTTCTTACTCCTTTCACATTTTTGGGTGGAGGTAGTTTTTCAATGACTTTAACCTTGGCTTTGTTAACCTCCATTCCTTTCTTGGATATCTTGTGTCCTAGGACAATGCCCTCTTGCACCATGAAATGGCATTTCTCCCAATTCAAAACTAGGTTAGTCTCTTCACACCTAGCTAATATCTCCTCCAAATTATTTAGGCAATCTTGGAATGATTCTCCAAACACTAAGAAATCTCCATGAAAATCTCCATAGATTTCTCTATCAAGTCTGAAAAAATAGCCATCATGCATCTTTGAAAAGTAGCAAGAGCATTACACAACCCAAATGGCATCCTTCTGAAGGGAAAAGTACCATAGGGGCATGTGAAAGTTGTCTTCTGTTGATCCTCAGGGGCTATGGCTATTTGATTGTAGCCTGAATAACCATCCAAAAAGCAATAAAACTCCTTTCCTGCCAACCTGTCCAACATCTGATCTATGAAACGGAGTGGAAAGTAGTCCTTTCTAGTGGCCTTGTTTAGCTTCCTGTAGTCCATGCAAATTCTCCATCCTATAACTGTTCTTGTAGGAATCAATTCATTCTTTTCATTTGTGACAACAATGACTCCTCCTTTCTTTGGCACACATTGAATTGGGCTAACCCATACACTATCTGAGATTGGATAAATAATTCCTGCATCAAACCATTTGATAATCTCCTTTTTCACAACTTCCTTCATGATGGGGTTTAATCTTCTTTGACTTTCAATACTGTTTTTGGCTCCTTCTTCTAACAGAATCTTATGCATGCACAAAGTGGGACTAATTCCTCTGATGTCTGCTATCTGCCAGCCAATAGCTTTTGTATGTTTCTTGAGTACTTCTATCAGGTGTGATTCTCAATCGAAGTTAACCCAGCAGAGATGATTACTGGTAATAAATTGCCCTCAGCTAAGTACACATATTTGAGATGTGGAGAGAGTTGCTTCAGTTCCAAGGTAGGAGGTTTCACAATTGATGGGACATTCTCCTTGAGATCAGTGGGCTACACTCCCAATGGTTCATATTTCCTGAACCAACTAGGATTAGACTTCTGCTCATTGCTCAGCACAACACCCTTTATCTCAACTTCTTCTTCATCCTCAAGCATGCATAACTCCTTGGCCAAGTGGTTGTGATCTTTAATTAACTGCTTGTGCACCAAAAAATCCAAATGTTGGACCCGAGAGCACTCTTCCATTGTTTCATCAGGATATTTCAAAGCATTCAACACATTAAACTTCACTTCTTGGTCATTCACCCTCATGGTTAACTCTCCTTTTTGCACATCAATTAGAGTCCTCCCTGTTGCTAAAAAGGGTCTTCCAAGGATGATAGGCACTTCTTTATTAGCTTCAAAATCCAGAATAATAAAGTCCACATGGAAGACAAACTTGTCAACCTTTATAAGCACATCTTCAATTTTTCCTTCTGGATAAGCTATAGATCTATCTGCCAGCTGCAGTGTGACAATGGTTGGCCTTGCATCTCCTATTCCCAACTACTGGAAAACAGACTTGGGCATCAAATCTATGCTAGCTCCCAAATCACATAGAGCCTTTCCTTTGTAAGAATCTCCTATGGAACAAGGAATAGTGAAGCTGCCAGGATCCTTCATTTTTGGGGGTACTTTGTTTTGCAACATTAGACTGCACTCTTTTGTCATATCTACTGTTTCAAATTCACCTAGCCTTTTCTTCTTTAAGGCACACATCTTTCATATACTTAGCATAATTAGGCATTTGTTGTAGAACTTCCATCAAGGGAATGTTAATGTGCAGCTGTTTCAATATATCCATAAATTTGCCAAATTGCTTGTCCTGGTTTGCCTTCTTCAATCTTTGAGGGAATGGTGGGGGTGTTCTGTCCTATGTCAGCTTCGGAACATCTTGTTTAATACTCTTTTTTTTTTTGTCCTTGACTGCTTCTTGTCAGTTATAGGAGAATTGGACTCCTTAGGGGCATCTGTGGCTTCATCAATCTTCTGCTCAGGTCCAGGTAATTCTTTCCCACTTCTCAGATTGATCACCTTGCATTGCTCCTTGCCTTTGTCAGCAGGATTTTCAGTGGTGCTGGGCAAGGTTCCTGCTGGCCTTGAGTTCATAGCTGTGGCTAATTGACCTATCTGAGTTTCTAAGTTCCTCATGACTGATCCTTGGTTCTGAAACGAAGTTTGAGTTGCAGTCATAAAGGCCTTCAGTATTGCTTCTAGTGAAGTGTCCTGTTTTTCACCTTGGAGCTGCTGTTGTGGTTGTTGTTGAACAGGAAATCCTGGTGGATGGGTTGCTTTAGAAATTGGGTGCTAACTGAGTATTATTCCATGAAAAATTGGGTGCTGCTTCCATCTTGGGTTGTACGTGTTGGAGTAGGGGTTGAAGTTCCTGTTGAGATTAACAATATAGTTCACTGAGACTGGGTTGTTGTGGCATTCTTCAAACAGATGTCCTTCTCCACAATACACACAAGAAATTGCATTTACTGTAGCTCCAACCCTTTCCATCATGATCTGCTCTACAATAGAAGGTTGTGAAGTGGCAGGACTATGAGTAGCAGTGAGGTTTTTCAGCATATGAGAAATTGCTGACAGCTGAGCTGTGACTGTAGTGACTTCACTTACTCCATGCATCCCCCCTGATCCTTTTGGAACATTCGCTCTAGCTGTGGGCCATTGGTAGCTATTTGCAGCTATACTTTCAATGAGTTCATGGCATTCATTGTAGGATTTGGTTAACAAAGCTCCTCCAGATGAGGCATCAATCATCACTCTTGTAGCTGGGGTCAATCCATTATAGAATGTTTCTATCTGAATGCAGAAGGGTATCCCATGGTGTGGACACTTTCTCATCAAATTTTTCCACCTTTCCCAAGCTTCACTTAGGGGCTCATCATCAAGTTGTCTGAATGAGGTTATGTCATTCCTCATCTTTGCATTTTTGATTGGGGGAAAGTATTTTGCTAGGAATTTTTCAGCCAACCTATTCCATGTAGTGATGGAATTAGGCTCCAGAAAGTTCAACCAAGCCATGGCTCTATCCTTCAGTGAATAGGGGAACAATCTGAGCCTGAAAGCATCTTCACTTACACCAGGATTCTTGAAATTACTAGCCAATTCAAGGAACTGTCTCAAGTGCAAGTGAGGATCTTCAGTTGGTGAGCCACCAAATTGCCCAACAGTCTGCAACATCTGGAACATCATTGACTTGAAATCAAAATGTTGGGTTGTGATCTCAGGCCTCATAATGCCAGTATTCATGGTTGAAGGATCAAATACAGGATACTCCCTGATAGATCTATCCTTATCATTGGTCATTTCAATCATATCAGGTTGATCCTCATCTCCATTAAGTAAGTCAGCCATGAAGCCTAAGTCTGAATGTTGAGCTCGAGCTTTGCTTTCTCTGCTTTGCTTCCTTACTTTTCTAGCTGTCCTTTCAATCTCACGATCTAGTTGAGATTCAGGAGCACCTTTTCCACGCATACAGTAACAAGAACCTACTGTTGGAGAATAGCACAACCAGAAAAATTAAAAACACAACTAACTAGATTAACTAGCTTAAAAACTTATAAAAATTAGCACCATTCAATCCCCGGCAACGGTGCCAAAAACTTTTTGCTTAAAATGTGCAATGTGCAAGTATATACAGTCAAACAAGTAATATAATGATAAAAGATTGTTCCCACGAGGATTGTAGGGTAATTTCTAAAGTTTCAAGGTGGTTGATCAAGTTAGGTAAATTTAGGATTAAAATTAAATTCAAAGGATAACAATAAAGTAAATGGAATATTGTGAAAAAAAATTATTTTGAAATACAAATGGATAACTGAATAAAAATAGACTGGGTTACGTTTCAAGAAAAATTTGATAATGAGAAAATAGCTAGGAATAGAATCACTTATAAATCCAGTGATATCAAATATGCTCTCGAATGTTGCAGCAATGGTTCTAGAGAAAGAAAGCTAATGTGTTTTCACTTGTTAAGACAAGTTTCATTAATTGTTCCTTATTCCTAAGCCCAATTTAATTACACTCATCTACATTTAATTTATCCGAGCTAACCTATGAGCATGAATGAATCTATTCTATTAAGGGTAATTCAATTTTCCAATCAATTACTCAACTCACATTAACTCAAGAGTTCCATTTACCAATGTTTTCCAACATTAACAAACTAAGGCTGTTAAATAAGTTGATCACTCTCATTTTCCAGCATTTATCATGCAATTCACTTGGTTAAATTACTGCAAACAAACACACATATTCTTCATCACTTTCATTATAAGTTCATCATATTCCTAGCTTAAAAGATTTAGCTCATAATGGAAATGGAAATGGATAAAAACATATTATAAAATAAAGAGAATAAACAATTCATAACAAACTGAAGTGTCACAAAACAAGATGAATAAAAGTTGAAGACTAAGTCACCAAGCCTTTCCAAGCTAGGTTTCCAATTCTCATAGCTCCTTCCTTTCCTTCATTGGCTAGGCTTCAAGAATGGCTTGCAATGTGTGATAAGCTAAGAGACTCTATTTAGGTCTGCCTCTGGCTGCGTGCAAAATTAGCTTTTTATATTGATTCCCCTTAGGGTAGAAAACCTTTTTCTCGTGTGGTGCATTTACTGAGGGAACCAAAAAGTGATAATAGGACAAAACATGTCCTATTGGGCCCAAAAAGGAATATTCACACTACTTTATGCCTAGCCCAAATGAAAAGGTACAGAAGATACACAAATTGTCCTAATACAATCCACACAAGCGGTACATTTAAGCCTCGGGTCCACTCCTTCTAAAAATCAGCTTAAATTACTTTTGGCTTTCTCATGGTTGACTACTGGACTTCCTTCCAAGCTGCAGCACTCTGAAGCATAGATATCAGCTCTGCTCATTCCTTAAGCTCCTGTTTACATCACAAAACTCAAAAGCACCATTAAACATGCAATTGCCAGACTCAGAGCGGCTTCTAAACAAACCATGCAATTACTTACTTTATACACTAAATTTAACCTAAATTATCCTCTAATGACTAGATTAAGGACTCAAAATAGGCTAGATAACCTTTATTTCTAAAGGTTATCAATTTCTCACAAAAATCAAAAACTCATTTTATTCCTAAATCACTCCACAAGTAAATCAAATCAATTGTCATTTTTTTCTTTTTGCATCATATTGTTGACAAAGATTGGCTCTCTTATGAGTAAACAGGAATTTGATCAGCCAAGTTGTTGGAAGAAGAGACTAGTCCTTGCATTCTATCAATAAGAAGAATTACTAACCCTTGCATTCTATCATACTTGGACATTTATTTCATATGCTCAAAAGTTAGCCACAATAAGACAATTTGATTGGCAAACACTAAGCCAAATTCAATTGTTCATGCCAAACATGCTTCTGACTTGGTGAGAGCATAACTAAAAGTCAATGAACTAAACTGTCGGCATACTTCAGATCTTTCAAAACTGTCGGTAATAACACAGAGAGGGCATGTAGATTTATCACAAAAAGCAACAGTTGACATTATTCCTAAACCATTCAACAAATAAATCAAGTCAAATGGAACTTTTTACTTGCACCATGGTCACAGCAATAAATTAATAAAAGGAAATATCAGCCATCTAATCAGAAGGATAACAGCCTATTCCATTCTATCTTGCTTGGATGTTTATTTCAGATGCTCAAAAGCTAGCCACACTAAGACAAGTTGATTGCCAAACACTAAAACCCAAATCAATTATTCATGCCAAAAGTATTGTGACTTAGAGAAATAACTGAAAGTGATTCAATTGAACTAATTCTCCTCTAGCAAAGCGTTTCCTTTCACATATTGAAGTCATTGTTGGTAGAGATATAAACTAATCATGAGTTTTCCACCTAATATCATAATCTTTTAGGAGAGTTGGTCCTTGATAGTTGATACTGTATCAAAGCCTCTATAACCAAGTGGCCATGAGTTTGATTATTGCAGCTCTGTTCTTCTAAATAAAGTTGAATGTTAGCACAAGGGAGAATGGGTTTGTAATAGTCCACGATTCAAGCCCAAAGGACTTGCATGAAGGAGCATGTTAGCTAGAAAGTAACAATTTATCAATTTGTCCTGAAATGCTTTCTACTTCCGAAAATTAATTTGTCCCCAAAATGCTCTCTCTCCCAAATGAATTTTGGGAAGTGATGCCCAAACTGTTAAATTTGAATGCAAAATTACTTTTGAAAGCCTATATACCAAAACTGAGAAAAGATCTGCTCTCTGAAGTGATGTAAAGCTTCATTATTGAAAATGTAAGAGCATACAAACAAATCATAGTTACACTTTCAATGTGCATTCTAAAGCCCATAGCCATAGCTAAAAAATGGTGCAGATAAATGTGAGGAACTTTATACTCAAAACTATTCAGGAAAGCATAAAGTGAGGACAGTAAAACAGATCATAAGAAATCAAATGTTTAAGAGTTTTGGAAATTACTATCAAACCAATATGAATCTAGAGATTTCTAGATATTATCCACAATTATTATAGTTTATAAAACCAGTAAAGAATGAGAAATGAACAAAACCTGAGGTCTCTAGTGGGCTAGGATGTAGCACTTCAGAATTCAGATAGAGGGGTGGGTGAAGGTTGTCATGAAAATAATTTAATAACATTGTGATCTTTTATCACTTTATCATCCCTGCTCGGTGAAGTTGCTTTTTGCCACTATAATTTGTGGCTACTAACGCTAGGTTGGTTTCAAGTATTATAATTTTATTCCCGATAAAAAGTGAATTAGAAAATATAATATTCATATATTTGTTTCAAGTTTTTAAAAATTATTCTCAGGTTTAATATTTATATATGATTTGTTCATTTTTTATTCTCATGTTAAAGGTGTTGGGAATCTAACATTTCTACGAGAATAAAATTCAACAAACTCTAATTTCTCACTCTCACTCCACTTTACCACATTTATTTGCATTTTTCTAATTTTTTTAATATTTAAATTAAATAAATTTTAATAACATTCCTATGAAGGAGAATTCTCTGTCTCAGTACCCCGGGTATTGTACCCTTGAATAAAAAAATCATAAATAAAACATTAAAATAATGGATTTATCCGAAGAAATGTTAATAAAATTTGAAGTATTAGAAAAAATAATGGAAGAAACAAGTAAAAATATTATCCAATTAATAGAAAATACCAATAAATTACAAATTACACTTATAATAGAATACAAAAAGGACAAAGTGAAATAAAAAATATAAGAGACACATTAAATAATATAAGTAAAGGTAAAGAAATAGATGAAAATAAAGATATTGAAAAAAATTAAAAAAATCCTTGAGCAATTAGAAAATCTTTTAGAAGATGAAGCAAATAATAAATGTATAACAAGAAAAGATTTAGAAGGATTATTAAAATCAAGAGAATTAGGAAAATAATAGTAAAACAAGAGACACAGTTGGAACCATCAAAATTATCTCAACCAGTAACCTCATGGAGAGGATAAAAGAGGAATATATGAAAACATTAAAGAAATCAAATGATTTAGAAGAAATTCAATAATTACTAGAACAATTAAAAATAATTGAAGAAGAACATTACCAAATACAAAAAATAGATCTAATAGATCAGGTAATCAAAGAAAATGATGAAAACGAAGAAATAGTTTTACACTATAGTTCATATTCATAATCTAAAGAAAATCATATAAAAATAGAAAAAGGAGAATATAATGGAACAAAACCTAAAAGAAAATGGGAAGAATATAAATATACTCCTAATGGAGCATGAGATAAATATGAAGAAAAAACGATGTATAATAAAGGATATGCAAGAAAAAATAATAAATGGACAAATATTCAAGAAGAATTTAAACCTCATTATGAATCAATAAGATTAGGAAATGTATTAAATATTGATTGTGCAAGAAATAAAGAAGAAGTATTATTACAATGGATAAATGAAATAATACTGTTAATAGCAACTGATGAAAAACTCAACAAACTAAATATGTTAGATGTAAAAAACTTTTTACTATTTAAAACAGGAGGAAATGTACAAAGATTTTTACAAAATATTCAAGATAAAATTTGGCTACAACGTTTAAGATTAGTTAATAATAATCAAGATTTTGCCAAACTAGTTATGACGTTAATCTATCAAGAATTTATCGGATATAATATGTTTGATCAACAAGAAAAAACGAATAAATTCTGACGTGAAAAAATTAAAACTCATCTAAATAAGATACAAATATGTGACATGTGTCAAATAGAAAGCTTGATTTGTGAATACCAAAAATATTATTATCAATTAAATGAAGAAACAAAAGAAATATTATATAAGTACATTTTTATGGATAAACTACCATATCCTCTTAATTCTAATATAAAGAAACTATGAGAATCTAAGCAAGATGAAACGGTTAACATCTTAGGAGGAATTATTCAAACACTATACCAAGAATTAAGAGAGCAATACTTAACTAGAGAAACAATAAGACAACAATTAAATAGAGGAAGTAATGCAATCTGCTGTGATATTCCAGAAATGGAAAAACCTAAAAATTATGGTCGTAATAAATCAATAAGAAAAAGAAAATATTATAAAAAAACTAAAATTAAAAAGAACGTTAATCTCACTAGTTGCCTTCACACTTTCAATTGCACCAAAACTACCTCCTTGGGTTACAGTTGCTCCCACTTCCGGCAATTCAATGTATACAAAATCACCCAAATGATCTTGGGCATGGTCAGTTATGCCAACAGTTGCAGACTTTCCATCAACTTTCACCCACTCATGAGAATCAGCATACTTGAAATCTATAGGTATAACAGAGAAGAAGGTAGATTTCTCACAAAAATCAATAACTCAATTTATTCCTAAATCACTCCACAAGGAAATCAGATCAATTGTCATTTTTTTCTTTTTGCATTATATTGTTGACAAAGATTGGCTCTCTTATGAGTAAACAGGAATTTGATCAGCCAAGTTGTTGGAAGAAGAGACTAGTCCTTGCATTCTATCAATAAGAAGAATAACTAACCCTTGCATGTAGAGAAGCTTTCAGTCAAACTACTGTATATTTGTTAATTTGTCTTGTAGGGGAGGGGTGGAGAGGGAAGGAAATAAAACTAAACAGTGTAATATGAATATTCAGCTTGTTTTGATTCCTCATGATCAGGAGAGAATGTCATTAAAGGGTGATACTAATGAGAACATTAGAAAAGAAAAGAAGATCATCTTAGAAAAAGAGAAAAAATTTGTGCCTGCTGAACTATTCTTTTGAACAAAGAGGTAAACGTGTTCAATAAGCCACTTTACTTTTTTTATATTTGTTCTCTTTTCAGGGACTAGATTTAAACTGTCCATGTATAAAACTCTATAAAGAAATGAGAGTACTGAATGCTGCAAATTCGTATGTTATTAAAGCAGTTTGATTGATTTACAAATAAGGATGGAAATAAGCCAAAGGCCATGATGATTTACAACCTGACATGTTTAAGACTTGTCCTGATTTGATTAATTTAACAAATAACTAAATTGAGTATTTTTCATAAAATTTATTTAGCTAGTCAGGTTAGAGTTTAAGCATTTGGAAGAGTCATTTATATTGGTTGGCCTATTTAATTATAACATTATCATTTTATTATATATAATAAAATATGTTAATTTTATAAATAATATAATATTTTGTAAGGACCTATTTAAGGTATAGTGTAAATAGCTAGGTACTTAAGTGAAAACATACATTTGAATTTATTCAGACTGTTAGGGACCCAACAATAATAAAAGGAAATATTGTTGAGTTCACTGTATTAGTGACTATGGAGGACTGTATCAAATGTGATAACAATACCTCAGGAGTGTGAATACACAGAGAATGCATGAAAAGCAAATAACAAGATAGTCTAGGCAAATTGAGAGTGCCTAGTCTCTCCCAGGAGTCCCAAGTCCCAAATTCCAGCCTAACCATTTCTACCTCCTTTCTTTACTTATATCAATCTTTGCATCAGCACATGCTCATGCATGCTCACCCCCGAGACATCCGTTGTGTCCTGTTGAGTTGTTGAGTTTAAAACTTATTAATTAATTAATCGCATGCGCTTAACATTGAAATATGTAAAAATTAAAACTTAACTTATAAAGTATATAATGTCTGAAAGTTAATGCATCACACCTTACATAATAAAACACACACACTATATGTCTTGCATCAGAGTTATCAAAACACTGTTTAAGGTATCTTATCAGTAAGATCCCGTACAGGTACAAACTTATATACTTATTGTTGACGATCTCGACAAGTTTACCGGATCGTTGTAAGTAATAAAATCGGTAAGAACCGGATATCGTCCACAGGGATTAGTTACCAAGTACCAATTCACAAATTAGTTAGGGATTTGAGAATTCATAAATAAAATAAAACAAAAGAGCAATAAAATATTTTTGGAATTTTTGTTGAGATAAAATAGAAATAAAAATGCTAGGGATTTGATTTCATCGAATTATGAATCCGGATTCCTCATAGACAAAGAATCCTATGAATTATCGACACTCTAATTATCGTAATCTCAATTGGCATGTTGAAGGACAAATTCCCTTAACTAATTGAAGCCTAATTCCTTAGTGAATCAATTCTATCAAACCTTACTAATTACCCTAATTCCTTAGGTCTAATTAACAAAGCATGATGATTATAGCTCTATGGAATTTGTGAAATGTTCATGCTAATTAGTTATCTATTCCTAGATTAACCAAATTAACAGTGATGATTACAAGAGGCAAAGTCCAAAAATCACTATTCCTAGTGTATTATTGAACCCTCAAAAACACAAGAATGGTAGCTAAGCATTCAAATGTAAGGAAGCACAGTAAACATCACATCAACAATCTCAATTGTTCATAAAATAATCAGAGAGTAAAATAAATTTAGCTAGACATATTAAACCCTAGAATAAAATAAAATAGAGATAAAGAGATAAGAAACAACCCGATGATAGTGATAATAAGAGAACACAACACCACTACTGGATTCCTCTTTGCGCTGCCACTGTGCGTCTCTGTTCTCCCTATGCTGTGCGGCCTCTCTCTTCTTTATTCTTCACGCTGCTGCCTCCCTATTGTTTTTGTGCAGTCGCTGTCTTTTCAGTGCGGCCCCTTTTGTTGCTACGTATCTCTGTTCTTTTATATCCAAACCCTCTCTTTTGTTCAATTTCGCTGCCCTCATTACATGGGCCTCCTTTCCTCCAAGTCTGTAGCTCTCCCTTCTTCAGCCTTGCTTAATCGTGGGCCCTTTTCTTTTGACTTATCCAATACCAATTCTATTTGAATTGGTTTCAAGTCTCCTGAAGCAACAATTCCTCTTTGCTTTACGTGGTCTATTGGCTTTCCTTTTCTTTTCAATTCCAATGAATTACCAAGATGTCCAGCAGCAAGCCTCCATTCTCGCCATCCAAAGTCCAATTACAAAGGCATTGGATTCTCCATTAAATTGGACAATAAGTCATGGGCCCATGTCAATTAGTCATTCTTCATATTCAATCTCTCTTTATTTTTTCCTACAAATATAAATAAGTAAAAATATTATTAGATTAACTCTAAAAACATAAAATTTAACTAAAATATTCAAACACTTTTAAAAATTAAATTACCTAAACTTAGGGACAAAACTCAATCATTTAGCACAATTAGGAGTAAAAATCCATTTAATAAACACACAAAAATCACATAATCTAGAATATTATCACTTATGCAAACTATTATAATCAGTGGAAAATATAAAACGTCTCACAAGACGCATTGGCCTTAACACTCTAAGTTCTACAACTCGGGTCCATAGCTCGTCCTCCAGCTTCTGGCTCATAAATAAAATACAACATACATAATACAGAAGAATAGGGGATAAAAAACAGTTCTATCATCAAAAGCGGAAAGGAATACATAGCACATAATATAATAATAGTCATAGACAATCATCATTCCTAATCAACCATCATCCTTAATTCACGTTATCATCCTCTACCCTCAATCTCATACAACTAAACATTTATGTTGACATGGCCATCTCTACTCCTGTCACTTTAGTTAGTAGACCAGAACGGTCTGGGGTCAAGAACTCAGTGCACCCATATTCCCTTATCTCTCGTAGGGAATAGTGCATTAAGCACAGTGTACGTCACTATCCCCCATTGTAAATAGCACAATAAGCACAAAATACCTAATAACTCAGTGCGCCCCTATTCCCTAATCTCTAATAGGAAATAGTGCATTAAGCACGGTGTGCATCACTAATCCCCCATTGAAAATAGCACAATACGCACAAAGACATGGTAACTCTATCTTAGATAGGATAATCAGAACAACGCGTTAAGGACTAAAAGAGTATTACGGTAGTCTACCTCGGCATTAATATCCGTAGGTCACTCACCCGCAATATCTGGTATCCAAAATAGGATATCCTGACCTCGTGTGTTCCACTCACACGGCTGTGAACAATATATATATATATATATATATATATATATATATATATATATATATATATATATATATATATCACTTACTCACATTGGTTACAACCTAGTGCCTCAATCTTCCATCATAGCCTCAACACATGTTCTATGTCACCTCTTATCTATAAAATAATTAATTTAGGTTAGGCACCTCTAAGTCAATTCATTCTCTCAGCCACATGAACATCTCCCGAACAACATATATCTTTACTTAAAAGACAACTAAGCACACTATCAAACCAGGCAGATCATGCATAACACAATTAATCATCATAAAATATTCAAACATCAAAATAAAACATCACAAGCAATAGAATACCTCAACCAGCGTATCACAAACAATTCAATAATATTAATTAGACATCCTCAAATATTCTAAAATTATCCTAACGTTGATAAACCTACAATTCTCAAATCATCATTGGTATTACGGAAAGGATTCCAATGCGATTTTGGTCTTGTCGATTACTCGACCACTAGTAGGGTTTAGGTCGTCCTACATAATTATTATATTATAAACTATTTATCCATTCCGACGATAGGTTGAATCTTTCCCCCACCTGACTTATCACCGAATTTCCCAAACTTTGCGATCCTCGTTACTAGACCACGATTATCCGTTAACCTTCAACCAACACAACTTCACAACAATTAATCAAACAAAACTCATCTATGTCCATTTTATGCTAGGTTCAGTCATGATATCAAAAATTGGTAAGGTTTTTTTCTCAACTCTATCTTTTGGATCATAGTTACTAAAGTATTAACTAGCATTGACAAATTGCTGGAAGTTATAACTATGAAACAAAATCCTCTAACCAAAACTCATTTTGCCTCATAAACATAGATTCGGCCAAGGCTAGAAAATAGGGCTCGGAGTTTCTTTTGATTTCAAGCTTCTAGATATAACTACTATAGGTTTTAAGGAGTTAAGATCAAGTGACATACTTTTAAAAATTTAACAAAACATCATTTGCCCAAAAAGACCTAGTTTCAACCATCAATAGATAAATAGGGAGGAAAATTATTTTGCTTTCATGCTCTTAGATTATCAAAGAATAAGTCATATGAAGATCATAGAAGTTAGTTTCACATTAAACTGATTTTTCTACAATTTTCTAGAATTATGAAAATCTAGATCTAGAAATAGGAATTTGTGAAATAGTTGATGAAAATGAAGTTTGATTGATGATTAATGAAGCTAAGACGATGAAGAACATGATCATCACCTTGGAATGAAGATGTTTGATGAAGAAATTGAAGAGAAATGAAGAACTTGTCAAGAACAAATATGGTGTTCTTTAGGTTTTTGTGAAGAACAAGCTTAGATATTGAAATAGGAAGAAAATGAAATGTTGCTAAGTGTGGGGATGGACTTGGGCTGAACAAATGAGAGAGTGAGGGATTGAAAATGCTTTGCTTAATGTTACCATAGAACCATGGTTGAGTTTACTTGACCTAGGTTAAGTTAGAAAATAATATAATAACTTAACTTTGGTGAATAGTAATCATGGTTGAGTTAAAAATGTGTGGTGAAGAATGAATGGATGGTGTGGCTGCCTATTTCACCACATGGGAGGAAGAAGAGATCAAATTGGCCTTGATTAACTAAAATAGGTTAGGTTAAGGTTAAGGGCATTTTGGTCAGTTTACCTAAAAAGTCATGATTACTTGTATTAAATGTTCATAAACGCATGGTGAGTCACGATGGTGACTCACCCCATGACTCATCTCCTCCGGTGTCCAGTTATGTCTCCTGGTGTATTTTTGCGCATCCGTATCCGATTCCGTTGGTTACCCGATTACAGTTTTTGAGAGGAAAATGATGAAATGAAAGCAAAATGAAATAGGTATGGTTTATTGAATATGGCTACACGAAATTGAAGAGGTATTTGAGGTCCAAAAATATCTTGAGACAAGGTTGGAATTAGAAATAAAGCTAAGGGCATTTTGGTCTTTTTACCATAAAATATCTAGATATTTTCAACTAAATATCTAGATATTTAGGGTGTTGTCATAATGACTTAATGACTTGTTGTCTGGATCTCTTGGCATTTCTCTGTAGTTCCATATCCGTCTTCATCGTTTTCCCGACTTAGGTTTTACCCGTTTTCTTTATAGTTTCGCCCGTAAAAACTATAACAATATATTTTTGAGTAATAATTTCAAAATAGCCTTTATAGCTAGAAATATCATATAAAAGTAAATTGTTTCGTTCACGAATCAAAATTAGATTTTCTGATCAGTAAAATATTACTGTCAGTGAAAACACAGATCGATTTTCGTCTGAGTTTTAAACCCAAATTTTAACTAGAGCTTCCTACCATAGAGTATGTTCTAGATATGATTTTGTTTTCTCCAAAATCATTTCCTAGGTCTCAGATAAAAATATAAATAAATATATCTTTATCGATAATACAGCATAATTAAAAACAACTTGTTACACCAATTCTCACCTTGCCAGCCGGCAGAGTTAGTTACATCATTCCCCTCCCTTTTTGCTATCATCAGCACCTTACACATTTCCTGAAATACACTTGAGTGGCCTTACTGGGCCTAAGGGCCTTGTTGATAATTGGCTTGGCTGCTAGGTTCACATGACAGACCATTTTTGTTTTGAAAATGTCTTGCACCAAAGACAACAGTTAGAGGCCGACCTCTCTTATCGTGTCCTTGGCTAAAAATCTTGTCATGTGCAAGTTCATTAGGAATCTCTGGCAGAGTTATAGAACCATTTGGAACAAATGAATGTCTCCATTTCAAGTACTTGAGAACAAATGAATATTTGTATGTTACACTTGTTTATTTCTTCAACTTTTTGAGGCCGCAACGTATTTTATTTAATTTTTTTAAGTATGCATTTGGATGTGTTGACCTGGTTTATATTTAACATGAACTAGTTTCAATTATATTTAATGATACATAAATGTCTTGTTAAATGTTTTTATTAATAAATATGCTTTGAATATCATAAAATATTATATTATATGCAAATGCATTTGCCATTTTAGATGTCAGGTAGAGGTACAAATAGAGGTAGAAGGACTTTGTCCTCTCGAGATCGGCGCTCATCTGGTAGAGGTGGAATTACTTTACAAGTTGCATCTATATTACCTCCAATTATACCATCTACACAAGTACCCACAAATTCATCATTATCACATGTCTTACCTACACCATCACAATATGTGAACACTACATCAACACCATCCCCAACCCAAATACCATCACCATCACCATCACCTATTCTACCTCAAACTTCTGAACAAACTTTGTCAAATACTCAATCATCCACCATTGAATCTCAGGAAGATGGACATGTTGATCAAGAAGGTCTTCTTGAAATAAAGCCTTATGGAGATAAGTAAGTACAATAATATCATTATGTGAAATCTATCAACTTATACTTTTGTAAAGTATGATTAATGTGTATATACTACTTACAATTTCTTTTACATTGACAGGTTTAATCCATTAGGCGTTGTTCGTTTCTTAACTGCTTTCATCAAGAGCAAGTTCGATTGGTTTTGTCCTACTTGGGGACATTCAACCACTGATATGCGAGATTTATGGTTTAAAGAATTTAAGGTAAATATGATGATTAGATTATTAATATATGTCATTATTATATTGTATCAAAGATGGTTTACAGAATTGATGATTCCTTACATATCAATTTTATTTTCTTTTGTAGAAGAATTTCGTATGGGAACCAAAATAACGATTCGTCAATTTTTTGACATAAAGGGATAAGCTCGATTTAAGGGAATTACGTATGAAGAGAGGAAAAAAGTATGAAAAAAATTGAGAATACAAGCCAAAATTCATTCCTATTCCGATATGGAATCAACTAATACACTATTGGGCATCGGATAAGAAGTTTAAGAATTTGTCTGTGGCAAACACGGCAAATCGTGCTTCAAGTGAAGGCAGCTCTATGCATACTGGTGGTTCTATATCTATGGGTGAGCATGCACGTAGAATGGTAAGACACTTGAAATTGTTTGCTTGAGTATTTAATTTTATGAACAAACTATTGGGAATTTTCTCATTGAAGTTATGACAAAGTGTAGGAGGCAGCTACAAAAACCTTCCGTGGAAGAAATGTTTGCTAAATGCTATTTGAAAAAGGACAACTCTTGGGTTGATAAAAGATCTGAGAAGGCTATGGTATGTGGTGTTTACTTTAATTTTTCCACAACTTTTGTTACATGCATAGTTCAAAATTGTTTGTTAGTGAAATGACTAACAACAGTCAAACTAAAATGTTTTGTAGGGAGAATTTACAAAGAGAAAAATAGAGCTTTCTGAACTAGCATTGCCTCAAGATGAGAATGGTGACGGGTTGTCTTGTGAAAGACAACATATGCCGGATGACTTGACTATTTGGAAAGAAGTGGTTCCTAAGGCAAAAAAGGAACATTATATGGTCTAGGTTCTATAGGAACAAATATCTCTTCAAAGTATGCTACCAACTCATGCTCAACTGCATCTAAGGACACAAACACGAAACAAGAGCTAGTAAAGTGGCAAGAAAAGTTACAAAAAGTAAGAACTTATAAATCAAGAGTAAAAGCATAAGTTGGAGGAGCAACAAAAGAGGATTGAATCAATTGAAAGTTTGGTTGTAACTTTATTTGAAAAGTTAAATATGCCATTACCTCCAAACTTTGTTTGTGACAACTACGCAAGACGGATCAAATGAGACTAGTGAGCCCTCTAATGGAGAGATTGATGATAATTTTGATGTTGATTGGTGGCTTTGATCTAGATTCGTGAGTCCTTAAATGTAGGTTTGTTTTGCTTTGATATAGATTGATGAACACCTTGATGACTCTAGTTAGTTTTATGTTGTTTTATATTGATAAACATATCACTATAGTTTGTGTTAAATTTTTATTATTATTATCAAAAGTTAGAATGCAAAAACATCACTGTACTAACTGACATCCCAACTAGATATATTGGTACCCCAGTAACACCAATCATTTGCAGCACCCCAACAAATTTATTAATAAAAAACAAAAAGAATACAAATAAAACAAGGGGGAACATTGACCAAAACCCTTGAGAAGAATCATGTAAACCTATAATTAGGAAGACCTATCCTATTTCGGATAAAATCCTCACTATTTATTCTAGGAATAGTATCCCACCAATGAAATCCCTGAAAAGGTAAGCCAAGAGAAGCAGACTTATCTGTACAATGATTGTCTTCTCTAAAAATATGTGTAATCGAAAATATCATTTTCCTTGATAACTCTATACAATTTTGCCACCTATTCCTAAGCTTCCAAGGAACAATAGAAACATTCTTAAAAGCAAGAACAACTAATTGTGAGGCACATTCCAGCCAAAGATTATGCCACCCCTTATTGAATGCAATTTCAATTGCCAACATTGCACCATGTAATTCAGCTTGGAGAGCGTTAGAAATTCCCAAATTAAAAGAGAAACAACCTAATGAGGCTGCACTCCTATCTCTAAATATTCCTCCACAGGATGCATAACCTGAAATTTCTCTTGAAGTGCTATCAGTGTTGCATTTTATCCAGCAGCAAGGAGGGGATACCAAATTACCTCTTTTATATCTGTGCTCTTACACAACTTGAAGCTTATTGAGAAGGACTTCAGGAGTTCAAAGTCCTGCATTGCAGAAGTAGGAGAAGAACAATTCCTGCTAGTGTAGCCAGTAAGAGATACATTGGCAGAAACAAGATTGATTGCAGCATGAACAGATAACTTCTTATTATCGAATCTTGACATATTCCTGCACTTCCAAATGATCCAAATGATATTAGTGATAATTGCAAGACTAATATCCTTAATAATAGGAGACCAATGTTGATCACATATGCTAAGAATGCTGGACATAGATGCAGTGTCCACATTGATTCGGAGAACTGATTTGAACCAGTTCGATAGGCATTGAGCAAATGGACAATCACGAAAAAGATGATGACTGGTCTCAGCAGTCAATTCGCAAAATGCTGCAGATAGAAACAATTATGCAACCCCTCTTCCATAGATTCTCATCAGTTGGCATCCTATTATGTAATAACCTCCAAATTAAGAAAGTTCTTGCAGGCGGGATAGCCGGATTCCAAATCAATTTAGCCCAATGAACAGCCTGGCCAATAGGTTTAACATGCAGGTAAGCCTGAGTTCTAATGCATCTTTAAACCTGAGTTCTCCTGAGTCTGAATTTTTCCAAACCATTTGATCTTTCGAATCAAATTGAGGAATGACAGCATCCTGCAACAAACTTCCTAAAGCTGGAAAAGCATTAGAAATATATCTAGGAATAGACCAAGAACCATTCCTTATATAATCTGTAACTCTGGAGTTAAAACTGCAATGTAAATGAGCAGGGATATTACAGATGTTAACCAGAGAGAGTCGAGTTAACCAAGTATCAGTCCAAAACTGATTTCACATCATTTCCAATCTGCCAACTACTATTTTCCTTGATTACAGAAATCTGGCCTTTGATGCTCGACCAAACTGAAGAGAAAATATGGTAATCAATAGTGCCATGCTTTCTTAGGACTCTTGCTCTCAACAATCTTGCCCAGTCCTTTCCTGAATTTACAAATTCCCAGCAGAGTTTCAAACCAGCTGCTTCATTAACTTGCCTGAGAGACCTCAAACCCAAACCACCTTCATCAATTGGAGTGCAACATTTGTGCCAAGCCATTGTTACAACTTTCTTTTTATTAACATCTCCAGAACAAATAAAGTTTCAAATCCATCTTTCTAATTCCTTTAGAAGACTAACAGGCCAAGAATAAACCAAAAAATTGTATAACATCATTCCATGTAAAACACTCTTTACTAATTGCACCCTTCCTGTTATTGACTAAAGGGAAGCTTTCCAAGCAGCTAATTTGGCTTTTATTCTGTCTGCAATGGGCTGTAAATGAACTACTTTAGGCTTACCTATGAAAATAGGAGTTCCTAAGTAGATGAAAGGGAGCACACCAACCCGGAAACCCAAAATATCAGCAATGAGAGCCTTTCAGGTGGCGAACAGAACCAGAATAAAATGTTGACTTTGCAGGATTTATAAACTGACCAGATGTTTCTCCATATCTATGAAGCAGTTCCATCAAAGCTTCTAAATTCTTCTTGGAACCCCTACAAAAGATCATCACATCATCTGCATACATTACATGGGAAGACACATGGAAACCTTTAGATCCTGACATGAGATTAATGCTTCCTTTATGAACTAGATTAGAGAGTCCTCTACTAAGCACTTCTTCAAAGAAGGCAAAAAGAAGGGGAGATAAAGGATCTCCTTGCCTAACTCCCCTCCTACAAGGGAAATATCCAACAGCATTACCATTAATTGAGATTGATAACTTTGCTGAATGAAGGATAGTATCAATCCATCTACAGAATTTAGGATCAAATCCAAAAGAATGAAGAACCTCCAACAAGAAACTCCAATCAACTGTATCAAAGGCCTTTTTAATGTCAATTTTCATGGCTAAGTTGCCACCAAAACTCCTTTTACTTAACAAATTAATGGCCTCTGAGGTTAGGCAAATGCAATCTGTTATATTCCTACCTTTAATGAAGCATCTTTGGTTGGGGGAAATGATCTTGGAAGCAATAGAGGCTAGCCCATCAGCTAGTACTTTTGTGACAATCTTGAACTTGAAATTAGCTAGAGCAATAGGTCTATATTGATGTAGCCTTTCAGCTTCTGGAATTTTGGGAATTAGTACAACTGTATTGGCATTCCAGTTAGGCATCAACCAACCACTGCTGAAAAAGCTGAACCACAGCCTTAATGACATCTTCTGCAATGATACACCAGAACTGTTGGAAGAGAAATGCTCCAAATCCATCTGGACCTGGAGCTTCATCTGAGTTCATAGAAAATACAGCTTGTTTCACTTCCTGTGCAGTAGGGAAGTTTGTAAGCATGTTGTTATCCTCCTTTGTCACTGAATGAGGAATAACCTCATCAACCAAGCCATTATCCACACAAGCATCCTGTGACCCGAAGATATTCTGGAAATAACTAATCACATGTTCCTGGATATCAGCAGGAGAATGTAGGACAGTATCATTATGTTATTGACTAATGAGTACTTTTATCATAGTGGTTTGTTTTATTTTGTGTTAGAATGATGAAACACTTGTATGTATTTAGTTTATGTGATTGTTCTTTACTTTAGGTAAAAACATTACCAAGTATACTTGATTGTTCTTTACAAGTTAATTTCTTGTTTGAAATTTGTTCAAATATACCAAAATTTGCAATTGAATTCCATCTCAAATTGGTGTGAAACTAAAACTTGAGTAATGATTTTGATATTTCATCTCAATGTAATTTCAAAAATAAACTAAGCCAATTAATAAGTTTATGTCAATTTCCTTTATAATTTTTTTTTAAATTAAATTCGTCCAAAATCCATCTCAAAAGAATAATTGTATCTGTCTTAAATCCGTGCGAAAAATGTATTAGATAAATTCATTAATTTAATCTGTGGGAAATCTGTCCCAAATAAAATCACAACATCCATCCGAAATGCGTCCGAAATCTGTTGGTATACAATAATGAATCCGTCCGAAATATGACCACAATTCGGATTTTCATGCTCATCTGAATTCCGTCTACAATTTGTCCGTAAAACCTTTCCGATGGAATTTGGGATGGAATTTATAATTTTCAACCAGGCTTTTTTGGATGGGTGACGGTTAAATCGGAAATCGGTGTGAAATTAATTGTCCGTCTGAAATCTGTGGGAAAATTGTCCGAATTCCATCCGCAATCCTCGTGAAACTGTCCAAAAATCCATATTTTCTAGTAGTGACCTTAGACAACACTTTCATTTTATTTATTATCATCTTTTTTTTTTTTGGAGTGGGTGAGGGGTGCGGTGTTTGTGCTTTGTCCTGTAACACTGGTGGGGGATGGTAGGTTGAAGTGTACACTTTAAAGTAGTAGTCTTGCTTTCGTTTGAACCAGGATTAAAAGTACTCTCCAAAAGAATTTAGTAATTAGTATCTGTAACACCCCCCTTGGGCAGTACTTCGTGATCACGTGCAGAAATAAATTAAAAAGAAATTTGTTGGTTGCTTTTAGAAATTGATTTACTTTAAGTCAGAAAATCTGGGTGTGCAATTTTTTCTTCTAACACTTCGGAAGAATGTGATGCACACAACACAATAGTACATTTACACTGTACTTGACAACACACATATACCAATTTTATTTATAAACAAACCTTCCACAACGTACAAGTTTTTCCTAAAAAAGTTTTCCTTATAAACCCTATAAACATTATCAGGACACATGTACTAAACTTCTCAAACATACATCCCCAAACACAAACCTAAGCTGGTCGTTCTACAAGACATTCCCTGAAAAGACCCCGTGGTCATCCCTATATTTAAAACACCTCTCCGCATTCTTACTTAAGTCTCCTCTGCAACATCTGTACTAGTGTACCAAGGTACAACAGAAAAACCAGACGAACGGATATACGCAAGGTGAGAACCAATATATGGATTTTAAAACGATAACTATATGCGCGACACACAAACATCATATAACATGTATAATTATAGCAACATAGATGTTCGAAAATAAACAAATAGTTTATCAAAGGGTTTCATACTCGACAGTCATCGTCAATTTTAAAACAAATGCATGACACTTCAATATTCACCATCTAAACTTTTGTACTTGATCTCCAGAGATCCCAACACCATATCAATGAGCTGATCAAGCTCTCTTTGCCAAATAAGGCACACCGGATTTAACCAAGGCACACCAAATTTAATCATAGTACTGTCCAAAACGAGGCACAACGGTTACTGTCAATGGTTCATTGTCCATCAATGCACAATGATACAACTTCATGAAGATCTTGCCATCAAGATATCAAGATCAAACTCATAGGCACATCTGCCAAAGAAATGCATGTAAAACATTTTGTTTCTCGTCACTTTTCTTTTTGTTCATTCTTTCCTTGTCAAAGCTCAAAGGCTCACGACCATCTCAACTTTTAAACATTTCTTTCAATTTCAACAATAGGACTCCAAGTCCGAATGTGCAAATCACGAAGGTCTAGACCAATGCATTTAGCCTTAGGTTCGAAGATTATAAAGCACAAAACTTACCCAACTTTTATAGGACAAAATAGTTCATAACTTCAATTTTTTGGACATACAGTCCACTACTTACAATAGAACACTAGAATCCCGACGTCTTGGTTAGTAGGTTCGCTTTTCAACTTTTAAATCATTTTCGTTCTGCGAAGCACAAATCCAAAACAAAACCTCCACAACTTATTCAAGTTATCGAAAATAATACCATTGTGTAAAACTAATTTACAAAAAAATCATTTTTCCTTGGAAATTCATTTATAAAATCATCAAATCACCCAAAAACTCATTTTCTTCTGAAAATCTTTGTTTGAAACTTTAGTTCAAAGGAAAATATTAATTTGAGACTAATTCTCGGTTCTAACAAATATTGTTGTTTTTAAAAAATGATTTCCGTAAATATTTTCGGAATTAACCATCGTTTGACATTTTAAAAACGTTTTAAGTCAAAATTTGACTTTTCTAGTAAAATAATTTTCTCAACATCATAACTAAATTATTTTTGAAACTTAACTTTTTATAATAACCTTTTATATTATTTTGTAATTTCTTACATAAAAATTAGCATTACTAAAATATTTTCACGGTTACGCCCTCACTGTGACTAATAGATCACTCTTACGTCGATCAATCATTAAAATAATAGTATTTTCAACTATTCCATATTTTTAACAAATCAAATAATTAAATAATATTATATTACTATATTCCACCAATTAAAAATTTGATATTTCTTATAAAGCTTTTTAATGCTTTTATCTTCGTAATTAATTGAGCATTGACTACTATCAGGCTTTTCAATCAACAATCAATGTCAATAATAATTTCATATCAATACTATAATAGATAACATGATTTATGACATGCATTGAAATACTATAACAATTAACTGCAGATAATCAATTAAAAACAGATAATTAACAGCAGATAAATTAATTACTTAAGATAATTTAAAACATGACAAACACACTCAAATAAATTATACGAGACCACATCGATAGCATATAGCTATCGGAAAAATCCCTCAGGTCCCTTACCTCAGAGTGATCTTCCTTTCGAAACAAATTTTGCTGGATATCCGATCTCCCGATTTCCTTTTCGCAATGTACAATGTTCACGTAACAATTTATCCTTCAACAAACCAAAAAAAATCAACAACATAAAACAACTAAAATCACCTAATTACTATGGCTAGGTTTCGGCTATGATGGATTTATTAGGCTAGAGATTTTAAATTTTCACAAACTCTTGGATTAATAATCCTTAAGTATTTGAAAGACAAGATCTATGATCATAACTCAAAAATCAAAACCAAATCATCTAACTCATCATTAGTTAGGTTTCGGTCAAGTCTAACAAATTAGGCTAAGGATCTTAAAATTCTACATACTCTTAGATCTATGATCCTAGATTAGTATAGAGTTAAAAACAATGATCATAAGTTAAAAATAAAACAAAATCATCCAACCTCTCAAGAACATGGATTCGGCCTTCATAAAAAAAAGCTAGAGATTTCATTTTGATTCAATCCTTTGGATTCAATACTTATATGAACTAGAAAGATGGAATCAAGCAACACTTTCTAAAAAATTTAACAAAACTCCTCCATCCAAAAATTTAGGGTTTCGGCCTTGGGAGGAAAAATAGGAAAGGAAATTTTGTTTGATTCATACTCTTGGAGTCTTGGATTATAAACATAGAGATGATGACAAGTTCCTAGAAATTGGTTTCATGATCATATGATTTTTCTATGATTTTCTAGAGATTTTTGAAGTTATAGATCTAGGAATTTCAAATGATGATCATGGCCTTGAATCATGAAAATAAATGAAGAACATATAGCTTATTGATGATGAGAAGTAAGGTATACCTCTTGGAATTAGAAAAATAGCAAGAGATCAAGTAGTTGTTTCACAATTTTTGGTTATGGAACACTACAAAAAAAAACCTATTTAGCGACCGAAGATTTCGGTCTCTAAACATGATAATTTGGTTGCTATATAGTTTGGCGACCGAATTAGCGACCGAATTAAGGGGGTAGCAGAAACCCTGGTGGCTAAATGTTTAGCGACCGAACTTGTATTTCGGTCGCAAATTGGCGACCGATATTTCGGTCTCAAAATTATATATTTCGGTCGCCGTATAGTTGGTCGCATGCTCAGCTCACCTAATTTGGTGACCGATATTCGGTCGCTATTTCGGTCGCAAATTTTGAATTTTTTTTTAAATTTTCCTGTAACTTAATCCTGCCGACCAAATATTGTTTTTCAACTATTACCCCATTGATTTTTAATTTCTGATATAAACAAAATACACCAATATTTTTTTTGAATAAATAGAAAATGTAAATATGATGTACTAATGATCCAAAACACCACAGTCAATATGATCAAGAAAACATATACATTAATTAACGCAAGTTTAATAATTGTTTATAAAAAAACACACCACAATCAATAAGTACTAATCAAAATATCAAAACTCATCAATCTTCCAAAGGGATGAACATGTAGAAGCGAGAACAGATACTTAAACTTTGCCAATGCACCAGTGGACAACAAATACAACTCCCTAATACCATTTGTATCTGTTGCAAAATATGGGCTATCATCATGGATTACTATATTCCCATTGAACAAATTTCCGCTTTTGTCTTCAATAGTCACAACACGCTGTATTTCTTGTCCCCAACGACGGTAGAATGATCGCGGGATTGAAATCAAATCCTGTAAATACACAAGAACAATTTATTAATGATTAGTTTATGCCTTAACTATCATTATGTGAATCCGATCGTTATTCTTAAGTTGATGAGATACTGTACCTGGTCTATATGGATGACTGTCTCAAAACATTTAGTCGGATCCATTTTCTGATAAAACAATAAGGAAAACAAGTCATATGTCTAAACTTCATCAAGTGATAATAATAAAAGATGGAAAGATCCATGTAGCATACTTGTTAAAATAGAACAAAGAAATGCAACTTCACATGCAACTTTACAGATTAGCAAACATAGTAGTTTTCAGGAAAGCAGATGCTTTTACGTCGTTTTGAAGGATGGTCATAGAGAGGATTAGCATGGTTACTACCTTTGGATGCCAAATGGTGTTTCACAATCATTTCATCATAAGATTGAATAACTTAACTCATAAATCAATCTATCGCTTATCAACTAATGACATAAAACAAAACACATAAACCATTGACATGAACATTCTATAATCTCTCAATTAGAATACAGTACTACTATTAACAAATAATTCCCAATTGAAATCACAGTATTACAAACAACATGTAAATTACACCCTAAGGTCCCAAAATGAAGTCGGATTTAGACAAACGACCCCTCTATGGAAACCTAAACAAGTCTAGTTTATAAATTTAAATTTAGTTTTGGGAAAAAACATTCCAAAAAGTACAGTTTTAACCAACAAGCTACCGCATTCGAAAAACAGGACAAAAATTGTCCTCTAACTTTTAACAGAATTTTCTTCATCAATACTCATTTATAAGGAAAACACTGAACCTATGTCCATACGGGTTTTCAGGACAGCAGCTATAACATCTCCTTGTAAGCAATATAACAAACACCTGTCAAGCAAGATCCTTTAACATATCTATTCTCACATATTGGCATATCAACACCATCACAAAATCAAAACCAAATTACAATACACATACAAATAGAAAATCAACTAATTAGAGCATGTATCAACAAATCCTAAGCTTGGATTGCAGCATACTTCAACAAATATATATTGAAGCATATTTCAATACAAACTTAAATAAAATATAGTAGCAAACATCCTATTGAGCTCCGCTCTCCACTAACAAGACAACACATAATTGTCAAATACATGCATAACTTCTAAATTAGCAACACACAACAAGCATCCCGCCTTTTTGACAGGATCACATCCTATTGAGCTCTGCTCTCCACTAACAAACAACACATAATTGCAAATGCATGCATAAATATTAAATTATCAACACACAATCAGCATCTTGCCTTTCAGGCAGGATACCTTCCTATTGAGCTCAGCTCTCCACTAACAAACAACAAGATATATAGTAGTGATAATAAGAAAAGATGGAAAGATCCGTGTCGCATACTCGCCATACTCGCCATTTTTCTTTTATGCATTTGAGTAATATGACTAATATAATAGCAATCACTTTCTTAAATTCAAACAAAAATTAAAGCAAAAACTGATATTAGCAAACTGAAAATATAGGCAGAAAAGTAGGGGTCAAATGCATATATTAGCATTCACCCAAAAAAAAAATATGCATATATTAGCAATCTGATAACTGGTCTCAATTTAAACTCTGAAAATAGTTTATGAACATAAAAATCACATCAAGATAAACTATATGAATGAGATAAAAATTAAGAAATGTCCTATAAAAAAATAAAAAATAAAAAATAAGAAATGTAGTGTGAAAGCCTGAAAGGCTTCTTAATCCACTTAGGAAGAAAAGTTCAGTTATCTAACTATTCCCCAGAGAAAAACTTGGCATTACCCCCAGAGAAAATTCTCAAACAACTCACGTGCATTTTTCATAATCAACTTAATTCACACAAACAACTTAACATCAAATAGAATTTTAGAACAAAGAACAAACAATAGACAACATAGACAACAGAGAACTTGTGGTCAGGATTTAACCACCATTATAATTTGGCTAAAGAACAGAACCACTAAATGTAGCAGAATGAGACCAAAAACATACCAGAGAATGCACAAACCAGAGGAATAGAGAGAGAGAGATAGAGTCGAGGAGAGACGATCGAAAACATACCAGAGAAGGAGGAGGACGGCGGCGCTGCTCTGGTGGTGCCGGCAACGGTGGCAGCCGTGTGGAGAAGGAGGGAACTGAGAGAGAAAAAGTTAGAAATAGATAGATAGAGAGAGAGAGATGGAGAGAGAGAGAGAGGAGAGCTTATCGTGATGGTGGTGGCCGGAGGAGGGGCGGAAGTCGCGAACCGTGGTGGCCGGAGGAGAGAAAGAGAGATCGAGTGAGAGAGAGGAAGAGAGATCGCGAAATGGAAGAACGGGTTTCTTCGTTTTTAGGGATTTTAATTTTTAGCGACCGAATATTCGGTCGCAAGGTTGCCATTTCAAAATTTAAATTCATAAATTTAGCGACGGCTTTGTAAATCGGTCGCTAAGACGCGTTCTTTTAAATTTTTTACGCGCCGTTTAGAGACCGAATTAATATCGGTTGCAAATGTAAATAAAATTTAACCGTTGCATTTAATTCGGTCACCATTTCGGTCGCTAAAAAGGCATAAAATTTCTGACTTTTAAGTTCCTTTATTTAGCGACTGGAATAGCGACCGATAACCCTGCTACGCTCTATTTCGGTCGCTATTTCGGTCGCAGTATTAACTCTAATCAGTCTTCCATGTAGATCCTATAATCGGTCGCCAAAAACAACCAAAAAATTCGGTCACTATTTTCGGTCGCTAAACAACCTTTTTTTTGTAGTGGAACCTAGAAAATTTGAGAGAAAACTTGGAGAAGAAAATGAAGTGAGATGAAGAATGAGTAGAATGGCCTATGTGAGGGCTTGATGACGGTGAATCACAAGGGCAAATGAGTCCAAATTGTCTTTCATTTGAGGACAAAAATGTAATTTCACTTAGGCCTAATGGTTATTTAACTAAGACTTAAGGACATTTTGGTAATTTCAAGCCTAAGGTAATAATGAAAATTGAGTGGTGAGGATTTGTAGATGGTGTGACTGATTTGTGACCACAAAAAATAGAGGAAGAAGCCAATTTGAATTTGTCTTGCCTAAACCATGGTTAATGTTTAACTAGGATAGGTTAGGTTAGGGGTATTTTGGTCTTTTCACACTTAAACCCATCATTACATAAATTAAATTCTAGGTGAGTCACCCCTATGACTCACCACCCTAGGTGGCAAGATATCTCGTCATCCGATGTTGGATTTTGTCTCTGCACGTCCGTTCTCGACTCCGTCAATTACTCGATTTAGGTTTTTACGCCCAAATAAGGTAAAATAACTTATTTATTTTGAAACTTTTCAAAATAACCACTATCATTGGAAAATCGATAAAAACTCTAATCGTTTCGTTCAATAGTCAATATTAGGTATTCTGATCAGTAAAATCTTACTGCCAGTGAAAATGCAGACCATGTTCCGTCTAAATTTT
Source organism: Sophora flavescens (assembly GCA_030762895.1). Lineage (NCBI taxonomy): Eukaryota > Viridiplantae > Streptophyta > Magnoliopsida > Fabales > Fabaceae > Sophora > Sophora flavescens. The sequence goes on from CM061067.1 coordinate 79,490,431, forward strand.
CAACCCAAAATTTAACCATAACTCTCTGCGATAAATTAGAGTATAGATATGACTTTGGTTTATCCAGAATCATTTTCTCAATTTCAGATAAAAATATAAACGTTTATTTATATTTATACCGATCATAGAAAACAGAAAAATCAAGGTGTTACAATATCACTTCAGTTTTTGAACATTTTTGTCATCTGTTTCCAAGTATTTATTTATTTTGATTTTGAATGGTTGAAAGGGGCAAATCATTAATATTAACTTGTTTTCAGCAGTTCTAAACTGCTAAATGGTTGTTTTAGAGCTTGGTTGGGAAAGTTTGAAGTTGAATAGTGAGGCTGAGAATAAGTTAGGTTGTTCATTTGGGGCATGTAATTTAGTCTCTTTCATATAGGTTTAACCTATTTAGTAAATAAGTTTAGGTAAAGGTTTATTAACTATGCTAGTTAGGATTCAACTTTTGACAAGGTCTATTTAGCTTACGAGATTGAACAATTTATTTAATATTCATTTATTAATTATGAATTTTATATTTATATATTCTACTAATTATATAAGTATATTTGTATTTCTTTCATATAGAAATAATAATTTTGTTAAATATTTTATTTAGTTAAAAATTAAAAGAATATTAGCTTCTTGGCCTGTACGAAAGTCTTATATTCTATGCATGAAAATAGACTTTCAAAACTGTCAGATTTTTATAATTTCATAGGGGAAATCCCACAAAAAAAAGTATATGACAAATAGGTTGTTAAGTTCAAGTGATACATAATAAAAATAGGCTCTAGCTTATTTAGAAAATCCTAGTCAAGTTCTATCCCTAATTATATGGGAAAAAATCTAGAAAAAGTTACTTTGAATTTAATTTGATGTTGACAATTGGGTTAAATTATAATTAAAAAAATGTTATTTCAATAAAAGGGTTTTTAGAATCTAGAAGTTTCAAGCTAAATTGCTGAGTATTTTGAAACTAATAACGTTTTTTCATTTCACATTTACAAAACTAACTATCAAGTATATTATTAATTTAAACAAAATTTATTTTTTCAATTTATTATGCAAGTTATTTTTATACAAATCAAATGAAATAAATTATTTTACAATCACATGTAAAACTGATTTTATGATGATTATATCAATGATCAATTTGTGCAACTAATCCAAACACTATTGGTGGAAGTTGTTGATTTTTTTTTTGTTATACTGGAAGTTGTCAGTTAATTGAACCAAAATAAATCTTTGCAAAGTATTTTTATGGTAGGTATCATTGCAAAGTTGGTGCTGGCAAGGGTGAAGCACCAAATGGGTTCTGTATTTTTGTAGCACCATCTTGGATTGATAGATATAATATTTTTCATTGGGATGGTTAGGATCATTGACCGGTTACCTGTTGGGATTTTTTTTTTATGTATTTGCAATGTAGTCCTTAATTTAGAGATTGGGAAAAGACATAAGTAACCAAAGGTACGGTGGTTAAGACCTCATTCCTGATGGAGATTCCAACAATGAGGGTTTTGGGAAGGTAAATGACAACGTTTTTTCGGATTCAGGAAGTGAAGGTAGAGTTGGAGGAACCAAGTGCAAGGTGCTGGAAGGAGAGGTGTCTAGCGCACGATGCTTCCTTCTTTTTCTTTCTAATCCTTAACTTTTTAAAACGTCCCAGGATGACACGCATTTGTATCTGACACTAGAGATTCATTTAGTTGGCTGAGTTTAGCGATCTGTGCGGGTCTAATTTGGTGGTCGTAAGATCCGATTTCCATAAGCCGGATGAAGAGGGAGGGCCCCTGGGTGCTCATTGCTTTCTTCTTTCAACTTAATTTTAAATTTTAAAGAAGTGAACACATACTTATGAGTTGGTTGGCGTGATGGCAGCGATATTTCTTTGGATAGTGGTCACCATGTCACGCGTTCGACCCTCAATCTTGGACAAGCTAGAGCTGTAGGAGTTCGAACTCGCGACAATACAAGCAATGAGAGAAACACTAACCACCAGGCCAGTACCTTAGATTTGACGTTTATCATCTATTAAAAATACTTAACTTATAGATACATGTCGCATTTATAATTTGTACACTGGGACTCTCCTTCCTCACCCAACTACAAGAAAATGGGTCTTACAACCCACCAACTCGACTCGAACAGATCTCTAACCTCATACAAATAACTAATTGAAGCTTTAATGCCATATATTGATCCAAAACAAAACTTTGCTCTTATTCAATGTAAGATGGTACCTAACACACATTGATTCAAAATAACAAAAAATATAAATGAAAACACAGATTGTGGGTTGATTTGCAACTGTAGTGGCGGTGCGGTGGCTCATGGACTTGTCGAAGCACGTTGTTGAGTGGCAACGGTGGTGTGACACGGCACTCCGGTAGTGGTCACCAGATGCAGTTGGAGGTAGGTGGTTGGTGTAGTTGGATGGAAGAGAGACTAAAAACCTATCTGTTATCACCAAAATTTAAGTATTAGCTGATAGTCGATTGCTGTAATTAGCTGATTAATTTATTTAGCCGAGAAGAATAGTTGGATAAAAATCGACTGTTTTAGGATTGGCCGAACACAATTGCTGAGCTAAGATAAGCAGCTGATAACTAGCAGCTGAGGAAATTTAGTTGATGCAGAATAAGTAGAGGCAGAATCAAACGAGGCAGAATCAGTCGATGCAGAACCAGTCGAGGCAGACTTAGTCGATGTAGAATCAGTCAAACGTGGTTGCTAAGTCTAGATGGGCTTGGAGGCTACTATTCGGCTCGTGTGGATGTTGATTGAGGGTCCAAGAGACTACTATAATATTTAGGAAAAAAAAAAGAAATAGCATGAAAATGACCAACTTAGAGTGCGGTAACCACTTTCCTAGATTTTTGGGATGAAGTTGGAGGTGGTTTTGGAGAGAGAAAATGAAGATAGAGGTTGATCAGCTGTAATCAAGGGCAGTTTATGAGTTGATCAAGTCAAAAACGTACATGAACACTCACTCCCTTTAAAATAGGGATATGGAGAACATGGTCAGCTGATGGACAGTTAGTCATTTGGCCCATAACTTAGTCGATTGAGCATATATATGAGCAAGCCACTAATGGAAGGACGTGGGATGTGCCTAGAAAATAGGAGTTAGTGGCTGATGGTCTTAGTGGACGTTATTCTTAGCCATTTTTGTTAGCCATGATGTACATAATGTTGCTAGAAAATAGGAGTTAGTGGCTAATAGAAGTGGCTTTAGCATAGTTGGGTTTTTTGCCTATCAATATCAATTGTACAGATTATTTTGACAACACCCATCAATCAAACAACTTATTCTTTACTTTACTTTACTTTACTTTACTTTACTTTATCGCTTTCCTTTATCGCTTTTATGCAATTTTAGATAGCTTCCTCTTTTACCTTCTACAATAGACGCTCTTTGGAGTAGTCTAGGAACCCATATCTGAGAAACAGAGTCCCTTTCTCAGCGCAATTGCCAGAACACAAAAGGGAATCATTGTCAACTATACGAATCGACTGACAATTAGTCGTGACTAATCGGCTGAGCACCAAAATTTGCACGATGACGACAACACTATCCCAACAATTTCAGAGTTTTGAGGGATTAAACAATAATATCATTTTAAAATGAACCAGTAAACAAAACCTGCTATAGCATTTATTTTTGGTGCTGCACAAGTACAACACCCACGAGGTGCGTCACCCTAGCCTTCACATGCAAAGTTTTAATCTAACATCACTTAAAATTGTGGTTAAATTTAATGCTTGCAGAACCAAAATATAACTTTTATCACCTAGCGGTATAGTGTACAAATTTGCGGCTGGTAGAAAAGAACAATGTCATGTGATCCTTCTGTGTAAGGACTAAGGAGAGGACGTGGCATATGTGCTAGAAAACCATTTGATAGACTAGAAAACTACCGCACATCAGCCGACATTTGCTTAATAAGATCCAGAATGCCTCTGCCATCAGTGATGTTGAGATTTGTGCAAAGCAACAGAGCATGCAAACCAGGTTACCACTAATACTGCAGAGACTTAAAACATGACACTGTTTAAACTATCCACGTGACTACAAAAGGACGCTTTAGTGGGATATACATTTTGCCAAAAATTATGGACAACTGATCACTAGCAAAAGGTGAATAATTTATCCGCTTTTGTTGGGTATATTTTAAACATCTTACTACTTGTATACTATCGGTCGCCGTTTCCTCGTGGCTTGAAAGTGGTTAGCACAAAAGACACATACCGAGAGAATCATTGAGATAGAAATCTCAAGAGCGATACAAAGAGGGCGAACCTACTAAGTGAGGCTTACCGAGAGAATATTGAGAGAAGCAGAGAACAACACACGACAATGATATATCCTCACTGAGGGGCAGACCCAGGGAGTGCGCTCCTGATTTCACGATTGAACCTTGAGGAGTAGGATTTGATTTTTGTTTACCCGTTGTTTGTTTCCTGAGAAAATTCAGCAAGAAAATCCTCGACGCCCATATGATTTTTTTCCCTGGTACTGTTAATTTCTTTTTTCTCTGTTTCCTATTCTGCGTTTTAGATTGTGGTTCCTTGCTAATTTTCAGATGCCTATGGTTACAAGAAAACAGAACGGTTCAGTAATTTTTAGATCGTTGTTATCACCTAAATTAATGTAAGCTGACTTAGCCGTTGATAAACTAACCGTTGGAAATTAGCCGAATAGGAAGCCAGTCGAAGATGTTATTGGTAGCCGATGAGGAACGATTGTTAAGGGGAAACGGTTAGGCCAATAATATGAGCTAAAGAAAATGCTACGGAGTGATCCGTTGATATTCAAAGTGGAGGTGATAGCCGAAGAAATAAAAAATGGAGTATTGAGTATTGTAGCCTTTGCACGTGCTAACAACCTTTCGAGATAAGGGGGGAGTGATTTTCAAATTGTTTAGCTTGATTTTAGGAAACAAAGAGACATTGAAGAATGAAGATGACGAGCTCAGACAGTTAATGAGGGATGATCATTGAAGATGTGCCTAAAATGTAGGGATTCTAGTTAGACATGATTAGCCGTTGTAATCTAGGAAGTTCACGTTGGCCACTTAAGTGCATAATGCTAAAATATATGAAAAGGTGGCCAATGGGGACAATTTGTAGCCTATAAATATCAATTGTAAATACTGTATCAAACACATTTTTATGTTCATTTCTTCTTGCTTTCAATTTACTTTCACGCATTTAGCTTAATTCTTTTTACCTTTCACACTCAACACTCTTTGGAGTAGTTCAGGAACCCACAAGTTAGGAGGCAGAATCCCCCTTCTAATGTTATCGACTGATAAGGGAATCATTGTTATTCAAAGTTAGTCGAGGTCACGGCTAATTTTACTTCATCGGATAACATTTTTGGCACGCCCGATGGGACCAGTGAAGGTGAACGTATTGGGAAGTTTACCTCTCCTGATCAAGATTTCAATTGGCGCATGCACTTGCATTCTTGGAAATAATTGAGCAGCATGGAGCCACAACAGAAACAAAGAATGGAGCTAAGAAACAAACGAAGGTGCAACCTACTTTAGGGATGCCAACGTCCTTCCAATCATCACCAAGCACTCCCTCGTTGAGTGGCACACCTGTTAGCCACAAAGCAGGGACTTCATCAGGGGCAGAAGGGGCTGACCCGAATCGGCCGGTGGTGGTAACTACCACATTTATCAAGGAGCAGATTGATTCTGTAAAAATGAGCTTATACTCCAGATGTCAAAGCAGCTGACTGAGATCGTTCAGCCCATGGTCAGGAATGAAATCCAAATTACAGAACTTGGCCTCAAGTCTTCCCATGGTTCGGCTACCTCGGTTACTTTAGGACAGCCCAACCCTCCACAGCTGAATCCACCATCAGGGGGATACACAGGATATGGTATGCCACAAGTTCAAGCAAGACCATCGAGTATGGTACAGTCGAATGTGTGCAGCAGGTACCATCTCCTTTCCCTTTATATTCTAACATGACAATACCTACTGTTAATCCCATAGCATTATCTATGGGACGTGATGATTTCCATTCTAATCCACAACATGGACAGGTATCAATAGCTATGAGGCCACCAGGGACTATTGGAACATTGGGAATGCCTTACCTGGGACCAAATGCTTCGGCTCATGGGACCGGTTTTCAGGCAACCACACCAGGTCAAACTGTATGTCCAGCCACGGGCTATGGAGCAACACAGACTAAGCCATTTGGAAACTATGTAAGGGATCAGCCATGGAATTTTGTTCCATCTTCCTCGACTGGTTTGCCATTCGGTCAGACTGTGCCAGAACAACCTCCTTATGGTCATTTGGGTTCGGTTCCTCAGTGAGGGATTTTGTGCAAGACACCAGGGTAGTATTCGGGTGAGCATGTATGGAATCATTTTCCACCTCACACTGGCACTTACTCGACTGTCCAAGGGATGCAATATCAGATTCCCGAAGGATACACGAATGAGCAGCAATGAACTGGCAATCTACCTCATGCGGGTAATCCTGTCAGGAATTCGTATACGCCTGAATATGGTTATCAAAATCCTGACCTGGGGGCATCTATGCCTTTCGGACAGCCAGCCGTGGGAGGGAATCCCGCACAAGGAGTGGCAGCCGATGGTAGGCCTCTTGGACCTCAGCTAATCAATCCCAATATGAATACTGAGACTATTAAGAAGTATTTTGGCATTCAACTGAAGCCGTTGGACAGACCTGTATATAAGAAGCCCTACCTAGAGAGGGTGGATAAGATGATGTCCTTGCCTAGGGGTTTTAAGACTCCGGATTTTACCACCTTTTCGGTAGATGATGGAAAGTCCACAATGGAACATATTGGCAGGTTCACGGCTCAGTGTGGGGAGGTTGATCATAATGAGTACTTCAAATTGTAGTTGTTCCCTCTTTCCTCAACAGGGACTGCTTTTACGTGGTATTCGTCCCTACCCCCCCAATTCTATCCAGAATTGGACAGATATCGAAAGATGTTTTCACAACAGATTCTTCAGACCTCAGCCAGAAGTGACCGCTGCTGATGTAATGAATTTAAAATAGCAAGTTGATGAACCAGTCGCAGAATTCATAGAAAGGCTTAAGAAGCTGGGAAGCTGTTGCAGTGTACAGTTCTGAAAAACTGAGTATTCTTCCATGGCCATAAGCAATATGCATCCACAGCTGATAGAGAAGTTGGTGGCTCAACAGTTCCTAGACTTGGGTCAGTTAGCATCCGTAGCAACCCAGGTGGAATTGTTCATTATTGAAAAGGAGCATAGGAGGTCCAGCAGGAATAGGGGAACTCACTTGATATCCACTGTGGATACAGAGAGCTTGGATGACATAGTGGAATTACCAGCCGATTCCACGACTGACATTATGGCAACCGAGATCCTCAGAGGGAAACCTTATTATTGTCCTGCTCTAAGAGCTGCTAAGGGCAAGGAGATTGATACCCCAGAGCAGAAGATAGAGTATTCGTTTGATATATCAAAAGCTGACCAGATATTCGACTATTTGCTCAAGGACAAACAAATTCACTTAGCCAAGGGCCATAAGATTCCATCAGCTGATGAATTAAAGGGAAAGAAATACTGTAAATGGCTAACTCCTACAGCCATGCTACGATAAATCGTGTAGTTTTTAGGATGGCTATCCAAAAGGCAGTAAAAGACGACATGTTTAAGTTGTCTGACAAAACAGTAACAGAAATGGGTGTGGATGTAGACCTATTTCCTAATATCGTCATTGGCATGGTCTCCTTTTCTGTAGGATCTAGCTCACCATAGAAAAATGGAAACAACTGATTCATCAGCAGTGGAGAGTAAAGAACATGGTTGAAACGCGGGGGGATGAAAGAAATCCATCCAAAGGCAACAAAGGCCTTCGGAACCCAAGTGTGTTCGAAAGACTAGGAACTCCTAGTGTGATATCCGTGAAGAAATCGATTCCTCAAAAAGTATCAGGGAGTGCACAGCCTCAAAGGTCTAGTGTGTTCAGTAGGTTGGTTCACCCAAAAGGGAATGGTGGCATTGAAGGCTTGAGAAAACAATTCGAAGTTGACGCTATCCAACCCCAGAGAAGTCATCAACATAGGCCAGAGGGCAAAATGGCTAATATAAGCACGTCAGATGAAAAAGAAGATTGCCAATGATTGATAAAAGCCCAATTCCATAAGGTAAACGTCATATTGCCGAAGACAACACGAGGGGAGGAATGACATCTTTGAGGATAATCGTTAGAAATGAAGAGGACGAGAAGCCTCATAGGATGCTCAAACCCTCATCTAAGATAGAGGAAGGAAAATGGAAAGTAAATAAATACGTCCATTTAAATAAACCCGTGAATCTATTGCCTCATCAGTTGACATGCACTCAAAAGAGAAGGCGGCAGAGGAAAAAATATGTGCAAATGATGAAGAGGATGTTGCAAATGTTAGTCGAAGCCAAGGATAAAGACAAGAAATAAATTCCGTACGGTGAAGTTGACAGGGCTCTAGAAAAATATTTTTCCCTCCCTCAAATTGAGGGATTATCAACGGAAGACTTGAAGAACGGAGGGACAGAAATCAGAAAACCAGAAGTTCAGCCGTTCCTAGAGAAAGATGAACAGGATGATGGCACAGATTCTTTGGGTGAAGGTAGTCTGATGCAAAGCCCTGAACTAGAAAATGGTGACAGTCGTCTCAGAAAAATGGAAATGCGGGAGATGTAATGCCCAAGGAAGAAATGGACAGGTTGTCATTCTTCGAATAATCCTTGCTAGACACCCTTATGGCAGAAGGGGCCTCACCATCAACCAAAGTTGATGTTGTAAGAAACTTGCCTAGTGAGTTTTGGGCAGGTGAAGAGCAGTCGAATATGTTGGAAAGAGATGTGTGTGCATAAGAAGTAGAATGGGCGGTTCTGTCTGATGAAGCTCTCTTGAGACCTTAGGGATGATATTTGACAAACCTACAGATGAAATAACCAAGCATTTGAAGCCCCAACACATCAAGGCGAGGTTAAACGGCAAAGAGGTCGGTCGAGTCTTTGTGGACGGAGGGGCAATACTAAATGTGATGCATGTTACTACTTTACGAAATTTGGGGAAGACTAAAGAAGATCTAGTATCGACCAATATGAAGATGACCAACTTCACTAGTGAGGCAACGACTGCCTTGGGAGTTCTGGTAGCCGATTTTACAGTAGGGTCGAAAACTATTAGTTCTGCCTTCTTTGTGGTGGATGCCAAGATCACCTACTCAATATTATTGGGCAGGGACTGGATCCATTCAAGCAAGTGTGTTCCTTCGACCCTGCATCAACAGTTGATTATGCGGAATGATAGAAAGGTCGAAGTAGTTTTGGCAGACAAGAATCCATTTACGGCCGAGGTGAGAGCTATAGAAGCCCTATTTTATTGACTGCAAAGGGTTTTGAAGTGAAAATGTCGACCGAACCACGTCCTTTAGACATTTTTTATGATCAGTAAGCCTTAAGTCATCAAAAATCTTCTCCAACGACTGACCATGTTTACGGCTGAAAGTAAAATCATCGAGACAGGATTAATCGAGGGGGAGATGCAGAATGGGTTGGAGGAAGAAACTAGGGGGCAAGGTCTTAATAATGAAGACATACCTCCCTCAGTACATAAAAAGTTACCAACCTTCGAAGCCCAAGATCCAATGATAACAGTAAACATGAGATTGGATGACGAGCCGAGAATGACTAAGGTCAGTGGTTTGTTAGCCGAATCTGATTGGATTAGGTTGGTTGAGCTCGTCAATCAATACAAAGATTGTCTAGCATGGGATTACAGCGAGATGCCTGGACTGTCTAGGCAGTTGGTAGAGCATCGGCTACCGATCAAAGAAGGTTTCAAGCCATATAAACAACCAGCTCAGAGATTGAATCCATATTTGCTTCCCAAAATTAAGGCAGAAATGGAAAGATTGCTCAAAGCTGGGTTTATTCGGACAATTAGGTACACTGAATGGCTCTTTAACATTGTTTCAGTGTTCAAAAAGAATGGCAAGTTGAGAATTTTCACTGATTATCGGAGTCTAAACTTGGCAACACCTAAAGATGAATATGTCATGCCCATAGCCGATATGTTGGTTGATGTTGTGGCGAGCAATGGGATTCTTACAGTAATTGATGGACACTCAGGCAATAATCAAATTTACATAGCCGAGGAAGACGTTCATAAAACTGCTTTCAATTGCCCAAGTTCAATTGGGATATTCGAGTGGGTGGTCATGCCGTTTGGGTTGAAGAATGCTGTAGCTACATACCAGAGAGCTATGAATGCCATTTTTCATGATTTAATTGGGAAAAATGTGGAGGTGTACATTGATGATGTAATGGTTAAATCTACAGATTTTGAAGCATACCTGCATGACCTCGAAATGGCATTCCAGAGAATGAGATTTCATGGTTTGAAGATGAACCCAGAAAAGTGTTCCTTTGGAGTCTCGGCTGGTAATTTCTTGGGATTTTTGGTACATCAA